>CM058237.1:80926676-81648506 GCA_030180135.1 Orychophragmus violaceus
GCCATGATATAAGTGTGTTTTAGAGTCGTTTGTAGTCTCTATCGAGTCATTTACAGGTGTTTATTAGCTACATGCACGTTTGGAGGATTTTGGGAAATATTGGAGCTAATGGGACAAGTATTGGAGCAAAAGCCGTGAGGAGCTGATTTCACTATCTCTGGACGACCGTTTCAACGATTGATGCATCATTGGCATCGATCGACACAGCCTCGCGACAGCACATTAATGAATATTTTGGAGATTTGCAGTTTTCCCCCAAGAAGTTCCAGTATTTGCGAAAAGACCCCAAGACGTGATTAGGTCTTTATAATTAGGTTTTTGGTGTTTTGTTTTACTTACGCTTTCATACTACTAGCTTTTGAGAGAGAGAGACCTTGAGGCTTATCGTTCTTGTACTACAGAGAGAAGAATTCAAACCTCTTTATTTCTCTACTCTTTTATTATATGCAATTTACTTATTCACTGATTTCTGTTTCATTGATCATGTCTGAGTAGATTCATAGTTAGGTTTAGGGATTCTCATTAGGGATTTCATGACTTGCTAGATTAATTTATCAGTTAAGGATTCATATCTTATTTGTTCTTCAACCTGAATTGTGCTTAATACTAGTTTCTAATCTGATCACTTAGAATCTAGACTTTAGGTTTATAAATTGACACGAAAGTATGATTTAGAATCTGATCTGTTTAGGTTGAGCAAGTTAATTATCTGCAAAGAAATTTGGTTTAATTGAATTGTGAACAAATCAAACCTGCTCTTAAGGCTAGTTTAATCTGTTAGGAATTACAAAGAAATTTGGATTTCTGCTAATTGAACTTAGTGAATTCTCGCAACGAAAGTTGGTTAGTTCTATCTTGTGTTTGAGTTCTAGAACAGAACTTAATTTGATCCTGACTGATATTTGATCTACTTGTCTGATTTCCTGAGAACTCCCTGGACTTGACGCTTTTAGTACTTGCTTACAAAAACCGACTTGCTACTGATTTACTTTCTGCCTAGTTTTAATTATTTCTGATTTGCATCGCTTAGCATAACCTGAACTTCTGCAATCTATCGCAAGATTTCTTGAGTCTGTGTTCGACCCCTAGATACTACAATTGTCCTGTGCAGTTGCAGTGTTTACTTAGGGAATTAAACTCTGAGCATATCAGCGCTCCAAGTCAAGATTTCTTCTTTTCTGCTTGATTGGTTTGAATACTAGGTCAACATGGAGCTCATGGCAGGCGACCGTAGGATCGATGCATGTCATGTTGTTAGTTGACCAGACAAAGGTCGAAGAGTTTTGGCGGAGGAAGTCGATGAGCCGGTCCTTCAGATCCTTCCTAAGCTCAGCACCCATTCCCACACATCGCTTCGGGTCACTAATATTGATGTTAACTTGTTCGATCATATCGCGTTGGGGGCCGTCTTGTAGCTCTATTTTTGGCTCGGCGACTAGGCAGGCCCGACATTTATGACGTAGTTTATGTTCGTCAAGGAGACAAATACTTGAAACTTCCTAGCTTCCTCGGAGTGTAAATGTTCCGTCCGGAGTTGGGAACTTGACGCATTGGTAGTAGGTTGATGGAATTGCCTTCATTGTGTGCATCAATGGCGTTCCTAGCATGTCGTTGTAAATTTTCGGTCGGTTGACGATGACGAACTTGGTTTTTATCGTCTTTTTCTGACACGAACTGGAAGCTTGATAGTCCCGACAGTTGTGGTTGTGTCACCGGAGAAGTCAAGGGCTTTTGTGAGTGTTTTATCTTGTAATCGCTTAGTTCCATTATTTATAGGGTTTCCTCGTATATAAGGTCGACCGTGATTCCAATGTTGACCAAGACCCTACTTACCTCACATTCACTTATTCGTACCTCGACGACCAGCGGATCATTGTGTGTCTTGTATAATCCTTCCTCGTTATCTTCGGTGAATTCTATCTCATTTTGTTTATGATCTTGTAGTTCACGCTTTGCTTCCAGCACTGGTATGTGTGCGCCCTTCGTCTATACTCCTTTACCGACCTCCCATAGTCGTTGCACCTCAGAAGTCCTCCTGTAATCATGTTGTTTATCTGAGTCTGATCGGCAAGACCGTCAATCGATGGAGTAGGGGAGCTCAACTTCAGCGTTTTCATGGGCTCGGTAGGGATGCTTGGTGACGACAAACTCTGAGGGAGTGAGCTCAGAGTCTGTTGTTCTGATGAATCGGGTTTGTCACTGATAAAGGATGATCCTGTCATTATCGACCTTGTTTAAAGAGAAGAGAACTTTCTTATCCCCACATACGGCGCCAATTATTGTTGCGGGTTTTCGGCTAAGTCTGAGAAATTCAGAATTGGGGTCAAAAGGGTCAGAAAAAACAAGTAAAGTGAGGTTAAAGTGGGGTCGGAGCTCTGTTATTAATAATTAGCACGAGGCCGAACAATGAACAAGATGAACGATATGGGAGGTCTTCGATGGACGAGCTCCCTAAATATTGCTTGGGCTCGTCGCTTTATAAAGAGTAGCTCGGAGCTTAGAAAATTACAAGGTTGCGATAAATGAACAGTGATTGGTCTATTTATAGTAAAAGTGGTCAAACTTCTTGTTGGGATGTTGACTCCTTAATAGACTTTAGTCATTGAGCCGGAATATTTTGATGACTTGGAAAGATTTTGATGGGCTTATGGATGGGGTGCTAAACCCATATCCAACAATTTATATGGTACTTTTCAAACCAACTTAAATGATTGCTTCAAAAATACTCTATTATATTATCTATTTAATTAATGATTTTGAATTGATATGATTTTGATAAAAAAAAATTGATATGATTCAAGCTGTATTTTTTTTGTATTTTATTGAAAATTTCACTGTATATCTTCCCGATTTTGTGAAATACTACCCAGTGATGTTAGGATGGAAAAATTAACTAACTGGTAGGCTGTGATTATATCCACATATTCTGGTTCTATTATGTCTCGGATTATTCGATCATCATATATATGTGTTTTTGAATTTATCAATTGATTAGCCGTTAATGAAAAATAATAATGAGTGATTTTATATGATGTTAATCTCTGGCGTAGGCCTGAGATCCAAGGATCACAACATACTGAGATAGATGTTTACACTTCCACCCTTTTGATTAGTCCTTTACTAACCAGAGATCAAGGTAATAAATTATTTGTTCCAGCCATATGATAGAGAGTATGATAATCGGGTCCAAATGACCTCCATTCCGGTAGAATATCGTGTGAAAGGTAAAAAATTGTGTTTTGCTCCTCCGAAACTCACATGAGTTCTCATGTAAGAACCTATACCTCTGATATTAGTTATCTCTAAATTAATTTCATCTCCTCCCGAATTAAATTTACAACCTTAAGACCAAACTATAAGATGTGTTGAAATTTATTTGATGCTCCAGTACCAATTCATAGTTTTTTAGATTTCTTATAAATTAGAAAACGTGACATTCTTCCCTAGTAGCTTTACAGAAGAAAAATTTGTCATTTGAAGACATTCATTGCAACCTTTAGTCTAAAAGTAACTTTTATTTTTTTTGTTTTCCTAATATTAGGAACTAATGCCTCTGTGCAAATAATGGAAAGATAATATGACAAGGAATCTCCTTGTCGAAGTCTTTTTTTGGGTGTAATTAGGCCATATGCCTGACCATTTAAAAAAAAATCAATTTTCACCGGTTGAGAGAGTCAATCAGCATCACCACCACTGCTACCTTCATCCATCCTTCCATCATTCAAGCTTTTCTCCAAGGCTTGTATAGTACTGTCAGTATATGGAGAATTGATGAGAAAATATGGGGAAATCGTGTTGAGTTGATATCAAATAGTTTCCCAAATGTGAGACTCAATCTCATATCCTTTAAACTCTTTCATTATTAGCCTTTCTTGGAACAACAACCAATCAATCTATAATGAAACACAATTGTAGCTAATAGTTCGATCATCCCTTTTACTTCCAGAATCAATCAAAGATTTGTAGGTAGTTGCCTTATCTCTTCCATAATATTGAAACCCCAAATCCCCGTAGATCGTGAAATGATCCCAAAATCAAACCGACATAAAATCTTCTTAGCCGAATCAAAACCTATGATCTAGGCCTGGACAAAAAACCCGGAACCGAAATACCGAACCGAATCCGAACCGAAAAAGAAGAATCGAACCCGAACTCGAATCGACAAAATACCCGAATGGGTCCTAATCCTCTATACCCGAAAAACCAAACCGAACCCGACCCGGACAGAGAACCGAATGGGTACCTGAAATATCTGAACTGCAATTATACTTCCAAAATATTAATTATAATTAGGCTTAATATAACATGATTATCTAAAATTATAATTACAAACCTAAATATATTGGTTAATTTTAGACCAAATTAGCTAAAATACCAAAATAAAAGAAATATACGATTTTTTTGCTATATTTTTCTAAATTTAACAATTTTTTTCCTTCAAATTAACTAATTTTTATTTTTGTTTTATGATTTTCCGGGTATCCGAACCCGAATCGAACCCGAATGGAACCGAACCGAACCTGAACCAAAATCTATACCCGAATGGGTCTTATATGTCTGGATCTGAAAACCCAAAAATCCGAAAGACCCGAACCGAACCCGAACAGGTATCCGAACGCCCATGCCTACTATGATCCGTACGCTGATAACCGGGAACCTCGAAAATCCTTGTCAAATTCAACTGAAATCCTCATCCTTAGCTCGATCTTGAAGCATCTAGGTGATCGCTCAAAACATCGATGAAATCGCCTTCGGGAGCCAGATGTATCTGTCCACACAAATTTAGTTTTAATACCATAAAAATACAAAATGGTATAATAAATATTTAAATGAATATTTTATGATTTTTTCTTATGATTTAATCCTTATATTCAAAGTAGAAAAATATAATTTAAATCTTAATATAAGTGGAAAATCTAAATTATAAGACAAAATAAAATATTAAATGATGAAAGATTTTAGAATTTTTTTCCGGCAAAATAAAAATTTCATTGATATCAAAATGAGTTTACAAAGTTACTACATAAACTAAAAAAACAATATTTTACATAAGAATATATGTGCCGTATAGTGAAGTAGATATAAAATGAGAAGTGAATTTAACGATGCTTTCTTTAAAGCTTCACTCGCTAACGGATTAATTAATCCGTTATTTTCCTCCTTTGTAATCGATCTTCTGATGGAAAGTTGTGTGTGGCTATCTTTTCTTTATAGAAACTCCAATTTGGACATCGCATTACAAAACTCATTGCTTTTGTTGATAGCTCTGAATAGTCAACATTTGGTACCAATTAATATGTACCAGTGCCATCCCAAAAACTGTGACTTTAATGTACTCTCGAAACGATCCAAACAAACTCAGAAAATAATACTGGTAACACCATCGTGATGAACACTGATCGTTGCATATCGTGATTGGTCAAACCCAAATTGAACCAATCCGATTTCCGGTTTAAAGCTTGCGTACCATCGATTTCAATTTGGACCAGCTGTGTCAATCGTTGCACAAGACCGCAACGATCGTCACAGAGCGACTTCATACCTTCGTCAAATCCCCCAGCAGCGATCGTTGCACAGGACCGCAACGATCGTCACAAGGCGATTTTTCTTCGTCAGATATCCACTTGCATCGATCGTCACAACATGTGCAACGATCGACGCAGTTCTCAGGCTCGTAATCTTCAGACAAAACACACCAAAAACGAAAACAAAACGTAAAATCCTAAAAAACACCAAAAAGATTATGTACAAACGAAACAGTGGGTTGCCTCCCACTCAACGCTCTTTTAACGTCATTAGCTTGACGATTCTGCTGAATCAGGCAGAGGGTGCATCATTCAGAGGCAAAATATGACCTCTCGGAATCTCGGCCTTAGCCCAATAATGCTTCACCCTGTGTCCATTGACAGTGAATTCCTTACCTTCCTGGCTGATTAGAACGACAGCACCATAAGGACGCACTTCCATAATTGTGAAAGGACCGGACCACCTTGATCTCAGCTTACCTGGAAACAATTGCAAACGAGAGTTATACAAAAGTACATGATCATTAGGCTCAAATTGTCTAGAGACAATCTTCTTTTCATGATAAGCCTTAGTCCTCTCCTTTGAGTTCTCATAAGCATAATGCCTAATCTCATCCAACTCATTAAGCTGCACCAATCTCCTCTCTGCAGCAGACTTAAGATCGAAATTCATCTGCTTCACATCCCATGATGCCTTGTGCTCAAGCTCTACTGGAAGATGACATGCTTTTCCATACAGCAGATGAAACGGAGTAGTCCCAAGTGGCGTCTTGAATGCAGTCCGGTAAGCCCATAATGCATCATCAAGCTTTGCAGCCCAATCCTTCCTTGTCTTCCAAAATGTCTTCTCCAAGATCTCCTTGATATGTCTGTTAGAGACCTCGACTTGCCCACTAGTCTGAGGATGATAAGGAGTAGCGACTCGGTGATGAACTCCATGCTTCTGTAGTAGCTTCTCGAATACCTTATTAATGAAATGAGATCCTCCATCACTAATCACAATCCGAGGTACTCCAAATCTAGGGAATATGATGGTCTTAAACAGCTTAATAACCACCGAAGAGTCATTGGTTGGACTAGCTATTGCTTCCACCCACTTAGACACATAGTTCACAGCAACCAAAATGAACTTATTCCCATAGGATGAGGGAAAAGGACCCATGAAATCAATGCCCCAGCAATCAAAAATCTCAATCTCAAGAATGAAATTCTGAGGCATCTCATACTTCTTGCTGATTTTCCCTATACTCTGACAGGCATCACACTGAGAGACAAAAGAGTGAGCGTCTCTAAAAATCGTAGGCCACCAGAAGCCTGCTTGCAGAACCTTAGACACAGTCTTAAAAGTAGTAAAGTGTCCAGCATAATCTGATCCATGGCAGTGAAACAGAACATCTGAAACCTCTGATTCCGCAATGCATCTCCTGTAAAGTCCATATGAATAGTGCTTATACAGATAAGGCTCATCCCAGTAGTATCGTCTGAGCTCTCGGAAGAACTTCTTCTTAGCATACCCCTTCAACTCATCTGGTTCAGTCTCTGCAGCCAGGTAATTAGCAATATATGCAAACCAGGGTCGATTGGTCGTCGCAACAACACAAATGTCGAAGTTATAGTGTCCAATTTGAATCTGTAAAGATTTTGGGCTCGTAGGCGCATTGCAACGATCGCTGCACAGGACCGCATCGATCGTTTCTCTCCCGATACATGCATCGATCGTTGCCAAGGTGGCATCGATCGACGCAGTGTGCTTAATCCGACAGTTCTGCATCTTCCTGTCCAAATCCGTCCGAAATACTGTCTCAATCAAATTGACGTTTTCCTCAGGGAAGAATTCATCAATAGGGACGTCTTCTTCAACCCTAATCCGTGATCGATGGTCAGCAACTCCGTTTTCAACTCCCTTCTTGTCCTTCACCTCAATATCAAACTCCTGAAGCAACAGAATCCATCTCAACAATCTCGGTTTAGCATCTTTCTTCTGCATCAGATACTTCAGAGCTGAATGATCAGTGTGTACAATCACCTTAGAACTAACAAGATAGGGTCGAAACTTCTCAAAAGAAAAGACAATTGCCAACAACTCCTTCTCCGTAGTGGCATAGTTCCTTTGCGCATCATCTAGTGTTCTGCTGGCATAGTAAATGGCATGAAGCTTTCTGTCCTTCTTCTGCCCCAGAACAGCTCCTACAACATAATCGCTCGTGTCGCACATTGCCTCAAAAGGTAAATCCAAATCTGGTGGTTGTACTATAGGAGCACTCACTAATGCTTGTTTGATCTGTTCAAATTCAGTCTGACAATCTGCAGTGAACTCAAACTTGGCATCCTTACACAGCAAATCAGTTAGTGGTCTAGCAATCTTACTGAAATCCTTGATGAACCTTCTATAGAAACCAGCATGTCCAAGAAAGCCCCTCACAAACTTCACCGAATCAGGCGCCTGAAGTCTGGTCATAACCTCAATCTTAGCGCGGTCTACTTCAATCCCTGCTTCAGATGATACTCTATGTCCAAGAACAATGACATCTCTGACCATGAAATGACATTTCTCCCAATTAAGAACCAAGTGCTTCTCTTCACATCTAGCTAGCACTTTGCACAGATTGTCCAAGCACTCACGATAAGATGACCCGTAGACGGAAAAGTCATCCATAAACACCTCCATAAAGTCCTCAATCGTATCAGTAAATATGGACATCATGCATCTCTAGAAGGTGGCTGGTGCATTACAAAGTCCAAAAGGCATCCTGCGGTATTCAAATGTGTCATATGGACAAGTAAAAGTAGTCTTTCCCTGATCCTCTGGATGGATGGGAATCTGAAAGAAGCATGAATACCCATCGAGGAAGCAATAGAAAGGGTGATTTGCTAACCTCTCAAGCATCTGATCGATAAAAGGCAAAGGGAAATGATCCTTCCTGGTCGTAGCATTGAGCTTCCTGTAATCTATGCACATCTGATGTCCAGTCACAGTCCTTGTAGGAATCAGCTCGTTCTTCTCATTCTTCACTACTATAACTCCACCCTTCTTAGGCACTTCATGAACTGGACTAACCCAATCGCTTTCTGAAATCGGATAGATGATCCCAGCATATAGTAGGTTCATGATCTCCTTCTTTACCACATCCTTAAGATTAGGATTCAGCCTCCTCTGGTGCTCAATAGATGTCTTAGACTCGTCCTCAAGATGTATCCGATGCATGCACAACTCCGGAGAGATACCTGAAATGTCATCAAGAGAATAGCCAAGAGCTTTGTGATGCTTGCGCAGCTTGCTTAGCAGTAAAGTGAGCTCTGCGTTGTTCAAACTAGCATTAACAATCACTGGATATGTCGAATTAGGTCCAAGAAATGCGTACCTTAGCCCGGATGGAAGTTGTTTCAGCTCAATTTTCGGGGCTTTCTCCTCTGCCCAATCGCTAATGACTTGCATCGATCGTTGCACAGGTGGTGTCGATCGATGCAAAGTCGCATCAGACGCATCCAACTGCATCACTTTCTCAATGGAATCCATTAGTCTCGCATAGCAGATTGCGGGCTCGTCTTGCAGATGTTCCAGCTCCATTATAGAGCTCAGTAAAGCTCTTTCCAGTGGATCCTCAGCATGTGTCTTGTGAAAGTAATCCGCAGCCAAATCACTGAGAGTATCCACATAAAAGGTCTTTCCGTCGATGGTTGGTCTCTTAACCAGCTTGTCCATATCGAAGCTCATCTTCAGATCACCCACATTCAGAATTATCGTCCCCCTCTTACAGTCAATCATAGCACCAGCAGTAGCTAAGAATGGTCTACTCAAAATCAGTGGATCCCTTGGTTCTTCTCCATACTGCAGAACCACAAAGTCAGTAGGGATCACACAACCACCAATTCTGATTGGCACATCTTCCAGCACTCCTTCAGGAATCCTGATTGTTTTATCTGCTAGGACTAATGAGATCCTAGTAGGCATAAAGTCAGTCATCCCAAGCCTCTCAGCAACATAATAAGGCATAAGATTAACACTCAAACCAAGATCACATAGAGATCTCTCAAATCTGTCTCTGTAGATGCCACAATCAAGCACAAAGCTCCTTGGATCCTTCAACTTCTCTGGTATCTTACCTTGAATCACAGCACTACACACCTCTGTGATCATCATTACACTCTCCTCATCAGTCCAGTTACCAGCAAGCAAGTCCTTAAGACATCTTCTCATCATAGGAGTAGTTTGCATAGAATCAACCAAAGGCACTTCAATCAACACCTTTTTAATGATCTCTTTGCATTTGGCCAGCTGCCTATCGTTCTTAGTCTTTCTGGGGTCCTTAGGAAAGGGAACCTTAGGCTTATAAATCCTTTCATCAGACTTTTTCAGTGTTTCTGCGTTTGAGCTCTCGGGAATCGCTTTGTGTCGATCGTTGCTAGTGTTGCGTCGATCGTTGCTAGGCTATTCTTTCACGACGTCTGCGTCAAGCTTAAGTTCAGAATCCTCGTTCACGATCTGTGTCGATTATTGCATTGGTGCATCGGTCGACGCAGTGCGAAACTGACGGATCCCATCTTCCATCTCTTCAATTTCGACGATTTCCTCCAAACTCAACGGCTTCTTCTGACCAGAAACAAGCTCCTTACCACTTCTCAACGTCACTGCATTTCACTGGTACTTAGGATTAGCATCAGTCCGTCCCGGAAGAGATCCATCTGGTCGCTTAGCAGACCCAACAGTATGCGCAACCTGAACATCCAGCTTCTTCACATGTGTGCTAAAAGCATCAATCTTACCATTCAGATCTAAGTACAAGGCATCTATTTTTCCATTGAAATCCACTGTACTCTTCTGCTGCATGTCCTTCCAAAAGCTGCTCCAGCATTCCCATCATCTTATCATTCTGCTCATTCTGAGGAGGAACAGATTGATAGGAAGATGATCCATAATTCCTTGTGAAACTGTTAGTGCTATTTCCAGGGCTGCTAGTAGTCTGATAAGGCTTCTGAAACTGGGGCTTAGAGGAAAAATTAGAGAAGTTTTGATTACCTGTGAAGGCACTTCTCTGTCCTACTCCATTGTAGCCACCTCTACCTTGTTGATTTCCAAATCTGTTTCCATGAAAACCAGTCCCACCAACATAGTTCACATTCTCTTCTTCGCAAGCAGCTTCAGGCTCAAATACTTCAACATCTTGAGCAAAGTGAACACTTTTCTTGAGAAGTGTATGAACAGAATCAATCTTCTTGTTCATTTCAGCCATCTGGGAATTGTCCATCTTACCACCAGACTTCATCCTCTCCATATCAACATTCTTGACACTATTTATAGTGACCAAGTTCTCAATAAGCTCATTGGCTTCTTCTGGAGACTTAGTGTAGAAATTACCATTACTTGCAGCATCTAAAGCCATCTGATACCACAAATCCACTCATATGAAGAAGATACACAACAGCTGCACCTCAGAGAAGCCATGATGAGGACAATCTCTCTGGTTTCTCTTAAATCTCACCCAGGCTGTCTTAAAGGGCTCTGTAGGCCCTTGCTTGAAGGTCAAGAGATCCTGTCGAAGCTGATCGGACCGAGCATCATCAAAAAAGTGTCGCAGAAACTTCTCCTTCACTGCATTCCAAGTACTCAAAGTCCCAGGTGGCATCTGACTTAGCCAATCAGCATCTTCTCCTACAAGAGAGTGAGGAAAAAGCTTGCAGTGCAGATAATCGTAGGTTACCCCATTGTGCTTCATTCCAGTCACTATAGACTCGAAATGCTCTATGTGGTCCATGGGGTGCTCATGTGGAAGTCCGCTGAAGACACGCTAGCCCACAAGTGTGTAGTGGATAACAAGGATTTTAGAATCCTTTAGAGAGAGGTATCAATTCCCATTGCTTATCGTTGTAGCAAGAGGTATCGAACCAATTTGGGATAGAAGTGACCAATATGAATACACCATACCACCTTAGTCAAGCAAACCAAATTCAGTTATGATTTTATATCCTAAGTGCAATTCAAATTCAATCAAACAAGTAAAAGAGAGTAAACACAAGAAATCAATATAAAGAAACAAGGGCAGTGAGTATAGGTCAATGGATTGGTGACTTGGGATGATTAAAAATGCTAATCCATACTTCAAGGAAGTTAATCTCCTAGCAAGGAACACAACCAATTGATTAGTCTAATCTCTTAGTACTAATCTCTTTCCCTAATCCTAATTCAAGAACAAACCATCATTTGTGAATTAAGACTAAGCAAGCATTCAAAACAAGTTCCATTTAGCTAACAATCACTCTAAACATCCATTTTCATGTGCTAGAATGTGAAAGTCCTATCAAAGCTAAAACTGGCATTTCATCGAACACATGGTGTGCAAGAAATCCTAAACATCCTAATCAACATGATCAAGGCTAATTAGGTACTAAGAACACTAAGATAGAAGAGATTTAAGATAGATAGGCATTAGACATCCATTAATCATCTCTAATCAACCAAATCCTACCTAACCCATAAACCCTATAGAAAACTACTCACTAATCATCCTATGATTAACAAAACCCATGAAGATAGTGTTAATCATTGAGATTAGAGAAAGATAGAAAGATTTAGAGAAGAAATCAAACAAAACAAGACTTAGATTAAGAAAAGATTCAATCTTCTCTTACAAAGTGTTTAGAACAAAAATAAAGCTTAAGAACAATAAAAAAAAAAGGTTTTTGGCCTTAAATAGTGAGTATGGGGCAAACCGGGTCAACCCGAAATAAACCGGGTGTTGACCCGGATCCATGCGTGAAATCTGGGAACTGTATCGGCCAGCCAAACCGATATGCTTGCCGATACGTGGTCTCGGATTTTCTGTCAAAGGAGCATATCGGTCTGGCCAACCGATATGCTCACCGATATGGGTTCTCTGTTTTTCTTGAACTTTAATCCGAGGAGCTGTATCGGCCACCCCAACCGATATGGTGGCCGATATCGACTTCATGATGGGTCTCTCTTCATCCTTTGAGCTCCAAACTCCACTCCCTAGCTCACCAACACTCCTTGCACCTGCAACACACCAAAAATACTCCAAATGCAAGCCTAGAATGCCTAAACCTAGCTCTAGATGATCCTACACTCTAAATGTACCAAAGAGCAAAGAAATGAAGTTAAAGGAAAGTAAGTGGAAGCAAAACATGATCTAAACAACAACCTAAATGCATGAAAACACAAGTATATCAATTCCCCCAAACTTAAACCTTGCTTGTCCACAAGCAAGCATGAGACAATTGAAAGAAGTTGGGGAAAAGGTTTGAAGGCGGGAGCTCATATCCAAAGATTTAATCAAGATCAACAAGTTTCAATTAATTACTATACAACTAAGGCGCAACTGAGTTAAGCCTACTCCAAGGATGTAGCCATACTCATCAAGACAATACTCTTAGCTTAATCCTCAACCTACACAAGCATTCAAATCCACTAACTCCTTAACATTCATTAGATTTTTCAAGTTAATCCTATTCAAAGCAATGCGATTAAACTCATTTGGCAAGGGACAAGATTTTGAGATTAAAGTGATCTCAATCAAAAGAAGGGATTCTCCAAATGCATAAAGGTTCTCTCATGAAGAAGATGAATGAGCTATAGTAAAAGGCTAAGAGTTAGAGGCAATTGGTGCATACTAGGTTGATTTCCATCTACCCATGCCCCAATAGCTTCTTCTCCTAGTCTAACCCACCTAAATGAAGTCTACCCTTTGATCAAGGCCATTTTGCCGTATCCCTCTTTCTCAATCAAACACTTTCTAATCAAACTCCCCAAGGATCATTTAAAACCTTTCAACACAATGGCAATTCTTTTCTTTTAACTTAGCTCAAATCTTTCTTTCTTTTCAAAGGTCTCTTTTCATAAACTTTCTTCTTTCTTTAAGGTGAGCCTTTGGCTTCTTTTCAATTCAAAACTTGAGACACTTTTCTTTTTAAAACACATAAGAGCTTTCCTTTTAAACACTTTTGCCAACAAATTCATGATCCCATTCCAAAATCCCTTTTTATTTCTTTCCTTTCTTTACTCTCTTTTATCTTTCCCAACTCTTCCCCCAAACTTTGATCTTAGCCTATTGCAAAGCCAAAGATGTTGAGCTTGCATCTACATGGAAATTTTTCCTAGTCGCCTCATACTCAAAACTTTTTACCTAGCTCATTACAAGTAGGCCTACCACTCAAAATAGTGTTTGTGGCTTGAAAGAAGGGTGGTGAAAGGTATGGAAGTCTATTTGAGCAAGTAGAGAGGGGTAGAAAGGATAAGAATGCTCAAATATTTTAGGGTATCCATGAGTTTAATACACAAGCAACAATAGGATAATTTAGATGATTCATTTAAGGTTCTCACTAGATGGAGCTAGTTTCAAATCACAGCAAGTTTCAGCATTAAATCAAGTTTCAAAGCAAGCAATCAAAGCAGGGTTCGTTCTAACTTTCATGCTTTACTCGGGTTACAAACCTAGTGTGATCTATCTAGCTTAAAAGCTAGCAATTGAAACAAGTTTTACTCAATTAAACCTTACGAGGAAATTAAATCATAGCTCCCTATGCAAAACAACCTATATGATGCAACTAGACTCGATCCTACGATGCTATTGCAACTAAATGCTTTCTTTTTGGAAAAAAAAAATTTGAAATTTTTCGATTTTTTTTTTTAAGGATTTTCTATGCCTTAAGTGAAATGCATGAGACTCAAAGTGCAAAAGATAAAAATAAGATCAAAAGAAAATTGTGATTAGCAACTGGTCCCTCCCCCAAACTTAAATCACATAGTCCCTTGTGTGAAATAAGAAAGGAAGAAAGACCGATAAAAACAAACAAAATGCAAGAGGATAAAAGGAGAAAAATATGTACAAGGTTGGAGTGTGTTACTTGGAGCTTTAAGTGGAGTGAAATGGGATGGAGGAGGCTACAGATTTCCCCCAAACTTGGATGAATGCTCAATCCTTTGTTGATTTTGCCATGGCCCTTCTTCTTTCTTTCTCCCAATGCCAAAACCTATATAGCCTAAAACCTGAAGAGACCTAATAGAGAGATCAAAAATGACTAGGAAACTTAAAACTTAAAGCAATATATACAAGAGATAGACATGGGACTTCCTCCCAAGTGAGCTTGTTTAAAGTCACTAAGCTTGACTACCTTTTCTTTTAATGAGGAGGTGGAGGAGTCTTGACTTTTTGGGTGATGGTCAAGACCTTAGTGAGATGCTCTTGGAGCTTGATAGGTTCTTCTTGTAGCTCGGGAGTGAGAATGATTCTAGCACTTGAGAACGGTATAAACTTTCCTTTGCATTTGACCTTACACTCAATGCTCCTATCATTGAGCTTAAATGGGTGAAGTGTGATAGTGTTTGAATCTTGAGCAATGGTGGAGGTTTTGGGTGCTTTCCTCTTCTTCTTTTTGCTCACAAGAGGAGCTCTTTTGGCTCCACTCACCCCCACCAACTGAGCGCTTTCCGAGTGCTCATCGAATAAACTTTGGAGAGCATCTCCATCCAAGACATCCTTCCCAATGTTGCCATCTCTTGGAGGCTCCATAACATGATACTTTTTTATTCTTGATACAAGCACTCTCTTTCTCTATTGAGGTAGAAAAAAGAGATTCCAAAGAGACTTCATCCAATGCAAAAGGTTCTTCAAAATTACCATAACCCAAACCTTCCTTTGCATGAGGCTTCTTCTTTCTTTCACAAGATTTTGGGGGTGAAGAATTATCAACTATCTCACAACTTCCCACATACTTCACGTTCCTAGCATGATCTCCGTCATTTTCATCAAGCAAGTTGAACTCTCTTGAGAAGATTGCACTACAATACTCTTTGGGACTTGATTCAACATCACCCTCTATTTTATCCATGGGTGTTGTAATGAGATCACACTCTAGAGAAACTTGATTTTCCAAGTTGTTAAGCCTAGAAGATAGGTTTGCAAGTCTTGTGTAGAGATCATTTTGAGAAGATATGACCTTGGTGTGAATGTTGTCAAATTGCTTGTGCATCTCATTGACTTCACAAGCTTGCCCCTCTAATAGTTTTTGGAGCATCCTTTCCATGCCCAAATCATGATTTGGAGTTGTGTCACCATGAATTGATGGTTCAAAGACTTGTTGGCGGATGTTGTAGCATTTACTCTCATACCTTGCAATGGTAGATGACTCTTGGGTAGCTTGTAAGACTTCATCTAAATGATCATTAAGATCTTCCAACTCCTTAGCCACTTTATCATCAATGTCTCCATTGTCCATTGGAACTTTCTCAAACCCACCAACATAGTTCTCCTCACTTTGGGCTAGATTCTCAACAAGTAGCTCCCCTTGATCAATTGTGAGGTTCAAAAAACCTTCCTTTGCTAGCTACATCTAAAGTTCATTGGTGCTTATTGATCACTCCATGATAGAAGGTACTAAGGAAAACTTCTTTGGTGAACCCATGGTGGGGACAATCATGAGTGTAGCCCTTAAGTCTCCCCCAAGCTTCATGAAAAGTCTCATGGTAGTCTTGTTTGAAGCTCAAGATGTCTTTTCTAGCTTGGGATGTTCTTTGTGGAGGGTAGAACTTTAGGAGAAATATCCTCTTGCAATCATCCCAAGAATTCACCAAGTGAGATGGAAACGATCTCTCCCATTGGCTAGATTTATCTCCAATTGAGAATGAGAACAAAAGGAGCTTGACACTATCCTCATCCACATCTTCAATCCTAAATGTGTTGCACAACTTCTCAAAGTAGTACAAGTGATTATAGGGATTCTCCACTCTTGTCCCTAAGAACCTTAAGTCTTGAATCAACCTAATCAAACTTGGCTCGATCGTGTAAGCATTGGCTTTGATAGGAGGAGGATGAATACCATAGCTCATGCAACATTGAGGAGTGTCAAAACTTCCAATTGTTAGCCTTTTCTCTTGGATTGGAGTGGGTATCAATGGGAGTGTCAAGGAAGCTTCTTGAGGTTGAGGTTGTGGTGAAGTTTCTTGAGGTTGTGGAGCTTTAGTGATACTTCTTTGATTGTCAATCTCCAACACCTTAAGTGAACTTGGTTTGTCATGTCTCTTCCTTTTGGTTGGGTACCTTTGAAAGCACAAGAGAATCAAGGAAACCAAGTTAGTAACAACAAATAAAAGGAAGTTCATCATCTTAACTTGAGATGAATGAACCAAAGCAAAGAGAAAAGAAAAGCTTAGTCTCAAAGACTTGAACTAAATAGGAATAGAAATCTAATTGATCAATCCTAGATCCCAAAATGGCAACGGTGCCAAATTGATAACAAGGATTTTAGAATCCTTTAGAGAGAGGTATCAATTCCCTTTGCTTATCGTTGTAGCAAGAGGTATCGAACCAAATTGGGTAGAAGTGACCAATATGAATACACCATACCACCTTAGTCAAGCAACCCAAATTCAGTTATGATTTTATATCCTAAGTGCAATTCAAATTCAATCAAACAAGTAAAAGAGAGTAAACACAAGAAATCAATATAAAGAAACAAGCGCAATGATTATAGGTCAATGGATTGGTGACTTGGGATGATTAAAAATGCTAATCCATACTTCAAGGAAGTTAATCTCCTAGCAAGGAACACAACCAATTGATTAGTCTAATCTCTTAGTACTAATCTCTTTCCCTAATCCTAATTCAAGAACAAATCATCATTTGTGAATTAAGACTAAGCAAGCATTCAAAACAAGTTCCATTTAGCTAACAATCACTCTAACCATCCATTTTCATGTGCTAGAATGTGAAAGTCCTATCAAAGCTAAAACTGGCATTTCATCGAACACATGGTGTGTAAGAAATCCTAAACATCCTAATCAACATGATCAAGGCTAATTAGGTACTAAGAACACTAAGATAGAAGAGATTTAAGATAGATAGGCATTAGACATCCATTAATCATCTCTAATCAACCAAATCCTACCTAACCCATAAACCCTATAGAAAACTACTCACTAATCATCCTATGATTAACAAAACCCATGAAGATAGTGTTAATCATTGAGATTAGAGAAAGATAGAAAGATTTAGAGAAGAAATCAAACAAAACAAGACTTAGATTAAGAAAAGATTCAATCTTCTCTTACAAAGTGTTTAGAACAAAAATAAAGCTTAAGAACAATAAAAAATAGGTTTTTGGCCTTAAATAGTGAGTATGGGGCAAACCGGGTCAACCCGAAATAAACCGGGTGTTGACCCGGATCCATGGGTGAAATCTGGGAACTGTATCGGCCAGCCAAACCGATATGCTTGCCGATACGTGGTCTCGGATTTTCTGTCAAAGGAGCATATCGGTCTGGCCAACCGATATGCTCACCGATATGGTTTCTCTGTTTTTCTTGAACTTTAATCCGAGGAGCTGTATCGGCCACCCCAACCGATATGGTGGCCGATATCGACTTCATGTTGGGTCTCTCTTCATCCTTTGAGCTCCAAACTCCACTCCCTAGCTCACCAACACTCCTTGCACCTGCAACCCACCAAAAACACTCCAAATGCAAGCCTAGAATGCCTAAACCTAGCTCTAGATGATCCTACACTCTAAAAGTACCAAAGAGCAAAGAAATGAAGTTAAAGGAAACTAAGTAGAAGCAAAACATGATCTAAACAACAACCTAAATGCGTGAAAAACACAAGTATATCACTAGTACGAGGTCTTCAGCTCGAAGTCATTACGCGGAAACGCAGGAGGAACAATCGCTGATCTATTAGAGTAGAATTCGTCTGGGCGATTGTAATCCGCTAGTGTCCTCCTAACGGGTTGAGCCGGTGCTCTAGGTGGGTCTTCTGGTCGTGGATTTCCTTGTCCACCTTCTGCTCCTCAACCTTGAGCTCCTTGCTCATGCTGAACAACCTGCTGCTCAATCACATTACCATCAGCATCCAACATCAGTCCTTGAGCATTGCGTGGATTGTTCTGCGGGTTTCTCAGAACACCTTCAGCATCCATAATCAGAACCCATGGCTCATGAATTGCGTTGGCCATATTCACTGGTTTCTGAGCTTTCCTGTTCGTTCTCTCTAACCTTGCCAGTTCTTCAAGTCTGAGATTCACAAGATTCTTGTCCGGATTACTTCTGGTTGTGCGATTATGCATAAACCGTCGGCAATCGTCAAGCAACGACCGATGCAAAGTTATGCAACGATCGATTCAGTTCGGGAATCGCCTTGTGTCGATCGCTGCAAAGGGTGCGTCGATCGATGCAAATACGTAAGACCTGAAACACGCAAAGCCAAAAAAAAGAAAATAGAAAACTAGTAACCAAAAACAAAAACCTAGTCTAAACCCTAGATTCAAATCTATCGAAGACTCAAAAGAGTCCCCGGCAACGGCGCCAAAAACTTGATATGCTCAGAGTTTAATTCCCTACGTAAACACTGCAGGTGCACAGGACAAATGTAGTATCTAGGGGTCGAACACAGAGACTCAAGAAATCTTGCGATAGATTGCAGAAGTTCATGTTAAGCTAAGCGATGCAAATCAGAAATAATTAAAACTAGGCAAAAAGTAAATCAGTAGCAAGTCGGTTTTTGTAAGAAAGTACTAAAAGCGTCAAGTCCAGAGAATTCTTAGGAAATCAGACAAGTAGATCAAATATCAGTCATGATCAAATTAATTTCGGTTCTATAACTCAAACACAAGATAGAACTAACCAACTTCGTTGCGAGAATTCACTAAGTTCAATTAGCAGAAATCAAAATTTCTTTGCAATTTCTAACCGATTAAACTAGCCTTAAGAGCAGGTTTGATTTTTTCACAATTCAATTAAACCAAATTTCTTTGCAGATAATTAAATTGCTCAACCTAAACAGATCAGATTCTAAATCACACTTTGTGTCAATTTATAAACCTAAAGTCTAGATTCTAAGTGATCAGATTAGAAACTAGTATTAAGCACAATTCAGGTTAAAGAACAAATAAGATATGAATCCTTAACTGATAAATTAATCTAGCAAGTCATGAAATCCCTAATGAGAGTCCCTAAACCTAACTATGAATCTACTCAGACATGATCAATGAAACAGAAATCAATGAATAAGTAAATTGCATATAATAAAAGAGTAGAGAAATAAAGAGGTTCGAAATCTTCTCTCTGTAGTACAAGAACGATCAGCCTCAAGGTCTCTCTCTCTCAAAAGCTAATAGTATGAAAGCGTAAGTAAAACAAAACACAAAAAACCTAATTATAAAGACATAATCACGTCTTGGATCTTTTCGCAAATATTGAAACTTTTTGGGGCAAAACTGCAAATCTCCAAAATATTCATTAATGTGTTGTCGCGAGGCTGTGTCGATCGATGCCAATGATGCATCGATCGTTGCAACGGTCAGCTCCTCACGGCTTTTGCTCCAATACTTGTCCCATTAGCTCCAATATTTCCCAAAATCCTCCAAACGTGCATGTAGCTAATAAACACATGTAAATGACTCGATAGACACTACAAGCGACTCTAAAACACACTTATATCATGGCTTAAAACAGGTAAAAACCATGATATATCAAGCGCTCCAAAGCACAAAACGATGAGGTAGAAAGGCTATCCAAGGCGAGTTCAATAACCGAGGTAAAATATCCGGATTGGCTAGCAAACCCGGTGGTCGTCAAAAAGAAAAACGGAAAGTGGTGAGTATGTGTCGACTTCACCGACCTCAACAAAGCCTGCCTAAAAGATAGTTTCCCGCTGCCTCACATCGACAGACTCGTCGAAGCAACTGCATGCAACGAGCTCATTTCATTCATGGATTCATTTTCCGGATACAACTAGATAATGATACATTCAGATGATCGCGATAAGACGTCATTCATCATTGACTGAGGAACATTTTATTACAAGGTAATGCCTTTCGGTCTCAAAATGTTGAAGAAACGTATCAAAGGTTAGTCAACAAGATGTTTGCCAATCAACTCAGGCGAACAATGGAGGTATACATAGACGATATGCTGGTAAAATCAGCATCGGCCGACGACCACATCGCTCATCTAACTATATGTTTCGACAGTCTGAATAAATACAAAATGAAACTCAACCCAGAAAAGTGTACTCTCAGCGTCACCTTGCGGGAGTTCCTTGGCTACATAGTTACGAATAGAGGAATAGAAGTGAATCCGCAAAATATCGCGGCACTCACTGGGCTCCCATCGCTAATGAATACACGCGAGGTGTAAAGGCTCACAGGACGAATCGCTGCCTTGAGTCGTTTCATTTCAAGACCACGGACAAATTCTTACCCTTCTACCAAATTCTCCGAGGAAATAAGCGATTCAAATGGGATACCAAGTGTGAGGACGCTTTTCAACAGTTAAAGGAATACTTGTCAACACCTCTAGTCTTAACAAAACCAAAGGGCATAGAAACCATGTACCTCCACATATCAGAACCAAGTTCGGCAATGAGTGGTGTCCTCATTAAATATGATTGGGATAACCATAGACCAATCTTCTATATTATCAAGAGACTTGACGACGCCAAAACCTGATATTTGACTCTGGAAAAGCTCGCCATGGCAGTTATCACATCGGTTAGGAAGCTCCAGCCGTATTTTCAGTCACATTTAGTGGTCGTCCTCACCAATCAGCCACTAAGAACTATAATACACAGCCCGGCCAATTTGGAAGGATGGCGAAATGGGAAGTGGAATTAAGAAAATACGAATCAAGTACAAACCGCAAACAAGCGCGAAATCCCAAGTCTTGGCATATTTTCTAAATGAGTTACCACCATAGCTCACCTGCGATGGCAAGCAAGCGACGGTCGAGTAATGGACTTTGTTTGTCGACGGATCATCTTCATGCAATGAATCGGCAACTAGAATCATGTTGACCTCCCCAACATGAAAAATTCTGTAGATCTTTCTGACTCGTGTTCCCAGCATAAAACAATGAGGTCGAGTACGAATCCTTGATAGCAGGGCGGCAATTGGAGCAAGGCATATCGACACATTCTGCGACTTACAACTCGTCTCTAGCCAATACAATGAGGAGTACGAGGCCTAGAACGACCAGATGGGCGCATACTTGAAAATTGTTCAAGGTTTAGTGGATGAACTAGGCTTCTTTACACTCACAGATCCCATAAAGAGACAATTCATCAGCAGACGCGCTAGCCGCCCACGCTTCTACATCCGACTCCGATCTCCGACGAGTCATACCAATCGAATGCATCGATAAACCTAGCATCAACCAGAACAAAAAAAATAATTTGCCATCTTTGAACTCGAGGATGGAATGGAAGACGCCGATGAAATGAATGTGCCCGTCATTAAAGAAGCGCCCGAGAAAACAGATGATTGGAGAGATGAAATGGAAGCTTACATCCTAGAAGGAACAATCCCATGAAACAGGTGGGCGGCCCAGCGCTTGAAAGCGAGATGCTCCCACTATGTTGTAAGCGACGGGAAGCTTTTCCAAATAAGCGCGTCTAAGTCACTCCTAAGTTGTATCCACAACAAAGAATTAAAATGGGTAGTGTAAGAAACACACGACGGCGCAGGAGGTAACCACTCCAATGGCAGAGCGCTCGCTACGAAAATTAAAAGGCAGGGACATTTCTAGCCAACAATGATAGCGGCTTGCGAAAAATACGTAGCTCGCTGCAAAAATGCCAAAGATACGGGTCGGATATTCATCAGCCCGCCGAACTTTTGACTACCTCCACCGCGCCCTATCCATTCATGAGATGGGAAATGGACATCGTGGGTCCCTTACCATCTTGAAGGAATAAGAACGTCGTCATCATAATGACATATTATTTCACCAAATGGGTAGAAGCCGAGTCCAACGCTAAGATTCACGACCTCGACGTACAAAAATTGTCTAGAAATACATCATCTGTCGTCACGGTTTACCTTACAAAATCGTGACGGACAACGACTCACAGTTCATTTCGAACATGTTCGAAGTATTTTGTGCACGATGGAAAATAAGGCTAAAAAATCAAGGCCCGCTACCCCCAAGGAAACAGGCAAGCTGAGGCGATGAACAAAAAATTATAGACAAGTTAAAGAAACGACCCGAGAGTAAAAAAGGAGTTTGTGCTGAGGAGCTATACGAAGTACTCTGGTCTCACCGAATGACTTTGCGCCGAGCAAGGGAATGTCCTGAAATCTATTGTACTCACTCTAAGTGAAAGTTGTATTGTCGAGATGAGACAGTCATATAACACTGGGTAATCATAATGCTTTGCTAGAAGCCACTTGTGATCAATAAGTTTAGAACTCATTGCTAGTGTTATATGATCCTACAAGGTCACACACCTAAGAAAACTGAACATAGAATATGAGGTTGATCATTATTGTAATGATCTGGTAAATGCATATTTGATATGCATTCAATATCAAGTTTCTAAGGCAGTGTCGATCGACACAGCATGTGCATCGATCGACACAGATCGCGAATGACTCGATTAACTTCGGTTTAATCCTTGGTTAATCAGGTCGTGGTATAAGTCAACATATATAAGATATATGGTCGACTTTTACATGATTCAACCTAATTGATAGCCACCAGAAACAAACAGAGAACCTCCTGAGAGATCTGATCTCTAATGGCACTAGCATCCCGTCTGTTCCAGTTTGTGTGTGTGTGGATACCAGTAGAGGCGCAGCATTTGAGGCGCTTAAGATCTCGATTACTTGCAAATCTTCCGCTGCTAATCACCAGGTAATCCTGAGATCTCTTGATTCAATCTACATGAACCCTAGATCTTAGGGAATGGAATTTATACCTAGGGTTGCTAATCTGATTAGGAACTGCTAGAAATTCCATCAGTGGTATCAGAGCCTTAGGGTTCTATTGAATCAGTAGCATGTTGATTAGATTAGTTGAATCTGAATCTCTGTATGGTTGATACAAGCATGCTAAAACTCGTTTTAATCAAAGTAATCTAGTTTAGGTTTTTTGCTTGAAAACGTTTTAGGGTTTATCGCACTGTGTCAATCGATGCCAATCCGGTGTCGATCGACACATATGGATAACCCGAATAAAATTTAGGTTTAACCTAACTGTGACGATCGACACAAGAGTTGTGTCGGTCGACACAGACCTTACGGTCAGGTTAATCGGTTCAATTGGACTGGACCGGTTATCTAGCTTGGTTAAACCACTGAAACGGTTTATACGATTGTTTTGCTAAGGTTGGTATCGACCGACACTAATGTAGTGTCGATCGACACTGACCGGCTATCAAAAACTAGATCAATTGGAATGATCGGTTATCGGAAATTGGTTTTGGTTAATCTGCATCGATCGACACTAAAGTAGTGTCGGTCGATACAAGATCCGCTGATTTAGGTTATTGAACCTGAAATCACATAACCAAACCAAGATTAACCATTTTAATTAGAAGAATTAAAACATAATAAAACTGAGCGTTTTAAAGGTTAAGTTCCTCAACTAAATATCAAGTAATCCTTGATGTCTTCCCGATCTTGTCAACTGTCAAAACTTGTTTCATTGTGCGATAGACTTGCAGTGCAAGGCGTCCACAATTACATAAGTAAGACAAGAGGTAATCGTGTTGATGGACTTGCAGTGCAAGACATCAACAATTACATGACTCAAAATATTGGTTTACTTGAATGGGCCATCAAAATCATTTTGGGCTCAGAGACATCAGGTGGATTGGACATGAGATGTCAATCCACAACCAAGAGTTATATTGGATATAACTAGCAAAATTGTTGCTTACCTAGATAGCTAAAATTTGGGTGATAGCTAGTGGCTCACTCAAGTTTAGTAAAGTATGGGTCTTGGATCATTATATTCATTTGAGGAAACATTGTTTGAATATAATGCGAGTCTTCTTAATAGTTAAGATTTCTCATTTCTTGAACATCATAACTAAACTTTTTCCTTTCTTTGATCTCAGCTATGACTAACACTCATCATAACACTTTCTCCCTGCGATCCGTCCTTGAGAATGACAAGTTAAATGGATCGAATTTTCTCGAATGGTATCGAAACTTGAGAATTGTTCTCAAGCAGGAGAAAAGGGACTATGTCCTGGAAAATGTTCTCCCTGAAAAACCGAGAGCCAATGCCCCACATGCAGAAAGGAGTGCTTGGGATAAGTATTCTAATGATGTGGTTGATGTGTGTTGTCTCATGTTGGCTACCATGAACTCGGATTTGCAGAAGCAATACGAGAACGTGGAGTCGCCAATGGAGATGATCACTAGCCTGAAAAGTATGTTTCAGGAGCAGGCACGAACTGAGAGATACCAGACGGTTAAGTCTCTCATTGAATGCAAGCTACCAAAGGACGGTCCAGTCAGTCCTCATGTCATAAATATGATGGGTTATATTGATAACCTGGGGAAACTGGATTGTCCCATTAGCCAAGAGTTGGCTACTGACATCATCCTGCAGTCGCTGCCGTCAAGCTATGATCAGTTTTTTATGAACTATAACATGAACAACTTGATGAAGACGTTGACTGAACTGCATGGCATGCTCAAGACGGCAGAGCCTAATATCAAGAAGGGCACTCCAAACGTACTTATGGTACAAGGAGGTAAGAAGTTTAAGAAACTTGGCAAGGGCAAGGGAAAGGGCAAGGCCATCCAGGTTGAAAACCAGGACAAGCCGGCGCCGTCTTCCAAACCCAAGCCTGGCCCATCTGAGACTGATAAGTGCCATTACTGTAATGAGCTTGGGCATTGGAAGAGAAATTGCAACAAATTCTTGGAAGAGAAGAAGAAGAAGAAGAAGACTTTCGAGACTTCATCTTCAGGTATTTATGTTATAGAAGTAAATGTTACTACTTCTGGTTCTACTTCTTGGGTATTGGATACCGGTTGTGGGGCTCATATTTGTACAAATATGCAGGGCCTAAGCAACATTAGGACGTTGGAGAAAGGACAAGTGGACCTGCGCGTGGGGAATGGAGCAAGAGTTGATGCATTAGCCGTAGGAACATTTAATTTGTCTTTACCTTCTGGTTTGGTTTTAGAGCTTAATAATTGCTACTATGTACCTGCTATAAGCAGAAATATTATTTCTATTCCTGTTTTGGATATGGAAGGATATCAGTTTTCAATTGAGAATAAATGTTGTTCTTTTGATTACAATGATATATTTTATGGTAGCAGTCCATTAGAGAATGGACTTTATGTTCTAAACCAAAGTACACCAATCTATAACATTAACACCAAGAGATTCAAGTCAAATGACACGAATCAGACTTTTCTATGGCATTGTCGTTTGGGCCACATAAATGAGATACGGATTCAGAAGCTCCATGGTCATGAGCTTTTGGGCTCATTTGATTATAAATCATGTGAGAAATGCGAATCTTGTTTAATGGGCAAAATGACCAAGGCCCCTTTCAACAAACAAAATGAGAGGGCCAGTGACCTATTGGGCCTTATACATACTGATGTGTGCAGCCCAATGAGCACAAGTGCCAGAGGAAACTTTCGGTACTTCATTACCTTCACTGATGATTTCAGTAGGTATGGCTATGTCTATTTAATGAGACATAAGTCGGAATCTTTTGAAAGGTTCAAAGAGTTCCAAAATGAAGTACAGAATCAACTTGGCAAAAGTATTAAGGCTCTTTGATCAGATCGTGGAGGAGAATACTTAAGCCAAGAATTCAGTGATCATCTAAGAGATTGTGGAATTGTTTCACAACTCACTCCTCCTGGAACACCCCAATGGAATGGAGTGTCCGAGAGGAGGAATCAGACTTTATTAGATATGGTTCGATCAATGATGAGTCACTCATCTCTTCCATTATCCTTCTGGGGATACGCTCTAGAAACGTCTGCGTTTACACTTAATAGGGTTCCGTCAAAATCAGTTGCAAAGACACCACATGAGATATGGACTGGAAATGTTCCGAGTTTGTCTTTCCTGAATATTTGGGGTTGTGAAACTTATGTTAAGCGGTTAATTACAGATAAGCTCGAACCCAAATCTGATAAATGCTACTTCGTTGGTTATCCTAAGGAAACCAAGGCTTGCTACTTTTACAACCAATCCGAGAACAAAGTGTTTGTTGCTCGGAACTGCGTCTTTCTTGAAAGAGAGTTTCTTTCCAAGAGGAACAGTGGGAGTAAAGTACAATTCGAAGAAGTTCGAGAGCCACAGGAGACCGCTCAGTCCGTTGAGGAAGAGCAACAGTTGGACCTACAAAGAGCTGTAGAAGCCACGCCTGTGGAGCCTGAAATTCGCAGATCCGAAAGGATCCGTCACGAGCCTGAGAGATATGGATTTCTCGTAACTAATTGTCATGACTTGTTGATCATTGACAGTGACGAGCCCGCGAATTTTGAAGAAGCGATGATGAGCCCTGACTCCGAAAAGTGGCTGAAAGCCGCTGAATCCGAAATGGGATCCATGTCACAGAACCAAGTATGGACTTTGGTTGATTTACCCGATGGTGCAAAAGCCATTGAGTGTAAATGGATTTTCAAGAAGAAAATTGATGTGGATGGTAATATTCAGATATACAAAGCAAGGCTGGTGGCAAAAGGTTTCAAACAAATTCATGGTATTGACTATGAAGAAACCTATTCCCCTGTCGCTATGCTTAAGTCCATTCGGATTCTCCTAGCAACAGCCGCTCATTATGATTATGAGATCTGGCAGATGGATGTGAAGACAGCTTTCCTTAATGGAATTCTGGAATAGGATGTGTACATGACACAACCTGAAGGTTTCATCGATCCCAATGCTGCTAGGAAGGTATGCAAGCTTCATCGATCCATTTATGGATTGAAGCAAGCATCTCGGAGTTGGAATCTTCGTTTTGGTGAAGCAGTCAAAAAGTTTGATTTCATCAGGAACGAAGAGGAACCGTGTGTTTACAAGAAGACTAGTGGGAGCGCAGTTGCATTTCTCGTATTGTATGTAGATGACATACTTCTTCTCGGAAATGACATTCCGTTGTTGCAGTCTATTAAGACTTGGCTCGGAAGTTGTTTTTCAATGAAAGACGTGGGAGAAGCCGCGTACATTCTTGGAATAATAATCTATAGAGATAGATTGAACAAGCTAATTGGATTGTGTCAAGATACTTATATCGATAAGGTCTTACACAGGTTCAGTATGCATGATTCCAAGAAGGGCTTCATACCAATGTCTTATGGCATTAGTCTAAGCAAGAAGCAGTGTCCTTCGACACCTGCTGAGCGAGAACGCATGGGTAGGATTTATTATGCTTCTGCTTTAGGATCCATCATGTATGCCATGCTCTGCACTCGTCCAGATATTGCTTGTGCTTTAAGCAAGACGAGTAGATACCAATCTGATCCAGGTGAAAGTCACTGGACAGCTGTCAAGAACATTCTGAAGTATTTGAGAAATACTAAGGATAAATTCTTGGTGTACGGAGGAAGTGATGAGCTTGTAGTAAGTGGTTACACAGACGCAAGTTTTCAGACGGACAAAGACGATTTCCGATCGCAATCTGGTTACGTCTTTTGTCTGAACGGCGGTGCAGTTAGTTGGAAGAGTTCCAAGCAAGACACTGTAGCAGATTCCACAACTGAAGCTGAGTACATCGCCGCTTCTGAAGCGGCAAAGGGGGATGTTTGGATCAAGAATTTCGTACCTGAACTTGGTGTGATTCCTAGTGTTTCTGAGCCAGTGGCTTTGTATTGTGACAACAATGGAGCCATTGCGCAGGCGAAGGAACCTAGGTCACACCAGAAGTCCAAACACATAGAGAGGAGATATCACCTTATCCGTGATATTATTAATAGAGGAGATGTGAAGATCAGCAGAGTCCCTACGGATGAGAATGTTGCTGATCCTCTGACCAAGCCTCTCCCAAGGCCTAAGCATGAGAGTCATACTGTTGCTATAGGCATTAGATTTCTTAAGATATGATCTTGATTTCAGTGGTAGTTGTACTTGTTCTTTAGTTATGACATGATGTTCATAAAACATAATTTGATTATGTTATTTTAATGAAATTTGTTTCAGTATTATTTAATTGTGTTATTAAATAAGTGTCCCAAAGTAATTTATGACAATTTTATAGGTCATCAAGTATGTGACTTGATCATGAAACCCTATAAGCAATAAATGACATAAATTATGTTGGTCCCTGGTCAAGGTTGTTAAAGTGGGACATTAACAACCGTGTGAGGCTAGTATGTGAAGTGACTGATGACTAAGTTTCATGGAGTCATTAATAAGAGTATTAAAGTCAATCACATAGATATGTGTCGGAGAACATAGGATCGTACTTGACCCGTTGATGAGAACTCTACAAGATGGTTATATGAGTGTCATAAGAGTTTCTCATTACGACTATAGAGTATAGTCCTTAGACATGAGTTCATCATGATTTCTTACATATGGATTGATCCGTCTTGACTTTGTCAAACGTCAGCCGTAACTGGTGACTATAAAGACACTGATTGGGCGTATCATGAAATGTGAAAGGGGCATGGATGGAACAAGATGGGATTTGTACCTCCTATATAACAGGAGATAAATATCTCAGGGCCTATCGAAGATTTGATACTGGAAATGCGTGGCCGCGCTCAAACGAGGTGATTGTCAGTCGTTTGTCTTATCAGTATAAATCAGAGTTCGATAAACATGATCTAGCTAAATAAGGATAACACAGTTCTTGCCTTATGCCAGATCGAGATATAGATACAAAGGGATTATAGGAATAGATGATTCCAGTACAAGTGGAAGATTGTTGGGAATGTCCTGAAATCTATTGTACTCACTCTAAGTGAAAGTTGTATTGTCGAGATGAGACAGTCATATAACACTGGGTAATCATAATGCTTTGCTAGAAGCCACTTGTGATCAATAAGTTTAGAACTCATTGCTAGTGTTATATGATCCTACAGGGTCACACACCTAAGCAAACTGGACATAGAATATGAGGTTGATCATTATTGTAATGATCTGGTAAATGCATATTTGATATGCATTCAATATCAAGTTTCTAAGGCAGTGTCGATCGACACAGCATGTGCATCGATCGACACAGATCGCGAATGGCTCGATTAACTTCGGTTTAATCCTTGGTTAATCAGGTCGTGGTATAAGTCAACATATATAAGATATATGGTCGACTTTTACATGATTCAACCTAATTGATTGCCACCAGAAACAAACAGAGAACCTCCTGAGAGATCTGATCTCTAATGGCAATAGCATCCCGTCTGTTCCAGTTTGTGTGCGTGTGGATACCAGTAGAGGCGCAGCATTTGAGGCGCTTAAGATCTCGATTACTTGCAAATCTTCCGCTGCTAATCACCAGGTAATCCTGAGATCTCTTGATTCAATCTACATGAACCCTAGATCTTAGGGAATGGAATTTATACCTAGGGTTGCTAATCTGATTAGGAACTGCTAGAAATTCCATCACGAGTAACCGGTCAAATACCTTTCTCCTTATCACATGAAATGGAAGCAACGACCCAGCCGAAGTATGCGTCCCGATAATCCGGAAAACGTTAGCACATGAACATGAGGACCTCAACAAAAACATGATCCTCGATCACCTCAATCCGATGGAGGAAAAAAAGCGATCAAGCACTCCTCAAAATCCAAATTTACTATCAACGAACGACCTGGCATTACAACAAAAAGGTCAAGGGCAGGCACTTCAACGAAGCATACCTCGTCTTGAGAAAAGTCTTCGAAAACACACATGAGTATAAAGATGGTAAGCTCGGCGCGAACTGGGAATGACCTTACATTATCTCGAAGGTCGTCAAACCAGGAGTCTACAAGCTCTTTACTAAGCAGGGCAAATCGATACCGCGATCATGGAACGCAAACAAGCTCAAAAGTTACTACTACTAAACGGGAACCGACCCAAAAAAAAATCCGGCTCTCTATACAAGCCGAGGTTACTCTCTTAATATGTAAAGTGAAAAACGATCGGCTTGATCCCTCCTCGGATGGTACGTAGGCAGCCTTTTACAAGGTTCAGCTATTTCAATAATTTTTATAAAATATTTCCAAGTACCCCCTCGTACTTTACAATCCTCGACATTCTATCTAAATGATCGATCAAAACAACCTGTTAGATAACATAATGACTACGCACGTCACGTCGTCAAAAATTGATATCAATTTGGACGACTTAAGCAGGGGCCAGTCCCGCACAAGTCTTTGACCGAAAAGATAAAAGTAAGCCGAACATTACTTCGCACATCTAATTCAACCAAGACTTCCACAGGATAAGTTGAGCATGTACTCGCACATAAAAACGATCACTTAATTACAGGATAAACCGGGCCAAACTCGCCTCTGGAATCGTTTATAGGATAAGCCGACAACATTTTCGCACCTCGACATGAACCACATGGTAAGCCGAGAACATACTCGCCCCAAAGAGTTATTTACAGGACAAGCTGAACACTAATCCGCGCCTAGAATAATCACTTTACAAGTTAAGCCGGCCACAATCTCGCACCTAATAAACAATTACGATATAAGGTGCACCAAGGTTCCCACCCAAAAGCAAAATATAATTAAACCAAGCAGAACGTACACGAAACAACGAAATCCCTCATATTACAAAAGAGAAATATTTTTATGTACATTACAAAAATACTCATGTCTCCCAAAAAGAGGAACTATAAAGGGGGCAAAACAAACGACAAACTAAGAGTCCTCGGAAACTCGGCTCTCCAGAAAAAAACGGACTCTTCATTACGAAGCCTCGTAGCTTCAGCAACGGAAATAACTGCCTCATTCGAACCATGCACATCCCATACCAGTCAATTCGCTAGGGAATTCTCTTTGCGACCATGTTCACCAAGAGGAGTCAACTGAAGATCCTTATCGAACATCTCTATTTCTTCCATTGAATAAAGCTCCTCTCTCAGGACCTTTTCATCAGCAACCAATTGATCGATTTTGGACGCTGGAATTTTTAAGCCCTCACTAACAAGGAGACGGTAGGACTCCATAATAGAAACAACTTGGTTCAACTCCACAAATTTATTCTGAGAACGAGCTTCTTCCTCCTTGGCCTTTCTGATCTTCAAGAAACGAGCCTCGGCCTTATCAAAAAATTTAGCCCTCGCTCGAACAACCTGTTTGGCACAAAGTGCTCGAAGATTATCACACTCAGATTTATGCGCGGTATGGGCAGAAAGCAATGTACCGCTAGCCTCCGCAGTCGAATCATGAGCCGCGGAGGCGCTGACAACTCCTCGCTCATGAGATAAGTCAGTAATCCACAGCTCAAGGTCCTCAACCTTCTTCCTCTCTCGCTCAAGTGATTCGCCACCATCTCCAAACTCATGAACCTTGTCATGCGCCTATCGAAGCCTCATCTCCAACTCCTCTTTCTAAAAATATGAGGGTCCTAATTTAAATCTCGTATGCCTCCACAAGATGATTCTCGTTCGCGAGAGCCTACCATAGAAAAAGGAGAGACAAATGCCTAAGAAGAAGGAAAAACAATAGAAAACTTCAAAACATCAACAAAAAAAAACCCTCACCTGGACTCGATTGCAACCCACTTTTTGGTGGAGATCAGGTCTGAAAAGACTAGAAATCGGAGGACCCTCCTTTGTCGTACTCGCCCTAACTAACCAAAGAAGGCGTGCACGCGCATTCAAATCATTAATGACTGTGCCGACTTTGGAATATTTGAAACAGAAGGAGATATCAACCGCCTCAGTCCTAATGCATTTGTGCTCCCCTTGAGCACCAGAATTACGGACTGGTAGCTCGGTCGAAACAGCGGCATTCGCATTCACCACCTCGGTAGGTGAGGCCGGACCCCCTGGCCGGTTTTCTTTTTCTTCTTCTTTTTCTTCGGCACCGAATCATTATCACCATTCCCATCATTTTGAACGGAAATCAGGATAGTCTCATGTGACCTTTTCCTCTTTTTCTTCCTCTTCTCCGTTGTCGGCTCGACAACCACCTGGTCAGAAACGCTTACCTCATAAAGGAGTCTAGAGTTATTCCCTTGCCCATTGACATTGACAGTCAAAGAATTCGGGTCACCCTTGCCTCGGCAGCGGGGTCGCCCCAACAACACGATGTTCTTTGGAAGCTCGCTCCTTGGGAAGAGCATTGGATTGGAGGTCCTTGCCCATATGAACATTGGCGTCCTCATCACGACGGGGAACGCCAATATCAGCTCGTCCAGTGTCTTCGGCTTCTAAAACAGAACGAGCAGGAGGTCTCAAGGAAGGCTTCTTTTTTTCTTCAGCGGTCTACTCGTTTTAAGCTCCCAAGTATCCGCCATGGCATCTATGCGAACAAAACTCTTTCGGATCTTCTCTGCATGTATTTCAGGCCACTTCAAAGTGCCGAGCAAAATCAACTTCGCCAAACCCACAGAAAAGAGGGTAAGAAAAGAGAGGATCTCAAACAAAAGAGAGGAGAAGGAGATAACAAGAAAAAATATAGAAAAGAGGGTAAGATATAATCATACTATGATTATGATTCCATGATGACTGATACGGCTTATTTACATCAGGGACCGATGCATCATTTTAAAATATTGATTTTGCCAACCAGTTATTTTAACGAGCTTAAGGTCATGCCAGTTTTTGGCTGTGACATACCGCGTCCTTGGGTCGCCGTGCTAGTTGAGATCTTCATTGCTTCCTAAAAAAGCGAAGAGTCATATCAATTTTCCCTTAGCAGCAAGAAGCATAGCACCGACCATATTATGAATCGCAACAAGACAAATCTGGGAAAGAGCAATTTTGTGTTACTTGCAATAGCCAACAAGAAGCTTAGGGCGAGGAAACCAAAGATAAAAATTAACAAACCAACAATCAGAAAGGAAAATCCACCCATCACGAACCAACCAGGGTCTCTCATCCGGAGTTGGAAGCCGAAGCTTAAGACCAGGACGACATAAAGTCTCTTTATCCCACCAAGAGTCTTCTACTTGCACGAAGATTCATGAATCTCGTGGATTGCCACAGTTTTCTTTGTCTTCTCCTTACCTCCCCCCCCCCATCTTTTCTGCTTCTTTTTCTTCTTCGGCACTCAGAACAAACTCTTCAGTGACCTGTTCAAGGATTTCGCTCGCACCGTTTTCCGAATCCCATCTCGATCAGTGTTCGGACCACCGATTTGATACTCTAGAACATCAAAAAGAAGAAGACGGTTTATATATTCTACCGGGAAGACACAATCTTCTCTTCAACGACCCGAGAATCAACTTCTCCATTAGCAAACTTCTAAATAGATGAGCTCGTACTTAAGGAAGCAGACGATATACTATCATCATAACTAGTGGAAGACGACGAACGACTGGATTTGGTACTCATCGTCGTCAAACAAAAATCATAGATTGAAGACGAAGCCGAAGAAAGAAAGGATACAAGAAAGAGACAAACATGGCACCTTCAAAGGAAAAGAAAACCCAAAATGGGAAGGAGAAGACTTGAAGAAAAGGTATTTATAGAAGAAATTTTTGCAGTTACCGAAGAAACATCATCATTGCTCCTACGCGGCCCTTGAGATTCGACGGTTGCATTTATGTGATGTCACATGAGATACGCAATATTCCCATTTGTACGATTATCGGCGCTTTTCGCCTTCCCCAAAGTACATCGCAACACGTGTCCAAAGGTGTAACGGAATGCATAAGCCGTACGAACCAAGCCGACCAGATTTCTACCTGACTTAAATACTCAAAAAAATTCACCGACATTGACGAGAGCCGAAGACTGGCGAACTGGGGGACTAATTGTTGGATATGGGTTTAACACCCCATCAATAAACCCATCAAAATCTGTCCAACTCATCAAAATATTTCGGCCCAATAACTAAAGTCTATTAAAGAGTCAATAGCCCAACAAGAAGTTTGACCACTTTTACTATAAATCGATCATTCACTGTACATTTATCACCAACTTGTAATTTGCTAAGCTTTGAACTACTCTTTATAAAGCGACGAGCCCAAACAATATTTATGGAGCTCGTCCATCGACGACCTCCCATCTCGTCCATCATGTTCATTGTTCGGCCTTTTGCTAATTATTAATAACAGAGAGTTTCCAACTCCATTTTAATCTCATTTTACTTGTTTATTTGCACTCTTTTTACCCCAATTCTAACTTTCTCATCCGAAATCCCGCAATAACATAAATTTTAATTTTAGTGCAAAATTTTCTAAAACTATATTTGACTAGCATGAAGGAAGTATTTTTGTATCCTTATCTATAAATATCAAGTGTACACTTATACAATAATTATAGATAGTGATGTAATAGCGAAACCTACCTACCACCTCACGTGTATAAACCACAAGTCTTGTGTACCATGGCCTGGATCGTGCTATTTACGCTGGGTCCCACAAAATCGTTACGTCATCAGAATCCGACTCATCTGACGAAATTGGTAGATATATAGTTCATTCTTTAATCATGTTTCAGCATTTTTGGTAATTAGATCGGACGGCGGAGGATGATGATAGATCCTAATTGGGCGGTGACGGAGATTCCAATGTTCAGGGAGGTTATTAACTTTAAGAAAACGACAATGTTTCACATACTTCAAGTCCAAACTCACGGAATCCCACCATGTTCAGCCGGATCTAGTAAACACACCTAGGCTCCAATTGGTGATCATAGTTTAGGAAAAGAATGATGATAAATTTTTAATTCCTTAAAATTTTTACCAATTAAAAAGAATTTTTTGTCAAAATTCAGACATATGAGTCCCACAATATTTCATATGTTTCCTCATGTTTAAGGAATGAATGAACAAAAAAATTCTCCTGCAAATTTGATGAGGAACAAAATATGAATAAAAATTCCTCTACATTCCTATTTTTTTGTTAATTCAATTCCTCAAATGACATTTTGTCCAATTCCTTTTGTTCATTTTAGTGGTCACCAATTGGAGCCCTAATTACCACACAAAAATATTTAATTTCTTTTAAAGTATTTATATTTTCTTAACGAAATTAAGGGATTAATTAGTTATCTCACTAACACTCGTAAAAATTATGACTGTGGACAATTATGGTTTCTAGCATTTAAAAAAAACTACAGAAATTTTTTAATCATTTTATATCAATTAAAATCGTTCAAAATCAAAAATTATTTTGTTAAACGTTTGTAGTTGTGGTAGTTTGAATGAGTAATTATTTTTTCTATAAAAAATTAAAATTAGAAAAATGAATTCATTCAAAATTAAAAAGTATATGATAACTTAAAAATAAATATGTAAATAAAAAATATGAAAACATTTGATACTTTTTGATTACTACTCACTAATCACCTAAAATATTTTTATACTAGATTTTGATCCACGCTAAAGAAACACGGATTTATGTTTTTTTTTTTAAATATCTTTTATCTTATATTTATTTTTATAAATTAAATTTGTTAACTATTTAATTCAATATATAGTAATATGATGATATAGTGCTAAATATGAGATTTTTATAATAATGTTTTATTATTTTTAGTATATGTGGCTTATTGTTATTTTTATTAGATGTTTAGATAATTTATTGCTTTAAAAATGCTTGTATATTTTATTTGATTATTTTTAAGTTATTCTAATTTAATTTAATCCATTATTTAATTATTAAAAAACTGTTAAAATTGATAATCTTTGTATATAATGTAATTTTAGTAATATAAACTGTTATATTTGATATGCTAGATTTTCTATTTAATTATATATATATATATATATATTAATTATTTGTTTCAAATAATATAGTTTTCACACCTAGATATAAATTTTAAAAATATTTAATATTTTATAAAATTAAGAATATATCAATTAAAATTGATTAATTCATCATTATAACTTATCTTTCAATGAACATAAATATTTTCATAATCAAAAAAAAATCTATACTTTAACAATTCTTATAGTAGTCTAATTATTTTAAAAATTGATAAAACTTTCTTTCAAAAATTATCTTCATATAAACATCAACCGTAATTAAACTCATCATATATTCTAATAATATAAATATTAAATAATTTTGATATTTTATTAAACTACAAATATATCAATTGGAATTAGTTAATATATGTTTTTAACCTTTTTCTAGTAGTCAAAATTTATTTTAATAATATGGATAATTGAAATTGGTTAATTTTTTATTTAATTTAATTCTAACTTAGTTCAATCCGTTATTTCATTACTAAAAAGTTTCTAAAATCAATAATCTTTATATAGAATATAATCTTAGTAATATAAGTTGTTACATTTGTTCTGCTAGGTTTTCAATTTATTTTGTAATATATATAATTTTTTGTTTAAAATATTATAGTTTTAACACATGAATATGGATTTATAAAAAATGATATTTTATAAAATTAAGAATATATCAATTAAATTTGATTAATTCATCTTTATAACTTATCTTCTAATGAACATAAATCTTTTAAAATATTTATAGAATCAAAACAAATTAACCTATATTTTAACCATTATTATAGTAGTCTGAATATTTTGAATATTGATAAACAATCCTTTAAAAAATAGTCATCATAAATAAATCAACCGTGATAAATTCACTAAACATTCAAATAATATAAATATTAGATAATTTTAATATTTTATTAAATTAAAAATATATCAATTGAAATTAGTTAATATATTTATAACACATTTTCTAGTAGTCAAAATTTATTTTTAATAATATGGACAATTGAAATCGGTTAATATATTTCCAATTTGTTTTATATTTTGTAATGCTCTAAATATAAAGATTTTATGTTAATTTAATATATCAAAATGTAATTAAAATTATATTTAATTAATTTTAATAATACATATGAATTTAGTAATTATTTTCTTAAATCAAGAAGTTAAAAATATTTTTCTAAAATTTTGCTATGATATATGTATTTATATTTCAATTAAAAATAAGATACTAAAAGATATTGTAAAAATTTTGAAAATATTTTCGAATAAAATCATAAAATAGAGAATATTTATATTAAAATATAAATAAAATTATTTTATAATAATTTTAATAATAAATTCGAAATTAATAATTATTTTTACTAAAATAAAAAAATAAAAATATTTTTATAATATATATAATATATTCTCTAATTTTGGAATATAAATATATTTTTACTATAAATATTCTCTAATTTCGAATTTATATTTTAAACAAAAGATATTAAAAATATTATGAATATATTTTGGAACAAAATAATTAATTATAAAATATTTAGTATGGTCCACATATAATCTAATTTTAACAATCCGAAATTACCATTAATGAAATAAAAAAATCTTAAATAAATGCAATGACACAAACCGTAATATAACACATGACTAAATGTTATTTTCTAAAAGAGTTACATGTTTTAATAGTATAGATTTATAAAAATATTCCAATTCTATATTTTTTATTTATTAACATTTTAAAATCATAGTCACCAGTTTTTGAAAATTTCTGCACTTGCACATGTAATCTTTACTTTTAAACAAGTTTTAATCTATTTTAACTTGAAATTTAAATTTAAATGAGGTAAAAAATATTTTCTGTCAAAGTTACCTTGAAATAAGAGGAAATGTTTTGAAAAAGAAAACTTGTTAAGTATCTATTTTATTAATTTAGAAGATCATTACAGAATTAACCGTATTATATTAAATAAAAATTTATTGCATATTAATGACTTTTTAAATTTTATTAAAATAATTATGAAATATAACATCATCTCTACTAAATATGTTTTCAAACAATACAATTATAAATATATATACAAACAATCTAAATATAATGGGTCTCACTACTATAATTAAAATATATATATATATATAATCATGAAACTATTAAATCAATTGATAAATATAATTTAATAATTATTTATCTTTACGAATCATAAAATCTGATTTTGGTAAATATACACATACAATAGCACAAATAAATATATTTTCCATATTTAAGCTAAAAATAAACATGAAAAAATTAAACATAAGATTAATAATTTTCTAATTTATAAAATGTAATTTTTTATTTGACAAAAAAAAATTAAAATTAGGTTGATAAATAACTTGAAAATATTAAAAATTTAAAAATAAGACGGGTAGATGTTTTTGCAGTTATGATTTTTAGAATTTGTTCTATCAAAATATGTGAAATATTCAGATAGTTGCAAAATGGATAAAAATAGTACTTGAACTTTTATATAAAACATTAAATAACTAATAGAAAACCAATTTAATGTCGAAAAATACAAAAATAATAGAAGGATTATCATATTTTAATTTTTATAAATATGTAATTATAATTATATAAAATAAAATAAAAAAATTATAAATATTATAAGAAAAATATAATAAATTTATATAATAGATATATAGTACAATTATTTACTTAAAATCAACTATCAGCACATCTAGAATTATAAATTCCAAAAATATTTTTTCATATAAATAAAAATTTAAACAAATTAGTTAAGAATATCATCCGCTCTCAGAACATAATAAAATTATATACAATATATAATGTTTTTGCACAAAAATAAAAGTATTTTCATATCTTAAACTTTCAAATTTACAAGTACACATTATTAAAAAAAAAAAAAAAACATACCTACTTGCAGACAAAAAAAAAACGTTCTCTCTCCAGGAGTGAGGAAAATGTTTTGTTTTTTCTTTGATCCCTTATGTGCTTTGTTTTTTGTGCCGCCGGCGTTTTGTCGGCGGCTCTCTTCTTTTCATTTATTTTTAAGTCTTTATACAAATATATTAAATAAGAGCAATTGATGAATACCAATGAAGCAATTCATGTTGAGGAAATCAAATCCGAATTTCAAAAACCTATTAACCCATATGGTTTTGTGGAAAGTTTCACTCTTGTTTTCCACAAAAACTACTCTTCTTCGAGTCACATAATTACTTTGGAGAAAATAGCACCTTTCCATCAACGAAGAAATTGATGTTTCATATCACATCGATTTTCTCTTCATCACCAAAGAAATCAACATGTATTCCCAACCGTAAAGTAATCATGAGGGAATTAAAGAGCCATGGAGTGAGAGTGATTAAGAGAGAGATTTTTGTGGTGATTATGACGATTAAAATTCTCTTTCGCATTTTTCTCTGATTGTCGTCTTTATTGTCACTTCCCTCCATCAATTATGTCATAATCATCTATGTTAGTTTTGTGGTTGTTTCCAGGTGGCATCCTAACATTTTTGTGACTATCCAACACTATTTGTATTTAATTACCACTGGGGAGATCGCGAGCTAACTGGTGATTATTTGTATTTGTTTAGCGTGATGAGAAGACAAGAGAGCTCCCAGATATGGTTACCTTTATGGAAGCAACACATAAGAGAAAATCTGATGGTGTGTTTATGTGCAAAAAAGCTGAGTTGATCGCAAAAAAAGTGTCGGAACATGGAGCAGCAAATTCTCAGTCAAAGAACTGAAGACAATGACGACGATGAAATTTTGGAGACCAACCATCTTACACAGGAAGAAATTGAAGCAATATACAAAGGGGTAAAACGTTTAGTTTTTTAAAAAAAATCTTACTCCATGTGTCTAATAGTATCAAATTTCAAACTTGCAGGAAGTTCAAGTGAATAAAGGAAAAAAATTTGGTTATGGTTCAATTCCGATTGCTGATCTTACAATTGATGCATCTCCGAATTTTGAAGAAATGTATCTTGAGACTCAAGAAAAGCTCAAGAATTCGGACAAAGTGATAGAGGGGATGCTACTAAAGTTTAAAGATGTGGAATTTTGGACTACTATGATGCAGACCAAGTTTCCAGATGAAGTTCCACCTTCAAGGAGACCAACAATGAACATTAATGAAGAAGACCATTAAAGATCTTAATTAGTTATATTAATTTTTTATGCATTTAGGATGTTTATTTATTATCAAATTTGGATGTTTAAGTGTTTTTGATATTTTAAATTGTTTAATTATTATTTCGTTTTTTATTTTTATTTATAATTTTTGCATTTTTAATATATTAATAAAGATATTGTCTGAGAAATGTTCCAATATAAATTTGATAAATTTGTTCATGAAAGAATTTGTTTGTAATTTAAAAGAATTTATCAACAAATTTCCGACAAATAAAACATCAGACTTTTCTAATAAAATTTTAACAATTAAACCGTTGGAAATTTCCTACAAATTATCAAGAAAACGAATCAACAAATTTCTAACGAACATGTTATTAGAAATTTCCTACAAAATGATGATTAAGTTTGTTGAATATTTATCACAAACTACCAATGATTCTCGAACAAAATATTTGACGGAAATTTGTGATAAAGAATTCGTTGAAAATTTGTTGATATATTTTCTTGATAATTTGTGGGAAATTCCACGGTAGATTCTCACAAATTTCCAATAAATAATTTATTAGAAAATTCCAACGAATTGCCGATAAAATGTATTTGTCGGAACCGTTCCCAACAAATTTCCGATAAATCAAGGTTTCCAACGATCATATTCCAACAAATGAATATTCTGTTGGAAATTTGTTGGTAACATATATTTCCCACGAATTAGTGACTAATTTGTCTGTTGGAATACTCTTTTTTTCTTGTAGTGCAAAAATTGAAACAAATCTTATCATATTTATTGTGGAAATGTTGACCGGCACAAAAACCACCATAGAAACAATATGTTGAAGATGGGTTACGTACATATGAAATCATTCTTATTTCAATAAAGAAGATATATTTTCGAATTAATATACCATTACAATATATTTGATTTCAGAATATAGATACCTCGCAATTGGCTACAAAGAAAGAGACAAGGTTCATAGTCGTCATCATATACATTTTACTTTATTTATTCATTTAATGTTATGCTGGATGCATTTTGAATTTTCATCAAGGAGATGATAGCCCGTAAAAAGTATGTGAAGAAAGGACATGACAGATCTCATCTGTTAGCCTATAAAACTTCCGAAACGCAAGCATGATTACTCTCAATTTCTTCATTGAAACTGTTTCAGCTTATGTTATTTGTGTAACAGTTCTAATGAAACTGATTATGTATCTTGTAAATTCTATTAATATCAATATAATTGATTTGCCAGAAAAGTACTGAACATAAAATTAGGTTGATATATTTTTAACTTGATAAATAAAAATATGAAAATAAATCTATATATATATTATTCAATCATATAGTGAGAAAATTTCACGTTATACAATTACAAATTTTTATAGCTTGTTACATCAAAATATCTAAAATATTTAAAATTTTGCAAAATGGGTTAAAAAGACAATTGTAAAATGGGTTAAAACTAATAAAATTTTTCATATCTTAAACTTTCAAATGTGAAAATATACATTATTTAAAAAGAGCTAAATATAAAAATCACCTTCTTAGAAAGATTAATTATACAATAAATAAACCAAATTTTATATTATAATTTTTAAAATAATTAATTATATAAAATCCAAATTTTAGTTATAAAATCATAGATAAAACTTAAGTTAGTCAAAAATCCAATTAATTCTAGTACTTAAGTTAAAGCCGAGGGATTGATTTTTAATCTTTTACTCTTTATTTAATCTTTTTGTTGTTGTGTATCTCGTTGTTAATAACTTGTTTTTGTTGTCTTCTTACGTCAACCTGATTTTTCCATGTTGTTAACAACTAATATGCGCTAGCTTCCTCTCGGATGAGTAAAATTCAGTCAACGTATTAATAATCCATTTAACAAAGAGAATTAATACTTGACGAATCTACAAAAACAAAAGAGGTTGATGAATAGTGTGAGTTAATGTGTGATCGTAAATGTGTTCATGCTCTTGAGTTAGTTCAGAGTTGATATGTACTTAATCAATTAATGTTACTTTTTTTTTTGAAGATTTTCTTCTATTAAACAATTAATGTTACTTTAGTTCTTATTGCATCATATTCTCGAATATACATTATCGTTCCTTTCACTTAGATATTGATAGACCAATCGATATATGTATGCTATCCACCGTGTTATAGCCTAATCTAACAATATGACATATGTTTAAAATAAGGATAATCATATTTTAACTTTAAAAATAACAACAATCAACGCTTAAAATCTTAAACAAACTATATTTCTATTTAAAATATTTAAACCTTTATTGTTAAAAAAAACCTTCAATTTTTTTTTTTAAAAAATTGTCGTAAATCGGATTATATAAAATTGGATTCACCCCCATTGCGTATTAGTACTTATCCTATATAAACAAATTATCATAGATAAAATAAAATTATCGTTTCATATAAATAAATACCTGAAATTCATCTCAGTTGGAAACATGGAAGACCAAATATTTTAACAATGGGTTATGCAGATAGTTTACTTTCAAAGCACACCATAAAATTCAAGTTTTAAATCGTTGTAATAGAGTTTTAGAAAAACTTCAAATACTAGAAAAAATAATACTAGTATTTATTTCAAAATGTATTTTTATTTAAATAAAATTAATATTGATTTCAAAAAAATATTTTGAATAGTGTAACAACTTTGTAAAAAGCTTTTAGTAAATTTTCTTTTAGATTTATTAAGTAAATATAAAAATACAGTTTACGCATTAGGTTTATTCTTAAATAATCCAAAGTTCAAGTAGATTGAACCTAACTCCAAGTTACAAAGCCAGAGGAGTAGAAGCTGAGTTATACTTTACGAGCATTTTTATTAGGATCTGTCATATGAGTTTCTTTTTAGTTAAAAAATAACTAAAATGTGAGAGATTTTCATAATTAAATAAATAATACTTTTTATTTAAATACTTTTTGAATTGATGAGAGATTCCTATGAGAGACTCAGTGCTCTAGCACGAGGGGACAGTTGAAAAATCCACTTCGCCCTAAAACTCTTCTTACAGGCACGCTTTCCGAGGCACCTTCGTTATCGTCCGCGTTAACTCTCCGGCGGCCCGTATCCGTCGTTTTTGCCGCCGGAGAGGATCTAGTTTCTTTCTTTAGCAGTCGTAGTCTCCGTCTTCTCCAATCAGACCGGATTTCGCCGTTCGTTGTCATCCTCCTCCTTCTAGCCAGATCCGCCGCCGCCTCTTCTTCAACAGCTGCCGTTGCTTGCCGTCATCGTCCTATGCCGCCGTGTCCGTCATCGAGTGTGGTCTCCTCTTCGAGGCCTCTTTTCCGGCCGTTCCTCTCTTCTTTCGGGTTCTCTCCGCCGGTTGGGCTCACCGTGGGAGTCGTCTGCAACTTCCGGTCATCCCCGCGGCGTTTGGTCATCTCGGTGTGTCAGTCTCTCTCCTTTACTGTCCGTCCGTTTTGATTGGTTTACAGGGAGGGGTTGCTAGCGGCTAGGCTTATCTGGTTTGATTTTGGGTTTTAGTTTGTTTATTTTGATTTTACCTCATGGTTTATGAGCTGCTGGTTTGTTGGTTAGTTTCTGGTCTAGGTTTAGTTTTGGTCTCCTCAGCTAGATGGGTAGATTGATGGTCAACGTTCTTCTCTAACTTATAAGCTTGCATCGTTTTGGTTCTTAGTAAGATTCTTGGTGAGTGCTTTTCATTCCGGTTTTTTATGATTTCGTTCAGACTTTGAGGTCGTGGTTTGATTAGGCTTCGTTGGAGATTTGGGTTTTGTGTTGGGCTTCTATCTAGGTGTTTCCGGGCGTATAGAATTGTGTCAGTACCGTATCCGAAAGGAGTTTAGGGAAACTTTCTTAGGTTCTTTTTTGTCGGGTTATGAAGTCTTAGTCTTTGGTTATGGGTGTCGAGAGAGTGTTTCTCTATGAGTCTCCAGGTGGTTGATGTTTTCGTCCGGTGGGCAGTGGGCAACGTCGATTTATCTCGCTTCCTTGTTCTTCGCGGTTGTCAAGATGTGCAAGTTTATTTTGTTTTTGTTTGACTTGATCTCTTCAATCTATGATGTTTATAGTTGTAGGATTAGCAACCCTTTATGGGCTTTAGCAATCCTTTATGGGCTTCTGTTTTCGGAGATATTTCGTTAATCCGCTGGCCTATGTATTTTAAAAACGTATCCTTCCCTTGGTAATATAAATATCACTTCAGATGAAAAAAAAAAAAGACTCACTGCTCTAGCCACTGTATCACATCAGAAAACCAAAAAATGAAAAGTGGCAAAGTGGTAAATAAGGAAGATTTAAAAGGGTAAATAAAGAAAGGGAGCACGTGGGAGGGAGGGAGCTAACTCACGAAGTCTGCGTTGTCCAGATTCCGGAGGAAACAGGAGGAAACAGCCCTGGCCCCGCCCGCCTTCCTCCCTCAAATCTCTCCCTCTCTCTTTCTCACGCACACAGACAACACACAACTCTTTTTTTCCCTAAAAATCTTAATTCTTTTATGTTTGTTTTTTTATCAGCAAAAAATTCATATTCAGAAATCCATTTTCTTTTTGTTTGACATGTAATTAGCATTGTCTCAAAAAAAAGGGAAAACTATATTATTAATTATAAAAATAATTATAATAATTCTGGATAAAATCAACAAATTTGAACATTGAATCCCCAAAAAATTATTATGTACAACTGTACAAGTATTTTGTTGACAAAGAAACAAAAAAGAACAACTAATTTTTATTAGATTTGTAGGGAAAAAAATAAAAAATAAAATTCGCCTAATTTGGCTCCTCGACTTGTTTATTAAACGAATTGAGTTCAACCGATTCATATATTTTCTGATTACAACTTCAAAACTCTCTCTCTCTCTCTCTCTCTCTCTCTCTCTCTCTCTCTCTCTCTCTCTCTCTCTCTTCTCAAAGATCGAACCTTGGAAGAAGTTTCTTTTCCATTCGACAATGGCGAAGAACGTTGGGATTTTAGCTATGGATATCTATTTCCCTCCCACCTGTGTTCAACAGGTCAAAAGCCCAAATTTTCATTTTTCTCTCGATTACATCTGTCTATTACGGTTTAGTAAGAGCTATTGCATCCATACTCTGTTTCCGTTGGAGCTTTCTCTTCTTTTTTTCTGCGTTGCCGACATAGTTGAATTCGCCCTTTGACGTTTGGTTTCACAAATCTTCAAACTTTCATGAAATATTTCGTAACATGATTTCGAAATCGTTATAGAGGAATTTTCCAGGGAGATTTTAGACAAGACTTATGTTTGTTCTCTGTCTCTGGTTTTGTAATGCTTAAAGTTGGTGAAGTCAGAAAATGCTAAAAGTTGTGTTTTTTTTTTATAAGAAATCATGATTCTGATTAAAATTCTCTAACTTGAGATCTCTGCGTCTATGTCTGAGATTTGATGATGATACTTGAGATTGATTTGATTAAAAGGGTGTCTACTTGATTGGCATTAGGAGTTGCAAAGGGTTTTATAGATCCTTTGATCATGAGACTTCTCATTATGTCTCAATTGGAAAAAGTTTTAAACCTTTTTGGTTCTTATTTATCAGCTAATATAACAAGTGATGTACGACATTCTGTTCAATCCCTCTTTTTCATTTTTGTTTTTCAGTTCTTGATTTCAGGTTTTTAATCTTTGAAACTATGGTGTTTATGATTTGATGAATTACATCAATGTCTATCTGTGTTATACAGGAAGCTTTGGAAGCTCATGATGGAGCAAGCAAAGGCAAATACACGATTGGACTTGGCCAAGATTGTTTAGCCTTTTGCACAGAGCTTGAAGATGTAATTTCAATGAGGTTTGCTTTCTCATTTGACAACAGGTCATTGTTTATTTGTTTGCATTGTAAAGACTGAAACTTAATAGTTGATCTGTTTCTTAGTTTCAATGCGGTGACATCTCTTCTTGAAAAGTATAAGATTGACCCTAAACAAATTGGGCGTCTTGAAGTAGGCAGTGAGACAGTTATAGACAAAAGCAAATCCATCAAAACCTTCTTGATGCAACTCTTTGAGGTATTTATACCCCTTTTTCTACTTCAATCGCCCAAGTTTCTTTGTGTAAAAAGACAGTAAAAAGCTTTTGTGAATGAACAGAAATGTGGTAACACTGATGTGGAAGGTGTTGACTCGACCAATGCTTGTTATGGTGGAACTGCGGCTTTGTTAAACTGTGTCAATTGGGTTGAGAGTAACTCGTGGGATGGACGCTATGGCCTCGTCATTTGTACTGACAGCGCGGTATAACATCAACATTGACTTTTGCCTTTCTTTTTATGCTTGCATAAATCTTCACCTGTTTATATATTTGAATGCTTTCAGGTTTATGCAGAAGGTCCCGCAAGGCCCACCGGAGGAGCCGCAGCTATTGCTATGTTGATAGGACCAAATGCTCCTATTGTTTTTGAAAGCAAATTGAGAGGAAGCCACATGGCTCATGTCTATGACTTTTACAAGCCTAATCTTGCTAGCGAGTACCCGGTAATCTTCAGTGCACATTCTCAAGTATTTTGCACAGAGAATCAAATTCTTATTGGTTATGGTTTTCTCGCGTTCTTGTAGGTTGTTGATGGTAAGCTTTCACAGACATGCTACCTTATGGCACTTGACTCTTGCTATAAACATTTATGCAACAAGTTAGTATTTTGCTCTCTTTTTTTTTTTTTTTTTTTTACAGTTTCTTTCTTCTGATATTCTGTGTGGCTCATGTCAATATTTTGGTTCTTATCAGGTTTGAGAAACTTGAGGGCAAAGAGTTCTCTATCAATGATGCTGATTACTTTGTCTTCCATTCTCCATACAACAAAGTAATTTCTTATTCCTCCAACAACAGTTTTGTTCGTAACAGAGTTGTCTCTTACCAGTCTTGTCGTCTTTGCTATTGCAGCTTGTACAGAAAAGCTTTGCTCGTCTCTTGTACAACGACTTCTTGAGAAACGCAAGGTTGGATTGAAAGTTCTTTACTTGTTTATATTATGCGTAACATATTAATTCCTGTATTGCAGCTCCATTGACGAGGCTGCCAAAGAAAAGTTCACTCCTTATTCGTCTTTGTCCATCGACGAGAGTTACCAAAGCCGTGATCTTGAAAAGGTTTCCATTATTTCCCCTTTTCTTTTGTTTTTGATACGTCGAATAGCTCAAGTTTGTTGTCTGTCTCTATTGCTGCAGGTGTCACAACAAGTTGCGAAAACGTTGTATGATGCTAAAGTGCAACCAACGACTTTAGTACCAAAAGAAGTCGGTAACATGTACACTGCTTCTCTCTACGCTGCATTCGCTTCCCTCATCCACAATAAACACACCGATTTGGTAACTAAAGAAAACAAATTTCTCTTCTTCTGAATTCTATTGAAATCCAATATTACATTTTGGTTTCAAGTTTGTTACATTTGTGTTTGGTTCTTGATATATAGGTGGGAAAGCGGGTGGTTATGTTCTCATACGGAAGTGGTTCAACCGCAACAATGTTCTCATTGCGTCTCTGCGAGAATCAGTCTCCTTTCAGCTTGTCAAACATCGCGTCTGTAATGGATGTTGGCGGTAAATTGAAGGCTAGACATGAGGTAACAAAGAAAGGGTGCAGTCTTGTTTTAGGAAAATGAAATATATCCGGAATCTTGAATTGTTGTATCTCCTCCTCTTGGCCTTGTTTGTTGCAGTATGCACCGGAGAAGTTTGTGGAGACAATGAAGCTAATGGAACATAGGTACGGATCAAAGGAGTTTGTGACGAGCAAGGAAGGTATTTTAGACCTTTTGGCTCCGGGAACTTATTATCTGAAAGAGGTTGATTCCTTGTACCGGAGATTCTATGGCAAGAAAGGAGACGATGGATCCATAGCCAATGGACACTGAATCTTTAAAGGCAAAGAAGGATAAATAAATCACTTGAAACATGCTCCCATTCTCCAATCTTATGTTACTTTCTAGCATTTGTAAACGTTTTTATAAGTTGTTACTTTGATTTAGGGACGAAGTTTGTATGTTCTGTTTTTATTTATTTATTACTATTGATTCTCTCAAGCTTGTTTTGTCTGTTTCTTTTTTTCTTCTTTAACTTATCTCGCTAAAACAAAACTATGATAACTTTCTCTCAAGATAACTTTATCTGAAAAACAAAACTATGATACACGATATACTTAAAATTTACAGATATCATATTAGAGCATGACCATCAATGAACCCCTATGGGGGTTTTAAAAAAAATTTTTTTTTTTTTTTTTTTGGAAAAGTGTAAAAAAAAAAAAAAATTCGAAAAAAAATTAGACGAATGATAAGCCGCCACGTGTCATGAACAGTGTAAGAACCGGTTCTTAAATAAGGATTTTTTAGGACCCGGATTCTTAACTATTCACGTGGGTCCCACGTGAATAGTTAAGAACCCCACCCCTAAGAACCCTTGATAATCATGCTCTTAGGTACAGCTCTAAGCATGTCTTACATCTCAAGTCCAGTATTTTAAAAAGCGCTAAGGTACTAAATAAATGGTATTTTTCAATAATTTATACGTTTATAATAAAATAATATATATTAGATATATTGTACTATATATTCATATAATTCAAATATTTTTAGTTTTAAACATATATTTAGAATTCAAATTACAACGAAATATAAAAATCAACTGAATTTATCATCACATAATATTTACATATTAAAATCAGTTAAATTTAAAATATTTTCTATATTGATAATTATTAATTTGTGAAGTAAAAATTTATAAATATAGTTATATGTAATAAAAATTTAAATTTACACCGAAACAAACACAAAAATTAAAATCAAATGGTAATTAATTAAAAATTGTGTAAAACTACCTAAAATCATTTAAACCAACTAAACCTGCTAGGACCACCTATAACCATTTAAATACGTCTATTAATATAAACGTCTAATTCTAACTTAAAAAAAAATTACCACGGTCAAAAACTACATAACATATAAGTCCCGCTTAAACGATCGTCTAAACCGTTTTTTTTTAAATACTGTTGTTCCGGTCACATAAAATGTATAAAATGAATTTTAGACTTATAATCAATCGTAATATACTGACACAAATTATTGATTAGTTATATATAAACGTCATCGATGGATATTTCTCAGGAAGATGAATGTTGCCTCTTTTTTCCATCCGCACCTCTGAAAACAAACAAAAACGACAAGACATGTTAAGAAATCCAACATAAGTTAATGATTGTCAAAATATAAATCTCTAAACAATTGCATTTAAAAACTTTAATCACTCACTCTTTTTTTTTGTTTGTTATAGTACTAATTATAATTCATTAACTTGTTAGTATTAAAATCCGCATTCGGATTTAGGCCAATAAGGCCTAATGGTATTATCTCCCAAACATGATAGCATTAAAGACATCTTTGTCTTATTAACTAAAAAAGACCGCGTATTGAAGAATGAACCATCAAGCTGATCCAGTCAAAGAGTACCACTCCGATATTAGCTTAACAATCTATAGATCGCAGAGATCTTTCCAATAAGAGGATTATGAGATATGCATATGGGGAGCTCGTCGAAGAAGTTATAAAAAGAGTTCAAAGGCTTTAATCGAAGGACCTTCTTTTTCGATCATTTTTTACACATAAACAGCTCCACGAGCTCACTGTAAGCTCTCTCTTGAGATCCCCTTTGTAATCATTCTTTCATCAATATAAGATAATTACGAAACTCATTGTTCATTTCAGATAATTATTTGAAGCATCGTATGATCTTTGAAGTGCTAGCCCTACGAAACTCCCCATCCCAAATTACAAATCTCTAGTGTGGATTTTCATATCCAAATTTTGGCGTCGTCTATGGGGACGATCATAGTATCCTCTATCAGAAAGATCCGATAAAAGATCTCGAAAAACGAAATGGGTGCTAAAAACAGAACTCATGAGATCTGGCTCGAAACAACAAGTCTTAGCAGATCCTGAGCGGTTGACCCCATCGGCCGACGCTCTCAAAGGAATATAATTGACAGGATCTAGAAACACCACTCCGCCCTCATGCAATGTCGCAGATCCAAGTCTAACGCTATCTAGCACCACAGCTGGAGACAGCCTCCTCAATGGAAGTACCTCTGTCGAGATTGCACAAACCCTTAGGTCTGGATAAGATCCGACAAAAACCCGACTGGTCAGGCCCGGACCTTGACCAGAACTGACCTCAGGATTGTCTCTCCACGAGTCACAATGCCTACAAGGTATATTCTTAACGATCTGGCCGAGATATATAGCATACTCTCAACGTTAGTCGTAAGGCCCAAAGACATGAATCGACAACTCGAGCTCTAACTGCTCGGCTGGAACGATAAGAAACATATATTGCGAACAGACTCGTATAGATATCCCAATCCCAAGATCCTAATGATGTTATCACAATTTGATCATTTTAAGCTTTCTTTTAGTTCTTGTTTATGTTACATTTCCATTCATTCACACTTGTTTTCTTGAAATTTCTTGCATTTAGAGTTAGGAATTCCATATTTTATTGTTCTTGGGAGTGTTTCTTGTGTTTTGTAGGTTCTTAGAGTTAGTGTGAAGTATTGGAGAGATTATGGAGCCATGAGGAGCTGAAGAAGTGATGAGGAGGAGTCATGAACGGCCATCAACGTGGTCCATCGACCAGACGAGGTCGATAGAAGCTCATAAGAGTGATCAATGTAGTTTAGAAGATCTATCGGTTAGCCTCCATGAAAGTACTGAAACCTCAAGAATTAACTAACTGATTTAATTGCTGCGGAGGTGCGATTTGAAACAAACACATGGTGCAAGATAGTAGCGGGAGAGATGTTTCATGGAAATCAACATGCCACTCATGCACAAATCTTAAACACTAGGAGCATTAAAGGGTCAAAATAGACACTCCACCTAATTGCTTTTGGCTATTTAAAGCTGAAATAGAATTGAGATAATGTCTCAAATGTAACAAGCATATCACATCACAAGTCTTAAAGGACTTAGTTACCCACAGAAAAGCCGGATAATATATTCAAGCTGTATAGAATTGAAGTCATAAGCATATAAAAGACGACGGATGTTATTAGATATGAATGGTCTGAAGTACAATCTATTTGACCAAGCACTACAGTAAACGAAATATAGCCTTGGCCGTAATCATAGTACAACAAACCGTCATTGATATGCTGCTACAAAGGTCAGAAATTTGGATGTCAAAATTGTGAAAGAAATACTAGTACAGGGAGTTGTAAGTAAAACATGTAGCTACAATAGACCCAACACAAATAATAAGAGAAGAAAGCAAGGTAACATTCAAAAGCATACTCTGCCCCAAGAAACCAGCAACAGTGATCGTTGCATCAGCTATCACACGTGCGATCGTGCCAGCCTCCGTCGACAATAACCCTCCGTTGTAGGTGCCACGTGACAGGCTTGATGACATCACTCTCGATAGTAAAGATAAATTCACACCTGCGACGAAAATCAATCGAAATTTTCAATCTTTTACCTTCAAGAAAGTGATAGATTCATTAAAAGAGAAATATCTTGAAAATTACCATTAATATTTTACCTTCAAGAACTTCAGCAGAAACAAACATGATAAATCCGGAGATAACGTATTGGGGCACAGTGTAAGGGATTACGAGATGGAAGCTGAGAAGTATTCTAAGGCAGAGCCAAGAAAATTTGCCTGTAATAAGAAATTCACATTTTCAGGTAACCCACGAGATGAAAATAACATATACATGGATCTTTAATTACCGATCTTCGAACATGTTGCTGATATAGCTTCCAACAACGAGGTTAACCGGTAAAACGGCTAGACCGAGACAGAACAAGAAGATGGAAACCGAACTCGTGGACCAACCAAAGTAATATGTGGTAACGACACTTGATTCTGATAGAAGAATCTCCATCGCTACTTTAGCATGAAGTATATCAATAATTGAACCTAAAAGCAATAAAGAAGTTGCCATCTTTCACCTCTCTTGTGAAAAAAAATTACTATATTGAGAAGTGATTGGTTTTTTATTTATTTTACCTTTACTGAAGGAGTGAGTAGTCTGTAAGCAGCAACAATGGAGTTTGCAGGTTTACGGGAATCTTCAGAAGATTCTTCGCTTTCATCGCAGTCATCTTCATCATCATGTTCTGTTCCTTCTGGTGCAAGTAAAAGCTGTTTTGTAAGACCTTTCTCCATATTTCCATCTTGATCAGCTTCACCAAAAAATAAAGAATTGCTCTAATCAGATAAAAACATAGGAACTTAAAACCAGACATACTTCTCTTTGTTTCCATACCAGTGTTAGACTCTTGAGAAGTTTGAATCTCCTCAGGCTCACGTGCTGGTTCACGAAACGAAATAGCTAACCAATATTGATCATGAGATATGTATTGAAATGGAGATCACAGGTTGCACACTCCAAGCAACATCTCAAGATACAAAGCATTGATAAAGTCTGAACTTGATGTGTCGCCTTTGAAGAAGATTCTGAATTTCATGTGTCACCGACAGTGTCGGCGATATGGATACTGGAGTGAAGTCTGGACGATTTATATTCTATCATCGACAATGTCATCGTCGATGATAGAATAGAATCGACGATGTCATGGACGATGTCATGGACGGTTCTATTCTATCCGTCCGTCTTCATATAGAATAGAACGACGAAAAAGGCTGTACAAATCTGTCACTCTCCTTATGACTGTTGCTAGCTGTCTTTTATCTTTTTCCACTTATTCTTTGTTTATTCTCTTTGTTGCCCTAGTTATCTAGTATATATATATACTCTTGTAACCACTTATGATAATTTAACTTTGGGATTTTATTCTTCCCTAAAGCTTAATCTCTCTTGTTCTTGCTCTCTCAAAACTCTTCTAATCTTCCATTCTCACTTAATTCTTCTTTCATACTCTGAAATTCTAACATGGTATCAGAGCATTAAGCTCCTAAACTCAATTTATTTCCGCAAATTCTTCATTTTTTTACCTTTCAAAATCTCTGTTCTTGAAATATTTGTTCCTTCAAATCTGTTCGAATTTTTCCTCTCTCTTTGAGGTGTTTTTCTGCCTGATATTCCCTCCTAAGGTGCTAACTAAGTTTAACCATGGAGAACTCAGAGCATATATTCATTCCGGTGATCCTAAAGGGGGTAATTTACTTGTTATGGGCAAGAATGGTGAAATCTGCCCTTGGTGGCCGTGGGCTATGGAAGTATATCAGTGATGAAGCTCCAACCCAGCTGGTCCAAGATGTGGAGAAGTGGATTCAAGAAGACCAGAAAGTTTTGTTCATTCTCCAAAGTTCACTTCAAGCTTCAATATTGGAAGCTTATTCATATTTTGAAACTGCAAGAGAGTTGTGGACTACTCTTCAGAAGGTATTTGGAAATATCTCAAATCTTTGTAGGCTATTAACAGTGTCAGCCATAAAGAGTTATCATGTGAGGTTCATTGAAGAACAAGGAAATGCTTTGGTGTCTTCTCAACATGATTTTCTGAGGAAGTGAGATATATATGCCCTCATTGATGCCTTGAAAGCATCTAAAAATTCTGATAATGTGTCTGGTAAATCACTCCATGCACCTACTACCTCTAAGCCATTGATTATAGACTTCGGAGCATCTCATCACATGATTAGTGACTCAAACTTGATCACTAATGTTGAACCGGCTTTAGGGAATGTAGTGATAGCAAATGGTGATAGAATACCAGTAAAGGGTGTAGGGAATCTTCGGTTGTTTGACAAGGAATCCAAAGCCTTTTATATGCCTAGTTTTACATCAAACTTGCTATCGGTGAAAAAGGCAACCACTGATTTAAATTGCAACGTCATATTCAGTCCGAATGATGTTCATTTTCAGGACATTGAGACTAGCAAGGTTCTTGGGAAAGGAGTCAGTAAAGATGGTCTTTATGTTCTAGACAGCATTAGGCCATCATCTGATTTATATTCGGAAGCTCCTAAGTCATTCCTTGCTACTGCTGATAATGTTGTCTGGCATGCTAGACTAGGACATCCACATTCAAGAGCTTTAAGTCTGTTATTGCCTAAGGTCTCATTTGCCAATGATGATTGTGAAGCCTGCATCCTCGGAAAACATTGCAAGTCTGTGTTTTCTAAGTCTTCAACCATTTATGAGAAGTGCTTTGATCTTGTTCATTCTGATGTATGGACTGCTCCTTGCATGTCTAGAGATAGTCATAAGTACTTTGTGACCTTTATTGATGAGAAATCCAAGTATACTTGGTTAACTTTGATCCAAACCAAGGATAGGGTGTTGGAAGCATTCACCAACTTTCAGAACTATGTGACAAACAATTTCAATGCCGAGATCAAGATATTCAGATCAAACAACGGTGGAGAATATACTAGCCACGCCTTCAAACATCATTTAGCCAGGCATGGAATCATTCATCAAACCAGTTGTCCTTACACTCTCCAACAAAATGGAGTTGCTGAAAGGAAGAACATGCACTTAATGAAGGTGGCAAGGTCTATGATTTTCTACACAAATGTTCCAAAACGTTTTTGGGGAGATGCTGTTATGACGGCTTGCTATCTGATCAACAAAACACCTACCAAAGTTCTGCATGATCAATCATCATTTCAGGTATTAAACAAAACCAAACCCTCAATTAACCACTTATGGGTGTTTGGGTGTATGTGTTTTGTTCTGGTACCACGAGAACAAAGGGACAAGCTTGATGCAAAAAGTACAAAGGCAATGTTCATTGGTTACTCTACAACTCAGAAAGGCTACAAGTGTTATGTACCTGAAACCAGGAAGGTCTTAGTGTCCAGGGATGTTAAGTTTGTGCAATCAAAAGGCTATTATGTTGAGAAGAGTTAGGATAGTCTGAAGGATCTATCCAATAATCCATCTGATCGTGCCACAAACTTAAAGATCATTTTGGAAAATCTTGGAATCACTCAACCAAGCCAGAAGGAACAAGAGTGGAAGGCCAACACGCCTGAGGAACCTTCAGTTGTTGCTGATGATATCCACCTTGATCATGAGGGGGAAAATGCAGATGAATATACCATTCATGATCAAAGAGGAGAAGAGGAACAAGAGGTACAAGAAATGGAGTCTGATCATGAGGAAAGAGAGGCTGATCAACCAGTTGAAAACTTGAGGAGAAGTACGAGGGTTAAGAAGGACCCATCTGAATGAAGAAAGAAGGATTTCATCTACTATAACAGTCAGGCTGTTGCACATCCAATCCAAGCAACATGCACTCTTACTCACTTTCCAACAGAACATCAAGTCTTCATGGGAGCTATTGATGCTGATTGGGTTCCTAAGACATATGAAGAGGCTAAAGACATCAAGGTGTGGATGGATGATGTGATTGATGAGAAAAAGGCTATGGATAGGAATCACACTTGGAATGTGGAGTCGTTACCAAAGGGAAAGAAAGCTGTTAGCTCCAAGTGGGTATTCACAATCAAGTATAAGAGCAATGGGGATATAGAGAGGTATAAGGCAAGGCTGGTTGCGAGAGGATTCACTCAAACTTATGGAGAATACTACACTGATACCTTTGCACCAGTAGCTAAGCTTCACACTGTGAGAGTCACTCTCTCCTTGGCTACCAACCTTTCATGGGATCTGTGGCAGATGGATGTCAAAAATGCTTTCTTACAAGGAGAACTTGAAGAAGAAGTGTACATGACACCACCACCAGGTCTTGAACATCTTTGCAAACCAGGTGAAGTTCTGAGGCTGAGAAGAGCGATATATGGTCTGAAGCAGTCACCAAGAGCTTGGTATCACAAGCTAAGCCACACTCTTATGGATCATGGATTCAGGATGTCTCAATCTGACCATACCTTTTTCACTCTTCAAAGCTCTTTAGGCGTGGTTGTGGTACTGACATATGTGGATGATCTTATCATTACTGGAAGTGATAAAGAAGAAACTAAATCCACCAAAGCCTTCCTCAAGAGTTCATTTGACATCAAGGATCTTGGTGAGTTGAAATACTTCTTAGGAATTGAAGTTTGCAGATTTCAGGATGTGTTGTTTCTATCTCAAAGAAAGTATGTGAAGGACTTGTTGACAGAAACAAGAATGCAAGATAGCAAGATAGCTAAGACTCCTCTTGAAGATGGCTACCAAGTCAATAGAAAGGGGGAGAAATCATATAATGATAAGTTCAGGGATGTGTCTTTATACAGAAGAATGGTTGGGAAGCTCATCTACCTTACTCTCACTAGACCAGACCTTTGCTTTGCTGTGAATCAAGTAAGCCAACACATGCAAACACCTACTGTCTACCACTGGAGCATGATAGAAAGGATACTCAGATATCTCAAGGGCTCTCAAGGACAAGGCATTTGGATGGGTAAGAATGATAACACTGAGATTATTGGATATTGTGATGCAGATTGGGCTGGTGATAAAAATGATAGGAAATCCACTACCGGTTATTGCACTTTCATTGGAGGAAATTTGGTAACTTGGAAGACAAAGAAGCAGAAGGTTGTATCATGTTCAAGTGCTGAAGCTGAGTATAGAGCAATGAGGAAGCTCACAAGCGAGTTGACATGGCTGAAAGCTCTCCTTAAGGACTTTGGCATTGAGCAATCAAGTCCCATTACCTTCCACTGTGACAATCATGCTGCAATCCATATAACCACCAACTCTGTGTTTCATGAAAGAACTAAACACATAGAGATTGATTGTCACAAGGCCAGGGAGAAGATTGAAGATGGAACTGTTCTACTCTGCTATACAAGAAGTGAAGATCAGTTAGAAGATATCTTCACCAAGGCTGCAAGTCTTAAGGTTTGCGATCACATCTTTCCCAAACTAGGACTTGTATCCATCCATGATTAGAACTCTCCTAGTTCATGTGCATACTCTTTTTCCCTTTATGTGGTTTTGTCCCAAGAGGTTTTCCACATCAAGGTTTTTTTAATGAGGTGTTGCCATGATCATTCCAAGCTTAGCCTTTAGGGTGATTCCAAAGTCTAAGCTAGAGGGGGAGTATTGATCATGAGATATGTATTGAAATGGAGATCACAGGTTGCACATTCCAAGCTACATCTCAAGATACAAAGCATTGATAAAGTCTTAACCTTATGTGTCACCGACGGTGTCGACGACATAGATGCTGAAGAAGATTCTGAATTTCATGTGTCACCGACGATGTCGGCGATATGGATGCTGGAGTGAAGTCTGGACGATTTATATTCTATCATCGACAATGTCATCGTCGATGATAGAATAGAATCGACGATGTCATGGACGGTTCTATTCTATCCGTCCATCTTCATATAGAATAGAACGACGAAAAGGCTGTACAAATCTGTCACTCTCCTTATGACCGTTGCTAGCTGTCTTTTATCTTTTTCCACTTATTCACTTTGTTGCCCTAGTTGTCTAGTATATATACTCTTGTAACCACTTATGATATTTTAATTTGGGATTTTATTCTTTCCTAAAACTTAATCTCTCTTGTTCTTGCTCTCTCAAAACTCTTCTAATCTCCAATTATCACTTAATTCTTCTTTCATACTCTGAAATTCTAACAACCAGACTAAGTACATAAGCTAAGCAACAACCATAACCCAACCGGGTAATGTATCCTGGTTAAAGGTAAGATTGTAGATCTTGAAACTGGTTTGTAACAAACCGGCAAGAGCAGGACCACACGCCATTCCTAAAGCACTCGCACTAACAAAACCCGCTCAAGCCTGCATCCGGATCTTCAACGGCACACAATCGCTTATATATCTATGGTTCACTGCTCTTTCTGAAACAAATCTACAAAATGGATAATATGATAATCTATCCATTGTATCTTGAAAACTAAACGTATAACACAAGTCTAACAAGAGACTTACCCACAGAAAAGCTGGCCAATATAATTAAAAGAAGGGGTAATGAATTGAAGTCATAAGCCAAAGCATATACTAGGTTCCAAACAAAAAGAACGATGCTGCTAAAAATAAGTGGTTTAAAGTATGATTTCTTGGACCAGGCGCTGAAGTAAACCGAAGAGAAGAGCTGAGCCACAACCATTGCACTAATCACAACACCACAAACCGTTGCTGCTGCTCCAAGGCTCATGGAGTAATCATCTGCTGTGGGAACAATAATATATGTATTGACCATGTAGAGAAACGTGTAGGCCAAGTTTAACAAGAGAGACATGAAGTGATATCTCCCTTCTTCTTGACCCCCTTGCTCGTCTTGAGGAATCATTAGGTCTTCGGCTTGCATGATTAGAGCATGTTGCTGATATGCCACTTCGGGCATATAGGAGAAGGGAGAAGAACTTGATAACATAGGAGAAGGAAGGATGAGCTGGCGAGTTGATTGGTTAGGATTGGTCAAAGTAAATAGTTGACTTTTTCTATTTCATTTCTGTAAATCGTCCTCATATATAAGAGGAGACGATTGTTTGTTAGGATTCAGTTTTTCGGTTGTTAACTTGAATCTCGCTTGTGAGTTCAGGTTTGGAGTCAACAAGATTATACTCTTGGGCTTGTATCCTTTCATTCATCAATAAAACATCTCTTTTCTTATCTAATTGGTGCAGTTTGAGTGTTCTGGATCTGAACAATCGCGAGCCGATGACGAAATCAACAAGATCGACGAGCGAGGTACCAGAAAATCAATCGGTGACACTGGAATCTTTGGCGAAGATGTTGACGGAGAAAGATGGTCGTACATGGAATACGATTACGGCGTTGGAGAAGAAAACTCAAGCGAAGCTCGATGCGATGGAGGAGAAGTTTGAGACTCGGTTTCAGAAGCTTTGTGACCTAATGGAGAAGCGAAGTACTGGCCAAATTCCGCACGATTTTCAGGTACATGATCGTGACTCGGAACACCGCCGTAGCTCTAGGTCTGAGGAAGGGGCTGTGAATGATAAATTTGTCTGTAGTAAGGATAAAATGTTGAAAAGAGTTGAGTTACCGATCTTCGATGGCGAAGACGTGTATGGCTGGATTGCCTTAGCGGAACGATTCTTTCGGATTGCCGGCTATGATGAGGCGACTAAATTGGAGATAGTCTCGGTTAGTCTCGTCGGAGATGTATTAAGCTGGTTCAACAGTGAAACGAATCACAAACCTTTTGAGAAGTGGAAGGAATTTAAGGAAAGGTTAATCGAACGGTTCAGTAAAGATAAATTGCGAGATCCGAGTCAACCTTTCTTTGCGGTTAAGCAAACAGGAACAATTGCGGAGTACATACATGTGTTTGAGGATCTCTCAACACAGGTTAGTGGATTGACAGAAACGCAGCTAGAAGGGATCTTCATGAATGGATTGAGCTCTAAAATGAGGGAAGTCGTAAATATGTGTAAACCAGTGGACTTACCAGAGATGATAGCCACAGCGTATCAGATGGAGTTCAGTTCCTTATATAAGATGGTATGTCGAGAGAAGAAGTTAGAAGGAAAGGCAGTACCAATACCTTCTCATTCACGCTCGTATTCAAGTCATTTACCACATACCACTTGGAATTCAAAACCAGCTCAGTCAGGGGGAAATTCTTCTGCAACTAAGTCTACTTCAAGGTCATTTGGGAGACCGCAGTTGAAACTGTCAGAAGCGCAAATTGCAGAGAAGAAGCGACTGGGACTTTTCTTCAAATGCGATGATAAATGGTCCAAGCAGCATGTCTGTCCTAATCGTCAATTCCAGCTTTTAACAGTGATTAATGGCTTTGAGATGGAGATATTGGATCAATCATTAGTAGAAGTGGAGGATAATGAAGCAGAGGAGAACCATGAGTTAATGGAGCTGTCACTCAATTCCTTCCTGGGTCTTAAGTCTCCAACAACGACTAAGATCAGAGGTACCTTGAAGAGAAGTGATGTGGTGGTCATGTTGGACAGTGGGGCTACCCACAACTTCATTTCTCCTTCAGCTGTACAGAGGACCAGGTTACAAACAAAGAGAAATCCGAACCTGGAAGTTCAGTTGGGGACATGAATATCAGTACAGGGTAATGGCGTTTGCAAAAATGTCCAACTCTCTTTACCGGAGATGACGTTCACGGCTGATTTCATTGTTCTGGAGCTTGGAAATGCTGATATCATATTGGGGGTGCAGTGGCTAAGAACATTGGGGAAATGCACCGTGGATTGGGAACATCATGAACTGAGTTTCACTTACCAAGGTCGTCCAATAACTCTACGTGGTGATCCAACCTTACATGCCACTACGGTGTCTCTGAAAACTTTGTCTCCAGTTCAGAAAGTCAGAAGTAAAGGGGTGGAGATTTTGTTTAATTCTGTTGGGAGAACAACAGAAAATGAGGAGGCATTGCCATTGGAGGTCATTCAAACACTGGAGAAATATGAAAGTGTTTTCAAGGATCCGCAAGGATTACCTCCACTACGTGGCCGAGAGCATATCATTCTTTTACAGCGAGGACATGGACCAATTAGTGTGAGACCTTATCGATATCCTCACACACACAAAGAAGCGATGGAGAAGTTAGTCCAAGAGATGTTGAAAAGAAGGGCTGATCAGACCAAGCCGTAGTCCATTTTCCAGCCCTGTTCTATTGGTAAAGAAGAAGGACAATAGCTGGAGATTTTGTGGCGACTATCGGGCTATTAACAGAGCTACAGTGCCTGACAAGTATCCCATTCCGATGATTGATCAACTGTTGGATGAGTTACATGGGGCAAGACTGTTCTCTAAATTGGATTTGAAGGCAGGGTACCACCAGATTCGGATGAAGGAAGAAGACATAGAAAAGACAGCCTTTAGAACTCACGATGGCTACTATGAGTTCTTGGTCATGCCTTTTGGCTTGACAAACGCACCGGCAACATTTCAGGCTTTGATGAATGGGATTTTCAGACCATACATGAGACAGTTTGTGTTAGTGTTCTTCGATGATATACTCATCTACCGTAGATCAATGGAGGAACATTTGTCACATTTGGAAATAGTGTTGAAAATCTTGGAGGATCATAAACTGGTGGCTAATAAGAAGAAGTGCTCATTTACTCAGAAGCAGGTGGACTATTTGGGGCATGTTATATCTGAACAGGGAGTAGCGACAGACAATGCAAAGACTTTTTCTGTTCAACAATGGCCTATCCGAAATCAGTGAAGGAACTGAGAGGTTTTCTAGGCCTCACTGGATACTATAGGAGATTTGTCCAGAATTATGGGATGATTGCGAAGCCTTTAACGGAGTTATTAAAAAAGGATCAGTTCATATGGACTAACTCTTCCCAGCTAGCATTTGAGCATTTAAAAGCGGCCATGATTATTGCTCCAGTGTTATCTCTACCATATTTTACCAATCCTTTCATTGTGGAATCTGATGCATCGGGTTGTGGTCTTGGAGCGATCCTTATGCAAGATAGACATCCTATTGCATACTTTAGACATGCTTTGACTGAAAAAGAGAAATTGAAACCCATTTATGAGCGGGAGTTGATGGCAATTATTTTGTCAATCCAGAAGTGGCGCCACTATCTGTTGGGAAGAAGATTTGTGGTCTGAACCGATCAACAGAGCTTAAAATATCTGTTGGAACAGAGAGAGAGATAACATTGGATTACCAACGGTGGTTGACAAGAATCTTGACATATGATTTTGACATAAAGTACAAGGTAGGCAGTGAGAACAAAGTGGCGGATGGTTTATCACGGATCCATTGTTATGCGCTGCAGTCCAACACTCGGTTCCTGTTATCCCTAACACAACCTGCACCATTACAGATGCAAGATTTGTATTAGGATATAGATGAGAATGGTGGGATCCAACAATTGTTGCAGAAAGTATTGGCAGGGGAAACAGTTAAACCGGATTTTGGGTTAAAGAAGGTAAACTATTTTATAAAGACAGACTGGTAATCCCTCCAGACTCGCGGTTGATACCTCTGATTTTGAGTGAGTACCACGACAGTGTACTAGGTGGACATTCAGGGGTACTGCGTACTTTGCAGAGAATTAAAGCCATATTTTACTGGAAAAAGATGCGGAACCAAGTGCAGGAATATGTGGCTGCTTGTCATACATGTCAAACACACAAATATTCAACGCTTGCTCCAGCTGGACTGTTACAACCAATTGACTTACCTAACCGAATCTGTGAGGATATTTCAATGGATTTCATAGAAGGACTTCCAATCTCTCAAGGTCAGAATGTCATATTGGTGGTTGTGGATAGACTAAGTAAATATGGCCACTTCATTACATTGAAGCACCCGTTTTCTGCGAAAGATGTAGCTCATAAGTTCTTGCAGGAGATTGTGAGATTACATGGATTCCCTAAATCCATCATCTCTGATCGGGACAAAATATTCATGAGTCAGTTCTGGAAGGATTTTTTCGCATTGTGGGTACTCGACTTCGGTTCAGTACAACTTTCCATCCGCAATCCGACGGTCAAACAGAAGTTCTTAACAGGTGCTTAGAGACATACTTGCGTTGCTATGCTTCTACACATCCCAAGAAGTGGGCAAAGTATATCTCCTGGGCTGAGTTGTGTTACAACACATCGTACCATTCCTCTCTCCAGTGCACACCTTTTAAGTTGGTTTATGGACGTGAGCCACCGTCTTTACTGACTTTTGAACGTGGCGCAACTCTGAATGTGGAAGTGGAGACTATGATGAAGGAAAGGGATACTGTTTTGTGTGCAGTCAAGGAGAATTGGTTGAGGGCACAACATATTATGAAGTCTAACGCAGATAAGAAACGCAGGGAAGTAGTGTTTGAGGTGGGAGAATCTGTATATCTGAAGCTCAGACCTTACCGTCAGCAATCAATGAGTAGGAGGCTATATCAGAAGTTGGCTGCTCGGTATTATGGGCCATATGAAGTGCTGGAACGCATTGGAAAAGTAGTTATAAGTTGAAACTTCCGGTGCATTCCAAAATTCACCCGGTATTTCATGTCTCACAACTGAAACCGGTGGTTGGTCACAACATCGTTGTAACGCATTTACCTGAGACTATTCTCCAGGATGATGAGTTGGTGATTGAAAGTGAGTTGATATTGGATAAGCGTTATGATGATATGGGTCACTTGGAAGTCTTGGTGAAATGGAAGAACTTGCATGATCATGAGACTTCATGGATTCGAGTTGATGATCTTAAACAACAGTTTCCAAATTATTCGCTTGAGGGCAAGCTCAGTCTTGGCGATGGGGGTATTGATATGCCACTTCGGGCATATAGGAGAAGGGAGAAGAACTTGATAACAGAGGAGAAGGAGGGATGAGCTGGCGAGTTGATTGGTTAGGATTGGTCAAAGTAAATAGTTAACTTTTTCTATTTCATTTCTGTAAATCGTCGGAGACGATTGTTTGTTAGGATTCAGTTTTTCGGTTGTTAACTTGAAGCTCGCTTGTGAGTTCAGGTTTGGAGTCTACAAGATTATACTCTTGGGCTTGTATCCTTTCATTCATCAATAAAGCATCTCTTTTCTTATCAGTTGCGCCATGAAATTAAGGAAGTTTGTTGAATGTGTTAGCCTGTCCACTGCATTCTTGATTGAATCCACCACAGGATCCTTCAAAAAGAAAACACAAAAAGACAGATGAAACTAAACGATAAGCAAAGCTTGGTGATGTGGCGTATGTCACACGCATAAGAACCTGAAGAGGAATAAAATGCTGATCATAAATGGAGTAGCTTCCTTGGTTATTTTGAAGCTCATGAAGGTTGCGCGATATGGCTCCAACAACAGCTCCAAGACCCTATAAGAAAAATCGATATAATGGAAACATGAAGCTTCAGCTATAGTGTGAGATTCTAAGACCTTATGTTAAGGTTTTACTATCTGAATCTCTTTATTGAAATCGAAATGCAAATTACAAGAAGGTGATCAAGATCGACATTCACATAAATCGCATAACCCTAAAAGTGTTGACTCTATTAGCTATTTATACAAACGGATATTATTTGCTAAGAGAATACTTTGATTGTCCAGCTCATCAGTCTTTAGGCCAGCTTTGTGTTGTGTATCGTAAGCATGATGAAGCTTATCATCTTACCTCATGTTTAAACACTTGCTGGAGTTGAGAGTAAGGATGATCAGCACGAGTCTTGACATAATAGTTTGTGAATCTATAACCAAATCTTTTATCGAATTTCTTCAGTATCTTACGGATACCAATAGCATTTGTATCGATGAAAAACAGAAGCTTGAGAAGATCTTGTCCCACGGATCTATAAGCCTCTCTTAGATTAGATATCTGAGATATGTCAGACTCATCTTGGAGTGCAATGCATCATGACATTCCCTTAGTTTCTGTAACCTACTTGAAAGCAAACCTTGTTGCTCCAACATGAAAAGTGTAATTTTCTCGATCTCTATTTGGAAACAGGATTTTATATAGTTTGATTAGACAAGACTATATAAACAAAGAAAAACCTGATGATCCAACATCCTTGAGAAATCTTTAAGAACATGACGACGATCTAGACTTCCTACTTTGATTTGTCGACCATATTGCTTCACTTTCTTCTTCATCAATTTGTAATTTATGTAATATCTACAGAGGAATTGATTGAATAAAATAAAAAAGAAGCACATGAATCACATCGCTTTTAAACTTTATATCAACCAAATCTTGAATAAAGAAACATACTCTTGCCATTCTTGAATGCTCCGTTCCTTGAGCTTTTTTCCCAAACGCGACCATTTTCTACAACAAAATTAGCCAGAAAGATTAATTACATAAGAGACTAAACTTGTTGTACAAATGTATCAATGAATTTTGCAGAGACTAAACTAATTTTCAGTCTAAAAGTTATTTAATTTGATCTTGTTAATTTGGTCAACCGTGTGTTGCTGCATTTCTTCCACTAGAGAGTCAATTTTTTAACCAAAGATATAAACGAAAATTAAGCAAAAATCAAACAAAGTTTACTAATATTAAGATTGATCTATATTATTAAAACATATGACTATTTTTAAAAATAACCTTGCTATGACGTGGGATATTACGAAATATGCCACTGTTTTTATTTGATATTTTGAGATTTCATTAAGGATATTATGATATTTAAAAAAAGTCACACAATAATAAAATCAAAAGGGTATCTAATGTATCATTTTTATATTCTCCCAGACTATACTAAAATAGTAAACCGGGTTAATTTTCATAACGTGATAAACCAATTTGATTAACAACCATAACATAAAATAATAAACAAAGATCCATAAAATTCCTTTCTGTACCATTTCGGTCAAAATGGTTTTTCCTAAAACAGGTCAAAACTTATGATCTTCCTCCATTAAACCGAAGCAAGCGTTTTGACATGGTTGCGGTTTGTGTTTCATTAAGAATAAAAAACCTGTAGACCTGCTGAATATCAGAAAAGATTTGTATCACAAACATATACAGTAAACATGTTTCGGAATTTAGATTGTGCTTATTTTAACCAGTATACACTGCATTATCAACGGTGACAACTACAAAGACATGTACATAAACATGATGATAATCATTAAACTCAATTATATTACAAACATATTTAGAATGTAAATCAAGCCAATTTATCCTGGTGATCGATATCATACCGGTCTAATGCCGGTTAATTAGTATATTTATTTTTCAAATCAATAAAAATAATATTCTATACATTTATTTTTTCTCTAAATCATAATAATACTTACATTTGAAAAATTAGCATTTGTTAAATCGTAACAATACAAACAATAATTATTTTTATGAAAAAAATATTTCATCCTAAACAGTTTATGGTAAACAAACCACAGAATATTCACCAAATTAATCATAGATACTATTTTATCATTCAATATCTTTTATACTAACTACTACATATTTTTAATAGTATAAAATTTATATGAACTAAATAAGTCGATATTTTAGGTACCTAAATATTTCAAGAATCGCCTAAAAAAAGAAAATAATAACTAGAATTTGAATTTGTACAAAATCTTAACATTCTTATATTATGTCGATATTGATATTCTATATCTTCTCTAACAAATTGTACCATATTTAGAATATACTAAATTTTTTTCCTTTCACGTCGACTACCTACAATATATATATATATATTGTTTTATAGATAGAAAAATGTTTTATTGTTATATATTATGTTTTTAGAGATAAAAAAGAATAGAAACATAATTTAAAACATTATATAACTTTTGAAATAGGAAGGATAAAAGAACTGAATGTTTAAAATATAGAACAACATATATATGAAATACAAATTTGAAAAGTATTGGGCATAGGATCAACTTATATTCACTTTAAAAATATGTATAATAATTTATTTTTGAACTTTAAAAATAGACAACTAATTAATAAATTTTCAAATTAATATATGTTAAGTACTTTATACCACCATTCTTATAAATGCATATTATAACTATAATAAAATTATACAATTCAATTCCGCATTTCGTCATTATATTTTAAAAACAAAAAAATTATTCTTAGTAGCTAAATATCTTATAACTGTCTTAGTTATCAAAACATAACAATAACCAACAACCAATGAAAAAAAAAACAATATCAAAACAAACAAAAATAATAAAATGTTTCATATTTTCATCGTGCAAGTAACACAATATCGTCATATGATTCAAAACAAATTTTGGCATCAAATTTAACAACATCATATTATTCGTTTAACAGATTAGATTCAATAGTTAACTTATATTTTTTTTTTAAATATATCAATTGTTAACAAAACAAATAATAATAAAAACATATACTATACCTCTCCTCATTCTTCTCCTTGCTTATTGGTGAATTTAGATTCTGAGAAAGACAGGGAAATTAAGAATACACAAAGAGAAAATATTTAAATTAGTTTTTTGATTTTTTTTTAAATTAAAATCATAGTTTTGGGTTGAATATGTAGCTAAAAACATTGGACTTTTACGAAACGGCTATGATGATTCCAAGAACTTTAACATCAGATACACGAGATAAATGACACTTATTTTAATTTTTTTCTTTTGAACAAATTTCCATTTTTTATATTTTCTTACTTATTAATTGGCACTTTCCAATGTTATCTTACGGGCATTTTATACCTCAATTTTTCCACGGCCTCAATCGATACCTATATCAATTGTGCCAATTTAAACCTCTTATAAAATCTGGTCAAATTAAGCAACTCCGTCTAATAGCCGTGTGTTCTTGATGGTGTGGATATGACATGTCATATTAAAATTATAAAAATTACAATCGAACCTGGGTGGGAACAATGTCTCATCTAGCGCTCAACCACTTTGACAAATCAAAATTAATGTTCTCTTATGTATGGTTTTCATTCTATATTAAACAAGAATCAGAATCAGAAAGAACTGATCACCAAGTAAAACTTACAAAACCGGTCGTGAGTAAACAAATTTCAATTGTATTCATGCTTGGTTGAGGAAGAGGTCCCATGGACGGCAGTGGAGGGATGCTAAAAAGATCCCTTTGCTTCATCGCCATCGTCGCCAACTCCAGTTGGGAACACATTTGTCGCCCATGGTGGAGGCTATGCCCAGAAACTCGGATCTTCCTCTGGCTCGAATAATCTGATGATTTCGTCGGCATCAGGGTCGCTGTTGAATCTGCCAGTAGCTGCAAACTCCGGAGGGAGCGACAAAGCTTTTTCGTTTATCAATCCCGGCGCTTATGAAGACATTGAGTGGGTTTCGGAGGAAGGAACCGAAGAAGATGACTCTGTTTCTGGCTCTGTTCCTTCTGTTGACGAAGTCCAGGATGATGTCTCTGCTCTCCAGCAGTAATCATCTTTTTCTCTTCCTTATGTTCTCCATACACTTGCAAATGAAATTGACTCAGTTTTTGAGCTTTGAAACTTCTACAAATGTGCAGAATTGACAATTAGTCTCACACATGTGGATGAGCTTTAAATGGTATATATTTTAGTGTACACGAGATCTAAGTCCGAAAAGGTAATAGAGAGAGAGACGAGAATTTCTTAGCTTTGATAGATTTGTCTCAAAAGTTTACAAAAACAATATCGTATGTTTGTGTGTGGTATATATCAGATTTCGAGAAAGGTGTAATAAAAAGAAAACCATAGATAATAGAACAACTTGTCAGAGTGGTTGAGCCGCATGATACATTGTTCCCACCCAGGTTCGATTCCTGTCAAGGGAATTTTTTTATATTTAATAAATATTATAAACAATGTCGTTTTAGTTTTCGTAAATTTAATACACGTCATATCCACATCATCAAGAACAAACGGCTATTAAACGGAGTTAAACGATTGTGCTTAATTTGACTAAATTTTATAAGTTGAGGTATGAATTCAAATATTAAATGAATTAAGACTTAAATTGGCACAACTGATAAATAGAAGTATCGATTGGGACCGTGGACAAGTGTTGAGGTATGAATTGACCGAAAACCCTGTTACCTCAGCATCCAAATAAATTCCTTTAAAACAAATAAAGTAAGATTTTTATATATACAGCTTTTAAATCCTGGAACTACGATAGTTTAACAATTTGTTAAAATTCGAATTCCAAAAATCATAATCTTCAAAATGTTAGTTCTCAAAAAAAAAAAAAACTTGAAAATGTATTACTAAAAGAATTTATTTTTTTATACGACAGAAAAAAAAGAGATAGTAATCATCATTACTATAATGAGAGAAGTGTCTCTTCTGGTGTTGACACCTCAGCACCAGTAATGCATGAGAGTCTGACACATCAGCTTAATGAAAAATGGCACAAACCAATCAGAATAAATCTTTCGTCCACGTCACACGTCACACCAGCTGTGTTTTTTCTTAATCCGGAATCGAAATATAGTTGGGTATAATGAATTGTTTATTTGGCTTCTGTAAACTCTAGATTGGTCTCCTCCTCTCTTCTTCTTCCCAGTTCATCTTCTCCGATCGAATCAATCCAGCCACACAAGTTCATAAGTTTGGTTTTTGCCAGGAGAGAAGACGGAGAAAGGGTCTCGAAAAAGAGGATAAGAGATTTGGATCGTTCTCCTTCAAGGGCAGTCGGATCTCTACAGCTGTCGTGGATCCGGGATGAGCGTGATGGAGATGAGTCATAGAAGGAAGAGTTTCTCTCGATTGTACAGAAAGCGGATTCGGATCTCTGTCAGCTCCTGGATATTCCTTCGGAATCTTCCGTTTTATTCTTACAAGGCGGTGCAACGACTCAATTCGCTTCCTTGCCTCTCAATCTCTGCAAACCAGATGATACAGTTGATTACGTTATTACCGGTTCGTGGGGAGATAAAGCTGTTAAGGAAGCGAAGAAGTATTGCAAAACTAATGTGATATGGTCAGGTAAATCTGAGAAATACACAAAGGTTCCACCTTTTGACAAGCTGGAGCAGAGTCCACACCCAAGTATTTGCATATATGCGCCAATGAAACCATCCATGGAGTTGAATTCAAAGACTACCATGTCCTAAAAACCCAAATTGGTTCTTGGTAGCTGAAATGTCTTCCAACTTATGTTCGAAACCAGTTGATGTATCAAAGTTCGGTGTGATCTACGGTGGTGCACAGAAGAACGTTGGTCCATCTGGTGTTACGATTGTGATAATCAGGAATGATTTAATCGGAAACGCTCAAGATATCACTCCTGTGATGCTTGACTACAAGATCCACGAGGAGAACAGCTTGTTGTACAACACGCCACCTTTCTTTGGGATATACATGTGTGATTTCGTGTTTGAAGATCTGTTGGAGCAAGGTGGGTTAAAAGAAGTGGAGAAGAAGAACCAGATGAAAGCTGATCTGCTTTACAATGCCATTGAGGAAAGCAAAGGCTTTTTTTCTTCCAGATGTCCTGTTGAGAAGTCATAGAGGTCATTGATGAATGTGTGCCCTTCACATTGGAGAAATCTGAATTGGAAGCTGAGTTTATCAAGGACGCTGTCAAGGAGAAGATGGTGCAGCTCAAAGGCTGGTGTTTATGAAATACAATGCAATGCAATGCCTTTGGCTGGTGTTGTAATGCAGGTGTTGAAAAGCTTGTTTCTTTCATGACAAAGCATGCTTAATTTTGTTTTTGTTTTTTTTTTTGCATTTTGGCTCAAAATTGTAGATGAGGTTTCACGGTGGTCGTATCATAGCAATTGCGTCTTGATCAATAAGCCAGAGGAAGAGTGGTGTGCGATTCTTTCTCCTGAGAAATTTAGGAGTCTGAGACAAAAGGCACCGAGTAAGAGGAAATTTTATCAGTGATTCCATGCTTCAATTTCGGTCTGGTTTACGTGGATTTTGAGTGTTTGTGTTCTTGCATTTTTTGATTTTCGATGATTGGGTTAAGCACCTGGCTTGAGAAAAATTGAAGGGCTTGATGATCTAGAGTTAGATTATAAGTGTGGTTTCATTATTGTAGAAAAAGGCTTTATGGATTTCAAGTTTAGTGTTGGTCTTTATGCATTGAATTATGCTTCTTCTCATGATGCAAAATATGTTTTGAATCATTGGGCATGTAGTTGCATCAATATCTCTCATGAAAATTGGTGGCAGTTCAGTTTAATAAGTGGTTGTGGAATAAACTTGTTATATGATCACTAGATTGACAATTAGGAGACGTTTTCTGAAATATTAAATGTTCAATAAAAAATTCAAAAGTTTTCACTTTTTCCTTTCATTTTAAAAACTTTGTTTCTGTTGTTCTGGTCGTATGAGTTGCTATGAACCTTAACGCTTAGGAGATGTCTCAGGACGGTTTTCTCTGTGGGACATGAAAAATGCTTCTTACTCTTGTGTCTTGATTTGGTATGCCTTAATAATCTTGATTCTCTAACATTAACAACAATAAGAAATAAGTAGAATTTTCTCAGTGAAGTAGCTTTCAGCGAAAACAAAACCCATCCCAATTCTGTAACATCATTTTTATATTTCTAACTGTCTACACATGTAGATATCCATGAACAGGAGAATATAACAAACTATTTGAAGACGGAATATATTCCTGTGCAGGATGTGGAACTCTATACAAATCCGCCACCAAATTCGACTCCGGTTGTGGCTGGCCAGCTTTCTTTGATGGGATTCCCAGTGCTAGAAACCGAACTGTAAGATTCTCAATTCGAGAGACCATTGAAGGGCGCACATTCATCAACAACCTTTGAGCTGTAAACCGAACTGTAATTTACAATGCATTGCCTTTGGCTGATGTTGAAAAGCTTGTTGCTTTCATGAAAGATTTTCAGGCAAAGCATGCTTAATTTTGTTTTTGTTTTTTTTTGGTTATGTTTGTTGGGTGATAAGCTGACGCTTATGATTTGGTTCTCTTTTTTTTTCTATAATATTCCAGTAATAATGTTTATCAACGTATCAAAATCTTTCTCCAACAACTGGAATGCAAGTTTGTTAAAATTGAAAAGCAAGTTTGTTAACAAACTTTTTGGATGGCGATCACCTCCTAATGTCACACCTTTTGTCATGAAATTACAGCATTACTAACATCAAAATTTATAGATTTTTATGGAGAAATGATTTCGGAGAAGAGTACATGCAAAACTGAGACACGGCCGCCTATCACAACAGTCTCACATATGATCACACCGGTTCCATGATCCAACAATATTCCCTCTTCAATTCTTGCAGCTGAGCAAAACTTACAAGTTAGTCAAATTAGAGATATAGGCATAATCAAGATATGAAACTCAAAACCTACCTAGGTGAATATCGATTCCAAAAACCTAAGAGAAACCACTGACATGGATCAGAGTCTGTATACCAAGACTATAATAATAACCAAAGAATCTTTGAAAGCTACACTACCTCGCTTACTCGGCTTTGCAGAGCCAGTGCTAATAGTTTTCGTCCTTGCTTCCACAACTTATGTGAAACTCTATACGCCTGCAGTGCAAGATAGCCATGTGGAACAAACGTTTCTGGTAAAGTGTTCATGTGAACCAGCTCATGTATATATACTGAACGTTGTACTCAGTTGCAAGCTAATGAGAATGAGAACATTATGTTACATTTAATAAATGCATGAAACATATGAAAATCTGAACGCCGCAATGCAATCAATCTCAAATTTGAGCACAAGCTTATATGGTTACAAAATAAAACTGATTAAGAGAGGCGATTTTGTTATAACCAAATAACTTGTTGAAGAAGGCAAGAGAAAAGACTTGAAGTTAGCAACCTATGTTGTTCCAAAATCTTATTTCTTTATATTTTCGGACTCACTGAGCCATAAGAAGGATATATTCTTTAAACTAATGGTGTCTGATTCACATATATAAAGGTGCATAAAGAATCAAACAAAACAATAAGAAAACATAGCAGCCATGTCTATAATCATTTTGCTATATTTAGGGTTTTACAGTGAACGATGTGCAAAAACCAGCGATTTTGTACCTCAGAAAGATCAAGAAGAAATGCCAAAATGAATATCATCGTCTCCGTGTCTCATAGAGTACAATCCGTATGAACATTTCATATGTTTTTTTACTGTCTGCTATAAAATACGTCTTGGGTCCATCGTATCTTAATCAATCACAATGACCTTTGGCAATAAGTTATTGGAGAAGAAGTAGAAAAGATTTTGTCTTTAGGAAAGTTTGGTCTGTTTTCTTGATCCTGAAGATTGAAATAGCAAATCCATATACATACATTTGGATGTAACTTGTCTTCTTATTTTTCAAAGAAGCAAAAACATGGTTTTTGAAATTCCTTTTAGTTCTTTCTATAATTTTTACTGGTAAATCTAAGAGTACTACATTATAAAATTTGTATATTTTTATCAAAAAGAAAAACACAAAAAAAAATATTTTGAAAAAAACCCGTTGCGTACCGCGGACACATACCTAGTTACTATAATGAGAGAAGTGTCTCTCCTGGTGTTGACACCTCAGCACCAGTAATGCATGGGAGTCTGACACATCAGTTTAATGAAAAATGGCACAAACCAATCAGAATAAATCTTTCTTCCACGTCACACGTCACACCTGTTGGGGTTTTTTAATCCGGAATCGAAATATAGTTGGGTATAATGAATCGTTTATTTGGCTTCTGTAAACTCTAGATTGGTCTCCTCCTCTCTTCTTATTCCCAATTCATCTTCTTTGATCGAATCGTTCCAGCCACACAAGTTCATAAGTTTGGTTTTTGCCTGGAGAGAAGACGGAGAAAGGGTTTCGAAAAAGAGGATGAGAGATTTGGATCGTTCTCCTTCAAGCGAAGTCGGATCTCTACAGCTGTCGTGGATCCGGGATGATCGTGATGGAGATGAGTCATAGAAGGAAGAGTTTCTCTCGATTGTACAGAAAGCGGATTCGGATCTCCGTCAGCTTCTGGATATTCCTTCAGAATATTCTGTTTTATTCTTACAAGACGGTGCAACGACTCAATTCGCTGCCTTGCCTCTCAATCTCTGCAAACCAGATGATACAGTCGATTACGTTATTACCGGTTCGTGGGGAGATAAATCTGTTAAGGAAGCAAATAAGTATTGCAAAACCAATGTGATCAGGTCAGGTAAATCTGAGAAATACACAAAGGTTCCACCTTTTGACAAGCTGGAGCAGAGTCCACACGCCAAGTATTTGCATATATGCGCCAATGAAACCATCCATGGAGTTGAATTCAAAGACTACCATGTCCTAAAAACCTAAATGGGTTCTTGGTAGCTGATATGTCTTCCAACTTCTGTTCGAAACCAGTTGATGTATCAAAGTTCAGTGTGATCTACGGTGGTGCACAGAAGAACGTTGGTCCATCTGGTGTCATGATTGTGATAATCAGGAATGATTTAATCGGAAACGCTCAAGATATCACTCCTGTGATGCTTGACTACAAGATCCACGAGGAGAACAGCTCGTTGTACAACACGCCACCTTTCTTTGGGATATACATGTGTGATTTCGTGTTTGAAGATCTGTTGGAGCAAGGTGGGTTAAAAGAAGTGGAGAAGAAGAACCAGATGAAAGCTGATCTGCTTTACAACGCCATTGAGGAAAGCAAAGGCTTTTTTTTTCAGATGTCCTGTTGAGAAGTCATAGAGGTCGTTGATGAATGTGTGCCCTTCACATTGGAGAAATCTGAATTGGAAGCTGAGTTTATCAAGGACGCTGTCAAGGAGAAGATGGTGCAGCTCAAAGGCTGGTGTTTATGAAATACAATGCAATGCAATGCCTTTGGCTGGTGTTGTAATGCAGGTGTTGAAAAGCTTGTTTCTTTCATGACAAAGCATGCTTAATTTTGTTTTTGTTTTTTTGTTTTTTGCATTTTGGCTCAAAATTGTAGACGAGGTTTCACGGTGTTCGTATCATAGCAATTGCGTCTTGATCAATAAGACAGAGGAAGAGTGGTGTGCGATTCTTTCTCCTGAGAAATTTAGGATTCTGAGACAAAAGGCACCGAGTAAGAGGAAATTTTATCAGTGATTTCGTGCTTCAATTTCGGTCTGGTTTACGTGGATTTTGAGTGTTTGTGTTCTTGCATGTGTTGATTTTTGATGATTGGGTTATTGATATATCATGGTTTTTACCTGTTTTAAGCCATGATATAAGTGTGTTTTAGAGTCTTTTGTCGTGTCTTTAGAGTCATTACAGGTGTTTATTAGGTACATGCACGTTTGGAGAATTATTGGAGATAATAGAGCATTTTGGGCATTATTTGGAGCTTAAGCCGAGAGAGCTAATTTCACCAAGTCTGGAGGACCCATGCATCGATCGATGCATCATTGGCATCGATCGACACACCTCTGCGCCAGAACATTAATGAAGACTTTAGAGAATTGCAGTTTTACCCCAGAAAGTTCCAGTATTTGCAAAAAAACCCCAATCGTGATTTAGACATTATAATTAGGTTTTTAGTGTTTGTTTAAGAGACGCATTCATACTATTAGCTTTTTAGAGAGAAAGACCGAGAGGCTGATCGTTCTTGTACTCCAGAGAGAAGATTTCGAACCTCTTTTACTCTTTACTCTTTGGTTTTATGATATCTATTTATTCATTGATTTGTGTTTCATTAATCATGTCTGAGTAGATTCATAGTTAGGTTTAGGGATTCTCTTAAGGGTTTTCATGACTTGCTAGATTAATTTATCAGTTAAGGAATTCATATCTTATTTGTTCTTCAACCTGAGTTGTGCTTAATACTAGTTTCTAACCTGATCACTTAGAATCTAGACTCTAGGTTTATAAATTGACACGAAAGTGTAATTTATAATCTGATCTATTTAGGTTGAGCAATTTAATTATCTGCAAAGAAATTTGGTTTAATTGAATTGTGAACAAATCAAACTTGCACTTAAGGCTAATTTAGTCTGTTAGGAATTGCAAAGAAATTTGGGTTTCTGCTAATTAGACTTACAGAATTCTCGCAACGAAAGTTGGTTAGTTCTATCTTGTATTTGAGTTCTAGAACCGAACTTAATTTGATCCTGACTGATAGTTAATCTGCTTGTCTGATTTTCTGAGAACTCCCTAGACTTGACGCTTTTAGTACTTGGTTACAAAACCACTCTTGCTACTGATTTACCTTCTGCTTAGTTATTTATTTTCTGATTAGTCTCACCTAGCTTAATTTGACATTCTACAATCTATCGCAAGATCTAGAGTCTCTGTGGATTCGACCCCTAGATACTACTAGTCACGTCTGTGCACTTGCAGTTGAACTTAGGGAAGTAAACTCTGAGCATATCAAGTTTTTGGCGCCGTTGCCGGGAACTCTTTTGAGTCTTCGATAGATTTGAATTTAAAGTTTAGACTAGGATTTTCGTTTTTTTTTTATTTTTGTTACTAATTTCTGTGTTTTTCTCTGTTTCAGGTCTGATTTCGCTTAGCATCGATCGACGCAACTTTTGAATCGATCGACACAAGGCGAATCCCGAGTTGAATCGATCGTTGCATACTTAGCATCGATCGTTGCAGTGCAATTACCAATGGTTTATGCAGAAGCGTGAGACCAGAAGTGATCCGAACGCGAATCTCGTGAATCTCAGGCTTGAGGAACTTGCTAGACTAGAGAGAACAAACAGAAAAGGTCAACGAGCAAGGATGAACAACAATCGCTTGATTCTGAGACCTGATGTTGAGGGTGTTCTGAGAGACCGACAGAACAACCGGTACAATGATGACGGGCTAAGGATTGATGCTGAGGGACGTATGATCCCTGAACCTGAGCGTGAACAGCCCCAAGGTCAAGGGCAGATGTTTAATCCTCCTGCTAATGATAGGACTCTTGCTGACTACAACCGACCGGATGAGTTCTATGCTAACCGGTCAGCAATTGTACCTCCTGGCTTTGAGAGGAATGATTTTGAGATCAAGACTGTCTACTACTTTCTTCTGAGGCAGAATCCTTTCCATGGTGTCCCACATGAGCAACCCATGGATCATATCGATGATTTTGAGGACTTCATCACTGGAATGAAGTACAATGGGGTAAACTATAACTATCTGTATCTCAAACTTATCCCCTATTCTCTCGCTGGAGAGGCTGCAGCTTGGCTGAAACAACTTCCAACTGGGAAGTTTACTACTTGGGATGCTGTGAAGAGAGAGTTTTTGAGGCACTTTGATGATGATGCTCGCTCTGATCAGTCGAGACAGGATATTCTCACCTTCACCCAAGGTCCTACAGAGCCTCTTAAGTCTGCTTGGATGAGGTTTAAGAAGTATCAATGTGACTGTCCTCATCATGGATTCTCTGAAGTGACGCTGCTGGGCATATTCTTCAGAGGAATTGATCTCCATTACCAGTCTGCATTGGATAATGCCAGCAATGGCAATTTCAATACAAAGACTCCTGAACAGGCTATGACGCTAATTGACAACTTGGTGAGCAGTAATAGCACCAAGACTGCTGATAGGAGAAGGAAAGAGTGTGGCGGAAAGATTGATAATCTGAAAATTGCTGATATCAGGAACAAGCTGGACACTGTTCACAGTTTGTTGACTGCAAAGAAGGCTGTCCACTTTGCTCAGGATGTTGAGGTATTTGGAGCTGAAGAAGATCACCAGGAAGAGGATGTGAACTACATTAGTGGCTCTGGATTCCAAAGAAACAGGTTTGGAAATCAACAAGGTAACAAGTTCTTTAATGGTGGACAGAAGAGTGCTTTCACAAGCAACCAGAACTCTTCTGGATATGGACAGACTGCTGGTTATCAGAAGCCTTTTCAGCAAGGTAATTCTTATCAGAGGACTTATGGATCATCCTCATATCAGACACATCCTGCTACTAGTGCTCATGAGAGCAAGATGGAAGCAATGATGGAACAGTTGCTGGAGGGTCAGACTAAGACTGCTGTGGATTTCAACAAGAAGTTGGATGCTGTGTATGAAGATCGAAATGGGAAGTTTGAATCCTTGAGCACACATGTGAAGAAGCCTGATGCTATGGTTGCGCAGACTGCTGGGTCTGCTAAGAGGCCATATGGATCTCTTCCGGGACGAACTGATGCTAATCCTAAGTACCAGTGCAATGCAGTGACGCTTAGAAGTGGTATGGAATTGTTTCCTGCTCAGAAAAGGCAGTTGAGCTTAGAAGAAATCGTGGAAATTGAAGAGATGGAAGATGAGATCCGCGGTTTTCGCAATGCATCGATCGACGCACCCATGCAACGATCGACGCAAGGTGAAAATGAAGATACTGAACCTAAGCTCGACGCAGAGGTCGTAACAGAATCGCCTAGCAACGATCGATGCAAAACTAGAAACGATCGACGCAAGGCGACTGCCGAGAGTTCAAACACAGAAAAGTTTCAGAAAGCTGACGAGAGGATCTACAAGCCTAAGGTTCCCTTTCCCAAGAACCCCATAAAGTCTAAGAATGAGAAACATCTAGCTAATTGCAAAGCAATGTTGCAGAAGGTGTTGATTGAAGTGCCTTTGATTGATTCTCTAAGGAATACTCCTGTGATGAGAAGGTGTCTTAAAGATCTTCTTGCTGGTAATTTGACTGATGAGGAGAGTGTACTTATGATCTCAGAGGTATGTAGCACAGTGATTCAGGGTAGAATTCCTGAGAAGTTGAAAGATCCAGGGAGCTTTGTGTTGGATTGTGGTATCTACAAGGACATATTTGAGAGATCTCTGTGTGATTTTGGTTCTAGTGTGAACCTTATGCCCTTCTTTGTTGCTAAGAGACTTGGGATGACTGACTTCCTGCCTACTAGGATCTCATTAGTCTTAGCAGATAGAACAGTCAGAATTCCTGAAGAAATATTGGAAGATGTGCCTATAATGATTGGCCAATGTGTGATTCCTACTGATTTTGTGGTTCTGCAGTATGGAGAGGAACCAAAGGATCCACTGATTTTGGGTAGGCCTTTCTTGGCTACTGCTGGTGCGATGATTGACTGCCAGAGAGGTAAGATAATTCTGAATGTGGGTGATCTGAAGATGAGCTTTGATATGGACAAACTGGCGAAGAGACCAACCATCGACGGACAAACCTTTTATGTGGATACACTCAGTGATTTGGCTGCGGATTACTTTCATAAGACACATGATGAGGATCCGCTAGAGAGAGCTTTACTGAGCTCTATAATGGAGCTGGAGCATCTGCAAGACGAGCCCGCAATCTGCTATGCGACGCTAATGGATTCTGCTGAGCAAGTGATGCAGGTAGATGTGTCTGACGCGACGCTGCATCGATCGACACCCCCTGTGCAACGATCGTTGCAAGTCGTCAGTGACTGGGTAGAGGAAAAAGCCCCGAAAATTAAGCTGAAACAACTTCCATCCGGGCTAAGGTACGCGCTTCTTGGACCTAATTCGACATATCCAGTGATTGTTAATGCTAGTTTGAACAACGCAGAGCTCACTTTACTGCTAAGCAAGCTGCGCATGCATCGCAAGGCTCTTGGCTATTCTCTTGATGACATTTCATGTATCTCTCCGGAGCTGTGTATGCATCGTATACATCTTGAGGACGAGTCTAAGACATCTGTTGAGCATCAGAGGAGGCTGAATCCTAATCTTAAGGATGTGGTAAAGAAGGAGATCATGAAGCTCCTAGATGCTGGGATCATCTATTCGATTTCAGACAACGATTGGGTTAGTCCAGTCCATGTAGTGCCTAAGAAAGGAGGAGTTACAATAGTGAAGAATGAGAAGAACGAGCTGATTCCTATAAGGACTGTGACTGGACACCGGATGTGTATAGATTACAGGAAGCTCAATGCTGCGACAAGGAAGGATCATTTCCCTTTACCTTTCATCGATCAGATGCTGGAGAGGTTAGCGAATCATTCTTACTATTGCTTCCTCGATGGGTACTCAGGCTTCTTTCAGATTCCCATCCATCCAGAGGATCAGGGAAAGACTACTTTTACTTGTCCATATGGCACATTTGCATACCGCAGGATGCCTTTTGGACTTTGTAATGCACCGGCCACCTTCCAGAGATGCATGATGTCCATCTTCACTGACATGATTGAGGACTTTATGGAGGTGTTTATGGATGACTTTTCAATCTACGGGTCATCCTATCATGAGTGCTTGAATAATCTGTGCAAGTTGCTAGCTAGATGTGAGGAGAAGCACTTGGTTCTTAATTGGGAGAAGTGCCATTTGATGGTCAGAGATGGCATTGTTCTTGGACATAGAGTGTCTGAAGCAGGAATTGAAGTAGACCGCGCTAAGATTGAGGTTATGACCAGCCTTCAGGCGCCTGATTCTGTGAAGTCTGTGAGGAGTTTTCTTGGACATGCTGGGTTCTATAGAAGATTCATCAAGGATTTTAGTAAGATAGCTAGACCACTAACTGCTTTGCTATGTAAGGATACCAAGTTTGAGTTCACTGCAGATTGTCAGACTGCATTTGAACAGATAAAGCAAGCATTAGTGAGTGCTCCTATAGTACAACCACCAGATTGGGATCTACCTTTTGAGGTAATGTGCGATGCGAGTGATTATGCTGCAGGAGCGGTTCTGGGGCAGAAGAAGGATAAGAAGCTTCATGCCATTTACTATGCCAGCATGACATTAGATGATGCGCAGAGAAACTATGCCACCACGGAGAAGGAGTTGTTGGCAGTTGTCTTTGCTTTTTAGAAGTTTCGGTCCTATCTTATTGGTTCTAAAGTGATTGTACACACTGATCATTCAGCTCTGAAGTATCTGATGCAGAAGAAAGATGCTAAACCGAGATTGTTGAGATGGATTCTGTTGCTTCAAGAGTATGATATTGAGGTGAAAGACAAGAAGGGAGTAGAAAACGGAGTTACTGACCATCTGTCAAGGATTATAGTTGAAGAAGACGTCCCTATTAATGATTTCTTGCCTGAGGAGAACGTCAATATGATCGAGACAGCGTTTTTATCAGATTTGGACAAGAAGAAGCAGAATTGTTGGATTTATTGCAGTGCGTCGATCGATGCCACTTCGGCAGCGATCGATGCAAGTATCGGGGATGCAACGATCGACGCGTACCTGTGCATCGGTCGATGCAGATCGCCTACGAACCCAAATTCCTTTAAGGGTCAAATTGAGTACTTGAATCTCAAACTTTGTGCTGTTGCGACGACGGCTACACCCTGGTTTGCGGATATTGCTAATTACCTGGCTGCAGAGACGGAACCAGATGAGTTGAAAGGATATGCTAAGAAGAAGTTCTTCTGAGAGCTCAGACGATACTATTGGGATGAGCCTTATCTCTACAAGCACTGTTCGGATGGTCTTTACAGGAGATGCATTGCTGAATCAAAAGTTCCAGACATTTTGCTACTTTTAAGACTGTGTCTAAGGTTCTGCAAGCAGGTTTCTGGTGGCCAACGATGTTTAGAGACGCTCATTGTTTTATCTCTCAGTGTGATGCCTGTCAGAGAAGAGGGAAAATCAGTAAGAAGCATGAGATGCCTCAGAACTTCATTCTCGAGGTTGAGGTTTTCGATTGCTGAGGCATTGATTTCATGGGTCCTTTTCCCTCATCTTATGGGAATAAGTTCATTTTGGTTGCTGTGGACTATGTGTCTAAGTGGGTGGAAGCGATAGCTAGTCCAACCAATGACTCTTCGGTGGTTCTTAATCTGTTTAAGACCATCATTTTCCCTAGATTTGGAGTACCTCAGATAGTTATTAGTGATGGAGGATCTCATTTCATTAATAAGGTCTTCGAGAAGCTGCTACAGAAGCATGGAGTTCATCACCGAGTTGCTACTCCTTATCACCCTCAGACTAGTGGGCAGGTCGAGGTCTCTAACAGAAAAATCAAGGAGATCTTGGAGAAGACAATTGGGAAGACAAGGAAGGATTGGGCAGCAAAGCTGGATGATGCACTATGGGCTTACCGGACTGCATTCAAGACGCCACTTGGGACTACTCCATTTCATCTGCTGTATGGAAAAGCATGTCATCTGCCAGTAGAGCTTGAGCACAAAGCAGCATTGGCTATGAAGCAGATGAATTTCGATCTTAAGTCTGCTGTAGAAAGGAGATTGGTGCAGCTTAATGAGTTGGATGAGATTAGGCATTTTGCTTACGAGAACTCAAAGCTGTACAAGGAGAGGACTAAAGCTTATCATGACAAGAAGATTGTCTCTAGACAATTTGAGCCTAATGATCAGGTACTTTTGTATAACTCTTGTTTGCAATTGTTTTCAGGTAAGCTGAAATCAAGGTGGTCTGGTCCTTTCACGATCAAGGAGGTACGTCCTTATGGAGCCGTCGTTCTGATCAGCCAGGAAGGTAAGGAATTTACTGTAAATGGACAGAGGGTGAAGCATTATTGGGCTAAGGCCGAGATTCTGCCTCTGGATGATGCACCCTCTGCCTGATTCAGCTGAAACGTCAAGCTAATGACCTTAAACAAGCGCTGAGTGGGAGGCAACCCACTGTTAGGTTCGTTTTTGTTTTCATTTTTCGTTTTGATTTGGTGTTTTTGATTTTCTATTTTTGTGTGTTCAAAAGCGTGAGAAACAGGCAGAATCGCACCGCATCGATCGACACACATTATGCATCGGTCGACACAGTTGCGATTTACGGTTTGCCGATTTAATTGCGGTTTAGACACTGGTTATCTACTTAACCGTGGGCATAATCGCCTTGCATCGATTAACACCCTAGTGGAATCGATCGACACATGCCGACGACAGGTAAGTGTTCTGGCCCTTTTTCGGTTTGTTTTCATTCCGATTTCTTTTCTCACCGATCCTAAGCTTGACACTACTGGGGACATTGTGTTTCAAGTGTGGGGGAGGTAGCTACTGACGCACGCTTTTTCTTTTCTTAGAGTCACTTGTGTCTTTTGTGTCGGTTTTATCGAGTCAAAACAGTTTGAGTATGAAACAATGAATTTTTGAGAAGCCAACAACACTTGCAGGAACTTAAGTAACCATTGGGATGAGCTTGCAGGATCAATCTATGACTATTAGAAAACCCAATGCAGATCAGCCTACTGAGTACACCCATATCAATTCAGGTATTCAGAGAATCCTTTACTGACTTCATCCCTAATTTTGACTTAATTTTCTCACCTAAGGGCTTGGTATACCTTGAGTCGGATTCCTCTGTTAGTTCTGACACAGCTTGTAAACCTGTCCAAGTAAGGTTCTCTTCTCCCCTTCCTTAAAGTAAAAAAAAGAGTAATAAACTGAGGACTAGCTAATAGCTCCGAAGTGGTCGCGGGAGTGGTAGAGACCCCTATTACCTCCTGTGCATCCATGGAATGTGTCCAAAGTACACCCCATAACGAGAAGAGCACTGATAAAAAAATGATACCCAATGGTAAAAATCAGTTGCTAAGGAAGGGAAAAGAGAAAAAAGAACCAGAAAAGATAGTATGGTGGTCTAGAGCTAACAGAGTAAGAATCCATGTGCCCTTTGATCGATAATCCTTAGGTGAGACCACACTTAATAGATAATAGAAGCCAGTAGGGTGAATTTGAATGCTTTGGATTGATTGTGGAGTTTACTCAGGATAATTGCTAAGTGTGGAGGAAGTATATGTTGGTCTTGATGTCTTGCAGGTGAATCTTTCATGTGGCTTACTAAGTGGAATCTGAGTGTTGTGCTTCTAAGATGAAAAGAGTTTCTGAAAGTTTTAAACTTCTTCACCACATTCTAGTTCTCTGTTTTGCTTGAGGGCAATCAAAGGCTAAGTGTGGGGGAGTTGATATATCATGGTTTTTACCTGTTTTAAACCATGATATAAGTGTTTTTTAGAGTCTTTTGTCGTGTCTTTAGAGTCATTACAGGTGTTTATTAGGTACATGCACGTTTGGAGAATTATTGGAGATAATGGAGCATTTTGGGCATCATTTGGAGCTTAAGCCGAGAGAGCTAATTTCACCAAGTCAGGACGACCTATGCATCGATCGATGCATCATTGGCATCGATCAACACACCTCTGCGCCAGCACATTAATGAAGACTTTGGAGAATTGCAGTTTTACCCCAGAAAATTCCAGTATTTTCAAAAAGACCCCAAGCGTGATTTATACTTTATAATTAGGTTTTTAGTGTTTTTTTTAGAGACGCATTCATACTATTAGCTTTTTAGAGAGAGAGACCGAGAGGCTGATCGTTCTTGTACTCCAGAGAGAAGATTTCGAACCTCTTTTACTATTTACTCTTTGATTTTATGGTATCTATTTATTCATTGATTTGTGTTTCATTAATCATGTCTGAGTAGATTCATAGTTAGGTTTAGGGATTCTCTTAAGGGTTTTCATGTTTTGCTAGATTAATTTATCAGTTAAGGAATTCATATCTTATTTGTTCTTCAACCTGAATTGTGCTTAATACTAGTTTCTAACCTGATCACTTAGAATATAGACTCTAGGTTTATAAATTGACACGAAAGTGTAATTTAGAATCTGATCTATTTAGGTCGAGCAATTTAATTATCTGCAAAGAAATTTGGTTTAATTGAATTGTGAACAAATCAAACTTGCACTTAAGGCGAGTTTAATCTGTTAGGAATTGCAAAGAAATTTGGGTTTCTGCTAATTAGACTTAGAGAATTCTCGCAGCGAAAGTTGGTTAGTTCTATCTTGTGTTTGAGTTCTAGAACCGAACTTAATTTGATCCTGACTGATAGTTAATATGCTTGTATGATTTCCTGAGAACTCCCTAGACTTGACGCTTTTAGTACTTGCTTACAAAACCACTCTTGCTACTGATTTACTTTCTGCTTAGTTATTTATTTTCTGATTAGTCTCACCTAGCTTAATTTGACATTCTACAATCTATCGCAAGATCTAGAGTCTCTGTGGATTCGACCCCTAGATACTACTAGTCACGTCTGTGCACTTGCAGTTGAACTTAGGGAAGTAAACTCTGAACATATCAGTTAAGCACCTGGCTTGAGAAAAATTGAAGGGCTCGATGATCTAGAGTTAGATTATAAGTGTGGTTTCATTATTGTAGAAAAAAGCTTTATGGATTTCAAGTTTAGTGTTGGTCTTTATGCATTGAATTATGCTTCTTCTCATGATGCAAAATATGTTTCGAATCACTTGGCATGTAGTTGCATCAATATCTCTCATGAAAAATTGGTGACAGTTCAGTTTAATAAGTGGTTGAGGAATAAACTTGTTATATGATCACTAGATTGACAATTAGGAGACGTTTTCTGAAATATTAAAGGTTCAATAAAAAAATTCAAAAGTATTCACTTTTTCCTTTCATTTTAAAAACTTTGTTTCTGTTGTTCTGGTCGTATGAGTTGCTATGAACCTTAACGCTTAGGAGATGTCTCAGGACGGTTTTCTCTGTGGGACATGAAAAATGCTTCTTACTCTTGTGTCTTGATTTGGTATGCCTTAATAATCTTGATTCTCTAACATTAACAGCAATAAGAAATAAGTAGAATTTTCTCAGTGAAGTAGCTTTCAGCGAAAACAAAACCCATCCCAATTCTGTAACATCATTTTTATATTTCTAACTGTCTACACATGTAGATATCCATGAAGAGGAGAATATAACAAACTATTTGAAGACGGAATATATTCATGTGCAGGATGTGGAACTCTATACAAATCCGCCACCAAATTCGACTCCGGTTGTGGCTGGCCAGCTTTCTTTGATGGGATTCCCAGTGCTAGAAACCGAACTGTAAGATTCTCAATTCGATAGACCATTGAAGGGCGCACATTCATCAACAACCTTTGAGCTGTAAACCGAACTGTAATTTACAATGCATTGCCTTTGGCTGATGTTGAAAAGCTTGTTGCTTTCATGAAAGATTTTCAGGCAAAGCATGCTTAATTTTGTTTTTGTTTTTTGCATTTTGGTTGTGTTTGTTGGGTGATAAGCTGACGCTTATGATTTGGTTCTCTTTTTTTCTCTATAATATTCCAGTAATAATGTTTATCAACGTATCAAAATCTTTCTCCAACAACTGGAATGCAAGTTTGTTAAAATTGAAAAGCAAGTTTGTTAACAAACTTTTTGGATGGCGATCACCTCCTAATGTCACACCTTTTGTCATGAAATTACAGCATTACTAACATCAAAAGTTATAGATTTTTATGGAGAAATGATTTCGGAGAAGAGTACATGCAAAACTGAGACACGGCCGCCTATCACAACAGTCTCACATATGATCACACCGGTTCCATGATCCAACAATATTCCCTCTTCAATTCTTGCAGCTGAGCAGAACTTACAAGTTAGTAAGATGAGAGATGTAAGCATAATCAAGATATGAAACTCAAAACCTACCTAGGTGAATATCGATTCCAAAAACCTGAGAGAAACCACTGACATGGATCAGAGTCTGTATACCAAGACTATAATAATAACCAAAGAAGCTTTGAAAGCTACACTACCTCGCTTACTCGGCTTTGCAGAGTCAGTGCTAATAGTTTTCGTCCTTGCTTCCACAACTTATGTGAAACTCTATACGCCTGCAGTGCAAGATAGCCTTGTGGAACAAACGTTTCTGGTAAAGTGTACATGTGAACCAGCTCATGTATATATACTGAACGTTTTCCTCTGTTGCAAGCTAATGAGAATGAGAACATTATGTTACATTTAATAAATGCATGAAACATATGAAAATCTGAACGCCGCAATGCAATCAATCTCAAATTTGAGCACAAGCTTATATGGTTACAAAATAAAACTGATTAAGAGAGGCGATTTTGTTATAACCAAATAACTTGTTGAAGAAGGCAAGAGAAAAGACTTGAAGTTAGTAACCTATGTTGTTCCAAAATCTTATTTCTTTATATTTTCGGACTCACTGAGCCAGAAGAAGGATATATTCTTTAAACTAATGGTGTATGATTCACATATATAAAGAATCAAACAAAACAATAAGAAAACACATCAGCCATGTCTATAATCATTTTGCTATATTTAGGGTTTTACAGTGAACGATGTGCAAAAACCAGCGATTTTGTACCTCAGAAAGATCAAGAAGAAATGCCAAAATGAATATCATCGTCTCCGTGTCTCATAGAGTACAATCCGTATGAACATTTCATATGTTTTTTTACTGTTTGCTATAAAATACGTCTTGGGTCCATCGTATCTTGATCAATCACAACGACCTCAGGCAATAAGTTATTGTAGAAGAAGTAGAAAAGATTTTGTCTCTAGGAAAGTTTGATCTGTTTTCTTGATCATGAAGATTGAAATAGCAAATCCATATACATACATTTGGATGTAACTTGTCTTCTTATTTTTCAAAGAAGCAAAAATCTGGTTTTTGAAATTCCTTTTAGTTCTTTCTATAATTTTTACTGGTAAATCTAAGAGTACTACATTATAACATTTGTATATTTTTATCAAAAAGAAAAACACAAAAATATTTAAAAAACAATCTGCTGCGTAGCGCAGACACATACCTAGTTATACCTCAAAAGTTGAATATGAAAAGCTCAGATAGAGAGAGGGACGAAGAGAGAAAGAAATCCAAAGGAGAAGAAAAAAAGAAATGAGATGAAAAAGGAATGAAGGAAAATTAAACAGTGGCTATGGTGAGCTCTGGGTATTTATAACATGGGAGATAAAGATTTGGATAAAGATTCATGTTTTCCTATTTTCTTTTTTACTCTTTGAGATTAGGAAAAAAGAGTTTCTGTTGAATATTTTATTTTTATTTTATTTCTAAACAAAGTATAATAAGATAGGTCCAACTTATAACAAAAGGTCCAAATGACTTGTGGTCAAGTGGTAAGGAGAGAGATTTAGGACGCTAACACGTTTCAAGTTCGATCCACCGGCTATGCGAAACTAAAACACATTTCCTTGGAAATCTACATGGATATGAGCCCATTGCTTTCGGCCTATTTGAATACTCGGAGAGAGGGCCTATCCTTGGGCTGCACCTCTCCGTGGAGATTAGTCTGAGCTTCTCCATAGGCTTGGGATACCCCACATTAATCAAAAAAAAAACTTATAAGAAAAGAGATCTTATAAACTTATGGCTATAGTAGCACATAAAATTTATAACACAAAACCCAAAGCCTTAAAACCGATGTAGTAATCGAGAACAAAACTATCTTACACGGCGACAGCCATAACCAAAAATCACTTTTATGAAGAGAACATACGCAACTTGCTTGACTAGCTCGAAATAAATCAAGAAAGAGAAACACCATCCACACTGTTGGGCGAGGAAAATTTGTCTCGAAGTTCATCTCTTTAACAAACAAGAAGCAAAGAAGAGTTCAATTATCCATAACATGACAATATTATTGTAGGAACGAGGAGAAGCACCAAAACGGAACATAATAAAAAGAAAAATACTTAGGTTCACCTCTAGGGTGAACCTATTTGTTCACCTCTTCTTTTTTAACCAATAAAAATATACCATGTAATATTATTTTAAAATAAAATTATAAAATTAAAATTAAGAAATTAAAGACATTCAAATATTTTAAGGACCCTTTGAATGTAAACCCTTTGGGGTTTAAGGTTTAGGGATTAGGGTTTATGGTATAGGATTTAAGCTCTTTGGGTTTAGGATTTAGGGATTAGGGTTTAAGCTCTTTGGGTTAGGGTTTAGGGTTTAGGGATTAGGGTTTAGTTTTTTATTTTTTAAAATTTACATGTTGGGTTTAGGAATTAGAGTTTATGGTATAGGGTTTAAGCTCTTTGAGTTTAGGGTTTATGGATTAGGGTTTAAGTTATTTGGATTAGGGTTTAGGGTTTAGGGATTAGGGTTTAATTTTTTATTTTTTAAGATTTACATATTGGGTTTTGGGATTAGGATTTAGTTTTAATTTTAATATTTTAGGTTCAAATTATCGTTTAGGGCTTAGGGTTTAGAATTTAGGGTTTAGAGATTAAGATGTAGGTTTTAGTATTTTTTATAAAAAAATTATTTTTAAGTTTTGTCTGTAATAAAATATATTTTCTTCTCTTTTATTTTCGTTTTTTATTTTCTTATTTTTAAAACATTTTTAAAATTTTAATTATTTTTAATATTAGATTATGTGGAATTATTTGATTGGTTAGAAAAAGTAGAGGTGAACAAAAGGGTTCACCTCTAGGGGTGAACAAAAGGGTTCACCTCTAGGGGTGAACCCAAGTATTACTCTAATAAAAAGTATGAAACACTAGTTTCAGAAAAAGAAAGGCAATATCAAAACCGATAATGAGAAGAAACAATGTTACCTGAGATAAATCACCAAAACAGAGCAAACAAAACAAAGAAACAATAACCACCAAGCTGAAAAGGACTAATTCTAGGAATAAAGTTGAAAATAAATATAAGTGGAGCCAAAGCAAGAGCAGTTATGTACATCTTCAAAAGGACTTAAGGACTAATCCCAACTCTACTCCCCATAATTAAAACTGAAGCCAAATCAGAACAGAAGATAAAATCAACCAATCTTCAACCTCGTGTTAAAAGCGAGAATTCCGTAACCAGAACAACGCCCAAAACCAACACCACCAAAACTAAAGGCGGTAAACACCTCTAAAACTGGAACCATGATAGTACAACACTGCTGCCTACCAGAACAAAATCACAACCAGCCATAAAACCGCTTAACAACCATCTCTAAAATGACAAAACCCACCTAAACACCAGAAAAAAATTAAACCTTCCCATCTAAATTTGGAAACCGATAGAGGAAGGAATTGAGAACATAAGTGGGTTGATACTGAGGTTGAGATTGGTCATTGGTTTGCAATATAAGTCAACTGGCCATATTTTTGTATGATTATTTCAAAAGACTATTTCACTTATTTCAAACCACAATTATTATTTGATTTTTAGCATACAAAATAATAATTGGTAATTTTTAATAGTTATTTATCAAAATAACGCAGTGATAAAAGGATAAATAAGCGAGATCTTTTATAATACATGTTTTAAGCGATATTATAATTTCATATGCGATTTAAAGACCATTTCACTTATTTTAAACCATAAATATTATTTTATATTTGCCATACACAATAATAATAATTGCAAATGTTTGGTATCTCGATGTAAATTATGTTAGAAATTTTATTTGTAAAAATAACGCAATGAATAAACGATAAATAAGTAGATATTTTATCATGCATGTTTTAAGCGATAATATAATTATCGCGTGATTTAAAGTCTATTTCACTTATTTCAAATCACAATTATTATTTGATTCTTGCCATATACAATAATAACAATTGGTAATGTATGGTATGTTTATGTGAAACATGTCAGAGATTTATTTGTAAAATTAACCTAGTGACAAAACGATAAATTAGTGAAATATTTTATCATGCATATTTCTAAGTGGTAGTATAATTATCATGCATGATTTAAAGGCTATTCGACTTATTTCAAACCAAAATTCTTCTTTAATTTTTTTGTACACAATAATAACATTTGGTAATGATTGTTTGGTATTTCGATGTGAATCATCACGAATAATTATTTGCAAAAATAATTCAATGACAAAACGATAAATAAGTGAGATCTTTTATCATGTATTTTTAAGCGATAGTATAATTATCATACGTAATTTAAAGGCTGTTTCACTTATTTAAAACAACAATTATTATTTATTTTTTGCTATAGGCAATAATAAAATTGATAATTTTTGGTATGCAAATTTGAATCATGTCAGAGATTTATTTGTAAAAGTAACACAATTATAAGTAAGTAAGATTTTATAGCATGCACGTTTTTAAGCTATAGTACAATTATCATGTGTGATTTAAAAGATATTTCACTTATTTCAGAAAAATGATACCGTGTTATATTTGCTGATGAAACTCTCAAATACTATAAGTACTGTTATAAAATAGTAAATTATTATTTATTAATAAATTTGAATAATACCAATATTTTATCATACCGAAATGTAAAATTTAATTTATAAGCCATAAGTCCTTTTATTTTTTTGTTTGTGGTTCTATCAATGTGGAAAAGAAGATAGCTGTGTGTGACTTTAAAACTCCCAAGACTAAAATATATATGTTTAGATTTTTGCATTAGTTTTTTCTGAAGTGTTCATAGATGTATTAAAATTTCTAGATCTTGATATAGATAATATGAGAAGTCAAAGTTATGATAATGGATCTAATCTGAAACTAGATTTTGACCCGCCGATCGACATGTATAACTTTGTTTTGATGTTTATTGATTTTTGTGTGTGTGTAAATAATATATTTTTAAATGATAATATGTTTTTCTAACATATTATTAATATTAAATTTAGATGTTTGAGATACATTGAACATATATATAAGTTTTATAAAGTTTATTTTTAGTTTTTTTTTTGTAAATGATAATGATCCAAACTAAGGACGGATAATTTTTTATATAGTATGTAGATTTATATTTGTAAAAGTTATCTATCTTATTTTTGAAACATATATTCTATTGTTGTTGGTTAAATTTTTGAGCATTTTTACCTAGTTAGTATAATATATAAGCCGTGTGTGTAATATGGTGGTAAATATACATTATTAATCCAAAATAAATAATTTGTTATGTATATTTTATTTTATGTTTGGAATATTTTTTAGATTTGCAATTTTTTATTATAAAAAACTGAATTAAATTTGATTTAATACTTTATTGTTAAATTGAATTTTTTAGACTTGGAATATTAGCTTTATACTTTATTATAAAAATGAATTTTAATTTACTTGGAAATAACAACTTCTATTTCTCCAACTAATTTTAGTTTCTAAATTATCAGTTTATGAGTTGAAATTATATTTGATTTATACTAATGTATATTATTGAGCGTATTACGGTAAAAATATTAAAAATATGATGGTTCTCATTTACTGTGGAGGGGTGTAATATATATATTCATAAATGTTAATATGTTCTATTTTATATATTTTTATAAGTAGATGTGAAGGTTTGAGATTTGTTGACAATTTGGTTGTCAAAGTGATATTATTATTATATAATTTATATTTGGTTTGTAATATTAGTAGATAGTAAAATTATAAAAACGTTAATTATTATATTATTAATTTGTATGTTAAAATTGAAAATCAATCTTATAGTTCATATTTTTGTTTTTAAGTAACTAATTTTCAGAATTTAATTTATCAACATAAAAGGAACAAAAAAGATGTTTATTTTACAAAAAAAAGACTTGAAGCAAAAACTAAAAACTAATATTTTATTTATTGCTATTAGAAATTTTGAAAGGTTTGATAAGATTTTCTATATTTTATAAATAAAATGAAAATTTTCATTTTTCCTTCTCCAATATATATATTTGACATGTCAATAAAAATAAAATACCTTTATGATACCCTATGATGTTATTAGGCATAAACCTTTTTGTGTTCAACCGGAATTGCAAAAAAAAAAAGAATAGTGATAATAGAAACTATTGTTGAGGTTCAATACAATTCTTTCCAATAGGTACCCATAAAACTTCCAATAGTTACCCAGAAAACCCAAATTATTCATTTTAGATAATTGTAAGTTAACATTTTGTTACAACTATTTATAGATCTTTAGAATCGTCAATGTTAGTCAATATTATAATCAAACGAATGTTAATCAAAGTATTAGTTTTATTTCTAAAAATTATTTGTAAGTTCTATATAAGTTCTTAAACTATAATTTTATTAAACTCTATATGATAACATTTATGTTATTATGCCGTTTCGCCAGAGACAATAATAGTAGCAGATGACTCAACAGATCGGTAAACCGATCCTATTACACTTTATAATCTCAATATACCTTGCACAAAGGTAAGAGCGAACAACTTCCCTATCGAAATTTAAACTCTTTATGTGATCTCAAATTAAATTTTTGATACCTTTTAGAAAAAATTGTTAAAATCCTTTTTCTTAATTGTATTGTTTTTATTTTAAACTGGTAAGGATTAAAAGACGAGACAAAGAAACATAAGTATGACAAAATTAGCGAGCAGAAAATATCAATTCCTATAAGGTCTAGAAAAATTCCACATTTACCTTTGTTTATTGTGATGATTTGTAGCTTTGATTATCTTTATACCTGCTGTATGGATATTTACTCAATGCAGTAAAAAATGCATAGCTAATTAGATAATGTTATCATTAAAATAATCGTTGGATGTTGGACATGAGAATTTGTTTAACATAAGAAACATTCCAATATTATTTTACTACAGCTCAAATGAGTTCTGATGTATCTCTAGTGGTGTATTATAAATTTGGAGGACGTTGATACATATTCGCCAACATGTTCAAAAAAGATTTGACATCAAAAAGGTTAGTAAAATCAACAATAAAACCTATTTTCTTAATTATAGGTTGTTGATAGTAAATAAAACAGAGGCAATTGATTTTTATATAAAATAGCTTTGATATAGGTTTATGTTAGCTGTAGGTAATATATTTATAAAAGTAGTCGCTGAACAGTATCAGAATAATTTGTTTTAAAGGCATAAATTATATGTATATATATATATATTTAAACGTTAATTATTTTGAATAGATATATTTGGAAACCAACTATAGACGTTTATAGGAAAAATTTAATCTTTTCGCGATATATTATATAATGAAAGATTTGTTTTTTTTTTATTTAAATGGAAACTTATATGAACTGAGAATATTTTGTAGATTTGTTTTGTTTACATTTAGTTTAGATTTGCTTTTAAATTTTATTTTACCGTCTAGATCGTTTTCTAGATATTCAATAATATTTTGGAAGAGTTTGTTTTTAATTGGTTTTATAATTATTTCCTACTTAATCAGAACGAAAATAAGTGTTTTTGACATTGATTTAGATTTTGTAAAGATTTTAGAAAAATAAGAAAATAAGTGTTTTAGCATGTATTTATGTCCATTTTAGAATAAATGTAAAGTTTTTTTTAGAATAAATGGAAAAACGTTTATAGTCTTAACGAATTTTTAAAATTAATAAATAAATTAAATGGTATATCTTGTAATTAACCATAAAACTAATGGTATATTTAATTTTGCGCTTCTATTTAATAGTATAGATGTATTTTGTTATAATTAGATTTTTCGTTAATATAAATTAAATATTATATACATTAAATAAATATTTTAAAACAAAAAATTATTAACGTATTTCATTATATAATATGTATACTAAAATTATTTAAATATTTATAAATTAATTATAATAAATTGCGGTTTCTGGCAACCCGTTTCACCAAAAATAAAAGATCACCCATCCCCCATATCCAAATCATCATCCTCGTAACCCTTGATTTAATTGTTTTCAACTTAATTATTTGATATATACTTCTTTCGTTGTGGATCTAATGATGTAGGACAATAAGTTCTTTAAACAAATTCTCAGTTCTAACTAATGCTAATGATATTTTGACAACAATTAAAACCCATATTGACATATATTATGTTATACAAATTTATTAAATAAATTAAAATTAATTTTAGTAAACTATATGTTTTGTGTGTTTTAGTTTTTTTGTTCTCTTTTGGTCTTTTTTAATTTCTTAACATGATATAATTTACAAAAAAACTGAGATATTAAGAATGTAATAATAATGATTTATACTGAATATGTTGTGTAGATTTATTGTTGATGGCAAAGAATAATAATAATAAATTTAAAATATTACATTTTGTTTGAGTTAATGTTTCCAAAAATATTAGTTGTAATTAATATCTAAAATCCACTTGATTTTTTTTTTATTTTTTTTGAAAATTTAGTGAATCTGGGTCAAAAATAAATGATTGGGTCAAAATTTTCTATACATGTCAAAAACTAATTAATTTCTTAAATTGATTTACTTTTTTGGCTTTTAACTAATATAAATAAAATTATATATAAAACATTCTCTATTATTAATAATAAAAATAGTTTACTTTAAGGTGGGATATTGTTTTTATTTTGGAAATATAATAATTTTGTATTTAACTAATTAATATAAAATACGTATGTAAAATTAAATACTAACAATTGTATCTTAAATAATTTTGGATTTCGATTGTGTTAGATAATTTTTTATTTCTATAAAATATTTGTAGATTAAATATTTACAAAAATAAATATTATTTACTAATATGATTAGTTAATTTCAAATTAATTCATTTCCAAAAATAAATATATTATGATTAACCAAAATATTTTAAGATTCTTAACCATAAATATATTTCCTTTTATTTCATATTTTCGAAATTATTTAGTATCAAAATTAATAAAAATGGCATGATTGTAATTAAAGTAAAAACTAAGAGTAGTTTCTATTTTGTACTTCTCTTTTAATAGTATAGATGAAATAAACATGGTGTACAAAAAAAGATTTTGGATATGAATCCTAGATCATTTTATACACCACTTGCTTGTTGTAATTTAAATTTGGTTTTATGTGATATTGAAAATAATTCGGTGAAAGTAAAAAAAGAAAAAAAATTGGAGTAGTGCAATGTTTGTATTCTTTGTTGCTAATTTGATAAATGGCGGGATATCTTTGAAAAATGTGAAAATCTTAACTCTTAATAAGAGTTTAGTTTATTTGAAATGGCCTTAAAATTATATTGATCCAATGATTCAAAGTGAAGCTCAATCTTTAGCATTAACTGAGATTAGTAATTTGATTTTTGTTATATACTATTATTTGGTTTGACATAGTGCATGTGGTCAATATAACTAGTTAGCAAAAAAAATTACAACCAAAAGATATGCAAATCGATGATAGAGGTAAGTGGATTGAATTATTTTTAAAAATATATATAGATAAACTGGATTTCTTAATGCTATGCAAAATTAAAGAAATTGTTAATGAAATTGGTATTAAACATGTATTTATTCAAAAATAGTTATACATAAATAAAAAAAGATTAATGAAATCAATAATAGTGAAACATTATTATCCATAGAACAAAAATTTAGGATTCAATATTCAATCGAAGACAATGACAAATTAACGAAATCAATAGTACTAAAAAATTTAGGATTCAATATTATGCATACAAAATAGAGGAAATAAATGAATGATGATAGCTATCCCTTCGACAATTGAGATACGAGCAGTAGTGTTCTCTATTTATCCGGATAAAGCTCCTGGCCCGATGGCATTCCGGCAAACTTTTTCCAAACCAATTGGCCAACAATGTGTTCAGCTATAACAGAATAAATTCAGCGCATCTTCATCTCAGGCTATCTACCGAATAGTATCAGTGGGATTCACATTCGACTCATCCCAAAAATACAAAATCCAAAGAAGGTATCAGAGTACATGTATATAGCCTTGTGTAATGTCTACTACAAGATGGTTTTTAAGATCCTTATGGCTCGTCTCCAGCCAATCCTGAAGACTATAATATCAGAAACGCACTCTGTGTTTATCCCGGATAAAGCCATAACGGATAATGTTCTAATTGCCCATGAAACACTACATTTCTAAAGACATCGGAAGCTCAACTCCGTTTCTCTGTGGCAATGAAAACGGACATGAGTAAAACGCATGACAGACTTTAGTGGGATTTCATTACATTGGTTTTAGAAATATTAGGTTTCCACCCAAAATGGATAAATTGTGGTTTCCAGTGCATTTCGAATGTGTCCTACTCCTTCTTAGTCAACACATCTGCTCAAGGACATGTCATCCCTCAATGAGGCGTCCGCTAAGGTGATACTCTCCCTCTCTGTATATCTTCATTCTTTTCGGAGAAGGCTTATTTGGGCTTTGTAGAAACGCTCAAGAGGATGGATATCCGGTTGAAATACGAGTAGCGCGAGGAAGCCCACAGGTAAATCACTTTTTCTTCGCAGGTGATACAATGTTTTTTGTAAAACTAGCAACAAAATCTGCACAATAATGAATATGATTCTCAAATATTAGGAAAGAGCATTCGGGAAAATGATCAACTATCAAAAGTATTCGATAACCTTCTCTACGAAGACCCCCACTGATCAAAAAGAAGGTGTAAAATATACACTAGGAATCACAAAGGAAGGGGGGACAAGGGAAGTATATTTGTCTTCCCGAGAGAAACGGCCGTAAAAAGAAAGACTTATTCACATCGATATTGGATTGCATTAGACAAAAATCGGTCATTTGTCCTCCAAAAAACTCTCAAATGCCGGCAAGCTTACAATGATCAAATCCGTCTTCTCCACCATACCAACCTATTCCATGACCTACTTTAAGCTCCCTACTAGATTATGTAAGCAAATCCATTCGGCAATCACTAAATTTTGGTGAGATTCTAACTCGGGTAAAAATAATACGTGCTTTGTTTCTTGGCAAAAACTTGCTACCTCTAAGCAGGATGAAGGACTAGGCTTACTGGAAATTCAGTACTTTAATGATGCTCTCCTTGGAAAGCTAAGCTAGAGAATCTTATCAAACCCTAACACTATTTGTGAAAGAGTATACCTCAGAAAGTATTGTAAGGATACATCTTTTATGGAAGTATCGGCGGTTTCAAACAGCTCACACAGATGGATGGGGATCCTTATTGGTCGTGACATTATACATAACAAGATGGGAAAACAATCGACAATGGAGATTCAACCTCCATCTAGTATGACCCCTTGGTCTCCCTGTCAGCACCAATCACACCAATAGGACCACCTACAACAAACTTTATGAGTTTCAAAGTTGCCTCAGTGGTGCTGGAAAACTCCAATGAATGGGACTCTGAGAAGGTTTACGAGTTGTTACAAGAATTAGCCCCAAATCCTCTGCCTCCGACTAATCTGCTTCACCTTCCTCAAGCGATTTTAAATGAGAACATCTTATATGGTCGAAGAATTTCTTTCCAAAACTGATATTTTTCTTGTAGAAAATTATCCAAAATGCTCTTACTATCGGAGAAAACCTTATGATCAGAGGTCTCCCATACATCACATGTTGCAATCACTGCGGAGATCTCGAAATGGAAGAACACCTCTTTCCACACTGCAATTTTACGAAACATGACTGGCGGTTATCTCCTTTAAAACCCCTTTTGATACAAATTCTATACGGGAATTCAAAACTGGTCTTATTGCCTCCGCATACAGCATTTTCCTTTCTCCAACATGCTTAAGAGCATGTCCTTTGTTTCCATGAGTTTGTTGGTATCTATGGTTGGCTAGAAACTTCAAACTGTTCGACAACATGACGTTCTCACCTAAGGAAACGATGCCGAGAACCTGATGCGCAGGAGTAGCAACTAGCTCACCCCCCACTCCACCATAACATCCCTCTGTCCCATGATGCGGGATAATTTTAGATTCCTAATCAATTACCCAAATGCACATGCCATTGTAGCATTTGAGATATCAGTCCAAGGAGGCAAGAAGAGTAGCCAATCAAGAATACAAGATACTACTAAAGCTAAGCAAAATCTAGAAAGGGTTTAAATTAACAACCTAAAGACAAATCAAAACAAGAAAGCAAACAAAGCAAGAAAGAACAAAGCAAAACACTAAACAAGAAGACAAATAAGATCAAAGGAGGGTTCTAGGATGAGGCTATGGAGACTAGATGGTCTAGAGACAATCAATGATGCTTCAATCAATCAAACAATTCTAAACAAGGCTAATGATCATCAATTAAGCTAATCCCATTCTCATGTTCATAACTACTATGCTAATCATGCAATCATTCGATTCTCATTTGCAAATTACTAGACAAGCATGCATGAATATCCATCAAATACCTTTTAGCAAAGCTAATCCTTAGGCTAAAAACACTAATCATTAGACTAATCCAATCTCTTGGCACTAATCCTTTTGTCTATTCCCTAATCAAGATCAAATTCTCATTTGTTATTAAGAGATAAACAAGCAATGCAAATAAGTTCTCAATTCCAATAATCACCTTAGAAAACTAATCTCTTAGGCTTAGAATGAATATTCACTAATTTAGTTCATTGAGACATTTCATCAAACACCTTGTGGGCAAGAAACATCCTAACATCTAGATTAACAATCTCTTGAGAATCTAGCATAAAGCACACCAAATTAGAGAAGGGTCATGCATTAATAAGTCCTTAGCATCATTAAATATCACTTAAACCCCCTAAATCAACCTCATCCATAAAACCAAAAACTCTACTCCCTAATCACCATTGTTCCTATAAAACCCATAAAAATAGTATGAGATAACAAGATTAAAGAGAGATTAAGAGAAGAAATTAAGAAGATATAAAGAAGTACCTAAATTAAACTCCATATCAAAGGTTACAAGATTCAAATCCTAAAACAAAGGCAAAAAAAATCTAGGCTTATGTAGCTTAGGGTTTTAGAAACCCGAAATTAAGTATTTATAGTGGGGAGCTCGACAGTGGCAATTTTATAAATAAATGGGTCTGATTTTGGTCTTCTCAGGAAAATCTATCGGGTGAAATAATCCGTTACGCCAACCCGATAGATTCCCTGGTCAGGTTGAGTGCAAATATATCGTGTGAAACAACCCGATATGCCAACCCGATATATTCCCTGGTTGGATTGAGTGCAAATCTATTGGGTGAAACAACCCGATACGCCAACCCGATAGATTTGTCTTGGCTCTCCTTCAACTCTTTAGCTCCATTCTTGCTCCAAGGTCACACCTAAGCTCCATTGCTACTCAAAGTACCTACAAAACTCCAAGAACACTCCAAAACAACCTAATATGCTAAATCCTAAATCTAAATGCTCCTAGACTCTAAATGCAACAAAGAACAAGAAAAGAACATGAATGAATGCAAAAAGGATCAAAAACATGAACTAAAGACTATCCTAAATGCATCAAAATGCAACAATATCAATTCCCCCAAACTTAAACCTTGCTTGTCCACAAGCAAGCATTGAACATTCAAGGGAGAAAGGTTTGAAGGTGGGAGCTCATATCCAAAGACAAAAGCAAAATCACAAGTTCCAATTCAAGTCAATATCTCTTGGATGCAATCAAGACAAGCTTACTCCAAAAATTTAGCCATACTCTTCATGACAATACCTTTAGCTCAAGTCTCAACTTACACAAGCATTCCTATCTACTAGCTCTTTAACATTCATTAAGCTTTTCAAGTGAATTCTACTCAATGAAAAGTAATCAAACTCATTTGGCAAAGGATTATGGTTTTGAGATGAAAGTGATCTCAATCAAAAGAGGGGTTTCTATATGCATAAGGGTTCTGTCATGAAGAATGAATGAGCTTTGGCAAAATGCTAAGCGTTTAGAAGCAATTGATACATACTAGGTTGATTTCCATCTACCCATGCCCCAATAACTTCCACTCCTATTCTAGCCCACCTAATAGATGTCTCCCCTTTTTCCAATGCTATTTTTGCCTTCTCCCCTTATAATGATCAAACACTTTCCCATGAAATCTCTAAGGATCATACAAACACTTCAACACAATGGTAATTCTTTTCTTTCAACTTAGCTCATTTTTCTTTCTTTTTTTAGCTTTAGTCTCATTCTCATTTTCTTAAGGTGAGCCTTGGGCTTCTTTTCATTTCATTTCTTGAGACTATTACTTTCAATCATATTATAGCTTTCTTTTTCTTTTCTTTACCAACATATTTTGATCCCATTTCATTCCCTTATTCTTTCCTTTCTTTCACTCTCTTCCTTTCCCAATTCCTCCCACAAACTTCAATCCTAGCCTATTGCAAAGCTAAAGAATGTTAAGCTTGCATCTATATGGAAATTTCTCTTAGTCGCCTCCAACTCAACACCTTTTGCTAAACTCATTCCAAAAGGACTACCTCTCAATAGAGTGTTTATAGATTGAAAGAAGGGTGGTGAAAGGCATGGAAGTCTATTTGAGCAAGCAAGAGTGGTAAAAAGGATAAGAATGCTCAAATATTTTCAAGGTATCCATGAGTTTAACACACAAAGCAAGAGTAGGATAATTAGATGTCATCATTAAGGTTCTCACTTAGATAGAACTAGTTTCAATTCAAAGCAATTTTCAGTCTTAAATTACGGTTAAAGGCAAGCAATCCAAGTAGGGTTCGTCTTAACTTTCTAGCCTTTCTTGATGTACAATCCTAGAACAATCAACTAGCTCAAACAACTAGCATAAGGAACATGTTTTCACTCAATCAAGCCTTAAAAGGAAATCAAATCATTGCTCCCTATGCATGCAACCTATATGACAATCTAGACTCAATCCTAGAATGCAAATGCAACTACATGTTCTTTTTTGATTTTTTTTGAAATTTTTGATTTTTTGTGTTTTTTGAATGCACATATATGAATGCATGAGACTCAAGGGATGCAAAAGAGAAAATAAGATCACAAAACACATTATTAGCAACTTGTCTCCCCCCCCCCAAACTTAAATCACACAGTCCCTTGTGTGAGAGAAACAAGAGAAAGAGACCAAAGACTAAATCAAAAATGCAAAATCAAAAAGACAAAAGTTAGAGTGTTACTTGGAGAGTGGAATGGAGAGTAGGAATGAGAGGTGGAGGCATATTTGATTTGGCGTGAGACATCCCCCAAACTTAGACCATTGCATCGGCTTCTCATCCTTTGATTTAGCATTGAAGTCCCTTTGCACCCAAAACTCTTTCCCTTCTTCTTTGCATTTACCCCAAAGCTCTCCAAAAGGATAGACATGAGATTTAATCTCAAGTGATCTTGTTTTAAGTTACTAAGCTTGACTATCCCTCCACTCTTTTTTTGGTTAGGGAGTTGCATGAGTTTGTATCACCAGGATCATACTCATCATAGAACCGCCCCCTAAACTCTTTCATCCTTATCTCCTCAAAAGGGATCTTCCTTGGATCATGAAAGCTTGGTTATAAGGTGGAAACTATATCAAGGTAGTTGTGAAAGGGTTGATCCATTGGAGATCCATCTTCTTTATCGTCTTTGAAGGATTCTTCATTGGGACCATCTTGTTTCTCCATAGGATTTCTTCCAATTGTCTCTTTCTTGAGATTTAGTTTCTTTGGCTCTTCTTCCATGATTAATGGCTCATCTTGTGTGCTCTCTTCCTTTATGTCCTTGCACTCAACAACCAACTCATCTTCATAAGGTCATTCTCATCTCTCACAACTTCTCCTACTTCTTCATTGTTGCTATTGGTTGAATGACCTATGATTGTCCCTTCCTCATCCTCATCATCATACCTTATCACAAGATCTTCACCAACAGTGCAACCAAGAAGCATTTCAAATTCCTTGACAGTCTCTTCAGCTTCTTTCAAGAACTCATCTTGGACTTGAGCATTCTGCTCATGTGTTGGCTCAACAATATTTGCATCTTGAGGCAAATGAGCAAAATCATTGTTGATCATCCTTAAGCTCTCATTGTACATCTCTTGTCCATCCAATGCCAACCTTGCCATGTTGAGAAGTTCTTCATCATAAGAGATTTGAGAAGAGTGAGTTTCTTCATTCTCATGCTCCATGTTCCAAGATTGGTATCCATCACCATATCCATATTGGTACTCATGAGAAGAGTACTCATTTAGAAGATCACCTTGATAAGTGGATGTGCTTTCAAAACCATGATGACTTGTAGGGTCCCAAACCATCTCTCTTTCTTGAGCTTCTAGCATAACCCTCAACATTGAAGTTATCTCTGAAGCCATGCTCTCTTCCTTATGATTGCACCTTGCAAAACGATCAAACACTTGAAAGAGTTAGTAACCACAAAAGTAAAAACAAAATAAAAGCTTAGTCTAAAGTAGAATCTAAATCCTAATGGCTATTGCTACACCTCCCCGGAAACGGCGCCAAATTGATGCGTAATAATTTTAGATTCCTAATCAATTACCCAAATGCACATATATCAATCCAAGGAGGCAAGAAAAATAGTCAATCAAGAATACAAGATACAACTAAAGCTAAGCAAAATCTAGAAAGAGTTTAAATTAACAGCCTAAAGACAAATCAAAACAAGAAAGCAAACAAAGCAAGAAAAAACAAAGCAAAACACTAAACAAGAAGACAAATAAGATAAAAGGAGGATCTTGGGATGAGGCTATGGAGACTAGATGGTATAGAGACAATCAAGAAAGCTTCAATCAATCAAACATTGCTAACAAGGTTAATGATCATAATTAAGCTAATCGCATTCTCATGTTCATAACTTTTATGCTAATCATGCAATCATTCAATTCTGATTTGCAAATTACAAGACAAGCATGCAAGAATATCCATCAAATACCTTTTAGCAAAGCTAATCCTTAGGCTAATAACACTAATCATTAGACTAATCCAATCTCTTGGCACTAATCCCTTTGTCTATTCCCTAATCAAGATCAAATTTTCATTTGTGATTAAGAGATAAACAAGCAATGCAAACAAGTTTTCAATTCCAATAATCACCTTAGACAACTAATCTCTTAGGCTAAAAATGAAAATCCTCTAATTTAGTTCATTGAGACATTTCATCAAACACCTTGTGGGCAAGAAACATCCTAACATCTAGATTGACAACCTCTTGAGAATCTAGCATAAAGCACACCAAATTAGAGAAGGATCATGCATTAATAAGTCCTTAGCATCATTAATTATCACTTAAACCCCCTAAATCAACCTCATCCATAAAACAAAAAACTCTACTCCCTAATCACCATTGTTCCCACAAAACTCATACAAATAGTATGAGATAACAAGATTAAAGAGAGATTAAGAGAAGAAATTAGGAAAATATAAAGAAGTACCTAAATTAAACTCCAAATCAAAGATTACAAGATTCAAATCCTAAAACAAAGGCAAAAGAAATCTAGGCTTAGGTAGCTTTGGGTTCTAGAAACCCAAAATTAAGTATTTATAGTGGGGAGCTCGACAGTGGTAATTTCGTAAATAAATGGGTCTGATTTTGGTCTTCTCAGGAAAATCTATCGGGTGAAACAACCCGTTACGCCACCCAAATAGATTCCCTGGTCGGATTGAGTGCAAATCTATCAGGTGAAACAACCTGATATGCCAACCCGATAGATTCTCTGGTCAGATTGAGTGCAAATCTATCGGGTGAAACAACCCGATACGGCAACCCGATAGATTTGTCATGGCTCTCCTTCTTCAACTCTTTAGCTCCATTCTTGCCCCAAAGTCACACCTAAGCTCCATTGCTACTCAAAGTACCTACAAAACTCTAAGAACACTCCAAAAACAACCTAATATGCTAAATCCTAACTCTAAATGCTCCTAGACTCTAAATGCAACAAAGAACAAGAAGAGAACATGAATAAATGCAAAAAGGATCAAAAACATGAACTAAAGACTATCCTAAATGCATCAAAATGCAACAATATCATCCCATCACGAACTTTGGATACCTAAGGTTGCTTGGATTCATTTTTTTGTGTGTTCCACTGATGTCAGATGGAGTGAAGGTTGTAAGTGGGCGGGTTTGGGATGGATTTTCCAGAACAACACTAACCAAGAGAACTTTGATTAGTGATTGATAATGATTTTGGAAATTTTGAATACAAAAAACTTTGATTAGTGATTCTGTTTTTGTGTAAAAAGAACAATGTTGTTCACTTGAACGATGTAATTTTTATCTTATGAATATTGTAAAAAATAAAAAGTTAAATGTATTAATGGTCATTTTTTCTTGTTCACTTGAACGATGTAGTTTTTTTCTTATGAATATTGTAACAAATAAAAAGTTAAATGTATTAGTGGTCATTTTTCTCCATCGCTCTCTGTCGCACCTAGACCTGGGATATAAAACCGAACCGAAATTATCGAACCGAACCGAATCGAATCGAAGTTTTAATGAACCGAACCGAACTAATTGAAAAAACAAAAACCGATCGGTAGTTTTCTAAAAAACAAAACAAAACGAAAAACCAAAAAACCGAACCGAAGAACCGAAATTCCAAACCTAATCATTATTGTAAACTTGTAGTTGTCGATCGATTTTGATTTTCATAAAAGTTTCAATCTTTCAATACATATATATATATATATATATACACGTAGTCGTGGGATATAAACTCGAACCGAAATTATCGAACTGAACCGAACCGAAGTTTTAATGAACCGAACCGAACTAATTGGATGAACAAAAACCGACCGGCAGCTTTTTTTTTAAAACCAAAAAACCAAAAACAGAGTAACCGAATCGTAACCGAACCGAAGAACCAAAGTCCCAGGCCTAGTCGCACCTATGAGTCAGCCGGCACTTACACCACCACATACATAATAGATTTTTTTGTGTAATAATGATCAGTGAATCTCACTTTGGTCTGTAAAATTAAATTAGAACATTTACTACAAGTTTTATTTGTAAGATTATTCATTAAATTTACATTCAAACTAAAATCACTAAATTGCAGTAGGATGGCGACTGTCTGTGCGATTTTGATTAACGTATAATTTTCTCTCTTCGAGAGCGTTTCTCCGACGAATCTATACCGATTTCGGTGGCCCCCCCTAATTCCGGTTTATCTCCACTTCATCTTTGTAGTGGCCATGATCTTTTGGTTGGAAATCATTTCAAAATTTCCAACTTCTTTACGGTTTCAAAAGGAAGCGGTTATGCTTTATCCCGAAATCACCATGGCCAAAACACTATATAATAGGGATTATCATCTTTCCAGGCGTTACAAATCCTTACAATTTACCATATTAACAAAAAATCAGATAGCGGAAAAGATTCAAAAGCATATACATGACATTACTTTAGGGATTTCTGACTAACCGGTGCGCCTACCAACGACAGTATGTCAACAAGCCGCCAACATATTCGCTCTTCTGGACAAACCTTTGAACCCTCGGAAGCAAAATATGAGAGCGATGATTGCGCAACTACCAAGAGTGTGAGGCATGGAAAATGCAGTGATTGATCAAATAGTTGCAACCAACAAAGTTCAATTTATCGTTCAATTTGAAGAACCTCTGCGTATGGTTCTTCGACCCTCCCCATGGTCTTTTGCATAATGGATGGTTATGGTAACAATATGGTATCCTAATCTGTCTACTGAATCACAAATGATCGTACCTTTTGGATTCAAATCAGGGGCATCCCATTGGAATTCCTCACTCGTCAATCCATCGAGTTCGTTGGAGGGATTTTAGCGCTGGTATTTGATGTGTATTTGATGAAAAATCAACCTGAGTTGACTTTGCCTTTGTTCAACTACTCTAGAATGTTGATAACCCACTTAGGTTTCAACGCAATTTCCAATTCATTCCAGGAGTTAACACCTTTCTTAAGTTCAAATATGAACGTCTGCACAATTTCTACCAACAGTGTGGATTACTTTCATATGAAAAAAGGAATGTCCCCTAAGATTTGAAGATGAACATGATGGATACGATGATGGTTATGATGGCCCACCAGATGCAAATATACAAGATCAACAGAATGAGGAACCTCATGGTGATTTGATGGGAGTTCAACCTGAGGATGTACCAAATGAAAATTTAGAAGCGCATAACATTTTTGAAGGATATGTTGCATCTTCGAATCCACCTGTTTCTCTGACTTTGGGCCAAAATCTACCACCAGGTCATATCTCTGAAGGCATTGCAACTGTTGCAACCGAAGCTGCAAAACCAACAGTGTGCAATCCAAGAACGTTGACTGTTGTACTTAAGGATACTTTTTCTCAAGCGAGGAAATGGTTTATGACGCAATCAGGCGTGCAAAAGGAAAAGATCATATGGGTGATAAGCTGGCTATGATTCCTGGAATCAATCACGACATAGGAGACAATCTTAAAAGGAAGAGGGATGTCGAGGAGGAAGAGAATTCTTTCAACCAAGTGGTCTTGAGCCCGGTGAAGAAGAAGATCAACAATGAGAATGCAACTTCAAGTTTGGTTAACCAATTTATATACGAAGGCGCGGGGGCCTGGCACCCCCACCGTTTAAATGAAGATCCTCTTCATGAACTATCAGGCCTATGCGGGTTGCTGACTAAACCAAGACTGAAGGAGCTATGCCTCAAATATTCACTGGAAATCGTTTTCTAGTTGAAACTATGAATATCACATATATTATTAAGGCTGCAGCTTCTTCACTAGGTTATGTAAATATTAAGTGTGTTTCTCAATCAACTAGTGGTGGATGTGGTATCTCTTTATGGTGGAAGGTGTTTGTATATGTTTCTGTTATTTCTAAAGATCTAAGGCTACTTGATCTATCTGTGAAATATAATGGTGTTGGTTTCTACTTGTCATGTATATATGGACACCATGTGCAACAACATTTTCATGTTCTGTAGAACAAATTGAAACATCTTGGAAAACTTGTTATGATCCATTACTATTAATAGGTGACTACAATAAAATTCTCTCGAATCTGGAAAAGAAAGGTGGTGCAGTACGGGAAGAATGGACATTTAGAGAACTACATGTAATCTATACATCTGTGATTTAAAAGATGTAAAGTCTGTTGGTAATCTTTTTTCTTAGACTGGTGAACAAAAACATCTGCATATTGAGGAATGTCAGGACATGGTGGCTGCAAAATCGAGTGGGCTAGCAACCTATCCAGCATCTCAAGATGAGTTTTTACAAATTACCAGATCTGACCGTAGACCAGTATTAACAACTGTGGCTGTGGAAGTTTCCTCTACACCCAAATCATTTCGTTTTGATAAAAAAATTGCTTCAACAGTCTACTTTCAAATAATTTTGTGATCAAAGGTTTGTACTCGCATCGCTTATCATCTCAGTCTACTATTGTTGATAATGTCTCAGAATGTCGTCGATTATTATCTCAACGTCGTCAACAAGCAAACCTTAACTCAGGGCGCAAAATTAAATAACTATGACAAGATCTAGATATGGAAACTTCTTTTAGTGGACGACTAAAATCCTAAATACCAATCATTTGTCAGGAGCTTCTAAAGGCTTATCGTGAAGAAGATGAGTATTGGTTCAAGAGTCGAACTCAGAGCTAGTGGCTAGTGATCGTAAAACTTGAGTATTTTCATGCTCACACAAAGCAAAGATACTCACATAACGTTATTACCTCGTTAAAATATGAAGATGGTAACATTATATGAGGGGAGTCTTCGCTTGGAGTACATGCTGAAGCTTACTTCTCATATGTATACTCGAGCTCACGGAATCCTGTCAACCAATCCATCTTTGAGGATTTATCGGCCTCAATCACAGATGATATCAATGCTCTTTTGACTGCAGACTTCACTGATGTGGACATCTACTCAGCCGTTTGTGCAATAAGAGCAGACAAAGGACCATGTCCTGATGGATTCACCGCTCGATTCTACCAGCAATGTTGGGACATCGTTGGTCCATTTGTCTGTCTTGAATTTAAATGTTTCTTCTCTACCAGTATCATGCCTTTGGCGATTAACCATATTAACTAATGTCTGATTCCTAAAATAGTTAATCCGACGACTCTCATTGATTATCGCCCCATAGGATTCTGTAATGTCCTTAGTAAGATCATTTCGAAGTTGTTGCAAATGAACTTACGCACTCGATGAAGGTTCGTAAACGTGTCTCCAAAATCTACCTGGCAATAAAGACATATCTTGAAGGCTTACGATCGTGTATAGTGGGATTTTTAGAGGCTACAATGCGACATTCGGATTTTCTCATAAGTGGATTTCTTGGATCATGAAACTAATCAAATCTGTCTCTTTATTGGTGTTGATCAACGGCTCCCCTAACGGTTGTTGGGATAAAAATCCCCCTCGACGAGATCAATAGTAGAAAACGGATTGAGAAATCGGAAATATAAATTTTCCGCATAGGCAACACTTCGTATGGACAGTTTCACATGAATAATGTTCTGTACGAATCATATGAAACCATCTAACCGAAAATTTGAACAATCAGATGGCTTGGATAGGCATATCATTTGACGGAATCTGCGGGCAAGCTCAAACCTCAAACGATATGCACGGATTTTCCGAGCACAATACACTTCCTTGGATTTTCCGAGCAGAACACACTTCCTTGGAAGTTCCAAGCAGAACATATTTCCCGAATCTTTCAAACGGACACTATGCTTAGACTAGCTGCTCGGACACTCATCAATATCTTCCTCCGAATACGCGATTAGCCGCAATCCATCTTCATAACGAAACTTATATGTTATTAGTCATTGCCAAAATCTTAGAATGAGTTATACGAAATACGAACTTGAGCCAAACCCACAAGACTCGTATTCCGTAGACTTTGGGCCGGACTAAGAAGACTTATACTCAAACAGACCTAGATCGTCCCTTTTCTGCCCATTCGTAAGATAAGTTAAGCTGCAGTAAGATAACTACAAAACGGAAAGATAAAACTCGAGGAAGAGAAGAGAAAGATATTTTTGAGCAAGAAGAGAAAAATCCGAGCAGAAATGTAAATCCCAACGGAAATGAAATATGCGATAACAAGAAGATTTCCGGAAATCTAGCAGGCAAATATACTCGACACCGACTCGCTGCAACTATATAAGACGAAGGAATTCCTACGATCAAACCATCTCGAGCAAATATAGCAACTAGACTTAGACTTTACTTGAGCTCTTACGCTTTGTACTTTGTTTCTGATCAAACATATCAATAAAATATCCTTCGGGTCTCTTTTCGTGTCGTTTACTTTAAATTCTTCTGTTCCCTAAAAAGGTTGCTCTACAAAAATCGACAGTGGAGTTTTGAATCTCACAATTTGGCGTCATCTGCGGGGAATAGAAGTTTCTTACATTTAAAAACCACCGACTAGCATATCCGAATATATGGCCACCGGCGGAGATGGAAACGGAGACGGGATATATCACCAACTGGCGATCAACGGAACGGACAACAACACTGTAGCGGACAAAGCCACGACGAGCAACCTAACAACAGGCAATGATGCGGCATACGACATCATTACGGACACAACCGCAACAGACGCAACAGTCGACGTAGCGCTGACTGAGTTAGAAGAGATTGTTGCACCACCGGTGTAGAAGATTCAGAATAAGAAGAAGGCAAGCACCGTGACCAACAATAAGATCATTGGAGGAACACAATACTTCCGAGACATAGTATCCTCAATCAAATCTTACCAACGACGAGTGGGAACAAGCGTTCACTGGTCCAGAACCTCTTAGTTTCCAAACGATACGATAACATTGGAGGAGAGCGAAACCATATGAATTAATCGACCACACAACAATTCTCTCGTCATCGAACTGATCATAAAAGATCACGTCGTAGCAAGGATCATGGTCGATACTGGGAGTTTCGTGGACGTAATCTTCTGCGACACTCTAAGAAGGATGAATATCGGCTTATCCGAAGTGTCTTCATTCCCGAATTAACGGGATTCACAGGAGACACGACGATTAATCTTGGGGAAATCAGGTACGCGTACAAGCAAGAGGGGTAACCTAATTTGTCGAGTTATGAGTAGCAGACGCCCCATCAATCTACAATGTGATCATGGTAATTCATTGGATAAATTCCATGACAGTCGTTCCGTCAACATATCACCTCTGCTTGAAATTCCCAACACCCGGTGGGGTCACAACGAGATTGGGAAGTCATGAGCAATCCATAAATTGTTTCATGTCTGAACACAAACTCAGAAAGCCATCGATCGAGGTCTCCCGGAAAGCGAAACGATCGCGGACAGAAGTGAATCAAGGAGTAGAGAAAAAAACCGAAAAGCCGACAAGAAGCAAGAAGAAGAGGATGATGAGCCTTGCGAACCAGTAGTATCTATGTGCATAGACAATGACCATTCGGATCACTGCGTAGAAGTGGGAGCAAATCTTGATGACGCAATCCAAAAGGACATAGTCTGATGAGGCATAAAAGAAGGAAGTTAGGATCCAAACGAGCTAACGCAGTCAATGACGAAGTCAAGAGATTACTCAAAAACGGTTCAATCATCGAAGTCAAGTAGACGGACTGGCTCGCAAATGCCGTTGTAGTAAAGAAGAAAAACGCAAAAATGGAGAGTTTGTGTCAAATTGAAGGACCTAAACAAGGTGTGCCCTAAAGATAGGTTCCCGCTTTCGCACATCGATTGACTAGCAACGACAAGAAACAAACTACTCACATTCATGGACGCCTTTTCGAGTTACAATTAGATCATGATGAATCTAGATGATCGGGACAAAACCGCGTTCGTCACCGATAAAGTAATCTACTGCTACAAGGTCATGCCCTTCGTCTTAAAGAACGTCGGAGCAACATTTCAACGTCTAGTGAATAAGATGTTCGCTGAACAACTCGGAAGAACTATGGAAGTATACATAGACGACATGTTGGTTAAGTCCCTCGAGGAAATAGACCACATGAAGGTAAAAAAGATTAACATGAAGCTCAACCCAGCCAAGTGTAGGCTCAGAGTCGCGTCCGGAGAGTTTCTTGGTTATCTCATCACTCACCGACGCAACAAAGAAAATCCAAACCAAATCAATGCCCTTATCCAAATGTCTTCTCCAACGACGAAATGCGAGGTCCAATGATTAATATGGCGAGTGGAAGCACTCAACAGGTTTATCTCGCGATCAACAAACAAATGTATACCTTTCTACGACCCTTTGAGAGGCAACAAAACGTGGAGTGGTAGGAGAAATGCGAGGAAGCTTTCCAAAAGCTGAAGAAGTATCTAGCAAATCTGCCGGTACTAGCAAAACTAATAGAAGGAGAGCCGAGGTTCTTATATACTGCAATATCAGCTACGGCAGTAAGCGGAGTACTTATCAGAGAAGATCGAGGGGAACAAAATCCGATCTTCTACGTTAGTCAAACGCTAACAGACACAGAAAATCCCTATCCTCAAATTGAGAAGCTGGCACCTGCGCTAGTAATGTCCGCTCGAAAATTAAGGCCTTATTTTCTTATCACTCGATCGTAGTTCTGTCAACTTGATAGTCCAAGCGAATATGGAAGATCAGCAAAGTGGGCGATAGAGATCAACGAATTCGATATCGAGTGCCTATCTAGACAGAGGACTCGGACTGATTACTCCACGTCGGCGGCTCGTCATCAAAACAAGGCTCTGAAGTGGGAATCCGCCTAACCTCGACAACTGGAGAAATCTTGGAAAAATCTTTCCATTTAGCTTTGCTTGCTTCAAACAATGAATCAGAATATTGGGCTCTAATCGCCGGATTAGCTCACGCTATAAAAATTCAAAGCATACAAGCATTTTGTGATTCCTAGCTGGTTGCAAGCCAGTACAACAGAGAATACAAAACAAGATAAGAAAGGATGGAGGTGTATCTGAAGATTGTTTGAAACCTAGTAGAGCCGCTCAAAAACTTTATACTGAACCAAATTCCTCGAGGAGAAAACACACCAGCCGACGACGTGTTAGCAGCTCTTGCCTCGACCTCCGAACCCGGTTTGAAACGGATCATTCCAGTAGAGTTCATCGAGCATCCGAGCATCAAAAACTTCGGAACCATCAACCTGGCTTATTCGCCCGCAGAGGACGACAATAATGAAGAAAATTCATTAACGGAAGAGAACGATGGGGAAGCAGATATACGGTTCAAAGGAGAATCTGGCTGCAAAAAAGAATGAACATGAGCTATTCGCGTATACATCATGAATGGCGAACTTCAAAAATATAAATGGACAGCTCGAGAAATTAAAGTGCAGGCTGCTCGTTACGTTTTGATGGACGGGAACAACACAAAGTGGAGGCTATCCGGGCCCCTAATGTCATGCGTCGAAGGTAAAGAAGATGGTGTTCATGGAAGAAGTCCATAGCAGTTCGTGCGGGAACCATTCGAGAGGCAAATCTTTGGAAATCACAATCAATCGTCACAATTATTTTCTGTCGACAATGGTCAGAGACCGCAAGAAGTTTTCTCGGGTATGCGAAAAGTGTGAGAGACACGCTCCGACTATCCATCAACCAGCCGAGCTACTTTCATCAATCTCAGCACCATATCCTTACATGCGCTGGTTGATGGATATAATAGGCCCACTTCACCAGTCTAAACATTAGCGATTCCTTCTCTTCGTAACAAACTATTTCTCGAAATGGATTGAAGCCGAATCTCATGCCAACATCAAATATGCCCAAGTTGAAAATTCCATATGGAAGAATATCATATGTAGGCATGGAGTGTCATACGAGATCGTCATAGACAACGGTTCACAATTCATCTTGACGCATTTCAAAGCTTTTTGCGAGAAGTGGAAGATACAATTACAAAAATCCACCCCGTGTTATGCCCAAGGCAACGGGCAAGCCGAAGCCGCTAACAAAACAATCCTTAATAAATTGAAGAAAAGACTCAATGAAAAGAAGGGATGATGGGTAGAGGAGATAGAAGGAGTCCTTTCGTCACATCGGACAACTCCCCAACGAGCAACCAACGAAACACCATTCGCACTCGTATATGGAAAGGAATGCGCAATCCCTGCTGAGATCAAATATCTGGGAGTATGCTGCAGATTGCTCCCTGGACAAGAAGGTTTGAATCATATGATGCTTCTCGATGAACTGGACTTGATCAACGAACGGCGCGATTAAGCCTTGATTCACATCCAAAACTACCAGCAAGCAACCGCCATGTATTTCACTCAAATGTCTGCAGCCAAATATTCTGCGAAGGTGACTTAGTCCTTCAGAAATTATTTCAGAACACAGCAGAACGAAACACATGCAAATTGGGAGCAAACTGGGAAGGACCATACAAAGTTACGAAAGTGGTTCGCCTAGGAGTATACGAGTTAACCAACATGGACGATGTCAAAGTCCTAAGGAGTTGAAATGCAATGCACTTGAATAAATACTATCACTAAGCCAAGACTTCTAAGTGTAAAAAAACAAGAGCCGATTCGAATTACAAGACAGCTTGATCCTCGAAAGGGGTACGTAGGTAGCCAATCTTTTGATCGGTTCACACGAGACTGCTCGAAAATCCGAGCACACACGAGACCTATCAAAATACAAGCACAAACGGTTGCTCGGGAAATCCGAGCGTGTCACACTCCTTGACTAGCGTCAAAACTTATCCGCTTGATCATCCAACCAGTTTCAAGACCTACTCGGACAGTTCACTCCGAGAATTCAACTCGCGAAACATTTCACTCAGTACTCCCTCAATAGACTCAACACACGAGATCGTGATCACACAGCTCGACGCCTCTGCAAAGGCTCAACACCTCAATTATATGCTCAGAATTATCTGGTAAACGATAAATAACTTTCTTTTCACTTTCATTTGATTTACTCGTCTAAAAATCAAATTTAGGATTCAAACATTATAGTTTGGTAAAGTAGTCCATTTCATTAACAGGCGTATGATCCCGAGTCAAGTCTATTACGTTTGCATAGTTTCTGAGCATTCTCTATCTCGTCTGTTGTTGGCCACAATAGACGGACAAACGCATCCTTTACGGATCTTAACCAATGATCCTATATGGATTGAAGTTCTATAAATCCAACAAACGGATTAAAACGCGCTATACAAATTCCTAATATCCGCTAGGTATGTCCTAGTTGATATTCTGATTAGTTTGCTATCGATGACGGGAACATAAGTCGAGATGTCTCGCACCAGTACCAAATTTGGAGTAAACCTCGAATCCCAGTAAATCCTGCTTAGCACACTGGTCTATGACGTCTAAACCGAGTATTCTTGGTCTGGTATCCGCTAGGTATATCCTACACGATATCAAATTACTATCGACAACAGAAATGTAAGTCGAGGTGTCTCGCAAAAGTACCAAACTTGAAGTAAACGTCTAAACCCAGTAAACGTTTCTTAGCACACTGGTATAAACAGTGTCTCGGCCAAGTACACCTTGGTCTGGTATCCGCTGATATAAATTTACTATCGACAACGGGAATATAAGTAGACATGCCTCGCACCAGTACCGAACTTGAAGTAAACTTTGACTCCCAATTAGACGCTTCCGAGCACACTGGTCTTAATCATAATGGGTCCATAAGTAGAGTATATCTCGCTAACCTTCGAAGTTAACTCGAAACCCAATTAGACGCTTCCGAGCACACTTGACTTAATAATGATGGGTTCTTAAGTCGAGTATATATCGCTAACCTTCAAACTTAACTCGAAACCCAATTAAGCGCTTCCAAGCACACTGGTCTCAATCATCATAGGCCCGTAAGTCAGGTATATCTCCCTAACCTTCAAACTCAGAACTTGATTCAGAACACGACAGAACGCTCCTATGCACACCGAGTTTAAGCATTATTACCAAAATAGATCCATAAGACGGGAATATCTCTCTAACCTCCAAACACAGAATACAACCCAATACGCTTCCGAGAGTAACGCTCCTGAAGCACCAAGAATCTAACGCTAAATCATCCTTTCCTCCGGGAACTATACGAAGCTGTTCAGAAATCCTTCGAGCTATACGAAACCAAATCAGACAATTTATACGAACCCAAAAAGGAGATTTTTCTTCCAACAAAATCTGCTCGACTTTTCCGAATTAATCAACATAACATCAACACGACTGCTCGGCTTCTCGGAACTACAAATCGTCCTAGTAGGCTCGGTAACCGAACCTGAAACCCAATCATGCTCGGAAACTCCTAGCAAACATGCTCAGAAAATTTTGAGCTGAGATGCTCGGAAAATTCCAAGCAGGCATGCTCGGACAACCCAACGCAATGTCTCTTTCAAACTCATCAAATTCGTAAAAACGACCGGTTCACGATGCAACATACTTTCTCAACTTTTTTTCTAGATCGAAATTGGAAACATCAACCAAGAACCAACATCGGATTTCAAAAACATCCGGAAACGAGTCTTGAAATTTAGAACAAAAGTGTCTTGTTTAAAGCAAGCATATCATAAAACGGAACGACCAACCATTCCGAAAATAAAGTTCAACGATATTCAAAGCAATGATACACATACAAACAACATAGACAAACTCAACACTCAGATATTGGAGCCGTAGGCATAGGATACGCCGGCCGATGTTGCGTCATCCCGAAATGATGTATCCCATTGCGACGGCCCGTCGGAGTTCGGTTGATGTTTTGTATGTGCTGGTTTTTTTTGTCCACTAAATATTTGTCAACTTACCAAAAGAATCAGCTAACTTCAGATCATTTAACCTAGAGAAGGAGATTGTAAGAGAAAATAATATGCGACCATAAAATTTATCACTTGAAATTAAGCAGTAGGTCAGGATGGTAGAAAGTGTATGTGGGTTATGTTTCTTAATATTTTACTCTAATGAATGATCAGTCTCATTTGTGCTTCAATACCACCGCTTTGGGACATGCATTACAAGATTTCACGGCTGTTACTAAACACTCTAACGGCTGAATCATTCACTTCAAATAGATCATAATGGATAAAAAGCTTCAGGGAGAGCAAACTGTTTGATAAAGGGAAATTGATGTTTGGGCTCAAGAATATATATCTCACCTAGTTGTTTTTTTCGCAGGAACAACCTTTCTTCTTTCTTTAGGCTTGTCTCCAGATCATGACATATTACCACAATGCAAAATTAGCCAAGAAGTTTTCCTTGAAGCTCTTTCTTATTTGGCATAGTGTTCATGAATCAATGTCTTTTCCAAATGGTATTTTGGTTTGGATATCAAACTAAACAAAACAATGAACTTAGATTGTCTGAGTAAACGAAGGAAGCAAGCCAACGGTATGTCACAAAGACTGGAACAACAAAGAAAATGTGTAAAGATAACTGACATTTTGTCTTTTTATCTCTGCATAATTCGCTTCCGTAGCAACATCTAAATTCCTTCACGGGATGACTTTTATCACTGAAGTCTATCAAGTAATCATGCAATTGAAAAAAAAAACAAGTTATTTGAACGGAGTATGTGTACAACTCAAGAGTGAATATCATTACGGGAACATGCAAACATCCGAAGGCGTGTTTGATCCATCTCAATTCATGGAGTCATTTACAAATACAATAGATATAGATAATATAATGGCAATGTCAACATCATGCTCTAATATTTATCTTTAGTTAAATATCCACAGTTGTGCAAAACTTGTTAGCCATGTAGATAATTCTTGGTACTTACCCATGTCAATTCTTCCATGGCCTTCACGTCTCAAATGGTAGAAAAGGCAATCTGCACATGACCAAACCCAACATTTCCCTGATACTTTCAAATCAGTGCATTAAGGAAGATCAGGTTAGAGTGGGAAAATCATATATTTACATGATAATAATGTCTGTCAGGAGTATCTATTTGTACCGGAATATCAATCAAGTTTGCATCCTCACATCTGCATCACAATAAAGTTCAGAAGAACGATAAACTCTCAAAAGAAGCACATAAAACCATAGCATGAGGAGAGTTGATTGGTACCTGTGATTAACAAGCCTAGCGACATTTCCACAAATTATGGCATCCATGCATTCGAATTTTCCAGATACAAATTGATATATCATGGTTTTTACTGGTTTTATGCCATGATATAATTGTGTTTTAGTGTTCTTTTGTGTTCTTTTAGAGTCTTTTACAGGTATAATCAGGTTTGGAGCAGAATTGGAGATATTGGAGCATTTTGGGGATTTTTGGAGTGCTTGGCCGAGAGATTGAGCTCACTGTCCGATTTTGAGATCATGCATCAATCGACACACCTTTGGTGTCGATCGACACACTAGCGAGGTTGGCCGATTCGGCGGTTTAATGAAGATTCAAGATTTTGCACTTTGGCCCAGAAGTTTCCAGTATTTACAAAGAAGCCCCAGCCGAGATTATGCCTATATAATTAGGATTTTGATGTTTATTTTAGATACGCTTTCATACTTAGAGCAAAGAGATTTTTAGAGCTTTTGTGGATGATCTAATCCTGTACTTCATCTATTTTGTAGAAGATTTCGAACCCCTTTATCTATTTAGTTTCTTATATGCAATCTATTAATTCTATGATTTCTGTTTCATTAATCATGTATGAGTAGATTCATAGTTAGGTTTAGGGTTTCTCATTAAGGATTTCATGACTTGCTAGACTTGTTTAATTCAGTTAAGGATTCACATGAATAGAATGTTCTTCGATCTAAATTGTGCTTAATGCTAGTTCTAACCTGATCAATTAGAATCTAGATCTTAGGTTGCTAAATACGGCATGAGAGTTTGGTTTAGAATCTGAACTATTTAGGTTGAGCAATTAAATTATTCGCAAAGAGGTTTGGCTTAGTTTAATTGTGAACATATCGAACTTGAAATTAATGCTGGTTTAATCTGTTAGTAATTGCAAAGAGATTTGGATTACTGCACTTAGACTTAGAGAATTCTCGCAAAGAGATTTGGTTAATTCTATATCCGTGATTTGAGTTCTAGAACTGTGACTAATTAGATCCTGGCTGATTGATTTGTGTGCTTGTCTGATTTCCTGAGAACGCCCTAGACTTAGCGCCTTTAATTGACTGCTTTCACCACCAACAATCTGCTACTTGTTTACTTTCTTGCTTTGCTATTTAGTTTACTACAAATTGCCTTCTTCTTAGTTTAAATCTCTACAGTTCTAATCTATCGAGACCAGAGTCTCTGTGGATTCGATACCCTATATACTACAATCACTTAACTGTGCACTTGCAGTAGAATAGGATTAAAACCTGATCCTATCACAAATCCACAACTTCCCCAAAGTTGGGTTATCTTCTAAAGTGTAAGAGATTTGTACAATCAAACAGAAATTGAGACTCGGAAGTAGCATGCAATCAAAATCGAAAGCATCCGCGAGAGAGAGAGAGAGAGAGAGAGAGAGAGAGAGAGAGAGAGAGAGAGAGAGAGAGAGAGAGAGAGAGAGAGAGAGAGAGAGAGAGAGAGAGAGAGAGAGAGAGAGAGAGAGAGAGAGAGAGAGAACCTTAAGTTTGAGAGGAAAAATCATCTCGTATGCCCATATATCTCGAGGACAAATCTCAAATGTCCCTCGATTTATTAGAATTCTTTTTTTTTAATTCGAAAACTGCCAAAGTTACGATTATGCCCTAATACTTTGAGACTATCTACCTCCAAAACCAACCCGACTCATCAAGCCCGACCCAATAACCGCTTCCTCTCGGATCTTCCTAATTAGTAAGTATCGAAAATCAAAAATCATTTTCTTTAAGACCTAATTCCCTCTCCGACAAAGGACCCACGAAGTTCTTTGACGAACTAACTCTCCGACGAAATCATGCTCTCCGACGAAATCGTCAATTGACACCGTTCGTAGTCGATTTCCGAACACCTCCATCGTTCTATTGAAAGGTATAATTCTCTATTGAACCCGATGTTATTTCCCGAGATGATTGTAGAGAATATGAACATACATTTTAGAGTTACCGAGAAAAGAAACGATTTTTCTTTGCTAGGTTAAGAAAATGGGACTGAAATCGGGATTAGAGGTTTGTAGTTTCGATTCGATTGTAGTGGAGTGGAGTAGAGTAGTGAGCGGATCGGATTTTTCAATAGTCTTCAAAGAAGGAACCTCTATGAATCGTCTAACCTCTCGATTCTCTTTGTTGTCTTTGTTGTCTCTCTCAGTTACTGACGAGATGGTTACTACAAGGCGAGGGACAAAGAAGAACAAGAATTCCGGCTCTTCTTCTTCAAAGAGTTCAAAGAAGAGGAAGAGAGAGAATGGTAATAAGGGAGAGTCTTCAAAGAAGAGGAAGAAGACTATAGCTCGAGGGAAGAAGATAAAGATTCAATATGCAGTTGTGGCTGATGCATCTCCTGAAGCTCAAGATTCGGAAAAGACTGTTGATGCATCTCCTGAAGCTCAATATGCAGCACCACAACTTGATAATGTTGAAGTTCAAACCCACAAGACTGTTGATGAAGTTGACAGAAGCGAAGACCAGGGAGATGAGAGTGAAGAAGAAGGAGAAAAAGGAGAAGAAACATCTCGGGAAGTTAAACACAAAGATAAGTAAAGAGAAAGCAAACATCTTTGCAAGGTTTATCATAGAAATCTTAAACATTTTTCATTTTTGCAATCTCTTCTGCATGGTTTTTAAGCTCCTTACGCATTTGGTTGATCTGAAACTCATGGTGTGACATGCTTCGAATTTGCTTGGACTGCTCATCGACCTCCTTCCTCAACATTGTCACCTCTTCTAAAACGGCTAGAGCCCATGGTTTCCGAACGTGAGAGTCATCATCCTACAAACAAAAACAAAATTAATAATCAGTATTATTAGTGTTCCTAGTGTTACTAGTATAACCTGGTATTACTAGTATGAAATATTTTAACAAAATCACAAAAATCACCCAGAACCTAACAATAGTACAATTGTTACTGGTTCAACCATAAATACAACAAGAACCCTAAATTCAAATATATACCTCGAAATCATCGCAGATAAAGTAATTCTTTCCTATAACCAATTCGGTTTTAGATGTATCCCCTACGATTCTTCGCTCGGTTATTCGTCCTCCACATGGACAATGCTTCGGGATTCCATAGTCACCATCGGCCAGAAAGACTATCCTATAGTATTTCCTCTTGTTTCTCTTCTCGTCGCTGTAACTCGAGTCCATAATCAGTTTGGACTTGGGAGAGGGATTGGAGGACGGATTGGAGAGAAAGAGAGAGATGTGAGAGAGGGGAAATCGATGAGAGGGAGTGGTCACAACTGAAAGGAGAGAGAATGAAAATGTGTAAGTTGTTTGTCGGAAAATGGGGAAAGAAACATTATGGGCACCAAAAATTTTAAAATGGGGGGGAAATCCAAATTTGGGCGCCAAAATGAAACTGGTCAAATTTATACATAGTATTACTCAAGATATTAGTATTACTGACATTCAACATAGTTCTACTTTTGCTGTTTTTAGATTTTAGTAGTATTACCCACCTTCAATTTGTCTGTTTGTAGTTTTACAGTTCATATAAGTAGATAAATATGTATTTTGGGTGGTTTGATGCAATAAAATTTTCAAATTATGAACTTATGTAACTTTATCCTCTATGGTTGGTTATTATTTACAAAGTGATCGTAAATGTATAAGGACTATATTGGTGGAGTATTGTGTTGTTTTCTTCTACTAATAGTCATTGGTTTTGATTAACTTATAATTCGATAAAAATATGATTTCGGTACTTTTATGCATTAAGACCATGGCTAATTTGGAATTAATTAACACTATACTCCGTAATTACTAACAACAAAGATACGATAATCACTTAGTATTACACAGTTTTACAAGTTTTACTAACATAAAAAGATGTGAAATATAGTTACTAGTTAAATATGATATGGTACTTTTATGCATTAATATGTTGGATAAATTGGAATTTATTAACACTATACTCGGTAATTACTAACAACAAAGATACGATAATCACTTAGTAGTACACAGTTTTACCAGTTTTACCACCATAAACAAATGTGACATATAGTAACTAATTTTCAATCAAGCCTGTCTTGCAAGTGACATTAGAAATGGTAGACTAGAAACAAAATTACAATCATCCAAACATCAACCATTGAAGTGATTGTCTCGGTCGCTTCTTGTTCTGAGTCCTCTTCTTCTTTCTTTTTTCTCCTGCCGACGGGTACATGTTAGTTTTCTTCCTTTCCTTCTTTTGGGGTTTGTCGGGAAGTAGTATCTGCAAATTTCTGATGTCATCTGGAACATCCCACTATAACATATCCGGCACTAAATAAATTGTCTTGTAATACGTCAATGCCCCCAACTCCATCCAATAGTATCTCGAAGACAACCCATGTAATTACATATCCTTGGATCTATTGGGATCTTTCTTGAATTTAATGAAAGCGGCAAGTGCATGCACACAAGGATACCTTTCAATATCAAAGAACCTGCAACTGCACGATTTCGACATCAAGTTCACCAAATAAGGCTTTCCATCGCTACCGGTGACATCGTACATAAGCTCGAAACTGTTTAACACCATGACAATTAACTTTTCAGCTTCTATCCAGAGATCGTAAATATGGTTCTCCGCTAAAGGCACTACCTTGTTATCAACCGTTCCAGCCATTGTCTACTTCCGATGTTCGTTAAACCACTTCGAAATTCTCTTTAAAATCGTATCTAGCAAGAGTATTAATGCATACCTCCTGGCCTCCTTGAAGGTATTGTTCAAGGACTCCACAGTGTTGCTTGTGTCTAGGTTGTATCTTTCTCCAGGAAAACAACACTTTGCCCATTTTTCTTTCACAATACTCTTTTACAGATACTCGGTCGCCTTAGGGTATCTCGACTTAAAAGAACTATAAGCGGCTTCGAACTCAACCACCATGTAAAGCGCGCTCATCTCTATGAATCTAGAGGCAACCGTGTCTTTGTTCACATTAGAAGCATGGGCTTTCACATTTTGTGACCAATGTCATACACAATACCCATGATGAGCTTGGGGATACACATTAGTTATGGCATCAATGAGGCTTGCATTCCTGTAACTCACAAACACCAATTCAGAAGAGTCTGCAATCACGGTTTTCAGCATCTCAAAAAAACCAAGTCCAACTTTCAGTTTTCTCACCATCAAGTATCGCAAAGGCTATGGGATAATTATGTCGATTAGGATCATGAGCTGAAGTGAAAATTAGGCAACAACCATATCCATTTTTTAGAAATGTTGCATCCATGATTAGAACTTTCCTCATCACTTGAAACCCTTCAATGTTGGCTCCCAGAGCTATGAATAGATATTTGAATTTATTCTGCTCATCCAATTTCACATATGTTACTGTACCTGGATTCACCTTCTCTAATATGTACAAATAACAGTACATCATCTCATAGCTTCCTTCCGAACTACCACGCAAATCACGAACATCTTTGTTTTTCCCTCTCAACGCTGTGGAGTACGATACGTCAATACCAAGTTTTGTCTTAACAAGATCCATGATAATCCTTGGAGCGGGAGTTTCCATTTGTCTCGGATAATCATCATGCAAAATAGATGCAACCAACTAAGGTCTGCCTTTCCTCTTCGCGTTGCTTTCACTCTTACTACTTCAACTGCATGAATGCATATTAGTGTACATTATAATGGAGAAAATTTGCGTCTCTCCAACCTTTGCAGCTCGTAGACTCCACTTGCAGCTTGGTACACGACATTTTAACACTAATAACACCATGTCCGACTTCTTTACTACATAATCAAAACACTCATTAAATGCGCCTCTATCCACAAAATCATGCAAGACCGCTTTACTTGGAAATTCATGACGCACAGACAAACCCAAACGGTCTTCCCATGCCTCTATAAACTAACTTGTTTTTACAATAGGTGGCAGCTCAACATATCTATCATAACTATCCGATATATCCATACCTACATCACGTGATAAATCATCATCAACCTCATCCTCATCCTCTATTGCCTCATGTTGTTGTTCTTGTACTGCGTTTTCCTTTTCCACGTACAGAGTTATGGCTTGAGCTCCGATTTCATCATCTTTTGACTGCAACTCCTCATAGTTCATACCAATAGAACTTTGTCCACTCTCGACACTTGCTCGGGCAGTTCCGATACATTGATGACCTCGACATACAAAACACATCTACAGTTATCTTTATCCATAGAAGTTAGGTAAACACAAAGATCCTCATCATCAGAAATAGTAAACTCTTCTCACATCCCACCAGCAATGGAAAGTAACTCAATCGCAGCTTAACCTTACTTACATGTAGCCAAAGCTTCTTTTATATCCTATCTTCTATCATCAACAATGTTATCTCCTCCACTGGTATCTTCAACAACAAACTATACATCCGACTTTGGCATTTAAAATGTATAATGGCGTTGTTGCTCATTGTATACTGTAAAACAATTAAAAAATAGAATCAGTGCTAGCAATATTACTAGTTTTACTCTATAATATTACCAGTGTTACCAGTTTTACTCAATAATATTACCAGTGTTACTTCATTTACATGTTCTATAAGTTCTACTTGTATTACTAGTGTTACACAGTTTACCCAGTACTGAAAGTATTACCCAGTACTACTATTTTTACACAGTTCCATATCGCAATATTTCATTTAGGCGATTTTGATTCATCCACCTCCAAATAGGAGAAATTGGCTTCTAATCTACCACCCACAATACACTATGATTCAACCAAGAGCATAGTGCTCTACCAATGTACATATAACCGCAATGTGCATTCAAATCGAATCCCCAAATCCCTAGATTTGCTATTCCCAATTTCTTCCCAAGTTTGAGCTAAAAACTATCAAAAACCGTTTGTATTTGATGAATTAGTAGCTCACAATGATTTAAGAGTGAAATGCAGCTCAAATGCGAAGAAATTTGATCGTGTACCGGCACCGGCGATTAGAACGGCGACTGTGAGGTGTTCGCCGGCGAGGAACTTCGAAACCCAAGAAAGAAGGAGAAAAATAAATTAAAACAAGAAGAGCAAAATCGTCATCACAGTATTTCATTAAATCTGTGAGGGGCATAAAGATTATACAAGAGCATATATAAGAAATTTGTTTTCATATTTTAGGGGCATAAGAGATTTTGTCTCGCTTGAGAGAGAGGTTCTCTTCTTCTATAGAACCTTGCAGATGTTATTATTGGCAGTGGCCACAAGCGTCAGGCAAAGTGTCATATGAAGATGTGTATTGGGTATTGATGGTTTTGGGCTTTTGGATTTTTTTATTGACACGTAGCTTCTTATATAGGTAGTAACCTTTGTTGTTATATATAAGATTTAGTTTTTTTTTAAATTTTTTAAACTAAGAACAATAAAATATATGAACAAGTAATTAGAAAAAAGTTTAATGCATATTACATGTTAATTAAAAAGAAATTCTAAATCTATATAACGAAATTTGATAAATCTAGTAATCTCATGTGGACATAATTCATATGTTCCTTTTTAGATATATCTTTTAAACTTTGTCTATGTCATTTGGAGAGAAAGGAAGCAGCCATAGCATGGAAAGGATGCTACTCCGGCATCTCTCTTAATTCGTAAAATAGATAAATAGGTCTGAAATCGCTTCCTATATGTCCATACTTCAGAGGAACACTCATATAAGAAAGGTCTTCAGCTTTAGTTTGCCTCACAAGACTAATTGGATTGATTATTTATTCATTCGTTCATCATTTTTGCTCATAGTTTTACTGTCTCAGCTTACCATTCAAAAAAACAATAACTCGTGATGTAAAAAGGGGATTTTTGGTTTGAATCAATTTTATTCAGTTAAAAAAAATCTCTTTGATAAAAGTTTTACATTTATCAGAATTTTACAATTGACAATAAAAATTTAGATTTTGATGAAATTAAAAAAAATGAGACTTTTGCATTAGGAATGTGAGTTATTGATTTACATGTTTTAGTCAATAATGTTGAAAAAAATACATCCCCAACGTTCCAAAAGAAACTAAATAGGGCTCTCTCTCTCTTCTTTTAGAGAGCGAATTTTCTCTCTAGCCCGGATCGGTTTTTCTGATTTTCTCTTCTTCACGCTTCAAAATCTTTCAGAAGAGATGAATCTTTTTTTCTCGATGATCTGCGGTTTCTTCTCGTCGTTTTCCGGTCAGTCTTTGCCGGATCTGTACAGTTTTGTGGTCCGATCTCTGCATCGGATCTTTCTCCTGGGTTGGTCCGGGCCCTGTTCCGGTTTGGTCGGATTTCTTCCGACGCTTCCGGTTCTCTGCCTCTGTTTTTGTGGCGTAGATCTCGCTTCGCCTTCTTATGCTTCACCGGAGCTATGGTTTCCTCTGCCGCTTCCGCTCGTTTTCCTGGATCTCGGATGGAGTAATATCTTTGTTGGTTTTGCTCGTTGCTAAAGCCGTGGTGGATTTTTGTCTATCTCGCCGCTTCAATGGCCCAGTCCTTTTAGACGTGCCGCCCATAAAGCTTCCATTGAACCGGGTTAGTCGACTGTCGCATTTGAGTTGTTCGTGCGTTTGATGCTTAGCTTGCGGAGGATCTCTGGCGAAGTCGCGGTCGCATATCGGGTTTGGTCGTGAATTGGAAGCTTCTGACGAAGGTGCTGGTTTGTTTGTCTCATCGCCGGTGACCGTTCTCCGGTGGGTGGTGTAGCTGTCAGTACTGAAGCTTCTCGTGCTTCTATCTCTGGCTGCCACGTGTTTCTATGCTTATTCCCGTGCTTACACGTATTCTGCATCTACTCTTATATTTTTGCTCATGTAACGGATTTTGGGCTCCGTCTTATACTGAACCAGGCCTTTAGGTCCAATACGATCTGTTAGTTGGCAAAAAAAAAGTCAATAATGTTGAAAAGTCCATATTGACTAGAAAACATAGATATCCATAAAATCTAAGAGAAGACAATGATATGTGGTTGGGGTAGGCTTCATTAATGTGTACACACCCCAAAGACAATGCATGTGTTTTGAGTTTATCAAATTTTTGCATTTCTTTATTTTGCGTGTTTATTTTTTCTCGATTCAAATAATTATAATTTACACCCTATTTAACTTACTTATTTAGACACTTATTATTAAGTTAAATGAGCTTCTAATTAGTTCGTTTGTCATAAGTTTTGGAATGTTTAGACAAAGATTATGAACTTTGGATAGAACTGATTATGAATAATTGGACAATGTGAAATAAACTCTGATACCATATTGTATTAGATGAGTTTTCAATTTAAAATTAGTTGGCAAAGAGTGTATTAACTCGTATTATACTTTATGTCCTAATATTTCTTTGTATAAATTCTGATCTACTTTAATATTTTATTTATAAGACAATTAAGTTAGTTAACCACATATAAAATAATCCATTTTTAAATTTCAAATAACAGATCCCAATATATATGTTTTCTTATTTAATTTTTATTTTTTTTAGTTTCTTTTGTCTATCTAAATCTATAGACTTTTGTTTTCTTAAACGTTATAATTAATTTTTCCATAAATCCGTTAAGAAAGATTTGAGCCAGAGTTTTGTGAAAATAAAAGTCTTTTAATTTTTCTGTAGATATGTTCGCAGATTCAGATTAAGAGATGTAACTATACATTTTTCTGGTGATTTTTTTTCGTAGAGAGAATTCTCATTGATGCATTTAGTATTATTTATTATTATTTCAATATCCGTTTAACTATAAATCACTAGCAAAAACGAACTAATTGCATCCACTATACCTTTTTTGAAAAGTAATAGCAATCTTGTCTCTTTCAATATCTTATTGCAATTGTGTATCTTTTTGTCATTTAGTGGTGGTTAATGACCATTTAGCCTTAGTTTTTGTCTTTTAGTTATAGATAGTTAACTCAACAACCTATCTACAATTCACCATTCTATCCATCCGATTTTCTTACTTTTCTTAATTATATTTTTTCTCTTACACTCTCTTTCTTACTTTATAAGTTATTTTTTTCTCCTCATTTTTTGACGGTGGATAGGATAGGGGAGGTGATGATTCTGACAGTATAGACCGCCGGAATGGAGATAAAATAGGCCGATGTACTGAAATTCAAAAAAGAAAAATTCGGACATAATACGGAATTTGCGAATGGATAGTTTAGAGTAGATGTCCACAACATCCATCCACGTGGATACTTATGATGTACAAGATTCTTAACAAGATGGTTGAACATATGATGTTGGACGATCACATGAATGATGAATCCAAAAGTATGTTTACCATGGTTAAACGTTTAACATATGATTATTCGTGGACAAGATGCTTAACAACCAAAAGTATGTTTACCATGGGTAAACGTTTAACATATGATTATTCATGGACAAGATGCTTAACAAGATGGTTTAACATGAATGATGATGGACAAGATGCTTAACAATATGGTTTAACATATGATTATTCATGGACACAAAAGTATGTTGGACGATCACATCTCATGCTTAACAAGATGGTTTAACATATGATGGACAAGATGCTTAACAAGATGCTTACCATGGGTAAACGCTTATGATGGACAATAGTTAACAAGATGCTTACTATGGGGTAAACTTTTATGATGGACAATCGGTGGTCAAGAGTTAACATTATTGCGATCCGTGGACACAAAGTACGGGTCTAATGGACAAAAGTTGGTTAAGAGTTCACATGATTGTGAATTTGTGGACAGAATAGGTGTAGACCACTATCCATTCAAAAACAACATTTCATTGTCTTCTTCCTACCCATGGTAAGCACCTTGCATGTGATATGACCATCGTAGTATCCACATGGATGGATATTCATTCGCAATTTCCGTAGTATCCACATGGATGGAGCCTCAACTATCCATTCGCAATTTCCGTATTAATTCCGTTTTTTTTGAATTCCGGTTGATCGACCGGTTCTAACTCCATTCCGGCGGTCTATATTACCGGAAACCTCACCCATTGCATGATATCCACCGTTCAAAAAAAAAATGGGGTGAAATAAATGTAAAAGTAAGAAAGAAAAGGAAAAAAAAAAAAAAAAAGAATGGATAAATTTTCGGTGGATGAGACAATTAAAGAAAGAGAGTGTGAGGGATAAAATGGTCTTTTTAATGGTAGACTCTACAAAAAAGATACAAAATTGCACAAAGATTTGAGAAGATACAAGATTGCACATAAAAGATGAAAAAGATACAGTCAGTGCAATTAGCCCAGCAAAAACGCAGAAAATTGTCACTTTCTCCTTCTGACACATGTACTATTCTGACGTATCCTTCTCTCATTTTTTTTTTTGTAATTTTGTTTGCTTTTATTTATTTTCCATTCTAAAATTTTCTAATTTCTAATTTTCTAGATTTCGTATCAGCTAAATTTTTGTTTATAGTTCGAAAAAGTAAAACACAGATTGTTTTCCCCCACGCCTCTAACCCACGATCCCTACTTTTCCCACAACCTTCTCCCACTCCTTCCAGCAAAACGATGAACCCTAATAACAATCTCTTACCCAGTTTTCCGATTTATATCTATTGTATCTTTTTCTCTACAAAGACAGACTGAAAGAAGCACTTCCCCTCAATTGATTTTTTGGTAATTTCTCACCCTTTGAATTTCTATCTTTTATTCAATTTCAATTTTACTGGGAGTGTACACCTCATTTGTTCCTTTTATCGATTGATTTTGTAGGGTGAATCAACATGACGCTTGATTTTATACATATTTGCGAGCTAACTCCGGCGAGTGGGGTGTGTAAAATCAAAGCCCAGATCGTTCTTCTATGGGGATTTCCCAAAAAAAGATAAACCTGGAGAATTCACTGCAATTGATATTCTTCTTCTCAATACTAAGATACCAAATAATTTACTGTTATCTAGCTTCAAATTTCTTTTATAGTTGCTTAGAGGTCGATCTCTCCATCAATTGTAACATGTTTTTATCTTTTTACGCTTTAACTTTTACTCCTTTTGAAATACGATTTTTCACTCCTTATAGATGTTTATCTATATTTATGTATACACGTTAATGTTGATCGAGATTATTATACTTAGTCCTTAGCTGTGTTTTCAGTTTTGCAAAGCTATATTAATAACTCTTATGCATTTGTGCTTTTTTATCTGTGTTCCCATAGTCCTACGGATCATACACATTTAGAATATTAACGAATCTGCAAAGTTTAATAGTTTTCCATTTCCTAATGTCATTCATGATCTGAAATTACTAAATTTTGTATCATTTTGAAACAGGAAGATAGGATACAAGCCTCCATCAAACCAAATTTACTTTCAAGATTTAAGGATGAGATACAAGAGGATAGTTGTTGTGTCCTTATAAACTTAGAGTTAGGCCCCAATGCTGGACCAAGATCAATTTCTTATTCTACACATGTATCAAGCCGTGTGAGAATTTACCAAATACAGAAATTCGTTATAATTTATATCCTTTTCTTGAGATAATATCAAGGAGCAATGATGACAGCGTATTCGTTGGTCAATTAATATCCCTTTCTTACGTTTTCTTATATAAAGTCAACATACTGATCATACGTATTTGTTCAATCCTTTTTCAGAAATTATTGGTGAGATTGTTGAGATGAATGAAATTAAGGATGTCACCACTTCAGATGGTAAAACTAAATTGCTAAATCTTCAGCTTAGGATCTTGGGTGAGTTTTCTAAAAACTTTTAGTGCATCCTAACATTTGATTATGAATTCTAAATGTAATTCACGATTTGAAGCTCGTGGATTCAAATCTTGATATTGCATTATGGGGTAAGATAGGAGAAACTGTCTACTCAAACATTAAGAGCCAAACATCTGGACATGTTGTTTTTATTGGTAGCTTGATGAAGACTTTGCAATATAAAGGTAACCGAGAATCAATTTTCCTATTATTTATATTTCATTTGTCCTCTAACAGTCTTGATATTTTCTTGCGAATGCTCCAAATACATTCCCTTACTAATTATATTTTCACCTTCTTCAAGTAAAGGAACAGCCCAAAGTTCAATATTTGCCAAAAAAGTATTTATCAATCCCTCTCTACCAGATATTATTAAGTTTAAAGAAGTGTAAGTAATTATGATCGTTTGTATTATAATTTTAAAATATAAAACTTTTACCTTATAGATTGTGCAGAGGAGACCCAAAAACGTCTATGGCTATACTTCCAGTACATTCTTCATTCTCTATTCAAGTGTCTGAGAATTCTTTTGCCATATCCGACATGAAAACAATATCCGAACTTAGTGCAGTGAACCATGTAGTAAGTTAATTTGGTAGTACTGTTTTCACCGAAACTAAAATTTTACAGTTTAACTTATGTTCATTTTGTTATTGTAGGATACGAGTTGCAACATACTTGCAACGATCGTTTCCATATAGAACAAATTCTTGGTATTTTACAGGTTGTTCAATCTATTTTAAAACGGTGATCCCATACTTAAACCCCAATATGGAAGAAATAGAACCAGATAAGTATTCTTATGAGAAATGAAAAAAAAAAAATCACTACCACACAAACTAGGTTTTTTTTTATTGGAGTACTACTTTTTTTCAACAATTACAAGTGCTTAATTTATCAAATTTTGTGATGCACAACCTTTTTCTATCTCAATATAGGTTTAAGTTAAAGTTTCAAGAGATGGATCATACTGGTACCACATCGTTATTTCCTTCGGCGATGTGGTTACTCCACTCATCAAAAAAATCTGCATATCAATTGCTTGAGGAAAAAGTCCATGTACCAACTCTTCGATAACTGATCAACTGACCATGTATTTTTTTTTGCATCAACTGACCATGTTTTGAATATCTTACACTTACATTACTGTGATGTGTAAGATGAGTTCATATTGATCGTGTCTAATGTTGTTGGTTTACTCCGTTTAATACCGCATTTTAACAGATTCGGCCAAACACCTCCATAGTTGGTCGATTTAAATGGTCGTCAATTTGTATTCAAGATCATGGTTACAAATTCAGAAAAGTACAATCAATCTTCTACATACAGAGTTGTGATTCTTACAGATACCCCTGATGTCATTCAAACCTTCTCCGATTGCGCTAAGATTCTGGTTTGTCTATTCTATTTTAATACACTCCTATTTTACGTTTACTACACCTTACATTACTTTATTGTTTGTCTCGTTGTTTGTTTTCTCATTTAACTTGCATTAGTTAACTTGCATTAGTGCATCTCCTACTACGTGTCTAATCATTTCCAATGTATGTTAATCGTTTTGCTGAATAATTTTTCTTTCAGAATAGTGGTGAACTAGAAATAAACACATCTTCTGGAACTTCAGTCGAAACCACAATTCAGATTTCTACAATCTTATATCTACAATCTGATATCTACTAATTTTTCAAATCTTTGAATGTATTATAGCCCTAATGATCACATACCCTTGAGCATTTGTTAAATGATCTTCAAACGATTCATTTGATGTATTCATGGAAAAATCATGGTCATGAATTGTCTCACTGTTAATTGTTTGTTTTCTTGGATTCTTTCAGAAAGATGTAGAACCTCAAACGATCACAGTTTCTGAAACTCCATTAGGAACTACTGCTCAGGTTTCCACAACCTATTTATAATCATGAAAATATTATAGTGTGCAATTTTTTTTATTTGCAGTCTAGCATTACGTCTTCAGAGGTAGATTACTTGGACAGCTCTGTCGCAGATGTTAATATGCCAGCTCCAACACCAAAAAGGTCATTGCGTCATTCTAGAGATGAAGTTGTACAACATTCATCAACAAAACCCAAGCTGATGTATGTACACAATTAAAAAGGAGAAAAAATGATTTATCTATGATGAAAACTATGAAAACAGTATCGTTTATCTTTCTTTTGTTTTAGGTTTTTTTTCTTTTCTTTTCTTTTCTTTTCTTTGGTCTTAGACTTCCAACTATGTCTTATGTTTTTAAGATTAATACATCTTTTTTATGTTGCTACCTCTGCGGTGTAGGTATTACTAAGATTACCTCCTTTTTCATGAATGTATATGATCTTAACACTTAAGTTGAGGTCTTAGTATTATTGACTTCAATTCAAAACCTATTGTATTGAAAATTTCAGATTTCTTATACCATGTGTTTCTTATTTAAACTAAAAACCATAACACTAATGTTTCATACACATTAATATATTAGTTGTCTGAAGTGTATTTAAGTTTTATATAATTTGTTATGTATCAATCTCTAATCGTTGTCATACAAGTTTTAATTGTTTTTTTAATTCATAGAGGGTTAAAAGAATAGCATAAAATAATTTTATACATGTAACACTATGTAGACGATTACATTACTGTAATATTTAAAAGTTGGGCCAACTTTGTAAAGAATAGAATATACCGAATTTTTTTATAATCATGCTATAAATTAAAAATAATTATTTTTGGAGGCAGCAGTTATGTTATTCTAAATTTAAAATTTTTACTTCAGCCCAACGACACAAATAAATGACTCCAAAGTAAGCAGTTATCAGGTAATCCTAATGATAGGTCAGGTTTTAATCCTATTCTACTGCAAATGCACAGTTAAGTGATTGTAGTATATAGGGTATCGAATCCACATAGACTCTGGTTTCGATAGATTAAGAACTATAGAGATTTAAACTAAGAAGAAAGCAATGTGAAGTAAACTAAATAGCAATGCGAGAAAGTAAACAAGTAGCAAGATTATCGGTTGTGAAAGTAGTTAATTAAGGGCGCTAAGTCTAGGGCGTTCTCAGGAAATCAGACAAGCAGACAAATCATTCAGTCAGGATCTAATTAAGCACAGTTCTAGAACTCAAATCACGGATATAGAATTAACCAACTGTCGTTGCGAGAATTCTCTAAGTCTAAGTGCAGCAATCCAAATTCCTTTGCAATTACTAACAGATTAAACCAGCATTAATTTCAAGTTCGATATGTTCACAATTAAACTAAACCAAATTCCTTTGCGAGAAGTTTAATTGCTCAACCTAAATAGTTCAGATTCTAAACCACACTTTCGTGTCGTATTTAGCAACCTAAGATCTAGATTCTAATTGATTAGGTTAGAACTAGCATTAAACACAATTTAGATCGAAGAACATTCTATTCATGTGAATCCTTAACTGAATTAAACAAGTCTAGCAAGTCATGAAATCCTTAATGAGAAACCCTAAACCTAACTATGAATCTACTCATACATAGCTAATGAAAACATAATCAATGAATAATTAGATATCATAAAAGAGATTAATTAAGTAAAGGGGTTCAAAATCTTCTCCAAAATAAAGATGAAGTACAGGATCAGATCAGCCCCAAAAGCTCTTAAAAAACTCTCTGCTCTTAATTATGATAGATTGTGTAAGCGTATGAAAGCGTATCTAAATAAAACACCAAAATCCTAATTATATAGGCTAAATCTCAGCTGGGGCTTCTTTGTAAATACTGAAAACTTCTGGGCCAAAGTGTAATATCTTCATTCTTCATTAAACCGCCGAGTCTGGCCCATCTCGCTTGTGTGTCGACCGATGCACAATGTGTGTCGGTCGATGCAATCATGTTTTCTGGACAGTGAGCTCAAGCTCTCGGCCAAACACTCCAAAAATCTCCAATATCTCCAATTCTGCTCCAAACCTGATTATACCTGTAATAGACTCTAAAAGAACACAAAAGGACTCTAAAACATACTTATATCATGGTCTAAAACTAGTAAAAACCATGATATTGAAGGATTACGAGTTTTTCCATGGTTCAATTCTCGGATTGCAACCTAACACATAATCTTAAACAGATCTAGGTTCTTGTAATCGAATCATAAAACAAACCTGATCTTTACCTTTGCAGCGGAATGATTTGTGGTAATGACAAGATCAGATTAGAACAGATGAGTACATGTTCCTCCTTTGGTATCCACACTCTTACAAGCGAGGGATGGCTGCTAGACCGAGATGGAAGAACAACAAAGAGAGAGACTCAAGAGAGAGAGATGAGCCGCGGCTCCTCTTCCAAAATCGTGTGGTATTAGGGTTGCAACTCTAAGTTGCAATCTTTTAATCCTTCATGGGCCCAAGGAATTATCCTAATGGCCCATTGTCATTTTGTCTCTCATTAATGGCCCAAGTCTTTAGACTAATGGCACATTAAGCTTTTGGGCCCAAGACATAAATCAGACAAAAGCCTATTTGTTGTCTGGCCCAAATCTCTGTGCAAATACAGTAAATGCCTTGCATCTTACCGTATTAATTCCATCTTAACTTTCCCGTTAGCTATGGTGTGTGACCCTTTGGGATCATACAATACTGGTAATAAGTCCTAAACTTATAGATCAAGAGCGGACTCTAGCAAGCCATCATGATCACCCAGTATTTATGACTTATGTCTGATCTCGACATTTATCATACTTTCTAGAGATAGTACAGTAGATTTCAGGACATTCCCAACAATCTCCCACTTGTACTGGAATCCTACATTCCCTAGTCCTTTTGTCTCAATATCTCGATCTGGCATAAGGCAAGATGCGTGTCATCCTTATATAGCCAGACCATGTTTATCGGACCAGATTTGATACTGACAATGCAAACGACTTGGGCAAGTCCGTTTGGGAGTGGCCACTCTCTTACCAGCTATCAAGTCTCCGATTGGCCTAGAGATATTACCTCCGTTAAACGGCAGGGACAAATCCCATCTTGTTCCATCACTATGAACTACACGCTTCATAATACACCCAACCAAGGTCCTTATAGCTCCCAGTTACGAAACAGCGTTAGACAATGATCAAAGTGTATCAATCCATGTGCAGCCACATGCATGCGAACTCAGGTCTAAGGACTATACTCTATAGTCGTATATGAGAACCTCTTATGACACAGATATTAATACCTTGTAGAGTTCTCATCAGCGGGCCATGTCCGGTCATATGCTCCCCTACATATACCTATGTGTCGACTTTGATGCCGCGCATCTATGACCCCTCAAAACTTGGTCATAAGTCTCAACACAATCTAGTCTCAAGTGGTTGTTGGTGTTCCAATTTCAACAACCTTCGACTATGGACACTATGATTTATGTCATTTCGTTAAATATGGGGTTTCAGGATCAAGTCTTACTCATGTACTTCGATGGCCCATATATAATGACATGAATCATTTTGGAACGATTATTTATATCACAGTTAAAATAATCCAGAAATCATAGATTTCATAAACATAAAATATTATGTTTACATGAACCTTTCAAAACAACTAAGTAAAGCCCTTTACAAACTCCCACTGAAATTAAGACTACATCTTAATTTCACTCATCCTACAGCTACAGTCCGCGACTCGTGCTTAGGCCTAAGGAGTGGCTTCGTTAATGGATTAGCAACGTTCTCATTCGATGAAACTTGCTTATCTACTTAACATCTCTGTCATTTATCTCACGGAATAGGTTATACCTACCCTCAAGGTGTTTGGACCTCTGATGTGCAGCTAGTCTCATCTATGCTGGGAATCACATCAAGTTCATTGATGAACTCTTCTTTCCAAACAACCTCTTTCGCCGCTTTACAAGCCGCGAAATGTTCAGCTTAAGTCATGGATGAAGGAATGTTTGGATGAATCCTGATTCAATTCAGTTTCAGATTATCCTAAACATGCTGATCTAGGTTCTTCTTGATTAGAAACATAAGTAGATCTCACCTTATACCTGTTTGCAGCGGAAAGAGATGGTATGTCTGAGATCAGAGAAACACCGAGGGATGAATCCTCCAAAGGTTCACACACGCGATCACAGAAAACGGCTGCTAGACCACAAGGAGCTCGGCGCAGAGAGAGAGAGAGTTTTCGGCTGTGTCTAGGGTTCATTGTTCAGAAACTCGAGTTTTACCTTATAAAACTTGTCCGATTCCGTTTGGGCCATTTGGCCCAAACACCAATTAACTCGACGGCATTCGCGCACTGTGTCGACCGATACACCTTGTGTATCGATCGACACACAGTAGCTAAACCGTTTTATTCTCTCTAAGTACAGTAAATGCCTAGCACTTTTACCGTACTTCTGCTAAAACGTTCCTACACATTTTCCTGTTAGCTTAGGCGTGTGACCCATATGGGATCATATAATAAAGGAAATAAGTCCAAGACTTATAGATCATGAGCGGACTCTAGCAAGCCATCATGACCCCCAGTATTATATGACTCATGTCTGATCATTGACATACTCTTGCTTTCTAGAGACAGTACCGAGATTACTGGACACAATTCCAACAATCTCCCACTTGTACTGGAATCTCTGTATTCATAATCCTTTTGTCACAATATCTCGATTAGTCATAAGGCAAGATTGGTGTCATCCTTATTAAGGCTAATCTTGTTCATCGGACTCTGATTTGATACTGACAATCCAAACGACTCGGGACAGTCCGTTTGAGCATGGCCATGCATTTTCCAGTATTCAAATCTCCGATTGGCCTAGAGATATTCACTCCATTTATATTGGAGGGACAAATTCCGTCTTGTTCCATCACTGTAAACTACTCATTTCATAATGTACCCAAACAAGGTCCTTATAACTATCGCAGAACGACAGCGTTAGACAATGATCAAAGTGCATCAGTCCATGTGCAGTCACATGCATGCGAACTCAGGTCTAAGGACTATACTCTATAGTCGTAGTAAGAATCTCTTATGACACAGATATAAATATCCTGAAGAGTTCTTATAAGCGGGTCTTGTCCGGTCGTATGTTCCCAAACATACACCTATGTACTGACTTTGATGCCGCGCATCTATGACACACTGAGACTTTGTCATAAGTCACGTACCAATCCAGTCTCACACGGTTGTTGGTGTTCCAATTTCAACAACCTTCGACTAGGGACGGAATGATATAAAACATCTATCAAATATAGGGTCTCATGATCAAGCTAAATGACTTCGATGACTCAAGATCAAATCATTTACTTCGATGACCTATAAAATGGTTCATATCATTTTGGAACGATTATTTCATCACAGTTAAAATAATCTTGAAATAATAATTTCATTAAACATAAGAATGTTTTACAAGAACATATCAAATAACTAAATAAAAGCCCTCAAACTCCCACTCAAATTTAGATTACATTTCAATGTCTCTAATGCCTACAGCTTCAGTCAGAAACTCGAGCTTAGGCCTTGGGAGTGGCTTTGTCAACGGATCAGCGACGTTATCATCAGTCTGAACTCGGCTGATCTTGACTTCCTTTCTATTAATGATGTCACGTATCAAGTGAAATCTTCTTAGAACATGCTTGGATTTCTGGTGTGATCTTGGTTCCTTTGCCTGAGCTATAGCACCATTGTTGTCACAAAACAGTGCCAGAGGCTCAGCCGCATCTGGTATCACACCTAGTTCAATAATGAACTTTCGTATCCAAACAGCTTCCTTCGCAGCTTCTGAGGCGGCGATATATTCAGCTTCTGTAGTGGAATCAGCAACGGTGTCTTGCTTGGAGCTTCTCCAACTGATTGCACCGCCATTCAGACAAAAGATATAACCGGACTGTGACCGGAAATCATCTTGGTCTGTCTGGAAACTTGCGTCCGTGAATCCACTGACTTTAAGCACATCACTTCCACCGTACACTAAGAACTTATCCTTAGTATGTCTTAGATACTTCAAGATATTCTTTACGGCAATCCAATGGTTTTCACCTGGATTTGACTGGTATCTACTCGTCATGCTCAATGCATAAGCAACATCAGGACGAGTACAGATCATGGCATACATGACAGATCCTATTGCAGATGCATAAGGAATATTCTTCATGCGCTCAAGCTCATCAGCCGTCGTAGGGCTCTGCTTCTTGCTTAGCGTTGTGCCATGTACCATCGGCGTGAAGCCCTTCTTGGAATCCTTCATGCTGAATCTTTGTAGGACTTTGTCAATGTATGAATCTTGACACAAGCCTATCAGCCTTCTAGATCTATCCCGGTAGATCCTGATTCCAAGAACGTATGCGGCTTCACCCATGTCTTTCATGGAAAAACAACTTCCAAGCCAGTCCTTTACGGACTTCAGCATTGGAACGTCGTTTCCGAGAAGCAGTATGTCATCGACATACAGAATAAGAAATACAATCTTGCTCCCACTAGATTTCTTATACACGCATTGTTCTTCTTCGTTTCTGATGAAGTCAAATTGCTTGATCGCTTCATCAAAACGAAGATTCCAGCTCCTCGATGCTTGCTTCAATCCATAAATGGATTTATGAAGCTTGCATACTTTTCCAGCATTCTTTGGATCTATGTAACCGTCAGGTTGTGTCATATACACATCCTCTTCCAGAATACCATTCAGGAAGGCGGTTTTCACGTCCATCTGCCAAATTTCATAATCATGAAAAGCTGCAGTTGCTAGTAGAATCCGAATAGATTTCATCATAGCCACTGGTGAATAGGTTTCATCGTAATCCACACCGTGAACTTGTCTGAAACCTTTTGCCACCAACCTGGCTTTATAAATCTGGACATTTCCATCCACGTCAATCTTCTTCTTGAAGATCCATTTGCACTCGATGGCTTTTACACCAGCGGGTAAGTCAACCAACGAAAACACTTGGTTGACCGACATGGAGTCCATTTCAGAATCAGTGGCCTTGCGCCACTTAGAGGAATCTGGGCCCATCATGGCTTGATTGAAGTTCGATGGTTCATCACCATCAATGATCAAAAGATCATGACAGTCAGTCACGAGGAATCCTTGATATCTCTCGGGTTCGTGACGGATCCTCCCGGATCTTCGAACTTCAGGTACTACAGGTTCAGGCTCTACAATTTCTTGTAGGTCCTCCTGCTGCTCTTCCTCATTAGGTTGAGCAGTATCCTGTTCATCTTGAATTTCTTCAAGCAGTACCTTACTCCCACTGTCTTTCTTAGAGAGAAACTCTCTCTCAAGAAAGTTACAATCCCGGGCAACAAAAATCTTGTTCTCGGAACGTAGATAGAAGTAATAAGCCTTGGTTTCCCGTGGATAACCAATGAAGTAGCATTTGTCAGATTTTGGTGTAAGCTTGTCTGAGATCAATCTCTTGACATAGGCTTCACAACCCCAAATTCTGAGATAAGACAGCACTGGAGCTTCTCCAGTCCATAATTCATATGGTGTCTTTGCTACTGCTTTCGATGGCGCTCTATTTAGAGTGAACACTGTTGTTAGCAGAGCATATCCCCAAAGGGATATTGGAAGGTCTGTGTGACTCATCATAGATCGAACCATATCCAATAAGGTCCGATTTCTCCTTTCAGACACACCATTCCATTGAGGTGTTCCAGGAGGAGTGAGTTGGGATACGATCCCACACTCTCTCAGATGATCACTGAATTCTTGGCTTAAGTATTCCCCTCCTCGGTCGGACCGAAGAGCCTTAATGCTTTTGCCAAGTTGGTTCTGTACTTCATTTTGGAATTCTCTGAACTTCTCAAAAGATTCAGACTTATGTTTCATTAAATAAACATATCCATACCTACTGAAATCATCAGTAAAGGTAATGAAGTACTGATAGTTTCCTCTTGCATTTGTGGACATTGGGCCACACACATCAGTGTGTATCAGGCCCAATACGTCACTGGCCCTCTCGTTAGGTTTATTAAAGGGGACCCGTGTCATTTTGCCCATCATGCAGGATTCGCATTTCTCACATGACTCAAAGTCAAATGAGCCAAGAAGTCCATTCGAATGGAGCCTCTTGATGCGTTTCTCGCTGATGTGCCCTAAACGACAATGCCATAGAAACGTTCGGTTCTCCTCATTAGGTTTGAACCGTTTGGTATTAATGTTATAAATTGGCGCGGATTGATCGAGTATGTAAAGCCCATTCATAAGAGGGGCAGAACCATAGAACAAATTGTTGCGATTGAAGGAACATAATTTATTCTTAACTGAAAAATCATAACCTTCCAAATCCAACAAAGAAATTGAAATAATATTTCTGCTTATAGCAGGTACAAAATAACAATTATTGAGTTCTAAAATCAATCCCGAAGGTAAAGACAACAAGTAAGTGCCTACAGCTAGTGCTGGAACTTTCGCTCCATTCCCAACTCGTAGCTCCACTTGTCCTTGCTTCAGCCTTCTACTGTTGCTGAGTGCCTGCATATTAGTACAAATATGAGCCCCACAACCAGTATCCATAACCCATGAGGTATTATCAGAAGTAGTTGTATTAACTTCTATAACAAAAATACCTGTTGAAGAAGTCTCAAAAGTCTTCTTCTTCAATTCCTTTAGACCTTCCTGGAATTTCTTACATTCTCTCCTCCAATGCCCTGGTTCTTTACAGAACCTGCATATGTCAGTTGGCCCAGCCTTGGACTTGGGCTTGGGCTTTGGCGTGTCCTTGTCCGCGACTTGGACAGCCTTGGCCTTTCCCTTATCCTTAGCAGAGGATTTCTTAAACCCCTTGCCCTTCTGCACCATAAGCACATTGGGGTCCTTGGCGGTTTTCCTCAAATTGGGCTCCGCAGTCTTGAGCATTCCGTGAAGCTCAGGCAATGTCTTACTCAAGCCATGCATGTTAAAGTTCAAAATGAACTGATCATAGCTTGCAGGTAATGACTGCAGAATGATGTCGCAGGCAAGTTCCTGGCTGATTGGGCAGTCGAGTTTCTGAAGATGATCGAGATAACCCATCATCTTCAAGACATGAGGACTCACTGCCGCATTCGCAGCCAACTTGCAGTCCAAGAGGTTCTTAACTGTTTGAAACCTCTCAGTCCTAGCCTGCTCCTGAAAAAGCGATTTCAGGCTTGCCATTATCTCGATGGGTGACAATACACTCTCGAACTGTTTTTGCAGCTCCGGAGTCATTGTCACCAACATCAGGCAATAGGCATCATTTTCATCTGACGAATGCTTTTCCCAAGCATTATGCAGAGTCCTGGCGGCATTGGCAGGAGGCCTCTCGGGGAGAGGATCACGAAGGACATAATCCTTCTTCTCCTGCTTGAGGACTAGCCTCAAGTTCCTTGACCACGTCAGGAAGTTCGTTCCAGTCAGCTTCTCCTTCTCGAGAACAGACCGGATTGAGAATGTGTTTTGTGTGCTTGTAGTAGTCATAGCTGAAATACATAGATAAAAAGGTTATTAGTTAAAATGTTCAATATGATTAATCTCGTATTAAATTTAATATGATTAATCACGCATTATATTCAATAACATAAGTTACCCTCAATAGAATATAATGATTCCAAGATCCACATATAACTAAGATTAAAGTGGGCCACTGGCCGTCACCAAACCTTAGCTTATATCGGTAAGCCCTATATCGGCTAATTATATCCGTGATATAACTCTTGGTTGTGAATCTGGGCCCGAGGCCCAATCCACTCTGATGTCTCAAGGCCCGGGACTCCCGATGGCCCAGTCAAGAAAACCAGACTATACAGTCATGTAATCATTAATGTCTGGGACTCCCAATGACATTTATGAATCACAAACCGTCTTATCCACGCAAAAGCAGACACCCTCACACTGTAAGGCCATGAATACAATTGAATGGGCTTCGACAGCTGACATAGAATGGACAAGACATCCAACGCTTGATATTATTTGAGGTTCGTAGGTTTATTTAAAAATTCATTCCCAAAATAGAAGATTACTATTTCGGGAAACTTTCCATTTTTGGAAACCTACTATTTTTGGAAACTTTCTAAAATTGGAAACTTTCTAAAAACGGAAACTTTCTAACTTTAGAAATTTCTTTAAAATCCAAAACCCGCAAATCCAGAAACTTCTAATTTAAGAAACTTTCTAATTTCAAAATTTCGGAAACTTTAATTTAAAATCGACTTTATAATTTATAAAATAAATTTTAAATTAATCTGAAGAAAGACTCAAATAATTGGCCCAATTGTTTTAACTTCTTGGCCCGAGGCCCAGGAATTGGTCCATGTCCAAGACATGACCCAATTGTCCAATTAAATGACATAACCGGTCTGGTTCATTAAAATTGGTCTAACCAAATTTTAATTACTTCGATGACCACAATTGTCAACCGGTTATTTACTAAACCGGATTTTCTCAATTTATTTGGTCCAACCAAATCAAATTAGAAAATCCTGGTTTAGGCACTAAATCCAATAATTCTTTCGACATTGGATTTCTTGTCCCGGTTTAACCAGACTTAATAAAATTATTAAATCTGTTTATTAAACCGTGACGTTTAATTTTAATCAAAATATTAAACCGAGCCTTAAACCAACCATGTCGATCGATGGACCAACCGTGTCGATCGATCCATCAACCACATCGGTCGATGCTCTCAGCATCGATCCTGCATCGATCGTGCATCGATCCTGTATCGATCGATGCTCTCACGCATGCACTGAACCGAGCCAAAACCCTAACCGTGTCGATCGATGTGCACCAACCGCATCGGTCGATGCACCAATATCGAACCTGCATCGATCCTGCATCGATCGATGCTTTCACGCGTTAACAGGGTTAGCCGATAGACTGTATCGACCGATCCATGCGATCGTATCGATCGATCCATGCGATCGCAGTCGATACAGACTTATGAAAATCGCATTCTACCAAATCATATAGCTTGGTTTCTGCGATTTTATGTGTGTTTAGGTTTCAATTCCTTGTTGCCTAAGTGGTTTTTCTTATCAGTAGTTGATTCAAAACACTTTTAAACAAGAAAACAATCCTAAACATGAATCTAAACAAGAAAAACCAGAACCAATGGCTCTGATACCACTGAAGGAATGTTTGGATGAATCCTGATTCAATTCAGTTTCAGATTATCCTAAACATGCTGATCTAGGTTCTTCTTGATTAGAAACATAAGTAGATCTCACCTTATACCTGTTTGCAGCGGAAAGAGATGGTATGTCTGAGATCAGAGAAACACCGAGGGATGAATCCTCCAAAGGTTCACACACGCGATCACAGAAAACGGCTGCTAGACCACAAGGAGCTCGGCGCAGAGAGAGAGAGAGTTTTCGGCTGTGTCTAGGGTTCATTGTTCAGAAACTCGAGTTTTACCTTATAAAACTTGTCCGATTCCGTTTGGGCCATTTGGCCCAAACACCAATTAACTCGACGGCATTCGCGCACTGTGTCGACCGATACACCTTGTGTATCGATCGACACACAGTAGCTAAACCGTTTTATTCTCTCTAAGTACAGTAAATGCCTAGCACTTTTACCGTACTTCTGCTAAAACGTTCCTACACATTTTCCTGTTAGCTTAGGCGTGTGACCCATATGGGATCATATAATAAAGGCAATAAGTCCAAGACTTATAGATCATGAGCGGACTCTAGCAAGCCATCATGACCCCCAGTATTATATGACTTATGTCTGATCATTGACATACTCTTACTTTCTAGAGACAGTACCGAGATTACTGGACACAATTCCAACAATGGAGTCAGCAACAGTGCCTTGCACCGCCATTCAGACACAAGATATAGCCGGACTGTGACCGGGAATTATCTTTGTCTATTGGAAACTTGCCTTTTAGACTCTATTGACTTGTAGCACCTTACTTTCTCCGTAAATCAAGAACTTATCCTTAGTATTTCTCAAATACTTTAGGATATTCTTTACGGCAATCCAGTGATTCTTTACTGGATTTGACTGGTCTTTACTTGTCTTGCTTGACATTAAAGCAACATCAAAACAAGTACGTGTCATGGCATACATGATAGATCCAATTGCCGACGCATATGGAATCCTATCCATGCATTTAAGCTCAGCAGATATCGTAGGACACTGCTTCTTGCTTAACGTATTGCCATGTGACATTGGCATAAAACCCTTCTTGGAGTGCTGAAAACGTGTAGGACATTGTCAATTTAATAATCCTGACTTTGTCCTACCAGCTCTTTTGGATCTCTATCTTTAGATCCAAAATCCAAGAACATACGTGGCTTTACCCATGTCAACCACAAAACCAACTCCCAAGCCAGTCCTTTACCGACTGCAACTTGGGACGTTATTTCCGAGAATCAGTATGTCATCGACATACACTATGAGAAATGCAACATTGCTCCCACTTATCTTTTAGTAAACGCACAGTTCCACTTCGTTCCTGTTCAAGTCAAAACCTTGACTACTTCAACAGAACGAAGATTCCAACTCCGATATGTTTGCTTCCATCCATGAATGGATCAATGAAGCTAACTTACACATAGTGTAATTTTTCGGAGTCCGGGCTCACTTTCGCTTTTGTGAATTTCGCAGGTTCGTCACTTTCAATGATCATCAGATCATGGCAACTTTCAATGATCATCAGGTTCAACTAATGACGAGAAATCACTCTCGGATTAGTGACTGATTCATTTAGATCTGCGAACTTCAGGCTCTACAGGTGTAGATTCTACAGAAATCTGTAAATCCATCCGCTTCTCTTCCTCAACAGGTTGAGCAGCCTCCTGTATTTCTCGAATTTCTTCGAGTTACACTTTTACTCCCACTGTTCTTCTTGGAAAGTAACTTCCCTTCTTAGAAAACAGAATGGACGTAAAAGTAACAAGCCTTGGTTTCCCTAGGACAACCAGCGAAGTAGCACAACTACAAATACTCAGTAAAGACGAATTTGGATCATTTCCAATCCACATTTACGTGGTGTCTTTCAACTGATATTGGTGGAACTATTTCAGCGTAAACTTAGATATTTCTAGAGCGTTATTCTTAAAGAATATCATGGAAGATTCGTGTGACTCATCTTTAATCATTTCTAATAAGATCTGATTCTTTCTCACAGAAACACCTCAAGGTTTTCAGGAGAAATGAGCTGTGAAGCGACTTCACACTCATTCAGATGATCACACCATCAATGACTTAAGTATTTTCACTCGTGATCTAATCCAGAGTCTCAATACTTTTGTCACTCAGTATCTATACCTCATTCTGGATTCTTTCGATCATATCAAAGAATTCCGACTTGTGTCTCATCAAATGAACACAGTCATACTCACTGAAGTAATCAGTAGAGACAATGAAGTACAGGAAATTTTCTCTGGCATAACTGCTCATCGGACCACATACATGAGTATGTTCAATCTCCAATAAGCCTTTGGGCCTTTCTCTAGCTCGGCTAAGATGGACCCTCTGTTCTTTGGTCCAGTAAACAGAATTCAAGTCTCATAAGATATCCAATCAAATGAGCCCAAAAGTCCATAACTATGGGGTTTCTGAATCCGACTTACTCTTTGACCAAAACATTTATGCCAAGAAAAATCAGGTTTAATTCATCAGATTTAAACCAATTCGGTATTTATGTTACATTTAGGCACTCTTTGGTTTAAGATATAAAACCCATTCCTTGAATAGGGTGCTACAATTAATATTTCATTAAGATCAAAAGAACAAAACTTGTCTTTATCAAAATGAAAAACATTCAAATTCTTTACAAGAAAATGAAAGACAACTCTGCTTAAAGCAGGTACATTGTAGCAATTATTAATACAAAACCAAGCCTCAAAGGCATCTACAAGTGAAAACCCTACGGCTGAGGCAGCATCCATAGCTCCTTCCAGACACGCAGTTCCACTTGCCCTTCCTTCAACGTTCTACTGTTGGTCAGGCTCTGCATATTATAACAAATATCAGTGCCACAACCAGTATCCAATACCTATAAGGTATAACTTGAAGTAATAACATGAATACCTGAGGAAGTAGTCTCATACATCGACTTTAACTCCTCATAATCTTCCATGAATTTAATGCAATTTCTCTTCCAATGCCCAGTCTCTTTACAGTAGCAGCACTTACCAACGTAAGAGGTATCTGACTCGGGCTCAGAAGACACACGCTTGCCATGATTCAAAATCTGGACAACTTTGTCTTCACCCTTGTCAGCACTAGGTTTTGTAAACCTACCCTTCTCCTTCATGAGATTGTACAGGGTACTCTTCACGTTTGGCTCAACTGTTTTGAGCATATCATGCAGTTCAGTTAACGTCTTCGTTAAGCCTTTGTTGATATAGTTCCTTCTGAACTTATCATAGCTTGACGGCAGTGACTGCAGAATGATCTCAGTTGCCAATTCTTGGCTAACTTGATAATCCATTCCTCAGGTTATCAATGTAACCCATCATTTTACTGACATGAGGACTTACTGGATGATCATTTGGTAGCTTGCAGCTAGTGAGAGATTTAACCAACTGGTATCTCTCCACTCTTATCTGCTCCTGAAATTTCAATTTCAGGCTGCTGATCATCTCTATTGGCGACTCCATGTTCTCATATTGCTTCAGCAAATCTGAGTCCATGGTAGCCAATATCAGACCACGCACATCTACCGCATCATTATAATGCTTATTCCAAGCTTTATATACTGCATGAGAGGCATTGGACCCGATCCTCACGGGGAGAGCTTTCTCAAGGACATAGTCCTTTCTCTCCTGCCTAAGGACTAGCCTTAGGTTCCGCGACCAAGTCAAGAAATTTGATCCGTTCAGTTTGTCCATCTCAAGGACAGACCGGATCGAGAAAGTGTTTTGATTGTTTGTGCTAGTCATAACTGAAATTTAGAGATAAATAGAGTTTTAGTTATTTAGTTCATAAAAGAGTAATCTTAATAACTTATAAGAAAACTCGCATTGCATTCAAAATTTCTTTGTTTAACCTCATAAGAATGCAATGATTCCGAGACCCATGTTTAGCTAAATCCAAAGTGGGCCACTGGCCGTCACCCAGAAGTAGCTTTACTTGGTAAGCATACACACATCTAGTTATATCCAATAACTCTCGGTTGTGAATTGGGCCCAAGGCCCAATACACCAGATGTCTCAAGGCCCGGGACTCCCGATGGCCCAGTCAAGGAAACCAATCTCTTACAGCCAAATAATCACTAAAGTCTGGGACTCCCAATGAAATTAGTGACTATATACTACTTTACTTACGCGAAAACAGACACCTCACACTGTAAGCCATATCTGTAATCGAATAAGCGTTAAGTAGCTGACAAGATTGGAAAGACATCCAAGCTTGATATTGTTTTTGAGGATTTCAAGTCTTATTTCCAAAAATAGAAGATTACTATTTTGGGAAACTTTCTTATGTTAGAAACTTTCTAAATTTAGAAATATACTAAAAATAGAAATTTCTAATTTAATATTTTATTAATATTTTGGGTTTATAGGCCCAATTCTTGGTCCAAGACCATAGAATTCCAGTTGGCCCAATAATTTGACATAACCGAGTCGGTTTATTAATTATGGTCCAAGACCAAATTAACTATCAAAACCATCGGTTATTTACTAAACCAGACCAGCTCTAAATTATTTGGTCCAACCAAATCAAACTTAGACCAGCCTTCGGTTTAGGTTAAAATTCAATTTTTGAATTTCAATCCGGTTTAACCAGAAATTAAATAATACCAATTGTATTAAATAATTTCTAGCAAACCGCGATTTGGGTTAACCGCTTGAACCACCAATTAAATTGGATCGGTTCAGTTAAGTCCAAAACCGGGAAGAAACACCTAGTGTTTTAGCCAATTTGACCTAACTTGCGGTTTAAGGCTTTAAACACCCGATTAACCGCCAATTAAATGGACCGGTCTAATCAGTGCGGTTTGGGCAACGAACCGCGAAGCTCGGTTTAACCGATTGACTATTCGCGGGACGTTTAATTTTAACGGGCCCATTAACAACCGATGGCCCATGATCCATCCGAGACCTAAGGGAGCCTTGCGGATCACGCTATCGAGATCCGACCGTCCCACAGCCTCACGGATGATCACACGGACGGCACACGCGATCCAACCTTGCCTCACGATCGATTGATCGATCTTGGTTACCCACGATCACGCGGCCTATCCATTACGATCGATCCTCGTCCGAAAGCGATCAAACCATGATCGATCGATCATCTCAACTATGATCACGATCGATCTAACGCTTTCGAAAGCTCTCGGCCGCAGCTCACGAACCGTCGTGCATCATGCGAGTGATCGATCATCGCTAGCATCATCGGCCCATCAGCCATGATCACTCATCGATCCAAGACCAATGTTCACGGCACACGGCATCTTTCAATCATAATGATCGAGATCATTAGACAATAGCCGATTAGGGATCCTTTCTTGCTATGCAAGAAATCGATTGCAAACAAATGATCCGAGACCATTTTTGCTAGCCGATTTAGGGTTTATAATTCTTAATCAATTTTAACTCTTAATTGATTCTTAAACCTTTTAATCAGCCACTTATAATCCAATTTACAAGAATCTAATGAACCTGGCTCTGATACCACTGAAGGATTACGAGTTTTTCCATGGTTCAATTCTCGGATTGCAACCTAACACATAATCTTAAACAGATCTAGGTTCTTGTAATCGAATCATAAAACAAACCTGATCTTTACCTTTGCAGCGAAATGATTTGTGGTAATGACAAGATCAGATTAGAACAGATGAGTACCTGTTCCTCCTTTGGTATCCACACTCTTAAAAGCGAGGGATGGCTGCTAGACTGAGATGGAAGAACAACAAAGAGAGAGACTCAAGAGAGAGAGATGAGCCGCGGCTCCTCTTCCAAAATCGTGTGGTATTAGGGTTGCAACTCTAAGTTGCAATCTTTTAATCCTTCATGGGCCCAAGGAATTATCCTAATGGCCCATTGTCATTTTGTCTCTCATTAATGGCCCAAGTCTTTAGACTAATGGCACATTAAGCTTTTGGGCCCAAGACATAAATCAGACAAAAGCCTATTTGTTGTCTGGCCCAAATCTCTGTGCAAATACAGTAAATGCCTTGCATCTTACCGTATTAATTCCATCTTAACTTTCCAGTTAGCTATGGTGTGTGACCCTTTGGGATCATACAATACTGGTAATAAGTCCTAAACTTATAGATCAAGAGCGGACTCTAGCAAGCCATCATGATCACCCAGTATTTATGACTTATGTCTGATCTCGACATTTATCATACTTTCTAGAGATAGTACAGTAGATTTCAGGACATTCCCAACAGATATATCAACTCCCCCATACTTAGCCTTTGCTTTTCCTCAAGCAAAACAGAGAACTAAAACATGGTGAAGAGGTTTGAAAACTCTTCAGAAACTCTTTTCATCCTAGAAGCAACAACACTCAGATTCCCCTTAGTAAACCACTGAAAGAATCAATCACAAGACATCAAGACCAACATATACTTCCCCCACACTTAGCAACTGTCCTAAGTAAACTCCACAATCACATTCACGCATTCAAATTCTCCCTACTGACTTCTGCAAGTATTTAAGTGCGGTCTCACCTAAGGAGTATCGATCAAAGGCACATGGACTCTTACCTTATCAGCTCTAGACCACCATAGTATCTTTCTCTAGTCCCTTTCTTCTCTTTTCCCTTCCTTAGCATTCTGATTTATCCCCATTGGGTATCATTTTATTTTTTTATCAGTGCTCTTCCCGTTAAGGGGTGTACTTTGGACACATTCCATGGATGCACAGGATATGATAGTTGTAGCTACCACTCCCATGACCACTTCGGAGTTACTAACTCATCCTCAGTTTATTATCTTTTTTTTTATGGAAGGAGAGAAGGGAACTAAATAGGACAGGTTTACAGGCTGTGTCAGAACTAACAAGGGAATCCGACACAAAGTATACCAAGCCCTTAGGTGAGAAAATTAAGTCAGTATTAAGGTGAAGTCAGTAAAAGGATCCTCTGATACCTGAAGTGATGTGGGTGTCCTTAGTAGGTTGATCTGTGATGGGGTTTTCTAATAGTCAGAGATAGATCCTGCAACTTCTTCCCAATGGTTACTTAAGTTCCTGCAAGTGCTGTAAATCTTCTCAAAAAATCATTGCTTCTTACTTAAACTGGTTTTGACTCAATAAAACAAATTTTAAAAAACTGACTGACTCTTAAGAAAACAGAAAACAGGAGTCAGTAGCACCTCCCCCACACTTAAGACACACTGTCCCCAGTAGTGTCAAGCGAAGGATTGGTAAAAAGAAAGAAAAAGTTAAATGTTAATGGACGTGTTGGGTTCTGTCTGATTTTACCTCTGTCGCTCAGGCATCGATCGTTGCACTAGGTGCATCGACCGTTGCTAGGCGATTTTCGTGTATGATCGATCGACATAGTGGTGTGTCGATCGACGCACTGCGTAAACTCCGAGACCTGCAGACAAAAACTCACCAAAACCAGAAACAAAACGTAAAATCCTACAAAAACACCAAAATTAAAATGCAAAAATGCTTAAACCTAACAGTGGGTTGCCTCCCACTCAGCGCTTGTTTAAGGTCATTAGCTTAACCGGACGAACAAGATCAGTATGATGGAGATCCTGATAGGCTGTAAGTTTTAATCCCTATTCTAAACTGCAAGTGAACAGCAATGTCAAAGTAGTATATAGGGTTATCGAATCCACAGGGACACTAGGTCTCAATAGAATCAGAAACGTAGAGATTAATACTAGAAATAAGCAGATGGTGAAGTAAATAAATTGCGAAGCAAGAAAGTAAACAGTAGCAAGTTGGTTGTGAAAGCAATAAACTAAAAGCGTCAAGCCTAGGGTATTCTCAGGAAATCAGACAAGCAGACAGTTCATTCAGCAAGGATCTAATTAAGCACAGTTCTAGAACTCAAAACACAGATATAGAATTAACCAAATTTCTTTGCGATAATTCTCTAAGTCTAAGTGCAGCAAACCAAACTTTCGTTTGCGAGAACTAACAGATTAAACTAGCATTAATCCCAAGTTTGATATGTTCACAATTATCCTAAACCAAACTTCCGTTTGCGCAAAGTTTAATTGCCCAATTTAATTAGTTCAGATTCCTAAACCCCACTTCCGTGACGTATTTAGCAACCTAAGATCTAGATTCTAATTGATCAGGTTAGAACTATCTTTAAGCACAATTAAATTGAAAACAGATATAGTTTGAATCCTTAACTGAAATTGAACAAGTCTAGCAAGTCATGAAATCCTATGTGAGAAACCCTAAACCTAACAAGGAATCTACTCAGATATGATTGATGAAAACATAATCATAGAAATAATAGATTGCATAAAAGATAAAAGATTAAAGGGGTTCGAAATCTTCTCCAAATACAGATGATGTAACAGGTTCAGATCAGCCCCAAAAGCTCTAAAAATCCTCTGCTCTTAATTATCAAAGTGTGACTAATAAAAACAACTAAAACTTGATTATATAGGTATAATCTCGGCCAAGGGCTTCTTTGTAAATATCAGGAACTTCTGGATCAAAGTGCAATATCTTGATTCTTCTAAACCGCCGAGTTTTGGCCCATCTCGCTGGTGCATCGATCGATGCTAGAGTGCAACGATCGACACCTTTCTCTGTTTCGGAAAGTGAACTCTATCTCTCGGCCAAACACTCCAAAAATCTCCAAAATGCTCCATTATCTCCAATTCAGCTCCAAACCTGATTATACCTGTAAAAGACTCTAAAAGAACACAAAAGACACTAAAACACAACTATATCATGGCATAAAACCGGTAAAAACCATGATATATCAACTCCCCCACACTTAGCCTTTGCTTGCCCTCAAGCAAAACAGAGAACTAAAACATGGTGAAGAGGTTTGAAAACTCTTCAGAAACTCATTTCATCCTAGAAGCTACAATACTCAGATTCCCCTTAGTAAACCACTGAAAGAATCAATCACAGGATATCAAGACCAACATGTACTTCCCCCACACTTAGCAACTGTCCTAGGTAAACTCCACAATCACATTCAAGCATTCAAATTCTCCCTACTGACTTCTGCAAGTATTTAAGTGCGGTCTCACCTAAGGAGTATCGATCAAAGGGCACATGGATTCTTACCTTATCAGCTCTAGACCACCATACTATCTTTCTCTAGTCCCTTTCTTCTCTTTCCCTTCTTTAACAACTGATTTTTCCCCATTGGGTATCATTTTTTTTTTTTTATCAGTGTTCTTCCCGTTATGGGGTGTACTTTGGACACATTCCATGGATCACATGAGAGAAAATAGTGTTTGCTACCCTTCCCATGACCACTTCGGAGTTACTAACTCATCCTCAGTTTATTATTATTTTTTTACTTTATAGAAGGGGAGAAGGGAACTAAATAGGATAGGTTGACAGGCTGTGTCAGAACTAACAAGGGAATCCGACACAAAGTATACCAAGCCCTTAGGTGAGAAATCTAAGTCAGTATTAAATTGAAGTCAGTAAAAGGATCCTCTGATACCTGAAGTGATGTGGGTGTTCCCCGTAGGTTGATCTGTGATGGGGTTTTCTAATAGTCAGAGATAGATCCTGAAACTTCATCCCAATGGTTACTTAAGTTCCTGCAAGTCTTGTAAATCTTCTCAGAAAATCATAGTTTCTTACTTAAACAATTTTGACTCAATAAAACAAAATTTTTTGAAAAACGGACCGACTCTTAAGAAAACAGAAAACAAAAGTCAGTAGCACCTCCCCCACACTTAAGACACACTGTCCCCAGTAGTGTCCAGCGAAGGATTGGTAAAAAGAAAATAAAAAATGAAAAGATGAAATTATGTCTGTCGGGTTACCTCTGTCGCTCAGGCATCGATCGTTGCACTAAGTGCATCGACCGTTACTTGGCGATTTTCATGTATGGTCGATCGTTGCTCAGGACCGCAACGATCGCTGCAATGCGATTCCTTTCGTGTTGTGACGATCGACACAGAAGTGCGTCGATCGTTGCACTGCGATTTTGTCCGAGACCTGCAAACATAAACTCACCAAAAACAAAAACAAACGTAAAATCCTAACAAAACACCAAAAATTAAGTAGAAAAACACCAGTACCTAATGGTGGGTTGCCTCCCACCCAGCGCTTGTTTAAGGTCAATAGCTTGACCGGACGGATGGGGATTTTCAGGTACCAGGAGGTCCTGAAAGAGACTTTTTCTGTCTCTGTTCAAGTCTCCTCATCCAAGGTGGTGAGTAGGCTGTTGCGGAATGCTCATGTCCAAGAAAAGATGGAGTGAAATGTGCTCCAGGATCTATAACCATAGTATTATCCGGCTGCTCAAAATCTGCGTCCCTTATGGTGAATGTCTGCCCATCTATCAGTGGCTTTCGCAGCTTATCCATCTCATAGTGCAGTGGTTCATCTCCCAGATGGAGGTCTATCAAGCTGTTCCTAACATCAATCAATGCTCCTGCTGTAGCCAAAAAGGGTCTCCCAAGCAATAATGCTTCATCCGGATCACAATCATATCTCAGCACAAGGAAGTCCGTTGGAACTAAGTAGTTTCCAACTCTCACCGGAATGTCCATAAGGAGTCCTTCAGGAACTCGTATGGACTGATCAGCTAGGACAAGAGAAGTCCTAGTAGGAGTAAAATCCAACATACCCAGCTTCTCTGCCACAGAGTAAGGCATTAAACTTCCAGCAGCTCCTAAATCACACAGAGAACGCCTAAAGCTATCCTCAAAGATAGAACAATCCAGCACAAAGACTCCAGGATCAGGCAGCTTCTTCGGGATCTTAGTTAGCAGAACATCACTAATATGCTGAGGAACTATTATCACCCAGTCTTTCAGATCATCATCCAGGGGCAACATCTTGTTCAGGTACCTCTGCACACATGGATGATAAGGTGGATCATCAGAAGTTGGAATTTCTTCCAATTCTTCACCAATCCCTTATAATTTCTTCAGCTCTTCAATCTCTTGCCTAATCACTTCAGACACTGAGGAGTGTTGTCTAACAATCTGTTCGTAGATCTCCTGTTGAGTAATCTCAGAGGCTCCATTGAATAGGCGATCAAGCTCCAAGTCAGCATCTATGCCATTATCATCCGACAGTTCTGTCTGTTCACGCCCTGCAACGACCGACACTAAGGGTGTGTCGATCGTTTCCATCCCGACTGGTGTATCGATCGGCACAGATGTTGCATCGATCGACGCACTGCAGCAGATTTCACCCGAGAGTTTTTCACAAATATCCGAAAATTCTTGTTCTGTCACCAACTCAGCTGTACTTAGCTCAAATCTTTCGCCTAGGTGAGATCCATCATTAATGTACACAGACCAGGCCTTAACATGAGTGTCTGCCACTCCTTTTCCCTTCAGTGAGCTGGACATCTGGTTCACCTGAGTGTCCAACTGCTTCATGTGAGTGCTCAGAGACTCAAACTTCCCATTGAGGTCTTCATAGACAGCGTCCAACTTCTTGTTGCAGTCCACAGAAATCTTGGCCTGACTCTCAATCAGTTGTTCCATCATAGCCTCCATTTTGCTCTCATGGGCTGTAGGTGCAGGAGGAGTCTGATAGGATGTAGATCCATAGATTCTCTGAGTACCTTGTCCATAGGTCTTCTGAAAACCACCAGTCTGTCCTCCATTGGAGAATATGTTCCCCTGTTGATTACCAAATCTATTACCTTGGAAACCAGAACCTCCTATGAAATTCACATCTTCTTCCTGAGTGTCCTCCTCAGTCTTAATCACCTCTACATCTTGGGCAAAGTGGACAGCTTTCTTACTTGTCAGGAGATTGTAAACTGTGTCCAATCTGGATCTTATATTAGCTATATCAGAATTCTCTACAGTTCCACCAGATTTCTTCCTCCTTTCATCCATTGTCTTGCAACTGTTGCTGCCAATCAGGTTCTCAATCAACTTCTTAGCTTGTGTAGGAGTCCTGGTGTTGAAATTAGCATTACTGGAATTATCCAGCGCAGTCTGATAAGGGAGATCTATGCCTCTGAAGAAGATACCAATCAGATGTACTTCTGTGAATCCATGGTGTGGACAGTCACGCTGATACTGCTTAAGTCTCATCCAGGCAGTCTTCAAGGGCTCCACAGCTCCTTGGGAAAAAGTGAGTATGTCCTGTCTGGACTGGTCTGAACGCGCATCATCATAAAAGTGACGCAGGAACTCACTCTTTAAGGCTGCCCAAGTAGTATACTGACCAGGTGCCAGTTGTCTCAGCCATGCACTAGCGTCTCCAGCAAGACTGTGCGGAAATAGCTTAAGGAACAGATAGTCCGGGCATACTCCTTCATACTTCATGCCAGTGACTATGTCCTCAAACTTGTCAATGTGATCCATAGGCTGCTCTGCTTGAAGACCATGAAAAGCAATCTGCCTCATCAGCTGGTAGTAGATGGTCTTTACCTCAAAATCATTCCTCTCAAAAGCAGGAAGCACTAGAGCTGCTCGGTTTGCATGAAACTCATCAGGTCTGTTGTAGTCAGCTAGTGTCCTCTCATGAACCACCATCTCTCTACCTTGGGCCCGTTCCTGACCCTGGTTTTGGTTCTGCTCCTGTTGCAGTTGCTCAGGAATGACATTTCCTTCAGCATCAACCCTCTGCCAGTCGGCATTGTAGCGGTTGTTATCTCGGTCCCTCAGGACACCTTCAGCATCGCGTTCCAGAATCAAACGCTCTCGCATCATTCTTTCTCTTCTTTCTCTTCTCTTAGCTCTCTCTAAACGTCCAAGCTCCTCAAGATCGAGATTAACCAAGCTCGAGTTCGGATTACTTCTAGTTTTCTGCGTTGGCATAAACTGTCTGTAATCGTCCAGCAACGATCGATGCTATCAGTGCAACGATCGGTTCAATCTCAAATCGCCTAGTGTCGAACGATGCAAGGGATGCAACGATCGACGCAAGGCGAAAGTCGTACCTGCGACAGAAAGAAACAGAGAAAAAGTTAGCAAAATATAAAAACAAAATGAAAAAGCAAAAACAAAAAGAAAAATTTCTAGTAAAAACCCTAAGTTCGGTCCTATCGAAGACTCTAAGAGTCCCCGGCAATGGCGCCAAAAACTTGATAGGCTGTAAGTTTTAATCCCTATTCTAAACTGCAAGTGAACAGCAATGTCAAAGTAGTATATAGGGTTATCGAATCCACAGGGACACTAGGTCTCAATAGAATCAGAAACGTAGAGATTAATACTAGAAATAAGCAGATGGTGAAGTAAATAAATTGCGAAGCAAGAAAGTAAACAGTAGCAAGTTGGTTGTGAAAGCAATAAACTAAAAGCGTCAAGCCTAGGGTATTCTCAGGAAATCAGACAAGCAGACAGTTCATTCAACAAGGATCTAATTAAGCACAGTTCTAGAACTCAAAACACAGATATAGAATTAACCAAATTCCTTTGCGATAATTCTCTAAGTCTAAGTGCAGCAAACCAAACTTTCGTTTGCGAGAACTAACAGATTAAACTAGCATTAATCCCAAGTTTGATATGTTCACAATTATCCTAAACCAAACTTCCGTTTGCGCAAAGTTTAATTGCCCAATTTAATTAGTTCAGATTCCTAAACCCCACTTCCGTGACGTATTTAGCAACCTAAGATCTAGATTCTAATTGATCAGGTTAGAACTATCTTTAAGCACAATTAAATTGAAGAACAAATATAGTTTGAATCCTTAACTGAAATTGAACAAGTCTAGCAAGTCATGAAATCCTATGTGAGAAACCCTAAACCTAACAAGGAATCTACTCAGACATGATTGATGAAAACATAATCATAGAAATAATAGATTGCATAAAAGATAAAAGATTAAAGGGGTTCGAAATCTTCTCCAAATACAGATGATGTAACAGGTTCAGATCAGCCCCAAAAGCTCTAAAAATCCTCTGCTCTTAATTATCAAAGTGTGTCTAATAAAAACAACTAAAACTTGATTATATAGGTATAATCTCGGCCAAGGGCTTCTTTGTAAATATCAGAAACTTCTGGATCAAAGTGCAATATCTTGATTCTTCTAAACCGCCGAGTTTTGGCCCATCTCGCTGGTGCATCGATCGATGCTAGAGTGCAACGATCGACACCTTTCTCTGTTTCGGACAGTGAACTCTATCTCTCGGCCAAACACTCCAAAAATCTCCAAAATGCACCATTATCTCCAATTCAGCTCCAAACCTGATTATACCTGTAAAAGACTCTAAAAGAACACAAAAGACACTAAAACACAACTATATCAAGGCATAAAACCGGTAAAAACCATGATATATCAGATCCTGACAGAGACTTTGGTTGCCTCTGTGCAAGCCTCCTCATCCATGGCGGAGAATAAGTTGTATCAGAATGAACTTGTCCAAGAAAAGAAGGAGTAAACTGCTCTCCAGGATCCAAAATCACAGTATCACTTGGCTGCTTATCATCCTCATCCATAATGGTGAATGTCTGTCCATCAATCAGCGGTTTGCGCAGCTTATCCATCTCATAACGCAGCGGCTCATCTCCCAGGTGGAGATCAATCAGAATGTGTCTAACATCTATTACTGCTTTTGTTGTAGCCAAAAATGGTCTACAAGGTATCAACGCATCATCAGGATCACTGTCATATTTCAGCACTAAGAAATCTGTTGGAACCAAGTAGTTTCCAACTCTCACCGGGATGTCCTCAAGGAGTCTTTCTGAAACTCTTATAGACTGATCAGCTAGGACAAGAGATGTCCTAGTAGGCGGAAAATCCAGCATACCCAGCTTCTCTGCCACAGAATATGGCATAAGACTTCCAGCAGCTCCCATATCACACAGAGAATGCCTAAAATTATCCTCAAAGATAGAACAGTTAAGCACAAAGACACCAGAGTCAGGCAGTTTCTTTGGGATCTTGTGTTGGGAATGTCCTGAAATCTGCTGTGCTATCTCTAGAAAGTATGATAAGTGTCGAGATCAGACATAAGTCATAAATACTGGGTGATCATGATGACTTGCTAGAGCCCGCTCTTGATCTATAAGTTTAGGACTTATTACCAGTATTGTATGATCCCAAAGGGTCACACACCATAGCTAACGGGAAAGTTAAATGGAATTAATACGGTAAGATGCAAGGCATTTACTATATTTGTACAGAGAATTGGGCCAGACAAAATACAGTCTTTTGTCTGATTTGGGTCTTGGGCCCAAAAGCCTAATAGGCCATTAGTTTAATTACTTGGGCCCATATAAGGGAAGAGGAGGCGCCAGTAAGCCCTAGTAGTCTGCGATTTCTAGGTCTGGCCGTCCTCTCTCTCTCTGTTGTTCCAGCTTGGTCTAGCAGCCTGATCCAGTAGCTTGTAAGCGTGTGGATACCTAGGAGGAGCCGGTAATCATCAGCTCTTGCAGATCTCGATATTCCTTTGATCAATCCGCTGCAATCACAAGGTAATGATCCTGATCTGTTTATGATTCAACTGCAAATCACCTAGATCCTAGTTGATTATGTTAGGTTGTAATCTGACAATTACACCAATGAACACACATAATCCTACAGTGGTATCAGAGCCTAGGTTGTTAGGTTTTTGCTTTTTGGATCATACTAGGTTGTTTATTAGTTTGATGAATCGATTTTAATGAGTAAAATTTGATCAGAAAACTTGAAAAACCTAAATTGTAAATCGCATGATCCGATTGAAACCCATCGGTATGCGATCTGGTCGCCCGTATCGATCGACGAGGGAGCGGGATATCGATCGATATCAATCGGATCGATTGCTTCTCGCTGTCCCGATGACCCGATCGCAACGAGCTGATGCACGCGAGTATCGATCGACGCAGGAGCGTCATATCGATCGATATGCAGGCCAGGCATACAATCCGCGAGTAGCCAATCGGTTCAGCCGAGCTTCGCGGTTCGTTCTTCCCAAACCCGCGACAATGAACCGATCAAACCGATTGTGGTTCATTGTCAGCTTTAGCTAAAACCGCAAGTTAGGTCAAAATTGGCTAAAACACAAGGTGTTTCTTCCCGGTTTTGGACTTAACCGAACCGATCCAATTTAATTGGTGGTTCAAGCGGTTAACCCAAATCGCGGTTTGCTGGAAATTATTTAATACAATTGGTATTATTTAATTTCTGGTTAAACCGGATTTAAATTCAAAAATTGAATTTTAACCTAAACCGAAGGCTGGTCTAAGTTTGATTTGGTTGGACCAAATAATTTAGAGCTGGTCTGGTTTAGTAAATAACCAGTTGGATTTAGTAGTTAATTTGGTCTTGGACCATAATTAATGAACCGACTCGGTTATGTCAAATTATTGGGCCAATTGGAATTCTGTGGTCTTGGGCCAAGAATTGGGCCTATAATTTGTGACCCAACTGAAAACTTCAATAAAATATTAAATTAAAAATTTCTATTTTTAGCAAGTTTCCAAATTTAGAAAGTTTCTAAAATAAGCATGTTTCCGATTTAGAAAGTTTCTAAAAATAGTAGGTTTCCCTAAATAGAAAGTTTCCATATTTAGTAAGTTACCTGAAATGGAAAGTTTCCCAAAATAGTAATCTTCTATTTTTGGGAGGAAATCTATTGAAACCTAAAATCCTCAAAAACAATATCAAGCTTGGATGTCTTGCCCAATCTTGTCAGCTACTTAACGCTTATTCAATTACAGATATGGCTTACAGTGTGAGGTGTCTGTTTTTGCGTAAGTAAAGTAGTATATAGTCACTAATTTCATTGGGAGTCCCAGACTTTAGTGATTATTTGGCTGTAAGAGATTGGTTTCCTTGACTGGGCCATCGGGAGTCCCGGGCCTTGAGACATCTGGTGAATTGGGCCTTGGGCCCAATCCACAACCGAGAGTTATATGGATATAACTAGCTGTGTGTATGCTTACCAAGTAAAGCTAATTCCGGGTGACGGCCAGTGGCCCACTTTGGTTTTAGTTGAAAATGGATCTCGGAATCATTGCATTCATATGAGGTTAAACAAAGAAATTTTGAATGCAATGCGAGTTTTCTTATAAGTTATTAAGATTACTCTTTTATGAACTGAATAACTAAAACTCTCTAAATTTCAGTTATGACTAGCACAACAAATCAAAACACTTTCTCGATCCGGTCTGTCCTTGAGATGGACAAACTAAACGGATCAAATTTCTGTACTTGGTACCGGAACTTGAGAAATATTCTCAAGCATGAGAGCAAGGACTATGTCCTTGAAATTGCTCTCCCCGAGAAATTGAGATCAAGTGCCACACATGCAGAGTGTGATGCTTGGAACAAGCATTACACTGATGCGGTTGATGTGCGAAATCTTATGTTGACTACCATGAGTTCTGAGTTGAAGCATCAATATGAGAACTTGGAGTCACCCATGGAGATTGTCGCAGGCCTCAAGGCAAAGTACAAGGGACTTACACGAGTTGAGAGATGCCAGACTTTGAGGCGTCTCGTTGAGTGTAACCTCCCTGAGGGAAGTCCAGTTAGTTTTTATGTCAGTAAAATGATTAGTTACTTTGAAAACTTGGAAAGACTAGACTGTCCCATAAGTGCTGAGCAAGCCTTTTACCTCATCTTTCAGTCTTTGCCGCCGAGCTATAAACAGTTCATTACGAACTACAATATGAGCGGGATGTCTAAGACATTGACTGAGCTGCATGAAATGCTTAAAACAGCTGAGCTGAACATGAGAAAGGGTTCCCGAAAGGCACTTAGGGTGCAGAAGGATAAGGGTTTTAAGAAACCCGCAAAGGACAAGGGTAAGATTAAGGCCATGAAGATCTCGGATCAGAATGGGCCCAAGTCTTATTGGAAGCCCAAGTCTGACCCACTTGTGACACGTAGCTACTGTAAGGAGCAAGGGCACTTGACAAATGAGTGCAACAAATTCTTGGAAGATTTTGAAAGGTTGAAGATGGATTACAAGCCTTCATCTTCAGATGAAGAATGAAGAAGGAACAAGTGGAAGTTCAAGTCGTGAATGGAGCTGATGTCTCTGCATTCCGAGTGGAATTTTATTTGATTGTTGCCTTCAAATTTGGTTTTCTTTTGGGAATTACTATTTGTGTAACTGCTTTGAGCAGATCTACATCATTCATTTCAGTTATGGATTTGGATATTTATCATTTTGATTAAAACATATTTTGAGTTTTTGAATCTTAATGATTGTTTAATAGTAGCATTCCATTAAAGAATTGGTTTTATGAAAACGAATAAACCAATAACATAAATATCAAATCAACTTTCTTTGGCAATATTGTTTGGGCCGCATTGCTGAGAAACAAATTCGGAAACTCCATCCTAAAGGATTTTCTCAGAAGGCTACTTTAATAGGCTTTTGAGATCAGTTGACTAAAGTCAAGTGATGAGTATGAATTTTGTTTGAATGGGCCAAATGATTGTTCTCACCTTGACGTTTTAAACATAGGGAAGGGGCTTATTGGGCCTAATTCATTTGAATTATGAAAGCCCAACGAGCATAATTGCTGCAAAGAAAAGTGGTCAGTACTTCATAATCGGGCTGATTCGAATCAGTAGATGATGGTTATGTCATGAAGACATGAACTGGAATTCTTGATGAAATTAAAGAAGTTCCAAAATGAAGTACAAGGACTAGTTGAAATATGGCTTTTCGAATTGTCGAATAAGCAGATCACTTGAGTCAAGTAAAATGTGATTATCTTTATGAGTGCGAAGTAAATTCGCGACTCAAATCTCCTGGAAACTCCATTGGAATGGTTTTTGTGACTGGAGAGATCAAATATGTAAGACATAGTTTGATTAAAAGAGGAATCACAGTAAGATCTTCCAATAATACCCGGAAAATAAACGTTCTAATAGTCTCAGTGAAACAATAAATTAAGTTCCACCAAAATCAGATAAAAGACATCACATTAAATGTGAACTGGCATTGAGCCAACTAGTCTTTTCTGGATGTTTGGGAATTGTGTCATGTAATTGACACTGATAAGATTTCAGCCAATTAAAACACAAGTGCTAATTCATTGGTTGTCCAAGGGAAACCAAGACTCACTACTGTTACAACCATTCTGAGGACAGTATCAGTGTCGCTTGGAATTATGTTTTCTGTAGAGAGATATACTTTCTAAGAAAATAGTGGGAGTAAAGTAGAACTCGAAGAAATTCGAGAGACACAAACATCTGCTCAATCTTTTGAAAGAGCAGAAGTTAGATCTACAAGAAGCTGTAGAGTCTGACACTTGTGGAGTCTGTTTTTCGCAAGATCCGAAAGGATTTGTCACAAACCCTTAAGATATGGGTATATCATAAATGAAAGTCATGATCCGTTGATCAATGATTGTGACAAAGATGCGAATAAATGAAGAAGCAGTGTTTTGGGCTCCAACTCTGAAAGTAGTTTTAAGAAACTACCAGGAATGAATGCTGGTTTAACAGATCCATGAATGGTTTTGTGCAATCATCTGGGAGTTGGAATCTTGGTTTTGACGAAGAAATCAAGGATTTGATTTTGTCAGAAACAGTAGGAACTGTAAATTTTAAGAGACTAGTGGGAGCGTAGTTGCAAGTCTTGTAGTGTGCATAGATGACATACAAGATCTCGGAAATAACGCTCTGTTGTTGCAGTCTATATTGACTTGAACATGGAGGTTACTTTAAGAATAAAAGATTTGGAGAAAAGACCTGATAATTCTTGGAGCAATAATCTATAGAGATTATATGTGCTGAGTGGATTGTGTGAAATTACACGAATCCAGAGAGTGCAATTCCAAGAATGGCTTTATACCAAAGTCTTATGGTATGTGTCTCATAAGATGATGTGTCATGGACACATGCTGAGTGAGAACACATGGATGAGAAAGTGAGGTGCTAAAAGTCGGTAGAGTCTGAAAGGCAAGTTTCCAACAGACAAAGATGATTTCTGGTCACAGTCCGGTTATATCTTGTGTCTGTGTGGTGGTGCAAGGCACTGTTGCTGACTCCATGGCTTAAGCTGAACATTTCGCAGCTTGGGAAGCGGCAAAAGAGGTTGTTTGGATAAAAAAAATTCATCACTGAACTTGATGTGGCTAGCTGCACATCTGAGATCCAAACACATTGAGGGTAGGTATTACCCATTCCGAGAGATAAATGATAGAGGTGTTAAGTAGATCAGCAAGTTTCAACAAATGAGAACGTTGCTAATCTATTAACAAAGCCACTCCTTAGGCCTAAGCACGAGTCGCGGACTGTAGCTGTAGGATAAGTGAAATTAAGATGTAGTCTTAATTTCAGTGGGAGTTAGTAAAGGGCTTTATTTAGTTATTTTGATTGGTTCATGTAAACATTTTTAAATGTTAATGAAATTTTTATTTCTGGATTATTTTAACTGTGATATAAAATAATCGTTCCAAAATGATTCATGTCATTATATATGGGCCATCGAAGTACATGAGTAGACTTGATCCTGAAACCCCATATTTAACGAAATGACATAAATCATAGTGTCCATGGTCGAAGGTTGTTGAAATTGGAACACCAACAACCACTTGAGACTAGAGTGTGTTGAGACTTATGACCAAGTTTCGAGGGGTCATAGATGCGCGGCATCAAAGTCGACACATAGGTATATGCAGGGGAGCATATGACCGGACATGGCCCGCTAATGAGAACTCTACAAGATATTAATATCTGTGTCATGAGAGGTTCTCATATACGACTATAGAGTATAGTCCTTAGACCTGAGTTCGCATGCATGTGGCTGCACATGGATTGATGCGCTTTGATCATTGTCTAACGCTGTTTCGTAACTGGGAGCTATAAGGACCTTGGTTGGGTGTATTATAAAGTGTGTAGTTCATAGTGATGGAACAAGATGGGATTTGTCCCTGCCGTTTAACGGAGGTAATATCTCTAGGCCAATCGGAGACTTGATAGCTGGTAAGAGAGTGGCCACTCCCAAACGGACTTGCCCAAGTCGTTTGAATTGTCAGTATCAAATCTGGTCCGATGAACATGGTCTGGCTATATAAGGATGACACGCATCTTGCCTTATGCCAGATCGAGATATTGAGACAAAAGGATTAGGGAATGTAGGATTCCAGTACAAGTGGGAGATTGTTGGGAATGTCCTGAAATCTGCTGTGCTATCTCTAGAAAGTATGATAAGTGTCGAGATCAGACATAAGTCATAAATACTGGGTGATCATGATGACTTGCTAGAGCCCGCTCTTGATCTATAAGTTTAGGACTTATTACCAGTATTGTATGATCCCAAAGGGTCACACACCAGAGCTAACGGGAAAGTTAAATGGAATTAATACGGTAAGATGCAAGGCATTTACTGTATTTGTACAGAGAATTGGGCCAGACAAAATACAGTCTTTTGTCTGATTTGGGTCTTGGGCCCAAAAGCCTAATAGGCCATTAGTTTAATTACTTGGGCCCATATAAGGGAAGAGGAGGCGCCAGTAAGCCCTAGTAGTCTGCGATTTCTAGGTCTGGCCGTCCTCTCTCTCTCTGTTGTTCCAGCTTGGTCTAGCAGCCTGATCCAGTAGCTTGTAAGCGTGTGGATACCTAGGAGGAGCCGGTAATCATCAGCTCTTGCAGATCTCGATATTCCTTTGATCAATCCGCTGCAATCACAAGGTAATGATCCTGATCTGTTTATGATTCAACTGCAAATCACCTAGATCCTAGTTGATTATGTTAGGTTGTAATCTGACAATTACACCAATGAACACACATAATCCTACATCTTGGTTAACAACACATCGCTTATCCGTTGAGGGACCACAATCACCCAATCTTTCAGCTCTTCATCCAAAGGCAACATCTTATTCAAGTACCTCTGCACACATGGGTGATAAGGTGGATCATCAGATAATGGAATTTCTTCCAACTCTTCACCAAGCTCTTCCAGCTTCTTAAGCTCTTCAATATCTTGCTTAATCACTTCATACACTGAGGGATATAATCTAATGGATTGTGCATAAATCTCCTGCTGAGTAATCTCAGATACTCCAGGGAATAAACGATGCTCTAAATCTGCATCAATGCCTTCAGAATCCTGCGAGTCTGTCTGTTCATGACCTGCAACGACCGATGCTAAGGGTGCATCGATCGATGCAACACTGTTTTCACAGTTTTTACCCGACAAATTTTCCCCAAAATCCGAAAATTCAGCTTCTTCTACCAACTCAGCTGTGCTTAGCTCAAATCCTTCACCTAGGTGAGATCCATCATCAATGTACACAGACCATGCCTTAATATGGGTGTCTGCCCCTCCTTTTCCCTTCATAGAACTGGAAATCTGACTCACCTGAGTATCCAACTGCTTCATATGAGTGTTTAGAGACTCAAACTTTCCATTGAGATCCTCATAGACAGCATCCAACTTCTTATTGCAGTCCACATAAATCTTGGTCTGACTCTCCAGCAGCTGTTCCATCATTGCCTCCATCTTACTCTCATGAGCAGTAGCTGCAGGAGGAGTCTGATAAGATGAAGATCCATAGGTTCTCTGAGTACCTTGTCCAAAAGGTTTCTGAAAACCACTAGTCTGTCCAAAGCTAGTTGAGTTCTGATTGCCTGTGAAGGCACTCCGTTGTTCTCCATTGAAAAACTTGTTTCCCTGCTGATTACCAAATCTATTTCCTTTGAATCAAGATCCTCCTATGTAATTCACATCTTCTTCCTGAGTGTCCTCCTCAGTCTGAATTACCTCAACATCTTGGGCAAAGTGGACAGCTTTCTTACCAGCTAGAAGATTACAAACTGTGTCCAGCTTAGATCTAATATCAGCAATCTCCAAATTCTCTACCTTTCCACCAGATCTCTTCCTCCTCTCATCAGTAATCTTGCAACTATTGCTGCTCACTAAGTTATCAATCAACTGCTTAGCTTGAGCAGGAGTCCTAGTGTTAAAGTTGGCATTGCTAGAGTTGTCCAACGCAGTCTGATATGGAAGATCTATGCCTCTAAAGAAGATGCCTAAAAGTGTTACCTCAGTGAATCCATGGTGTGGGCAGTCACGTTGGTATTTCTTGAATCTCATACAGGCAGTCTTAAGAGGCTCAGTAGGACCTTGGGAAAAGGTGAGTATGTCATGTCTGGACTGATCAGAACGTGCATCATCGTAGAAGTGACGCAGGAACTCACTCTTCAGGGTTGCCCAAGTATCAAACTGCCCAGGTGGCAGTTGCTTCAGCCACGCAGCAGCGTCTCCAGCGAGACAGTATGGAAAGAGCTTGAGAAACATATAATCCTGGCATACTCCATCATACTTCATGCCAGTGATTATGTCCTCAAACTGATCAATGTGATCCATAGGCTGCTCCGACGGATGACCATGGAAAGCATTCTGCTTCATCAGCGAGTAGTAGATGGTTTTGATCTCAAAATCATTCCTCTCAAAACCAGGAATTACAAGAGCTGACCGGTTTGCATGAAACTCATCCGGTCTGTTGTAGTCAGCTAAAGTCCTCTCATGGACTATCATCTGTCTATTTTGGTTCTGTCCTTGACCTTGGTTCTGCTCCTGTTGTGGTTGCTCAGGAGGATCAGGGATTACATTCCCTTCAGCATCAACCCGTTGCCCAGCAGCATTGTACGGATTGTTATCTCGGTCCCTCAGGGTACCTTGAGCATCAGGCATTATGATTACCTTCGGTACCACCATCCTTGCTTTTCTTTCTCTTCTGTTAGTCCTCTCTAGTCGTCCAAGTTCGTCAAGTCCGAGATTAACGAGGTTCAAGTTCTGATTACTTCTAGTTTCACGCGTCTGCATAAACTGTCTGTAATCGTCAAGCAACGATCGATGCTATCAGTGAAACGATCGATTCAATCTCAGAATCGCCTAGTGACGATCGACACAAAGGTGCAACGATCGACGCTATGCGAAATCGGTACCTGCGACAGAGAGAAAACAGAGAAAAATTAGTAACTAAAATAAATAAATAAAATCCTAGTAAAAACCCTATGTTCGATCCTATCGAAGACTCTAAGATTAAAATGCAAAAATGAAAACAGTGGGTTGCCTCCCACTCAGCGCTCTTTTAACGTCAATAGCTTGACGCTTCAGCTGATCTAGGTAGAGGGTGCATCATCCAGAGGCAGAATCTGACCTCCTGGAATCTCGGCCTTAGCCCAATAATGTTTCACCCTCTGTCCATTTACAGTGAATTCATTACCTTCCTTGCTGGTTAGAACGACAGCTTCATATGGACGCACCTCTTTGATCGTGAAAGGACCGGACCACCTTGATTTCAGCTTACCCGGAAACAAATGCAAACGAGAGTTATACAAAAATACCTGATCATTAGACTCAAATTGTCTGGAGACAATCTTCTTGTCATGATAAGCCTTAGTCCTCTCCTTGTACAGCTTTGAGTTCTCATAGGCAAACTGTCTAATCTCATCCAACTCATTAAGCTACACCAATCTCCTCTCTGCAGCAGATTTAAGATCAAAGTTCATCTGCTTTACAGCCCATGATGCTTTGTGCTCGAGTTCCACCGGCAGATGACATGCTTTTCCATACAACAGATGAAATGGAGTAGTTCCAAGTGGTGTCCCCGGCAACGGCGCCAAAAACTTGATAGGTCAGGTTTTAATCCTATTCTACTGCAAGTGCACAGTTAAGTGATTGTAGTATATAGGGTATCGAATCCACAGAGACTCTGGTTTCGATAGATTAAGAATTATAGAGATTTAAACTAAGAAGAAAGCAATGTGAAGTAAACTAAATAGCAATGCGAGAAAGTAAACAAGTAGCAAGATTATCGGTTGTGAAAGTAGTTAATTAAGGGCGCTAAGTCTAGGGCGTTCTCAGGAAATCAGACAAGCAGACAAATCATTCAGTCAGGATCTAATTAAGCACAGTTCTAGAACTCAAATCACGGATATAGAATTAACCAACTGTCGTTGCGAGAATTCTCTAAGTCTAAGTGCAGCAATCCAAATTCCTTTGCAATTACTAACAGATTAAACCAGCATTAATTTCAAGTTCGATATGTTCACAATTAAACTAAACCAAATTCCTTTGCGAGAAGTTTAATTGCTCAACCTAAATAGTTCAGATTCTAAACCACACTTTCGTGTCGTATTTAGCAACCTAAGATCTAGATTCTAATTGATCAGGTTAGAACTAGCATTAAACACAATTTAGATCGAAGAACATTCTATTCATGTGAATCCTTAACTGAATTAAACAAGTCTAGCAAGTCATGAAATCCTTAATGAGAAACCCTAAACCTAACTATGAATCTACTCAGACATAGATAATGAAAAATAATTAATGAATAATTAGATATCATAAAAGAGATTAAATAAGTAAAGGGGTTCGAAATCTTCTCCAAAATAAAGATGAAGTACAGGATCAGATCAGCCCCAAAAGCTCTTAAAAACTCTCTGCTCTTAATTATGATAGATTGTGTAAGCGTATGAAAGCGTATCTAAATAAAACACCAAAATCCTAATTATATAGGCTAAATCTCGGCTGGGGCTTCTTTGTAAATACTGAAAACTTCTGGGCCAAAGTGTAATATCTTCATTCTTCATTAAACGGTCGAGTATGGCCCATCTCGCTTGTGTGTCGACCGATGCACAATGTGTGTCGGTCGATGCAATCCTGTTTTCTGGACAGTGAGCTCAAGCTCTCGGCCAAACACTCCAAAAATCTCCAAAAAGCTCCAATATCTCCAATTCTGCTCCAAACCTGATTATACCTGTAATAGACTCTAAAAGAACACGAAAGGACTCTAAAACATACTTATATCATGGTCTAAAACTGGTAAAAACCATGATATATCACCTAACGAGAACATGAATTAAGCAATGGATATTCAGGTGTCGATTGTTCTTCCACAATCTTATTTCCAAGGTTGCTGCCTTTCATCATCAAGCCATAGTTTTCATAATATTTTTCTTTGTTTTTTCCTGAAATCAAATAACAAAGTCAACATTCTTATCACAAACTCCTGCAGATATGGATGTAACAACAACACACATGAAGTTTTTTTACAGTAGCACATGCCCCCAACTTGCCTCAAAATCGTGAAGAGCGACACATAATTTCAACAACAGTGGCATTTTGACTTCAAGTTCTGCCACAAACATGAGAAATCTATCATCGTCATGTTCCAAATCTGTCTTTATAACCCATAAGGTAAACTGCACTTTTTATTATCAATTTCTAAATAACCTTTAACAACTTCACTCTCTTGATTAGTGTATGACGACCTTGGAGATGCCATCTTCGAATGTGAGCATTGCGGAGCTCTATTGTGGTATGGTGAGAGAGTCGAGAAAGGAGAAAAAAGGACCTCCTAAGTTCTCCCTATGTTGTATGCACGGAAAGATTGATCTGCCACCACCACCCAAACCTCCAAAGGAACTTGAGGACCTGATATTCAAAGGTGATAGCAGAAGAAAAATTTCATGGAGAATATCAGACCTTACAACTCATTGTTTGCATTCACATTTATGGGTGGAGCAATTGACAATTCAATTAACAAAGAACGCAGACCTAATGTTTTCCGACTCCAAGGTCAAAATTCTCATAGGATAGGCAGTTTGCGTCCTCCTCCCGGAAAGCCACCTCAATTCAATCAATTATATATACATGACACCAGAAATAAGAACCAGAACAGAATTAAGGCATTCAGGTTTTTCATCGTACTTTCATTATTTTATAAAACTTATGCTACTAAATTTTGGTTCACATTCTAATTTTTTACATTATTTCAATACTTATTAATCCTGCAGCTCAAAGAGATCAGCTCAACTACCTGATTCAAAAACGCTGAGAGAAGATATTGTGAAAGATATCAAAAAAATGTTAGATGAATGTAACCCATACTCAAAGATTTTCTGAAGGGCTAAATATTGCATTGAAGATGCTCCTTCGTTCAAATGTTTATACAAAGTTGGGTTCAAGACGAACTGTTGGTGGTGATACTTACAATCTTCCAACCACAGCAGAGGTTGATGCTTTATTTTATGAGTATTTCGATATAGACATCAAGCCAAAAGATATTGTGTTGGAAACTATCGACTACAAGTTACAGAGAATTAGTGAACTTCATGCAGATTATCTTCCATTACAATATCTGCTTTTATTTCCCCATGGAGAAGATGGTTATCACATTGATTACAGCTGAAAAGGACAATGACATGTTCAAAAAATCCCTGCACAAGAGTTAGTATGAGAGAATTTTTTGCTTTCACACTCATGGAACGTCGAAAGCATCCAACAATTTTGTTCAGCTCAGGCAAATTATTACAGCAGTTTCTGGTAGATGGATTGACAATGATAGAGGCTGAAAGAATTGGCTATTTGAAGTTTAACAAAAAAACATTGCGTGCTGATAAATATATTAACATTTCAGCAGCAGTTGCTAAAGGCGACAAGAGAACCTCAAAGGTTGGAAACCGTATTGTTCTACCATCAACCTTTATCGGTGGCGCACGTTACATACAAGAAAAATATATGGATACAATGTCAGTTTGTCAGCACAATTGATATCCAAATTTGTTTATTACTTTCATGTGCAACCCGAAATGGCAAGAAATTACAAGACTATTAGAAGCAAGAGGTCATCATGCAATATATAAAATTGATATTGTTACAAGGGTCTTTAAGATGAAGCTAGATAATCTAATTTCAGATTTAAGGAAGCATAATGTGTTTGGTCCTTCGACAGCAGGTAAAAATATTTTAGTCACGTGTGTTTCTCACGCTTAAAGCCTAAAGTTTGGATGATAATGCTGATTCTATTTTTTTCATTGCAGTGATATATACAATAGAATTCCAAAAAATAGGATTTCCACATGCCCATATTCTTCTTCTTTTTAGAGAAATGATCAAAATTCCAGACCACATCATCCATTGACGATTATATATCTGCTAAGATTCCGGACAAATCAACAAGCCCAATTCTTTATTATGTTATGAAAGAATTCATTATCCATGGACCATGTGGCCTAGCATCGTAATTCACCATGTATGGAGAAAGGGAAATGTACTAAGATGTTTCCCAAAGATTTCAACGGAAGCACTTGCATCAACAAAGAAGGTTTTCCTGTTTACAGACGAAGAGATGATGACAACTTAGTTGAGAAAATGGAGTATTTCTGGACAATCGTTTGTCATTCCTTACAACTCATATTTGCTTCTAAAGTATCAAGCTCATGTAAATGTTGAATGGTGCAATCGGATCAAGGCTATCAAATATTTATTCAAATATATAAACAACGGAAATGATCGTGTCACAGCTACAATTACGCCCAATCCAGTGGGAAAGGATGCGTCCAAATCTTCAGAACCTTCATCTTCAGAACCGATTTCTGAACCAATGGTAGATGAAATTAAGTGTTTCTATGATTTCAGGTTAGTTTTGTTTTTTTAACTACATAGACTTCGTTTATAACCTGATCAATTTTTAATTAGCTTATACTTTATTTTCAAGTACATTGCACCATGTGAAGCAGCATGGAGAATTTATGGATTTGAAACTCATTACACCAGTTCTTCTATTCAAAGATTGAATTATCATCTAGAAGGAGAGCACACAATCACTTACGATGATGATGATAATCTAGAAGATTTCCTAACTAAAGAAGCCAATCAAACATCACAACTCTTAGAATGGATGAAAACTAACAACAAATTCGAAGAAGCAAAGAAACTAACGTTCGCTCAATTTCCTTCTGTGTTTGCATGTAAAAAGTCTCCTATGGAGTGTACACCACGTCAAAGGAAGAGGAAAACCTCATTTGGGAGATTACATTTTGCTTCTCCTGCATCTGGTGACAGGTTCTACTTGAGGATGCTTTTAAACATAGTCAAAAGAGTTACAACTTTCGATGAGATAAGAACTGTAGAAGGAATTGTATACCCGAGCAACCAAGGAGCTTGTTTTGCTCTAGGCCTTCTTGATGATGACAAGCCTTATATTAATGCAATAACTGAAGCAAATCAATGAGGATCAGCAGAACATGTGCGAAGACTATTTGCTTCACTTCTAAGTTCTGAAATTTTGTCAACACCTTACCATGTTTGGTTATAAACGTGGCATTTTCTCTCTGGGGATATTCTATTTATGCATCGTAGAATCCGACAGCAACCAGGTACATATTCAATCGTTTTAATTGCCTCAATTTTTATAAGCTTGGCCAAACGCTAATAGTTTATCCTCTTCTTGCAGATTATGTGATGTCAGAGGAGCATATTAAGAACTGTTGGAAATTGATAAGATTCTACAATCTAGTGGAGGTTCAATAGCGAATTATCCTGTTATGCCAGTTTCGATTAATAATAACATCCCTGATATGGTTAACCGTCTCATAGCTGACGAGTTATGTTACGATAGGCATGCATGTCAAGAAGAATATATCCGCTTGTTTCATGTGTTAACCACTGAACAGAAGGAAATATTTGATCGCATTATGGGTAAGGTGGATTTAAAAGCAGGAAGGGTTTTTTTGTCTACGGATTTGGAGGTACGGGAAAAACGTTTTTGTGGAAAAACCTTTCTACTTACATTCGTTAAAAAGGAGAAATAGTCATAAATATATCATCCAATGTAATGGTTGCATTGTTATTACAAGGAGGTCGAACATCACATTCTCGGTTTTCAATACCAATACAGGTTCACGAGAGTTCAACTTGCTCCATTACTCCTAATAGCGACATTTCTGGGTTGCTAGAAGAAGCTAAATTGATTATTTGGGATGAAGCTCCAATGTTACATAAACATTGTTTTGAAGCTTTAGATCGATCTATGAAAGAGGTTTTGAACAACATCAATCCTTTCGGTGGGAAATCTATTGTCTTCGGAGGAGATTTCCGCCATATTCTACATGTGTTACCTAAAGAGAGTCGAGAACAAATAGTTAAAGTTTCTCTATCTTCTTCGTCTTTGTGGAGTTCTTGCGAAGTGCTTAAATTAATGAAGAACATGCGACTCACTATAGAACCAGGTCCATTAGAAGTTGATCACATCAGAGAGTTTTTTGACTGGATACTCAAACTTGGTGATGGGAAACTTTCAGAGCCAAACGATGGGGAAGTGATAATATAAGTACCGGAAGATATGCTTTTCAAAGACTCCTTGGATCCAATCAACTCCATCGCGCTCAGTACCTATCCGTCGTTGCTTCAAAATCTGGAAAATGCAGATTATTTCAAGGAATGTGCTATACTTTGTCCTACAAACGATGTTGTTGATCATGTGAACAGTTACATTATGGATCTTCTACTGGGAGAATGTGAGAAGTACTACAGTTTAGATAAAATCTACAATTCAGATAATTATGGTGCAAGAGACAAGGGTATCTCCGCTGAATTTCTTAACTCAATAAAGTGCTCCAAAATGCCTAATTATCTGTTGCAAGTAAAGAAGGGTGTTCATGTCATGCTGCTGCGGAATATGGATCTTAAATATGGACTTTGTAACGGCACAAAGCTGCATATAACATCGATTTATCACAACAATTGGGCACATATTTTTTTAAGAAAACCGGTGGTGTTTGTAGCTATTCAACTCATCTAAATCCATAAATATGACATCACAACCCAAATATGTACTTAACCATTGTGCCTAAATTCCTGACACTACATCCACAGAGATTTTCAGAAAAAAAATCGTAGTTTCTAAGCTAAAGATTTATACAACAAACAACCATTTCAGTAGTCATAGCTCATAGAGAACATGAGAACTTAGTTGTTTATTTTGGTCCAACTCAAGTTGCAGCGTTGATGTGTGCTGTAAAATACCACAATTTTAAACATAATGATCTGAAACTTTGGGCAAGACCACCACCAAACAACTACAAATCGAATCGACGACAAATAAAACAAATCAAACGAGGTACGATAGCGAGAGATCACAAAGGACTCACTAGATCAGAGAATACATAGTTCGTCGGCTTTCAGTATCTGAGGTCAGAGTTCGATGGTGCGATCCTGCAGATGTAACAGAGAATGAGTTTACTAATTGATCAACTAATCGTTGTCAAATTAGATCGTGAAGAACTTAGCAAGAGAGAGATCGCATATGAACAACATCGACCAACCATAAAAAACAGGAAAACACCAAGCTTTGTATATTCGACGATTCGAGTTCGATAAGACCAGTTAAGATCATAGATTTCTGGTCGGTTTATTAGACGATTTACGTGCAGGCTATGGAATTGAGATGATCATCGATGGTTTCGAGGGAGAAGATATGAGCTGAGTCTGTCACTTATTTTTTTGAAGTTCAAAGCCTGCTTCCTCATCTTTTATTTTTGTCGGCTAATTCCTGCTAATTCCACACCGCACGTTTTTGACACTTATTTTATCTCAAAATTATTTAATTAATATACTTTTTTATTTAATATTTTATTAATTTATGACATAATTTTAACCCCAAAAAATATTAATTAAACAATTTGGGGAAAAAAATAATAACTATTACATTAGGAAAAAAATAGTTTATGACATAATTTATGTAGCTGCTTTAAAATTTGGAAAAAAATAATAACTAAAAAAAACATTACATCAGAGGAAAAAGGTATCTATTACATTACACGCAAATTATTTGTAATGAAATTTCTCAGAAAAGATTCGGACATTTTGAAGGTAGCAAGAAATGGAATTATTCGTTGATTCCTTTCAAATATTTTTTATTTAAAAAAGGTCGGACGAAAATTGGGATCATTTGGTAACCGCCTCTGTTGTATTCCTTTTTCTTTCTCTCTCTCAGAGAAAGAAAAAAAAAAAAAAAAACCAGAGCCACGTGATTCGTTCTACGCTTGACTCATCAGATCATTGATTGTAAAATTCAACTTCCGAAAAAGCTTTCATTTTTTTGTTTAATTAGGGTTACTGTGTGTTTTGGAGGTAATCTCTGAGCACCCCACATTGATTTTGACCTGAATCAATCGGATAATTCGCTTATTTGATTTGGCTCCAAGCGGGTTTTCTAACACCCAGATTCGTTGCTGTTTCCGCTGCTTTAGGTATTGTTTCTCTCGATTCTAGCTTCGGTTCTCGAGTTAGCAAAATGAAAGGAAAAAAGTCATCGTTTTTACCTCAGTTCGTGAAATTGGATGTGTTGCATGTTACTGCTTTTGAAATTCCAAATTTATTGCGATTGTTTCTGTTGATGGGTCAGAGTTTTTATTTTCTGTAGCCTATAATATGGAACTAAAGATCATTTTTTTGCCATTTAGGGATTGTATAGCATAAGAATCACAGGGTTGCCTCATTCTGGTTTGTTCTTTGGCTTTATTGCTTTTTCTCTAAAGTTAATCTGGAGTTGGCTATGTTTTCTTAGTGGTTCTTCTTAGTTATTTCAAGCATTAGTGTGATTGGTATATTCTTAATTGATGTGTTTTCACTATTTCTTTTGATGGTATTTATGAGATTGCTTACCTATAAGGTAAAACTGAGGAAATTGTTGATTACATCTCTGGCGTACAACAAGTATGAAGAAAATTGAGTTCGTAGCTAACAAAAATAAAATTGCTTTATGATGATGTTAGCTTAGTTTGTTTCTATTTGATGGGTGATTTAGAAAAGCTTGTACTAGTTCTAGTATCAGTGAAGAATTTTTGGGATTTAGGGATCAAGGGTTGTTATGTATCAGACAGCACTTTAGGTTCTCCTCCCAAGTGAAATTTGATGGCATTTATCAAAATTTTGCGTGTAAATTTGGCACTTTAGAAATTCAGGATGTCATTGAATATCGTAGTCGGAAGTCAACTAACTTGTGACTGCTTTATCAAAACTTAGTTCAAAGATACTGTAAAATTAGTGGATCACACTGTGCTGAATATACTCTTCTTCTTTTTTCATCAGGCACAAGGTTTTGGCTGCTGAACTACAAATCGGATGCTCAAAGTTATTTGTTAACCATTCCTAGCTCTGTGAAGATTTGAACTGTCATCAAGAAATCCAAGAACCACATGCTATGGGCTCTGACAAGCATTCTACTCGTATATTAAATACCCTCAAAATGGAGAGGGTCAGAACGATTTTAACCCATACTTACCCTTACCCGCATGAGCATTCACGTCATGCTATCATTGCTGTATTCCTCGGCTGCCTATTCTTTATTTCATCGGATAACATGCACACCCTCATAGAAAAGTTTTCACTCAAGTGGTGGTCCATGTATGCATGTTTGCTAGGATTTTTCTACTTCTTTTCTTCTCCATTTATTGGCAAGACTATCAGACCAAATTATTCAAACTTCAGCCGGTGGTAAGCAGCTGTGAATTCTTCTTCCCAAAATATATAACACCAATGCTCAGCTCTTTAAATTTCGTATGTCTCTGTTCTTCGTTGTGTAGGTACATTGCCTGGATTTTAGTTGCAGCTTTGTATCATCTTCCTAATTTTCAGTCAATGGGTTTAGATTTGAGGATGAATTTGTCCTTGTTTTTGACAATTTACATATCATCAATAGTCTTCCTTGTTGTCTTCCACATCATTTTTCTTGGCCTTTGGTATGTTGGTCTTGTTTCTCGTGTGGCTGGAAGACGCCCAGAGATCTTAACCATTCTTCAAAATTGCGCTGTAAGTTCACCATCGCCAGTCTCGCACATTAAAGCCACTTACTTTCTTAGCTTAAAATATTGTCTTCGAATCTCTTATCCCTGTAGGTTCTTAGCATGGCTTGCTGTATCTTCTACAGCCACTGTGGTAATCGAGCTATTCTGAGGCAAAAACCTCTTGGAAGACAGCATTCTAACTGGTTTACGTTCTGGAAAAGAGAACATAGGCACAATACCTGGCTTAAACAATTCATTCGTATGAATGAGCTGAAAGACCAAGTGTGCTCGTCGTGGTTTGCTCCAGTTGGATCTGCAAGTGATTATCCACTTTTATCCAAATGGTTCATTTACGGAGAGGTATCTCTTTTTAAACTGTTCCAGTGAGCTATAAATATGCTTTATTTATTTACCTTTTGATTTTTTATCCTGTTCATACCTTGGTATTTTCAGATTGCGTGCAATGGTTCGTGTCCTGATTCATCTAATGAAATTTCTCCCATATACTCGTTGTGGGCCACATTTATTGGTCTTTACATTGCCAATTATGTAGTGGAGAGATCAACAGGGTAAGTTGCATCTCTCCATATGAACAACTTGGGTCTTACATTCAAATGGTATTTTTATCTAAAAGTTTTGTTATGCTGTTTAGGTGGGCTCTGACACACCCTCTGTCAGTCGACAAATATGAGAAGCTAAAGAAGGAGCAAATGAAACCAAATTTCTTAGATATGGTTCCTTGGTATTCAGGGTACGTCAGTGCCAAACTAATATTCCCCTTTTCTGCTTACGATTGTTTTTATTGAGGCGAGTAAACGATGAAAGCAAGACACTTGACCAGGTGCTGACTTCTCTAATTATATGTTTCAGAACATCAGCTGATTTGTTTAAAACTGTGTTTGACCTCCTCGTATCAGTGACAGTATTTGTTGGCCGCTTTGACATGCGGATGCTGCAGGTATACTTTTATTGTTTATGATATGATCTGATGATTTTATTCCTCTTTATGCGGCCAGACATTTATCATAATTGCATTGTAATGTTTTTGCTTCTTTCTTTTTTGACAAATCTTTAGGCTGCAATGACCAAATCTTGTGATGGAACCAAGAGGGAAGAACTTTTATATGACCACCTTGCTAATAAGGACAAATTTTGGTTTGATTTCATGGCGGATACTGGTGATGGTGGGAATTCATCATATGCTGTAGCGAAACTTCTTGCTCAGCCTATTCTCGAAGTCTTGGTAGATGGTAAAGCTCGACCTTTACCTCGGGGTAATGTACTACTTATTGGAGGAGATCTTGCGTAAGTGATTTACATATTATCTGTAGTTTTTACATATTCTCTAGCTTTTGGTAGTTCTAAATGTAACCGTGAATTTCTTTCAATGATATGTCCCAGATACCCCAATCCATCAGCGTTTACATATGAAAAACGCCTCTTTTGTCCTTTTGAGTACGCACTCCAGCCTCCCCATTGGTATAAAAATGACGCTATTTCTGTTGACAAGCCTGAATTACCTGAGGGAGTGAAAGATCTAAAGGATTATGATGGTCCCCAATGTTTCCTCATCCCTGGAAACCATGGTGAGTTCCAGGCCTCACCTTCGTTTTACCTTTAAAATAATTTGTTTCACATACTTAGTTTGGTTTCTACTGCCATTTCCTCTGACTATAGCGTATTGGTTTATAATTTCGTAGACTGGTTCGACGGACTCAATACATTCATGAGGTATATATGCCATAAGAGTTGGTTAGGCGGCTGGTTAATGCCCCAGAAGAAAAGCTATTTTGCGCTGCAGCTACCTGACGGATGGTGGGTGTTTGGTTTGGATCTTGCACTTCATGGTGATATTGATGTTGACCAGTTCAAATTCTTTTCCGAATTGGTGAAGGAGAAGGTAATTTTTTATATCATTTTTATTAACTCGGGAGTTGTACCATTATTTTGTTTACGACTTAGTATATACTGTATTACTCGGCTATAAATTTGAGATGTCTTTAGTTTTTGAAGTACTCCTAACAATTGGTTGAGGCTATATTTAGTGGCTTTGTCTTTTCATATTACTCAGTTTTCATTTTGTTGCTTAAGCAAATACATATTTTCTCATTTAGGTTAAGGAGGATGATGCAGTAATCGTTATCACGCATGAACCAGGCTGGCTTCTTGATTGGTACTGGAGCAGCGATACAGGGAAGAACGTGAGGCATCTGATATGCGACGTTTTGAAATACAGGTGTAAACTTAGAATGGCAGGGGATTTGCATCATTATATGCGACATTCATGTACTCAGTCAGATGGGCCTGCTCATGTCCAACATCTTCTTGTTAATGGCTGTGGAGGAGCTTTTCTGCATCCCACCCATGTATTCAGCAAATTTTCAAAGTTCTATGGGGCTTCCTATGTAAGCAAGGCTGCCTACCCTTCTTTTCATGATTCGAGCAAGGTAAACTTTTATTTCTCCAGTCTCTTATCACTAACTTGCCTTTCCTTTCTATGCATTCCAATGATATATGTTGTTTTGTGTTGATTGCAGATTGCTTTGGGGAATATTTTGAAGTTCCGGAAAAAGAACTGGCAATTTGATTTCATTGGTGGCATTATATACTTTATCTTGGTCTTTTCATTGTTCCCTCAGGTGCGTCTTAAACTCGATTGTCCTATTTAAACAATGCACAACGTCCCGTTATAGATAAGGAAGCTGAGCTGGTGTTTCATATGCTAAAGTGGGTTTTTTAATCTGAAGACTGCATATATGTAGATTTTCTTTTTCCTTGAGAACTATCTTGCTCACAGGAAAATTGCTGTCTCATTCCTTCTCGTTCCTCATTGGTTTCAGTGTAAGCTTGCCCACATCTTACGAGGTGATTCGTTTTCTGGTCATCTGGAGAGTTTCTTAGGCACAGTTTGGAACGCCTTTGTGTATGTGATGGAACAATCTTACGTGTCTTTTGCGGGTGTCCTAATGTTGCTTATCACTGCAATCATATTTGTCCCCTCAAAAATATCTCGCAAGAAAAGGGTGATTATTGGAGTTCTTCATGTTGCTGCTCACCTGATGGCAGCTCTGATTCTCATGTTGATGTTGGAACTAGGCATAGAAATCTGTATTCAACATAATCTCCTTGCAAATTCTGGTCAGTATCCATTCCATATATAGTTGTTTGGGTTTCGTGACAAAGTGCACACTGAACGAGCACCGTGACTCATTACAATGTCACTCAGTGATTTATGCTGTGACACTTTTTTTCACACAGGGTATCATACATTGTATCAGTGGTACAAATCAGTGGAAAGCGAGCATTTCCCAGACCCTACTGGCCTTCGAGCCCGTATCGAACAATGGACGTTTGGCCTTTATCCCGCATGCATCAAGTATCTTATGTCAGCATTTGATGTTCCTGAGGTAATTACTGTACTGTGTTTTGTGTCTGTTCTGTTAAACCGATATCCAATTTAAAAAACCGACCTGAGTGGTTTAACATCAGGTGATGGCGGTTACCCGGACCAACATTTGCAAAGAAGGAATGGAATCGCTCTCCCGAAGCGGAGCTGTTATCTATTATGCTTCTGTCTTCCTTTACTTCTGGGTGTTTTCAACCCCTGTGGTGTCTTTGGTGTTTGGAAGCTACTTGTATATCTGCATTAACTGGCTCCACATTCACTTTGATGAAGCTTTCTCTTCACTCCGCATTGCCAATTACAAATCTTTCACCCGTTTCCACATCAAAGAGAATAAAGACATCGAAGTATTCACTCTAGCGGTTGATAAGGTAACTAAGAGAACACTATAGTAGTTGCTACAAAACTGATAGTGCTGATACTGAAATGATTGTCATGATACCAAATTACCAATATTTATGGATCATGTCATTGTTTTTGTTGTTGTTAATTAAGGAACTGTAACGAGAGTTGTGTATATGATATGAGTTTAGGTTCCAAAAGACTGGAAGCTGGACAAAGATTGGGATTCAGAGCCGAAACAGAGTGGGGTGATGAGCCATAAGAGAAAGTTTCCAAGTAAATGGTGTGCCTCAGCTCCACAACAAGACCCTGTTGCTACCGTGAAAGTAGTGGATTATTTCGTTATTCATAGATCACATAAACAGAACGGAGAATCTTAGATCAGGTCTTCAGTGATCCTTTATTATAGTGCTTCTCTCTCTCTCTCTCTCTCTCTCTCTCTCTCTCTCTCTCTCTCTCTCTCTCTCTCTCTCTCTCTCTCTCTCTCTCTCACTTGTATAAAATTAGAATGTAATGCATGTATTAGCGATGAGATTTACAGCCTCTCGGCTTCTTGTTTGTGAAATATATATGCCTTTCTATAGGTTTTAACGTCCAGTATTCTGTATGCTTGTTTATATTTTAGTTAATCCAGACAAATAATATATAAGAAATGGATTATTGTTTTTTGGGATTCAAGTTACAAAGACTGCCACAACATTCTCTAATAAGTTACAAAACAACTTTGTCCCTCTTTCTCTCACATTCTCTCAATCATACAACAATTTTTGTGCCCTTAATCAAGCCTTAAGTAATCTTAAGAGCCTCCCTAATTTTACAGATCAGGGGAGAACAAAAAAATAGTGGATGGCTCAATAAAGACAGTAAAGAACTCACTCAGCCTGTGTTTGGGCATTTTATGAAGAAGGGGCGTATTCTTGGATGGCTGTTGCTAACTTGTCCCTAGCCTCTGCTGTCTTTGTCCTTATCAGAAAGGTTCTAGGTGTTACGTTCTCGTTGGAATCCTCCTGTTGTAGGTAGATAAAATCAGACGAACTACAAACCACCATGAAAACGCAAAAGAAAATGTTTCAGCGGTTTTTATTTACCGAGGAATGGAATATTGCAACAAGTGCATTCTTCTGTGCGCTCGTCTTGATTCCAGTGTACAGTAGAGCATTCAGAAGCAGCTTCCCGACCTGGCAAGAGGAAAGGTTTATAATGTCTAGAATCTGTAGACAAAGTTGGATGTGTACTGAAACCATACATCGTTTCGGACAAGAATTGTGGCTTTTGATTCTTTCGTTCCCTTGTCGGCGCCTTCTTTGCATTTTATGTAGAGATTCCCAGTTCCTTTATCCTTCCATGTACCTTTATCTGTTGGGTCATTTGACTTCACAAAAAAAATTGATACGAAGGTCACAACAAGTTGGTCTACAGATTCCATCTCTAACAACCTCTCAATGGTCTCATTCTTGTTGCTATATCCTCGTCATGGTTATTCATATTACATAACTAAAGTTACATTTATGGACAATAGCAAAGTATTTGGAACAGTATAGTGAGTGCTGCTACTGAAAAAAAGGAACTAAAGTTGTTGATCCAGCAGAAAGGTAACATCGAAGTTTCAGATAACAAATACCTTGACATAAAGCTTGCATTTAACTTCATGAACCACAGTAACACCCTTCTCTTCGGTCTTTTTGACAGATGGACTGCTCGGTTGAGGTTGCTCATCCTCTGCAGAGTCAAAAGAATCCGATGTTTACAAGCCCATTATGCCTTGAAATTTGTAAGTTGAACTTTGGACAATAGATATATAAATAGATGACAATTGTGGTATGAAATCAGTTTGCAGTGGTAAAAACTTACCAGCCTCTGCATCATCTGGAGAATCTCGCTTTGCAGGTATGGCCACAGGAGTAACTAATAGTCGCAAACAAGGAAAAAGGAAAGTGGAGGTTAGGTCTATAAGATAAACCATTGTCCTAGAGGTACAAAGCTGATCAATGACAAGTCCAAAAATGCATTCTGCTAACGGGAAAGTAGATACCTCCAGATGAAAAAGGGTTTTGACTATTAGAAAATGAGAAAGGAGGTTGGCTATTAGAGATTCCTCCTGCTTGACTGCTGGAAAATAGGCTAGGTGGGCTGCTTTTGGCTAAACCAAACTGGCCACTGCTAAAAGATCCAGTTTGGCTATTGGATGCTAAACCAAATGGACTGCTGGAGAATACTCCAGGCTGGCTTGAAAACGTACCAGACTGACTACTGGAAAAATTGGAAGATTGGTTGTTCGAGAAGATCGCAGGTTGACTGTTTGAGGCAAAGAGGTTGTTATTTGAAGCTGGTTTAATGTCGTTATTCTTGACTTCAGCCACTAGTTTCTTTTCTAATCCATGAGATTCAGGGGATACAATATCCCCCTTTCCCTTATTTTCTTTTAGCCAGTTGACGACATCTTTAAACTTTTCCTGTAGAGAAATGATGAGGTAGTGATTTTAATGAGTCCATCAATGGATAGAACCCATCCTAACCAAAGATACTTTTCATGTTGAGAGAATTTACCAGAATGTTGGAAGCATGGGTAGTGTAGTCATTCATCCCATCTTCCCAAAGTTCATCAGGATGATTCTTCAGCTGCATTTGCACCCAACTGTTTTTTTACATTGGATCATAAGCAATTGAAGGAATATAGACAGAACAAAGAAAGGTATAAACTATATAGAAGAGCCAACAAGTAGAAACTAGAAAGATAAAACAAAATTGTGTTACCTAACAAACTGGTTATTAAGAGCTCTGACATGCTTCCTAGCTAATTCAGCCCTCTGTTTATCCAATGATGCCGACGTTAACGAACTCTGCTGCATCATCGGCGCCACACTCTCGGTAACGAATAAGGTTCCTTCCACTGGCTTTGCATTCTTAAACTGCAATTTCCCTTTCAAAATTAATTTATATACAGTGCCCACAACGACTACTTTGATATATTCAAAAAAGCAGACTTTAGATTAATCATCACCCATAATCTAGAGCTAGAATGTTAATTTACCCACTAAGAATACCCAAAGTGTCGATTTTTTATCTTCAACCCGAATTACAGAAGCGGCGAAATACGGAAATGTTAATGAGATTCGATCGACAAAACCGTACGCAGAGAAAAGAAAAACGGCAAAACACTCACGGGAGATTCATTGGCTTCGGAATATGATTCGGAAACAGCGGCTCGTTTTAGACCCCTCATTATTCAGTCGCGGATTTACTCGGCGGAGGAGAATCGGAAAAATAACGAAAGAGGCAGCTGCTAAATGGGGATCTTTTTTTATTTAGGGTTTATTGTGGCTTTCTTCCAATTTTTTAAAAATATAAATTTTAAAAAGAGAAGAAGAAGAAGAAAAGATACTCTTTTAGATGCCTTTTCCACAGGAAAAGAAAAAGAAAAAAAGAAGAGTTCTTATCAGAAATATTAAGGATGATTCCATACCCTATTTGCCATATTATAGTCTTAAATCACGCATGTTTGTCTTATCAGAAATATTTTTAGCAAAAAAGAAAAGTTAAGACTTTTATACTCCTTTAGTTTCACAAAAATATCATTGTACAATTTTCACATATATTAAAAAGATTATTGTTGTAAAAAAAAAGATTATTAAAAATTATATTCTACTCTTTATAAATATTATATAATTTTCTCTTTCTAATTGATACACTAAAATAATAAAATTAAATACTCTTTATAAAGATTATTAGCAAATATCATTTTGCTAATTAGATACTTCTAATGGCGATCGCAAAGGCGATTTACGCCGGTTCCTATATCATCTACGAGATCTTGCCGGAAATCAACTCCCGGTGGGTCCCACTTTTGATCTCAGATATTCTGTCATTGGACAGTAATTTGATCGGCAGTTGTTGGGAGTTATCCCTCCACCCCGAAAATCTCTCCCACTTTTATCTCTGGAAACCGCCATGGATAACCGTCTTCCTATATATTTATGTTCACAGACTCCCGGCCTACACTTTCTTCCCAATTTGTTCATCCCTCTCTATTCTCATGACGGATAAAATCAATAATCGGATGCAGAACATTAATTTAGGGATCAATGATGCTCCGATCTCTCTCCCACCAGGCGTCTGTCAAGCAGCGGCAGCGGTTAATCGATTTGCTCTGGTTGTATGCCCTGTAAATCCTCGTAAACAAAACTCCCGTTTGTTGATCTCGCAGATGCCGCGTTTATGGGGAGTTGAAGGTTCTACTAATGGGAGAATTATTGCACCTGGGAAGATCCAATTCCTTTTTCAGACTGAGGAAACTTTGAACATGGTTCTTCGACGGTCGCCATGGTCATATGCGGATTGGATGGTTACGGTTACGCGATGGTACCCTAACCTCTCAACAGAGTCCATGAAGATCATACAATTCTGGGTCCAAATCAGGGGAATTCCGATTCAGTATCTCACGAGGCAAGCAATTGAATTCATCGGTGATAAGTTGGCGCCGGTCTTCGATGTGGATTTTGACGAGAACTCGACTAGAGTTGACTACGTCCGAGTGCAAGTCCTTTGGAATATTGATGATCTGCTCCGTTTCCAACGAAATTTCCAGTTCACTTCAGGGGAAAATACGATCTTACGATTCAAGTACGAAAAGTTGCGTCGCTTCTGTGTGCGTTGCGGAATGCTCTCCCATGATCAAAACGACTGTACCATGCGCTTCGATGATGATAATGATGGATACGATGATGGCCCTGAACATCAAGATCCTGATGCGGATAACAATAATCCATCTCTCACTCCGAACATTCCTTCTGGAGATTTCAACACCAACAGGGCACAAGCAACGGTCCAACCACCTAATGTGGTCGAAAGGAATGCCAACCTGTTACCTGTTTTACCGTCTCTGAATGCTGCTGAATTCCACCGAGGTGATACTAACTCTCCTGGTAATGCTCTGATCCCTCTGGACATCCCTCCAATATTGATGATCCCTCATTGCCACGGTAATACTTTCGAACCACTTCAAGTTCTGGATGAGTCTACTATGGAATCATTAGGGGACAATGAGGATGCTTTGAAGGAGTATCTACTGCATGCCAGGAACATTAAAGGGAAAGGACATATCCAGATTGATGAAGACATGATCCCGCAGAGAGGAGATTGTTCAAAACGTAAGCGTCAAGATGACGAGGAAACACAGGATGTTGCTGATAATTCTAACGATGATCCCGTACCACACAAGCGTATCACTTTATCAGATTCGGATGGCTCTGACTCGGTTAACCAACGTCCGGACGGAGGCGCGGGGGGCCCGGTTCCCCCACCAGTCCCATGAAGATAGGTTCTTGGAACTGTCAGGGCCTTCTTGGGTCACTGACTAAACCTAGACCGTCAACATTCACCAGACATCCTTTTCCTTATCGAGACAATGAATCCTCCTGCAGTTGTACATAATGTTGCTCTTTCACTAGGATTTCCCTTTCATGTATGTGTTCCTCCATCGGGTCGTGGTGGAGGACTATCTTTGCTTTGGAAGAACTCTGTTTCTATTTCATGTATTTCCCAAGATGTACGCCTCATTGATACTATCGTCAAGTACAATGGTTTTCAGTTTTATCTCTCCTGTGTTTATGGTCACCCAGTCCAACAAAGACGACATGAACTATGGTCACGATTATCACAGCTAGGAAATTCACGTACTGATGCATGGATCCTAGTTGGAGATTTCAACGATATGCTATCAAATTCAGAGAAGAGAGGCGGACCTGAACGTGATGATTGGACGTTCCGCAACTTGAGGAACATGTATGCAACCTGCGACTTAATGGATTTAAGATCAGTGGACTCTCGTTTTTCATGGGTGGGAACAAGATCAGATCATACGGTAGAAGAATGTTTAGACAGGGTAGCTGTGAACACGGAATGGTTGGTCAAATTCCCAGCTTCCGAGTCGCACTTTCTACCTTTTGCTGGATCAGACCATCGTCCGGTCATAACCACTTTGGCTATATCCTCGGGCCTCTCACGCAAGCCATTCCAATTTGATAAGCGTTTACTAGACCTGTCGGACTTTAAAGAATATGTGTATGAAGGATGGCATTCAACAACATCAGATCATACGTCAATCATCGAACGTATTGCGAATTGCCGTAGCTCTTTGGCGACTTGCAGAAGACGCAATAACTTGAATTCGGGTAGACTCATTACTGAACTCAAGCAAGACTTGGATATGGCTATGACAACACCTTCTTTACGAAGCCAGGTTTCGGTAATCAGACATCAACTGATTGAGGCATATCGGGCAGAGGAGGACTACTGGTACCAAAAAAGCCGGAGAACTCGTTTGACAAAAGGCGATAGAAACACTGCATACTTTCATGCCTCAACAAAAGCTCGGTACAGTGCTAATCTAATACTCACTATTTTAGATGACGCGGGTACTTGTATACGAGGAAATGAAAATATTGGTCACGAAGCCGGAAATTATTTCCAGAGAGTATACACTAGCTCAGCTACGCCGCTAGATCCATCTATTTTTGAGGACATTCCTGTTAAAGTTACTCCACAAATCAATGAGGAGCTGACTAAACCGTTTACGAATGAAGAAATCTCCAGGGCAGTTCGGTCGATAGGGGCAGATAAAGGACCTGGACTTGATGGATTTACGGCTCGGTTTTACCATAACTGCTGGGACATTGTGGGTCATGATGTTTGCCAAGAGATCAGACTTTTTTTCGAAACAGGACATATGACTAATGGGATCAATCATACGAATATTTGTTTGATCCCGAAAACCACTGAAGCGCGATATTTCTCAGATTACCGACCTATCGGACTTTGTAATGTCATTTACAAAATCATCTCCAAGCTCCCAGTGGGTCGTCTCAAACGCTTCCTGGATCTTATCATTACTGAAGAACAAGCTGCATTTATACCGGGTAGAATGGCATCAGATAATATTTTGGTAGCAAATGAGCTAATGCATTCTTTGAATACAAGGAAGCGTGTGGAATCAAGTTATTTGGCTGTCAAAACTGATATCTCTAAAGCCTATGACCGTGTCGAATGGAAATTCCTAGAAGAGACAATGCGTGTTCTGGGGTTTTCTTCGGTTTGGATTAATTGGATCATGCTAATGATTAGTACAGTCACGTACTCCGTACTTATCAATGGTGTCTCACATGGTTTTATTACTCCGCAGAAAGGCCTTCGTCAAGGTGATCCTTTGTCACCATACCTATTTATTTTGTGTGCGGATGTTCTGAGTCATCTCCTGCATAAGCAATCGGAACTTCAGATTATTCAAGGAATTAAAATTGGTAATGGTGTTCCCCGAATAAGCCATCTGCTTTTTGCGGATGATTCGTTATTCTTCATTCAAGCAAATTCTAGAAACTGCAGAGCCTTGAAACATGCATTCGATCTCTATGAACAATGCTCGGGACAACTAATCAATGTATTGAAATCCTCGGTTACCTTTGGTTCTTTGGTGGTTGAATCTCGACAACAGGAACTAAAGAGTATTCTGGACATTCACTCTCAAGGGGGGTCTGGCAAATACCTAGGACTGCCAGAACAGTTTGGTCGGAAGAAAACAGATATGTTCCACTTTATTAAAGAAAATGTTAAACGGAGGACTTCTTCTTGGACTGCCAGATATCTCTCGGAAGCCGGAAAAGAGGTACTGCTCAAAACTGTGGCCATTTCTATGCCCGTCCACTCTATGTCTTGCTTCAAATTACCGGGCCAGATCACCGATGAAATCACCTCGGAGCTTAGACGTTTTTGGTGGGAAAAAAAGCGTGAAACTAAAGGAATCCCATGGGTGGCTTGGGATAAACTCAATCTACCAAAGAACCAGGGTGGCTTAGGCTTCCGTGATCTACCCAAGTTCAATGATGCTCTTTTAGCTAAGCAAGCATGGAGGTTACTAACGCATCCTGATACGTTGTTTGCACGTTTATTTAAATCACGCTATTATCGTGATTGCTCTGTTTTGGATGCAAAAAGCCAAAGGCTGCAATCGTATGGCTGGTCCTCCATCCTTGTCGGTCTGAATTTACTTAAACAAGGAATACACTATACTATTGGTGATGGAGCAGTAACAAGAGTTTTTACAGATAACTGGCTGCCTACCTTTCCTCCACGACCGGCTCGACCTATCCCGGAGGTACAACATACTAATCTTACAGTACGCGATCTTATATTTTCCCTTAATGGTCGGCAATACTGGAATGCAAATGCTACTACGGAGTCTATACACCCTGATGACCATCAGCTAATCTTTTCCCTATACCTACCACGTCTTTCTACACCTGACGTTATCCTATGGGCATATAAAAAATGTGGTGTTTATACCGTACGCTCTGGTTATAAGATGGCTTGGTATCGGGATCCTGTTACTTCTACTATACAGCCCCCTCATGGTCGTTTAGAAAGCAAATCTAAAATATGGAAGCTGCCAGTAGAGCCAAAAATTCAACACTTCTTGTGGCGTATGATCTCCAAAGCCATTCCGACTAAGTCTCGATTACGAACAAGGGGAATTGTTCTTGATCCGACCTGTCTACGCTGCCATAGTGGGGAAGAGACAATTAATCACCTATTCTTTGAATGCCCACATTCGTCATCTTTTTGGTCTATGGCTCATCTTCCTCACATCTCCCAGTTTACACCAGATATGGATATAAATATCGAGACTTTGCTTGACAACGTTGGGAACTCAACAATCAATTTGGCGGAACAACTAATGCCTTTCATGCTCTTATGGAAGATTTGGAAAGCGAGGAACACTCTCACATTTACAAATACACAGGTCGACATCTCTCACGCAGTAAGTTTATGTCTTCATGATGTCCTTCAATGGATCTCTGTCCTAGATAATTTATCAGAAGAAGCACATACAAGAACTACTGCTCCTACATCAGTTTTGGCATGGTCACCTCCACCCCAACATTCTCTAAAGTGTAATTTCGACTCAAGCTTTGATCAAACAACAAACTCTGGAACTGCTGGTTGGCTTTTCCGTGATCATATAGGTCAAATTGTCTATTGGGGTGCTTGTCATCTGCCATCTACTATCTCGGCGTTACACGCTGAAGCTCTGGGGCTACTGGCTGCCATGGATTCAGCGCGTAATTTAGCCATTACCGATATCATATTTGAAGGAGACTCCCAGATCCTAATTCATCCTCTTCAAAATAAAATTTACGATTGGACCATCCACCACATCTGTCGAGACATATCCTTTATTGCAACGGCTTTCCAAAGGTGTTCTTTCTCTTTTGTCTGAAGAACAATCAATACTCCTGCGCATACTATTGCCTTGCTATCCAAGCATCCACTTTTCTATACATTTGATTTTACGGTTGTGCCTGATTGGTTACACTTAGCTACTGCTATTGATACTGTAAACATTTTACATCAATGAAATCATTTTGCCGGAAAAAAAAATAAAAAAAATAATAGAATTAAAGTTTGATTTTTATTTTAAATTTTACATTAAAAATACAAAACGACACTATTTTGTGAAACAAAAATAAACTCTTAAAATGACACTATTTGTGAAACTCAGGGAATATCATAATAGGAATATATAACAAATTAGTTGATGGCAACGATTTTCTGACTATCATATCAAATAATGATATATTGCTAGTTAATGTTACGTTGTCGTCGGAAGTTGACAGTTAATGTTACGTTGTCGAAAGTCGTTTACAAAAAGGGTTGATGAAATATTCAACCTCTGTGCAATAGGTCCTAACACCCTTTCGCTAAGAGGTGAGCTCCGGGAATTTAAATACAAGGGCTTATTTTATCTTACGGTAAAGTACCCATCAAGTATACAATACACGATCGTCCGATAAAAAAAAAAGATATTAAAAAGAAAGTTAGAACTTGCTCGGAGAAACTTGCCTCAAAAAGAAATGTTCTCGCAACTTTATTTCTCTCACATTTACCCTAGCTTCTCGATCCTCTTCGCCTCTCCAACACCTCTAGGCATTGCGAGAGTGCTCGATTTTCCTCTTTTGGTAAGTGTTGATGTGGCGTTGCGCTTGTTCATGCGACAGAGTAATTGATCTGACTTCATGTTATATATGGGTTTAGCACCCCATCTACTTAGAAGGCCCAATGCTTATTCTTTGATTAAGGGTCGGTCCAACAGAAACAAAACGGCCCAACAAGCAATAAGGGCCTGAACATATACGCCCGAACCGAGCTCATCACTGTCGGCTCGGCTCGGCTCAACCCAAGCAAAACGACAACAAGCCGGCTCGGCTACGCTAACGACCAAAAGAACGTACGGCTAAGCCCATCTCATCACCAAGTACGGCCCAATCCGCACGAGCTCGACAAGCGGTCAACGGCCTGTTAAAAATATGACCGTATTTTACTATAAATAGGAGTCGACACTGTACATTAATGTAACTTTTTGGAGATTTGTGCACTTCTTACTACTTTCTCTCTCTAGAGTCAATTTCCCGAATTGTAAACCGAGCTCGTCTATCGGCCTGCTCGGGAATCTGAATACCAACTACGCTCTTTGCCGAGCATACCACTCTCAACAAAGAACCCCGAACACAATCTTCTCTTCGTTCATCCCGAGCACCACTTTTACTCTTGCTTATCTCTGAATCTAGTCGGTTCTCTCTCAAGAACAACTTAGCTCCTTCGGACCGAGCACGTCAACTCTTTAGCAAGACGCGCATCTCGACCTCGTGACCATCTCGGTTATCACAATTGGCGCCGTCTGAGGGGACATTAAGTTTTTCTTCACCAACGGGCAGATTCAGCGATGACAGGATTACCACCAAACAAGGATTACGTCCACATCGAGGACATAACAAGTTCAGAAACAGCCTCCCGAGCAAGAGGGCAACCCCAGCACGTTTCTCAGGTTGCAAATCCAATCATTCAGCCGGCCGGCGCCGAGCAGCAACCTCTAAATACCGAACGACCACAACAAGTCGTGGAAACTCAGACAAACGAGCAGGACATGTCCGCCTTGCTCAAAACTCTCATGACTCAAGTAGCCGAACTCTCCCAGGGAAGCAACGCACGCTTCGATCAGCTCGCCACGGCACATGCAGTATGCCAGGGGCAAATCAACGATCTACGAATGGCAAGTCAACAAGGATCCGTTCCCCGAACTCACCTTCACCGAGCGTTATTTGAAGAAACGCCACCTCCAAATCCGAGAAACCGAACGGTATCGCAGTAGCAGACCGAGGAAGAACAACCTCCCAACACGGATATTCCAGGCAGCTCAGCGCCTGACGCGCACAGAGACAGCGAAATTGAAGATATAAAGCTAATGTTGAAAAATATGACGTCAAAAGTCCATCAAGCGATCAGCTCGGCCCCCGAGATCGACCGTGTACTGGAGGAAACTCAGAACACTCCTTTCACTCATCGCCTCATGGATATCCAGTTTGAGCATCCTGTCTCTGCGGTCAAAATCAAGATGACGACCTACGACGTCAAATCCGACCCAAGGCAGTTTCTGACGGCATTCCGCATTGCAATGGGGAGGACAAAGTTCAGCGTTGGAGAACGTGACGCATGCTACTTCCAACTGTTCGTCGAGCATTTGACCGGCTCGGCCCTGGATTGGTTCTCTCGTTTGGAGCCAAACTCGATCGACGGATACAACGACTTAACGCACCTCTTTCTCAAACATTACTCGATGTATATTCAGGAGGAGGTATCAAACGCCGACCTATGGGCTATCTCCCAAGGACCGAAGGAAAGCCTCCGATCGTACATCACCCGCTTCAAAAGCATTTTGGCCAAAATCACGATCACCGACAGCGAAGGTCTACCCGCACTCCGAAACGGCCTCTGGTACGAATCGAGCTTCCGAGAAGAACTGAAGAAAAATAGACCAAGCTCGCTAGAGGACGCCCTCCACCGAGCATCGATCTTCGTCGTCCTCGAGGAAGAAAAAGAAACCCTAGCCAAGAAGTTCGGGCCCAAGAGTTCGACTTCAAAGGACAAAACCGAAAAGAGTAACGAGCAATACGAACCTCGGCAGCACTACGATCATGATTACAAAAAGGCCAAAGAAGAAGAAACCGCGAGAAAAGGGAAATCGTCGTATTACGTCAGCGATCAGTTGCAAGGACACCGACAGGACGAGGAGCGCCCCCATCAGGATCAACGACAGAGTCATCCCGACCGCTCTCAAAATCATCAGCATGATCGACCCACCCAAAGATACCAAGGTCAAAATCAAGGCAAGCCAAGGAACAAGTTCGTCCGAGGAGCCGATAAAAGCAAGTTATTCTGCGAATATCATCAGCGAGCGGGTCATAGCACCGAGGAATGCAGAAACCTTCAAGCCCTCCTCTTCGCCGATTACCAAAAAGACGGGAAGAAACTAGTGCTGGATCGCAACAAACCTCACCCGAAGCAAATCAACCAGGTCACGCAACCAAAGAACGAGGCCGAGCGCTTCATGATCGTCCAGGAAGAGCGAAGGAAACAGGTTGCTTTCGACGAGGAGATTGAACAAATCAACGCAGCAGCAGCTGCGGATAAAAGAGCTCGCGACGAAGAAGAGGAAGACGGAGCACATCCACCAAGGAGACGAATAAACATGATTATGGGAGGACTGCCTATGGTCAACGATTCAGTACGATCGATAAAAGAATACAAACGGAGGGCCACGGCCGCCCAGCATTACCGACGAAACGCCACTGACGAGCTCAGAATCGGCGAGGAAGTGAGTTTCACCGAACAGGATGCCGAAGGAGTGGACCAACCGCATAAAGATCTGCTCGTCGTCGCCATGCGAATCGGCGACTGCGAGGTAGAAAAGATTCTGATCGACACCGGCAGCTCGGTCGACCTAATTTTTAGAGAAACGCTGCAACGTATGGAGCTCAGCGACTACCGTATCAAACCATCGACGAGACCACTAACCGGCTTCTCGGGAGACTCGATCAACACAATCGGAACAATCAAACTTCCAGTCTACGTCGGTAGAATTACCAAGCTGATCAAGTTCGTAGTCGTCGACCGACCAGCTATCTACAACGTCATCCTCGGCACGCCTTGGATTCACGAAATGAGGGCGGTCCCGTCCACATTTCATCAATGCGTCAAGTTCCCAACCCCATTCGGCGTATATACACTACGAGGAGATCAGAGGATATCCCGCACATGCTTCCGTATCAAGCACAAGATGCGCCGCAAATCGCAGGCGTATTTAGTCGCAGAACCTCGGATTGAGCTACCACCGCCTGATCGACCGCAAAAAGATGCAGTGATACAAGTCAATATCGACATCAGAGATCCCGAGCGCTGTGTCGGAATAGGAGCCGATCTCCGCGCCGACTTGCGAGACAAGCTAATAGAATTCCTCAAGGAAAACGCTACAACCTTCGCCTGGACCACCAGCGATATGACCGGAGTCGACCCGACCATCGCATGCCACGAACTGCACGTCGATCCGATTTTCAAACCAGTTAAACAGAAAAGACGGAAGCTCGGCCCCGAGCGCGCTAAAGCTGTCAACGACGAAGTGGAACGGCTTTCAAAGGCCGGTTCGATCACCGAGGTGAAGTACCCCGACTGGCTGGCAAACCCCGTTGTGGTAAAAAATAAAAACGGTAAGTGGAGAGTTTGTGTAGACTTCACCGACCTCAACAAAGCATGCCCAAAGGATAGCTTCCCACTACCACACATTGACCGGCTCGTAGAAGCAACCACCGGACACGAGCTGCTCTCGTTTATGGACGCCTTTGCAGGATATAATCAGATCATGATGCACCCAGACGATCGGGAAAAGACTTCCTTCATCACCGACCGCGGTACATATTGCTACAAGGTCATGCCCTTCGGGCTCAAGAACGCAGGAGCGACGTACCAACGCCTCGTAAATCGCATGTTTGCCGACCAGCTCGGAAACACAATGGAGGTTTATATAGACGACATGCTCGTCAAATCCGCCTTAGCAGACGACCACATTAGCCACCTCACGACGTGCTTTGCGAGTTTAAACAAGTACGAAATGAAGCTGAATCCAGCAAAATGCACTTTCGCGGTCACGTCGGGAGAATTCCTCGGCTACATTGTCACAAGAAGAGGAATTGAAGCGAATCCAAAGAAAATAACTGCAATCACCGAACTGCCATCGCCAAAGAACACCATAGAAGTCCAACGCCTAACAGGACGCGTCGCGGCTTTGAATAGATTTATCTCACGTTCGACGGATAAGTGTCTCCCTTTCTACAATCTTTTGCGAGGGAATAAGAAATTCGAATGGGACGCTAAGTGCGAGGACGCGTTTCAACAGCTAAAGACCTACCTCTCCACCCCACCAATTCTGGCCAAACCCGAGGAGGGAGAGACGCAGTACTTGTACATCTCTGTATCAACCTCGGCAGTCAGCAGTGTGCTCGTCCGCGATGATCGAGGTGACCAAAGACCCATTTTCTACACAAGCAAAATCTTCGACGACGCGGAAACACGCTACAACACACTCGAGAAGCTCGCGTTAGCAGTCGTCGTCTCAGCTCGGAAGCTCTGCCCTTATTTTCAATCACATTCGGTGGTCGTACTCACGAACCAACCAATCAGAACAATCCTGCATAGTCCGAGCCAGTCAGGAAGAATTGCTAAATGGACGGTCGAGCTAAGCGAGTACGACATCGAATACAAACCCCGAACCAGCGCGAAGGCACAAGTCCTGGCTGACTTCCTCATCGAGCTACCACCCGAGCTCACTTTCAACGAAGCCCTGCCTCCAAAGGAGAAATGGATTCTGTTTGTAGACGGTTCTTCATCAAGAAACGGTTCGGGTGTAGGAGTCAAATTGACATCCCCGACCGGCGAACTAATCGAACAATCCTTCCGCTTAGGATTTCCAGCCTCAAACAACGAAGCCGAATACGAAGCACTGCTCGCTGGACTACGACTAGCCGAAGTGGTAGGAGCAAAGCAAGTAGATGCGTTCGCCGACTCACAGCTGGTCGTAAATCAATTCAACGGGGAATACGAAGCAAAAAACGAACGCATGGACGCATACATAAAGCTCGTCCAGGAAATCACCGGACGGATCGGGTCGGTCACGCTAACCAAAATCCCCAGAAGCGACAACTCCTCCGCAGATGCACTAGCCGCTCTAGCTTCGACTTCAGACCCCGACCTTCGTCGAATCATTCCAGTCGAATGCATAGCCCGACCGAGCATTACACCAGACGAAGTCGTGTTGCTTATTACCGAGGAAGATGAGGGGCTGGACAACGCTCACAGAAACAACGAATAAATTGTCAAGGACAATAACCCCGAGCGTACCGACATTATCGATTGGAGGGACGAGATCAAAGACTACATACTAACCGGAAAGGTTCCCGAGGATCGTTGGGCAGCTCGCCGACTGAAAGCCCGTTGTGCGCAATACGTAATAATGAAGGATGAGCTCTTCCGTTGGAGTGCGTCCAAGGCTCTTTTGCGCTGCATCAACGGGCAAGAAGTCCAGTGGGTCACCGAGCAAACGCATGAAGGAGCTGGCGGAAACCACACAAGCGGCCGAGCATTAGCCGCAAAGATAAAGCGACACGGCCACTTCTGGCCGACCATGATCGCCGACTGCGAAAGCTACGTGGCCCGATGTGAGAAATGTCAAAGGCACGCACCGAGCATACACCAGCCGGCCGAGCTCCTCGCCACCGCAGCCACACCCTACCCATTCATGCGATGGGCGATGGACATTATCGGACCTCTCCCGGCCTCGCATCAAAAAAAGTTCATCCTAATAATGACCGATTACTTTACCAAGTGGGTCGAAGCCGAATCCTACTCGGAGATCAAAAACCTCGACGTTCAGAAGTTCGTTTGGAAGTACATAATCTGCCGTCACGGTGTTCCTTACGAGATCATAACCGACAACGGCTCTCAGTTTATCTCCAATCTGTTCGAAGGATTCTGCGCGAGGTGGAAAATACGTCTGAGCAAATCAACACCGAGGTACCCACAAGGTAATGGGCAGGCCGAGGCGACCAACAAAACGATCATTGACGGTCTGAAGAAGCGAATGGAAAGTAAGAAAGGCCTCTGGGCCGACGAACTCGATGGCGTTCTCTGGTCTCATCGGACCACCCCGAGAACGTCAACCGGCCAGACACCTTTTTCACTCTCTCACGGAATGGAGGCAATGTCCCCAGCCGAGATGTGCGTCCCGATAATACGCCTGAGTATCGCGCCCGAGCATGAAAACCTTAACAACAACATGATTATCGACTGCCTTGATCAAGCAGAGGAACTACGAGACCGAGCGCTCCTACGTCTCCAGAACTACCAGCAACAAATCACCCGACACTACAACAAGAAGGTCAAAGGACGCCGTTTCATGGAAGGTGACCTCGTTCTCCGGAAAGTGTTCGAGAACACACGGGAATACCGAGCAGGGAAACTCGGCGCAAACTGGGAAGGTCCGTACATCGTTTCAAAGATAGTAAAACCCGGCGTATACGAGCTCGTAACGATGAAGGGAGAAGCCATTCCACGCTCTTGGAATGCAAACAAACTCAAGAGGTACTACTACTAGGCCGAGCATCTCTCGCTCACGGAAAAGCCGAGCATCGCACTCAAAAAAAAAAAAAAAAAAAAAAACGAGCATCTCTCGCTCCAAAACCGAGCTCGCTATACACGAGTTCGAGTAATATGTAAAGTGAACTACGATCGGCTTGATCCCCTTTCGGGGTACGTAGGCAACCTCTCACGAGGCTCAGCTATATCAATAATAAAATTTTATTAAGTCAAAATTCCTGTTTCAATCACACCGAACAGATCAACATCCTGGCCAGATGCTCGATACATTGTAAGCCGGGCCAAGTTCCCGCACAAGGCTGATCGACAGTAAATAAGCCGAGCACAGCTCTCGCATAACGTCCCGGTCAGACCTTAGGGGTAAGCCGAGCACTCACTCGCACCCGACCTGTGGTACAACGAAGCATAGTCTCGAACCCCACAACTAAGTAAGCCGGGCCCAGTTCCCGCACAAGGACGACTGACAGAAAGAATAAGCCGAACACAGTTCGCATAACTGTCCCGGTCGGTCCTACGGGATAAGCCGAGCATCTTTGCTCGCTCATTGCTAAACTCGTATATCTAACCCAAACCGAACACCTTCTTTCGATGTTTATTCCGACTTGGACATATATATATATATATATATAAAAGAGCGAGGAAAAACAAAATTCATTAAAAGTGCTCAAAGGCACGAATCCGGTTACAAACAGGCATTACAAAAAAGGGGGAGAGAGAAGACAACAAAAATTCATAAGGAGAAAATCTAGGAAGCCTCGGGAGCTCGATCTTCAGCCATATCCTCGTCCTCGCTACCGATCAGCCCAGCCGTCCGGAGATTATCCACCACCGAGGATGTCACGAGCGCACGATTCGAGACAGGCTGATCCGAAACAGGCATCGAAGAAGCCCAATCGGCCCGAACTGGACTACCTGGCGGAGTCATAACAAAATCCCCTTCAACCAGGTCGGTGAACTCAATCGAGATGAGTTTCTCCTTGAAACGAGCAGCATCGGAATGCGCCTTGGCTACCCTATCAGGAGGAATAGCAAACCCCTCCTTGACCAGCGTCTCCAGCATAGACGCAACGGCAGCGGCCTGATTCATCAATATCTGGGTCCTCCGCCCGAGCTCTTTTTCTTCGTTGGCTTTCTTGATCTTAGAAAGCCGAGCTTGCGCTTTGCCTGACACGCGCTCACTCTCCTTTAAAACTTCACGCGTACAGGAGGACCTCAGCCGAGCACACTCGGATTCAAGCTTATCCTGCAGGTCGGAGACCCGAACTATCAACTCATCAGCCTCCGCCCGAGCGTTCGAGCTGTCAGTCAGGCACTGTCTGTTTTCCGCATCCAACCGAGCATTCTCGGTGGAGAGATCAGCAATCTTTGCCTCCAAGTCCGAAACCTTCTCCTCTTCGACCTTGAGGGAGCAACGGAGCGCCTCCGCAGCAGCCGCCGCTTCGCGGTATCCCTCAAGCTCGGTGATGGATCTCTCTGCTCTACCGAGCTCCCTCTTCAAGCTGCAAATCGCCCTCTCGAGCTCGACTTCCCTCTGTTCATACTCATCAAGGAGCAGATTGTAGTTGGCGAAACCCTGGAGCAGGAAAGCTAAGTCAAAACCAGATAAAATTACCAAAAAAAAAAAGAAAGAAAGATAAGCAAAAACTCACCCGAACAAAATCCTTGGCCACTGCCTGTTTACGATCAGAGAAATGTGTGTGCGTGACAGGAGGCAACTGTCTCGGAGGACTGTTCCTCAGCAACCGGAGCAAGTCAGCACAAGCCTCCCCATCACGAAGAAGCGGCTGGGAACCTTCATACCTCACAGCGAAGCCATAGTCTGTGAGCGTGCCTTCACCAGGTCCACCGAGGAAAGTAAGCCCGGCGATCTCATCCAGGTTGGGAATATCTTGTTCGGTTTGAGGATCAGAAACCTCATTTCCTTCCCGACCATCCATTTCGCCTTGGTCAGCAACCTGATCATCCCCCGGACGTTCCAAAAGAGCCGCCTCATCAACACTTGGGCCCTCAACATTCCCAACCTGGGTATCAGCAGCCTCAGGAAGAGCCATCAGGTCCGTTCTACCACCGACAGTGTGCTCGGTAACATCAGTCGCTTGGACCTCGGTAGCAGCAGTCCTCTTTTTCTTCCTCTTCCTTACCAAGGAAGGAACACTGGCGGCTTCCCCGTCTTCCCGACCGTCGCCAGAAACGAGAGGAGTCTCTGGCTCAGCAGCAGCCGTTTCCTCGGGTCTCGACCTCTTCTTCTTTTTCTTCTTCTTCTGAGCTTCGACCGCGTCCACCGCCTCGCACACCTGACGAAATAAATCTCGATGATACTCATTCACAAAAACCATCCCACGAGGGACCTCCCCAACCCATGGCGAAAACGGTCGGTTCGGGTCCAGGACATCAGGATTTACCTGTGGTTCAGAAGGATTCCCATGCTCCACGACCTGATTTCCTAGCGGGGTGGCAAGGTTCTCCTCGACATAATTGATAACTTCAAGATCCATTCGGCCCATTTCTTTCTTCCGGCTCTTCTTCGGGACAACTGGAACGAGAGGCCTGTTGTTGTACTCGGTTAGGGACTCAACCAAACGAAGATGACAGCCTGCAAAGAATATACATATATTTTAAGAAACCCGAGCAAAAAAAAAAAGAGAAGAGAAAGCAAGAAGGCATACCTTCGTCTAAGCACTCAATAGCTCGCCTAACCCGACTAGCGTGAACGTCCGGCCACCTCTGAATTCCCTGAGCAACATGCTTGTGTAGATTTGTTAAAAAATTGTCCGGTGCCGGGAGGTCAAAAGAATAACGATCTGCAAAAAGAAAGAACGAGGATGAGTTAGTCTATTTAGAGGAACGAGCAAAGCAAAATAGTTACCGTGAAGATGATTCCAAAGCGTCCTATATGGCCTCTCAGGATCGGGGACCGAGGCTGAATTGACCCGAACGTAAAAGTAATGGTCTTGCCAATCGTCAACCTTAGACGGTTTCCCTATGACGACCTTCTCCCCAAAACGAGTCCTCATACAAACATAACGAGTCCCGATGGTTGTAGGATTCGTCAAAATCGTCGTTATCTCCTCGAAAAACCGAAGCGTCATGTCCACCCCGCATTCGGAAGCCAAAATCATAGAGCCGACCAGATTCTGGACGGCAGCCGGGCATAGCTGGGACATGGCAATCCTTCTTTCCTCGCAATAGGCAACTAGTAGCCTCGGTAAAGGAAACCGTAGATGGATATCCCTGAACCAAAAATCGTACATGCATATCCACCCCTCCGGACAATCCCAAGGCCTCTCGTGCGGCTCGGGCATACGAAGCTCAAGACGATCCACGCCCCCAGGGTCTCAGTTGTCCCTCAGCCAGGCTAAATCATCTTCCGAGCATTTCATGGGAAGAACATTACGAACGGGACGCGTCTTCTTTTCCGAGCCATCCACAGCCTTTCGCCCCGTCTTCCGAACCTTATTCGGCCTCCTCGGCTCCAGCACCATCCTGTCACACCGAGCCTGATCAACTATGGCCACCACTTCCGCCTTCACTGGAAGAGAGCCTAAATTCTGAACCAATGGGACCCAAGGCCGAGCACCGTCGTCCTCCGAATCTATCAGGTAGGGCACCCGGAAGCTCTGCACGCTACCCGAAGCTGACGTAGTCCGAGCTCGGTTGCCCTCGGGATTCTGGGAAACAACCCCTGTTTGCCCCGAGCTAGAGGAGGAAGCTTGCTGCGCAACGGACGAACTGGACTGAGCGGAATTACCCTCGGACAATCTTACCGAATAAAGGTCTCGATCCGAAGAGGACGCTGAGTTGGATTCAATTCTCATAACTTGCTAAATTCAACAACAAACTAGAGAGAGAAAGTAAATTCTAGAGAGAAGGGAGAGCGAAATACCTGCGGAAGGAGAGAAATGAAGACGCAGAAGAAGATGGAGCAGGATATATATAAGCAAGTGGGGGAATTTCGAGACAAGCGCAATGATGACCCCTACGCAACTCTTCAGCTTCCCGCGTTTATAGATGCCATCATTACAACGATGCGGCTCTTCGACATCCAGCTGATTCCCAAGAAACCTTTCGCACTCCCCGAGAAAGAAGCAACCAGGCAAGCGAACACAACTGACCGATCAGGCTTACACCAAATAAGTATCGGCCCAACTAAAAAGTAACGACCAAATCCGCCGACTTCGAGTACCACGAAGATCGACGAACTGGGGGAGGGCTTACTGTTATATATGGGTTTAGCACCCCATCTACTTAGAAGGCCCAATACTTATTCTTTGACTAAGGGTCGGCCCAACAGAAACAAAACTGCCCAACAAGCAATAAGGGCCCGAACATATACGCCCGAACCGAGCTCATCACTGTCGGCTCGGCTCGGCTCAACCCAATCAAAACGACAACAAGCCGGCTCGGCTACGCTAACGACCAAAAGAACGTACGGCTAAGCCCATCTCATCACCAAGTACGGCCCAATCCGCACGAGCTCGACAAGCGGTCAACGGCCTGTTAAAAGTACGACCGTATTTTACTATAAATAGGAGTCGCCACTGTACATTAATGTAACTTTTTGGAGATTTGTGCACTTCTTACTACTTTCTCTCTCTAGAGTCAATTTCCCGAATTGTAAACCGAGCTCGTCTATCGGCCTGCTCGGGAATCTGAATACCAACTACGCTCTTTGCCGAGCATACCACTCTCAACAAAGAACCCCGAACACAATCTTCTCTTCGTTCATCCCGAGCACCACTTTTACTCTTGCTTATCTCTGAATCTAGTCGGTTCTCTCTCAAGAACAACTTAGCTCCTTCGGACCGAGCACGTCAACTCTCTAGCAAGACGCGCATCTCGACCTCGTGACCATCTCGGTTATCACACTTCAGTTTGCATCTGGGCTGCTAGCAATCTAGCAGCGAGCGAGGGGGCTTCTCGGTGTTGGTGGTGCGATGATGGCTTTTCTCAACTATGTTTGCCTCGCTTGAGAACGGTAGTAGTTAAGGGCAAAGTTTTTTCCGTCACTTTGCGGAGGTGCCTCTGACTCTCCCTCCCATGATTTTGTGGTGGTCATGTTGCTCGCCTTAGAGGGGCCTCGACAGTTTGTGGTCTGCGCTGACGGCCTCGTCTCCATTTTGGCCTTAACTATATCTACTTTTTCTCTCATCTCACTTGTAAACTTTTGCAGCATCACATTTCCCCTTCCTTGGTGTGGTGTGTTCGGTTTGTGAAGCATGTGAGATCATGGTGGTTATTCACTCAGGTGGTCGGCTTTTGCGGTGAATCTGGATTGTCTTCCTGAGTTGACTCTGGTTTGGCCCCCATTCATATTTCCTATTTTCAGGGCCCGTTTACTACTCTTAATGTTAAGGGGGAAATTTGGACATGTCTCTTTCAATCTAGATTTATTTTCAGTCGAGAGGTTGTTGTTGGTTTCTTTTTGGGTTAGGTTTTGTTAGATATTGTTTCAGAGGAGGTAGTAAGGTTGCTTTCCTAGAAAGTCTGATTATGTGCTAACCTACAACGATAGTATGGAATTTTATTGGTAGTATGAGTCTTGGTCTCTTAGTTTCGTTAACTAGTGTAGTCTTTTCTGTTTACTATATAGGTTTGATAAATGAGCGTCGCTCTAAGATTTTGAGGACGATCTAGAGCGAGCATCGCATATCTCTCTAGTATGACACCTATTTTTAGGACGTCTGATGAAACAACTTATTTTTGCATATTTGGCGATTACTCAGTACGTCTTCTTGTTTCCTTACATATTCTCCTTCAACAATTTTGGTATCTACTCATAATAAGCTCATGGTGACACTACAAATTGATCTTAACACTACCAAGTGAAGGTATCGGTGGAGTACTGGTTGCATATTGATTCCATATTTTTTATTCTTTTTTGTCATAAGATTAACCTATTAGATTCAACAATTTGTAAAACGTAAACCTTCATTTTTTTAATGATATATACAATTTAGCACACACAAAAAGTTGGAGCATGGTGGCTAGTCTCTGCTGCATCAAACTTAGTTGAATATGATTGTGAACTTTGTTGTAGATGAGTTTAGCACGCCCTCATACATGCTCATTTAGGAACTAAGATGACCTCAAATAGCAAGGTGGGCATATTAGGTCGGCGGTTTAAAAAAATACATGAAAACTATGTGATAACGCTGCCCGTGTAAGATGAATCGAGAGGCCAAGATTTGCGCCGATCATAAAAGGAAAATATATATTTTGTGTGGAAAGTAGTCTTCTTACGCCGACTTGTAACTCTATATAAGAATGACATGCTCGTCATTATAGACACGCGTTCATAATAAAACTTCGTAAAATCGTTTAGTCTTCTGATGCTTTTTGATAGATTTAACCTAAAAATTGTTCACCATTCTCAATCAGTACAACATGAAGCTAAATTCTAACAAACTGCACGTTCGACGTTACATCTAGAGAATTCCTCAGTTCTGTTGTCACACAAAGAGGAATAGAAGCTAATCCAAAATATATATCTGCCATCATCGACTTACCATCGCCAAAAAACACTCACGAAGTACAACGACTCACATGTCACATCACCGTTCTCAACCGGTTCTTCTCACGATCAACTAACAAATTCTTACCATTCTTTCAACTTCACTGTGGCAAGAAGAAGTTTGTCTGGGATGACAGATTCCAAGAATAATTCATTCAATTCAAGACTACCTCTCGAGTACACCGGTCATGTCAATACCAGAGGACTGCGAAACATTCTTTTTATACATCGCAGTCTTCATCATGGCGATCAGTGGAGTCCTTGTTTTCAACAACCGTAGTGAGAAAAAGAAATCTTTTACATCAGGAAACTCTGGACGAAGAAGAAACTCGCCGTCGCAGTCCTCGTCTCAGCATGAAAATTTCACCCATATTTCTTATCTCACATGATTGTCGTTCTCAGTAGTCAACCACTTCAAAAAATTTTACACAGTCCTAGACAATCACGACGACTAGCCAAGTGGATCGTGGAACTCATCGAATATGACATCGACTACCGCAACCGAGCAAGCGCCAACTCTCAAGTTTTAGTCGAATTCCTTGTTGAGTTGTCACCAGAGTTGGACACATCTGTTCACAAAGTAAACAAAAAAAATGGAATTTGTCACTACAAGAAATATGAGTATTGATAGCACCACGAAAACGCTATCATATGTTTGTGATAGCGTTTCTATAAACGCTATGTTTGCCGCTGCCATCTTAGGTCTGCTATCTACTATAGCACTAATTTGAGATGCTATCATATATCTGTCTACGATAGCGCTAATTTTGATGTGATTATATAGTTTTCAGTAGCATTGATTTATCGCCATTTTATAAATTAATGCAGCATATTATTCGTGCAATAATACATATTTTGGTGGCAATATTTTCGGGTTGTATTATACTTTTTACTAGCGTTTTATAGTTGTTGTGTTATTATTTATAATGGCCAATCTTTATGGCTATTTTATATCCTATTAACACTTTTATATTTTGCCATATTTAATGTTAATTGGAATTATAGAAAAATTATTATATAATATTATTTTGAATTATGATTTTGATTTATTATTTGAAAATCAATTGGAATTTCATAAATAATTAAAATTTTATAAAATTAGAATTGCAAACATAATATCAAACTTAAATTTGTTTGAGTTTTTATTCCTAACAAAACATCTATATTACAAACGTCATTGAAGCAACTTGTTTCTTCTGCAACTTGTTCTCCTAGAAGCGGGTTTCCACCAGTACCTGTGTTAACATAGACGAATGTGTTAGCTTCTTCATACCAAAACTCACTTGAACAAATAAGGACTAACATTACTTATCTATTGAGAGACTAACCATGGCCAGGAGTTAGGAACTCTCCAATTTGAAGTGGGTTCTCTGCAGAAGACTGCAACAGAGCTTGAGAGTCCATATTTATTGCATAGAAATCAACACTCTGTCAAACAGGAGAAATCAATTACTCACTAAAACCAAACCAACAAAGTTGGGAATTTCGATAACCATTCGAAGCAAAAGATGAAGTTCATTTGTATTTTACAAGATACCAAATAGAAAGGAACAGAAACTCACGGGGTGTGACTGTTGATGTCGCTGATGAAGCGAGCAATGTTACTGCGTTTGTCAAGGCAAATAACTAGGCATTGCGAAGGATCAGAGGCATGGAGTAGAGTCATCATGCTGTCTCCATCATATTCATCTTCTCTATTGCTCAGATAATCAACATCACCAACATAATGTGGTTATAGTTAAGTCTTTTATACACATGTCCACCTCTACTGTGAATCTGTCCAAGTTTAAAAAATATCTGATTCAATATCATTCTAGATTGTTGAAATGCATTTCTCCTCCCGTATAACTCTCTTCTGAGTTATAAAGAGTAAAAAGAGAAGCTAATAAGAAGGTTAAAGTACCCTTCATAAGGATTGAAGACGACCATAAGTGGAGGGCATTCACCGCGATCCATCATGTTCTTGCACAAGACTAAGGTCTTTGTGTCTTGTTTCCATAGAACCTGTATGAGGCTGACTAGAGTCGCCACCAGGAAGACGTGAAAGGGTATGCCAACGATTGGAGAAAAATTGATGAAGTGGTTTGGAAGTGTCGATATTATCCTCAAGAACAACATGTAGTTTAGCAGCTTATCTCTTCTTTTCCCAATCTGATCAAAAAGACTTTAAGGCATTAATCCTTTGTGTCCTAACTTCACAGAACAGTAAGGTGCTTACGGAATCATATAAGAGAAAATAGATATAAGATGGTATGAAATATAAAGACGAGATAAACATTGGCTTCAGATGAAGTGAATAGAGACAGATAACAAAGATCTAAGAGAGGTGAAAACGTATATATAAAACTCATCAGTCTCGCTTGTAACTCCTCACTTCAACAGAACAGCAACATAACATAAGCAAAATCACTGGATCTAAGCTGAGCATACAATAAAACTTTAGGCTAGAGAACACTCACCATAAACCTCTGTTCAGCTTCTGAGGATGGAGATCCGCTGGAGGTCGCAACCCTCAGAGCTCCAGAAGGAATGTAACTACTACAAAATATTTGACACAGTGGTTAAAGAAATTAGGTGATTCTTAGGCATAAATCGTTAAATATCTACCAGAAATATCATACCTTAGACAGAAATCGTGAACCACGAAGAAAGATCGAGTGAAAAAAGCGATGATCGAGTCTAGGGTTTTCAGAGAGATAATCGACGACGAACAAAACTAAAAGGATGAGGGCACGATTCGTGAAGTGAAGAGGATGAGAGAATGGATTCATAAAGTGAAGATGATGAGAGCGAAGCTTGAGAGGAAGAGGAAATCGAAACCTCTCCGAAAGTTCGAGAGAGTTAGGCGACTGGGGAGAGTAAGAGGGTTTTTGTTCTCTGCTCAGGTAAAATTAGGGTTAATTTTACTAAAATTTTGGGTTTGGCGCTCAGTAGAAAAAATTAGGCTCTAAAACCAAAAATTTTAGCACAAATTGGCTCTGAAACACAATTTTTTTTACTTCTACTTTCATAAGTTTATTTATTTTTTATCTCTTTTAAAAAAAGCTTATAAAATATTTTATTCATATTTAGTGTTTCTAATTTTTTATTTCCAATTTATGTTTTTAAAGTAAAACAATAATTCAATGTATTTTCTTATGTTAAATGACAAATAGGAAAATTATGTTTAGAGTTTATTATAAGAGGTTTAGAAGTTTAGGGTTTAGGGTTGTGTTTAGGGTATAGAGTTAAGGTTAAATTTGTTGTACTTGAAATTTTTTATAAGTGTTAAATTTTTGCTATATTGTTTGATGTTTAAATTTTAGTGTTTATTATTAGGGGTTTAGAAGTTTAGGGTTTAGGATTGTGTTTAGGGTATAAAGTTAAGGTTGTGTAGGGTTAGAACCTTAGGATTTGTGATCCAAATCTTATACAATTATATTTTTAGAGGTTATAAATTTTATGGTTAAAGTTTGAGGTTAATGTTTGAAAATAAAATATTAATTTTATGTTATACAATTAATGGTTATATTTGGATAGTATTTTGTAATTAGGGTTTGAATTAAGTTTGGGGTATAGGGTTATACCATAAAATCCTATTTATACCATAAAGTAATATAAGAGACAATAAGATATTATAATTAAAAAAATAAATTGCAACATTCTAAACTCTCTAATACACTAATTTCTAAATCAAATACCCTAAACCCTCCAATACCCTAAACCCTAAATAAACATTTACTTTATCTTGTTTGAAATTTTATTTTTAAGATTGTTTTATTAAAATTAAACTTATAATATTACAAGTTATGAATTTTGTATTTTTATTCAGTTTTGAAAATTACAAACATATAATATTTCTTGACAAGAGAAAAAAAACAAATAATATTCCAACGCTAACCCCTAAATATACCATAAAATCAAAATCATGAATTTGTATATTTAACATCATCACCAATCACTACACAAGACCCAATCAAAGCCAGAACAAGCAAAATCTTCTGCAACACTATGTGTTTCGCCAGCGTTGATTTCGTGTACACCAAAATTGAACGAAAACATGAAAGTTAAGCACTACCATGTCCACTTTTCTGTTCAAGAGAGCATCACTAATTCCAGTGTAGAATATTCATAGCTTCCACAACCATTCTTGCTCAGAGATTGTAGAGAGGAGAGTGTACTGAATAACATCTTTAGTGTGCCTCTAAGCTTGTTAACGACAAGAGTAGCTAAAGCTTCTTGTTCAATGTCTTCTGCGATTATTAGGATCGGGTATCCACCTCTAATTGCATCCTCCAGAACACCAACAATATCCCATGCATTAGTAACCTTCTTATCAACAAGAAGCAACTGTACAGTAGAAAACTTCGTTAGGCTATCTGTGATCACAATTCCTTCCACTACGTAAAGATTATTCTCAGCTTTTACCTTCCTCGAGAATCACCACACCCTTCCTGCCCACTTTGCTCATTGATTTAGCAATCATACTTCCAACTTCAGGGTTGTTACCGCACTAACAGCCGCCACATCAACAAGCTCATTGTCTTCAGCCTATGTTTCCATTGACATAACCTTTAGATCCTTTTGCTATAGACTTTTGACATATCAAAAAGAGAGTTTTAGCCCAAAAGAAGAAGAAACTTACCTCCTAAGACATTAGCTTCAGCTCGTGAACCAAAGCCTTTGCTGTCTTCTCAATGCCTCTAGTGATCAATACAGGGTTTGCACCAGCAGCGACTGATATATCATGGTTTTTACTAGTTTTAGACCATGATATAAGTGTGTTTTAGTGTCTTTTTGTGTTCTTTTAGAGTCTTTTACATGTATAATCAGGTTTGGAGCATACTTGGTGATTATGACACTTTTTGGAGATTTTTGGAGTGTTTGGCCGAGAGATAGAGTTCACTGTCCGAAACAGAGGAATGCGTCGATCGTTGCACTCTAGCATCGATCGTTGCACCAGCGAGATGGGCCGAAACTCGGCGGTTTAATGAAGTCAAGATATTGCACTCTGATCCAGAAGTTCCTGATATTTACAAAGAAGCCCCTGGCCGAGATTATACCTATATAATTAAGTTTTTGGTGTTTTAATTAGAGACGCTTTCATAATTAAGAGCAGAGGATTTTTAGAGCTTTTGGGGCTGATCTGAACCTTTTACTTCATCTGTATTTGGAGAAGATTTTGAACCCCTTTTATTCTTTATCTTCTATGCAATTTATTCATCATATGATTATGTTTTCATTGTCTATGTCTGAGTAGATTCCTTGTTAGGTTTAGGGTTTCTCACATAGGATTTCATCACTTGGTAGACTTGTTTAATTCAGTTAAGGATTCATAACTATATCTGTTCTTCAATCTAATTGTGCTTAAAGCTAGTTCTAACCTGATCAATTAGAATCTAGATCTTAGGTTGCTAAATACGTCACGGAAGTGGGGTTTAGGAATCTGAACTGATTAGGTTGAGCAATTAAACTTCTCGCAAACAAAAGTTTGGTTTAGGATAATTGTGAACATATCAAACTTGGGATTAATGCTAGTTTAATCTGTTAGTTCTCGCAAACGAAAGTTTTGTTTGCTGCACTTAGACTTAGAGAATTATCGCAAAGGAATTTGGTTAATTCTATATCTGTGTTTTGAGTTCTAGAACTGTACTTAATTAGATCATTGCTGAATGAACTGTCTGCTTGTCTGATTTCCTGAGAACGCCCTAGACTTAGCGTTTTTAATAACTTGCTTTCACAACCAACAATCTCTGCTTTCTGTTTACTTTCTTGCATTGCTTTTAATTCAATCACATTGCTTCATTCCTAGTTTAATTTCCTGTTCTTGAGCTATTGAATACGGAGTCCCTGTGGATTCGATACCTATATACTACGACTACTGAACTGTGCACTTGCAGTTAGATATAGGATAAAACCTGACACCTATCAAGTTTCTGGCGCCGTTGCCGGGGACTCTTTGAGTCTTCGATAGCTTAGAACTTAGGGTTTTACTAGGATTTTTCGTTTTCTTTTCGCTTTTATTTTTGTTTTTTTGTTTTTTTTTTTTTTAGTTGCTGATTTTCTCTGTTTTTTTCTCTCTGTCGCAGGTACTAATATCGCACTGCGTCGATCGTTGCACTCTAGCATCGATCGTCACTAGGCGATTCAGAGATTGAAACGATCGTTGCACTGATAGCATCGATCGTTGCTGGACGATTACAGACAGTTTATGCAGACGCAGAAAACTAGAAGTAATCCGAACTTGGACTTAGTTAATCTCGATCTTGAAGAACTTGGACGTTTAGAGAGAACCAACAGAAGAGAGAGAAGAGAAAGGATGGTGCTAGAACGTCTGATCTTGATACCAGATGCTGAAGGTACCCTGAGGGACCGAGATAACAACCCGTACAATGCTGCTGGGCATCGGGTTAATGTTGAAGGGAATGTCATCCCTGATCCTCCTGAGCAACAGCAACAGGAGCAGAACCAGGGTCAAGGACAGGCCCAAGGTAGAGAGATGGTTGTACATGAGAGGACTTTAGCTGACTACAACAGACCGGATGAGTTTCATAGAAACCGGTCAGCTTTAGTGCTTCCTGCTTTTGAGAGGAATGATTTTGAGATCAAAACCATCTACTACTCGCTGATGAGACAGAATGCGTTTCATGGTTACCCAACGGAGCAGCCTATGGATCACATTGATTCGTTTGAGGACGTAGTCACTGGCATGAAGTATGATGGAGTGTGCCCGGACTATTTGTTCCTTAAGCTCTTTCCGCACAGTCTTGCTGGAGACGCTAGTGCATGGCTGAAGCAGTTAGCGCCTGCTCAGTATACTACTTGGGAAGCTTTAAAGAGTGAGTTCCTGCGTCACTTCTATGATGATGCGCGCTCAGACCAGTCCAGACAGGACATACTCACCTTTTCACAAGGAGCTGTGGAGCCTTTAAAGACTGCCTGGATGAGATTTAAGCAGTATCAGCGTGACTGCCCACACCATGGATTCACTGAGGTTCAGTTGATTGGCATTTTCTTCAGAGGCATAGATCTTCCATATCAGACTGCGCTGGACAATTCTAGTAATGCTAACTTCAATACCCGGACTCCTACACAAGCTAAGAAATTGATTGAGAATCTAATAGGCAGCAACAGCTGCAAGACTATGGATGAGAGGAGGAAGAGAAATCTGGTGGAAGTGTAGAGAATTCTGACATAGCTGATATTAGATCTAGGCTGGACACAGTTTGCAATCTCCTAGCAGGTAAGAAAACTGTCCATTTTGCCCAAGATGTAGAGGTAATTCAAACTGAGGAGGACACTCAACAGGAAGATGTGAATTACATAGGAGGTTCTGGATTCCAAGGTAATAGATTTGGTAATCAACAGGGAAACAGATTCTTCAATGGAGGACAGAAAAGTGCTTTCAACAGCAACTCATCTAATTCTGGACAGACTAGTGGTTTTCAGAAGACCTTTGGACAAGGTACTCAGAGAACCTATGGGTCTTCATCTTATCAGACTCCTCCTGCACCTACAGCTCATGAGAGCAGAATGGAAGCTATGATGGAACAACTAATGGAGAGTCAGACCAAGATTTCTGTGGACTGCAACAAGAAGTTAGATGCTGTCTATGAAGACCTCAATGGGAAGTTTGAGTCCCTGAACACTCACATGAAGCAGTTGGATACTCAGGTAAACCAGATTTCCAGCTCAATAAAGGGAAAAGGGCTAGCAGACACTCATATTAAGGCCTGGTCTGTGTACGTTAATGATGGATCTCTCCTAGGTGAAAAATTTGAGCTAAGTACAGCTGAATTGGTGAAGGAAGGAGAAATCCCGGATTTTGGTGAAAAACTCTCGGGTGGAAATTGCAGAGCTGCAATGATCGACACACACCTAGTGTCGATCGATGCACGTCGGGAACATATAGATTCGCTGAGTGATGATGGTATTGATGCAGACTTGGAGATTGATAGCTTATTCCCTGGAGTCTCTGAGATCTCTCAACAGGAGATTTATGCGCAGATTGTTAGACAACACTCCTCAGTGTCTGAAGTGATTAGGCAGGAAATTGAAGAGCTTAAGAAGCTAGAGGAGATTGGTGAAGAATTGGAAGAAATTCCAACTTCTGATGATCCACCTTATCGTCCATGTGTGCAGAGGTATTTGAACAAGATGCTGCCTCTAGATGAAGAGCTGAGAGACTGGGTGGTTATAGTTCCTCAGCATATTGGTGATGTTCTGTTAAACAAGATCCCGAAGAAACTGCCTGACCCTGGAGTCTTTGTGCTTGATTGTTCAATCTTTGAGGACAATTTTAGACACTCTCTTTGTGATCTAGGAGCTGCTGGAAGTATGATGCCTTATTCTGTGGCAGAGAAGTTGGGGATGCTGGATTTTTCTCCCACTAGGACCTCTCTTGTCCTAGCTGATCAGTCTATACGAGTTCCGGAAGGACTCTTAAAGGACATTCCGGTGAGAGTTGGAAACTACTTAGTTCCGACAGACTTCCTTGTGCTGAAGTATGACTGCGATCCTGATGAAGCATTGCTGCTTGGAAGACCATTCTTGGCTACAGCAGGAGCTGTGATTGATGTTAGACAGAGTCTAATAGACCTCCACCTGGGAGATGAGCCGGTGCGATATGAGATGGAGAAGCTGCGAAAGCCACTGATAGATGGGCAGACATTCACAATCATGGATGCAGATGATGAGCAGCCGGGTGACACTGTGATTCTAGATCCTGGAGCACATTTTACTCCATCTTTTCTTGGACATGAGCATTCTGCAACAGCCTACTCGCCACCTTGGATGAGGAGACTTGGACAGAGACAGAAAAAGTCTCTGTTGGGATCTCCTGGTGCCTGAAAAATCTTGTCCGTCCGGTCAAGCTATTGACCTTAAACAAGCGCTGGGTGGGAGGCAACCCACCATTAGGTACTGGTGTTTTTCTACTTAATTTTTGGTGTTTTTGTTAGGATTTTACGTTTGTTTTTGTTTCTGGTGAGTTTCTGGTTGCAGGTCTCGGACAGATTCGCAGTGCGTCGATCGACGCACTTCTGTGTCGATCGTCACATCACGATCGTAATCGCATTGCAGCGATCGTTGCAGTTCTGAGCAACGATCGACCATACATGAAAATCGCCAAGTAACGGTCGATACACTTAGTGCAACGATCGATGCTTAGCGACAGAGGTAAACCCGACAGAACTCAACAGAACTTTAACAATTTTTCTTTCTTTTTACCGATCCTTCGCTTGACACTACTGGGGACAGTGTGTCTTAAGTGTGGGGGAGGTGCTACTGACGTTTATCTTTCTGTTTTCTTAAGAGTCAGTCCATTTTTCAAAAATTTTTGTTTTATTGAGTCAAAATTGTTTAAGTAAGAAACTATGATTTTCTGAGAAGATTTACAAGACTTGCAGGAACTTAAGTAACCATTGGGATGAAGTTGCAGGATCTATCTATGACTATTAGAAAACCCCATCACATATCAACCTACTGGGAACACCCACATCACTTCAGGTATCAGAGGATCTTTTACTGACTTCACCCTAATACTGACTTAGATTTCTCACCTAAGGGCTTGGTATACTCTGTGTCGGATTCCCTGTTAGTTCTGACACAGCCTGTCAACCTATCTTATTTAGTTCCCTTCTCCCCTTCTATAAAGTAAAAAAAAAATAATAATAATAAATTGAGGATGAGTTAGTAACTCCGAAGTGGTCACAGGAATGGTAGAGACCCCTATTATCTCCTGTGCTATCCATGGAATGTGTCCAAAGTACACCCCATAACGGGAAGAACACTGATAAAAAAATAAAATGATACCCAATGTGGGAAAAATCAGTTGTTAAAGGAGGAAAAGAGAAGAAAGGGACTAGAGAAAGATAGTATGGTGGTCTAGAGCTGATAAGGTAAGAATCCATGTGCCCTTTGATCGATACTCCTTAGGTGAGACCGCACTTAAATACTTGCAGAAGTCAGTAGGGAGAATTTGAATGCTTGAAAGTGATTGTGGAGTTTACTTAGGACAGTTGCTAAGTGTGGGGGAAGTACATTGTGGTCTTGATATCCTGTGATTGATTCTTTCAGTGGTTTACTAAGGGGAATCTGAGTATTGTAGCTTCTAGGATGAAATGAGTTTCTGAAGAGTTTTCAAACCTCTTCACCAAGCTTTAGTTCTCTGTTTTGCTTGAGGGCAAGCAAAGGCTAAGTGTGGGGGAGTTGATATATCATGGTTTTTACTAGTTTTAGACCATGATATAAGTGTGTTTTAGTGTCTTTTGTGTTCTTTTAGAGTCTTTTACAGGTATAATCAGGTTTGGAGCATACTTGGTGATTATGGCACTTTTTGGAGATTTTTGGAGTGTTTGGCCGAGAGATAGAGTTCACTGTCCGAAACAGAGGAATGCGTCGATCGTTGCACTCTAGCATCGATCGTTGCACCAGCGAGATGGGCCGAAACTCGGCGGTTTAATGAAGTCAAGATATTGCACTCTGATCCAGAAGTTCCTGATATTTACAAAGAAGCCCCTGGCCGAGATTATACCTATATAATTAAGTTTTTGGTGTTTTAATTAGAGACGCTTTCATAATTAAGAGCAGAGGATTTTTAGAGCTTTTGGGGCTGATCTGAACCTTTTACTTCATCTGTATTTGGAGAAGATTTCGAACCCCTTTTATTCTTTATCTTCTATGCAATTTATTCATCATATGATTATGTTTTCATTATCTATGTCTGAGTAGATTCCTTGTTAGGTTTAGGGTTTCTCACATAGGATTTCATGACTTGCTAGACTTGTTTAATTCAGTTAAGGATTCATAACTATATCTGTTCTTCAATCTAAATTGTGCTTAAAGCTAGTTCTAACCTGATCAATTAGAATCTAGATCTTAGGTTGCTAAATACGTCACGGAAGTGGGGTTTAGGAATCTGAACTGATTAGGTTGAGCAATTAAACTTCTCGCAAACGAAAGTTTGGTTTAGGATAATTGTGAACATATCAAACTTGGGATTAATGCTAGTTTAATCTGTTAGTTCTTGCAAACGAAAGTTTGGTTTGCTGCACTTAGACTTAGAGAATTATCGCAAAGAAATTTGGTTAATTCTATATCTGTGTTTTGATTTCTAGAACTGTGCTTAATTAGATCCTTGCTGAATGAACTGTCTGCTTGTCTGATTTCCTGAGAACGCCCTAGACTTAGCGCTTTTAATAACTTGCTTTCACAACCAACAATCTCTGCTTTCTGTTTACTTTCTTGCATTGCTTTTAATTCAATCACATTGCTTTCTTCCTAGTTTAATTTCCTGTTCTTGAGCTATTGAATACGGAGTCCCTGTGAATTCGATACCTATATACTACGACTACTGAACTGTGCACTTGCAGTTAGATATAGGATAAAACCTGACAATTATCAGCGACCACCTGAAAAATGCAAAATTTCAGATTATTACTCTTCTTTCGAATTTACATCAGAGAAAGCTGAAAGAAGAATTGCACCAACCTTGACACCCTCAGCAATAAAACCTTGTGCCAGAACAACAGAAGTTGTAGTACCATCACCAGCCAAGTCATTGGTCTTTGCAGCTGCTTGCCGTACAAAATTTACACCAATGTTCTCAGCATGATCCTCTAACTCAACCTAACCAGAAGAAAAAAAACATTAAGCTTACAAAAGCAATTCTAAACGAAATGAGCATAATTATTACCAAATAGACAATAAATTTCATACCTCCCTAGGAAAAGTCACACCATCATTAACAATTCTTGTGATCCATACTTGCTCTCAAGAACAACATTTCTCCCTTTTGGTCTAAGTGTGACACCAACAAGGTCGGCAAGCTTGTTTACTCAGGTCTAGTAAAACAAGAGTAAACAGAAAAAAAAAAAAAAAGAACAAAACATCTTAATCATTGCCGAAATTATTAATACACATTCTCACTTGAAGTTTCTTTATAGTAAACTAGTACACTCTCCTTCAAAATAGTAAGCACCTGATGTTTCCAACTTTATCTAAACTCATGTATCTGTTCAATCAACGAAACCCAAAACCAAGATTTCTCAGCACAAGCAGACGCATTATTTGCCATTCGAGATCGCTCTATCAATCAAATCCTAAAGTTTCAAGCTTTCAATGAGTATAAAAAACACAGGTTGCAGCATCATTATATAACTTCTTAATTCTAGACAGAACATGCCAGTTCAAGAAGAAATGAAAATCAAACACTGTAGTTCACATCACTGAGATCAAAGACTATTAAAAACAAATAATGGCTAATCACAATTCATACTTCCTTAATTCATACTGACCCGAATCAACACAGCATAACAGAATTTACCTGTCTGTTGACTCTATAACAGGATTTGATTAATACGAGATCATACATGAATTAACTACAATGTGCAGAAAAACCCTAAACTGAAACGAAGGCAGAGTCAGAAATCGCAGATACAAAGAAGATGGGATTTACCGAAAGAGTCAAGACCACGCACGTAGAGGAGCCTCCGCACCGAGCACGAGAAGAAAGACTACCACAGCACGAGACCAAGAAGCTGACTAATTCCACCGGCAGCACCAAGGATGGCGACTCACCGCTTGGGACGGACTCGGAAGAGAAGCTGCGGCGGATGACCGCCTGCTTCGCCGAGGATGAAGACCAGACAAGCATAGATCTGAACAGTTAGAGAGATGAAATCTGGGGTTTCTTGAAAGGAATCTGAGGGAGAAAACTGTTGAGATAAGCTTGAAGGATAGCTTGGAATCCAAGCTAGCTTTATCTTTATCTTATCATTAAAGATAATGATTGTATCTAGGAGTTATCTAGATATATATAAATCAAAATTAGGAGTTATCTAATTAGGGTTTTATGCTTCTTAATCTCTATATAAGAGTTACCAATGTTGTGGTAAACCTTTAAGGGATTTGAGAGAGAGATTAAGAGTTTGAATGCTTTAGTTTTGAGTTAGTTTCTAAAGCTAATAAGAAAAGTTGTTCTTATAAGTCTTTCAATTTTAAATTCGAGTTTCAATATTTGGTATCAGAGCTTTACATAACAATTCATCATGAGTGACGTTAAGGAAGAAAGTTTCGATATCAAGTCCAAGGATATAGGACCTTCTTCTATCAAGTGTCCCATGCTCAACTCTGCAAACTACACAGTCTGGTCTATGCGGATGAAGATTGCTCTAAAGGTGAACAAGGTATGGGAAACAATTGATCCAGGAAGTAAAGATAAAGAGAAGAACAACATGGTGATTGCTTTGTTGTTTCAATCTATTCCCGAAGCCTTAATCCTGCAAGTAGGAGACCTTGACACCTCAAAAGCAATCTGGGATGCGATTAAAGCGAGACACCTTGGAGCTGACAGGGTAAAAGAAGCCAACAGACTTTAATGGCTGAATTCGATAGGTTGAAGATGAAAGAGTCAGATTCAATCGATACCTTTGTAGGAAAGCTTTCAGAAATATCTTCAAAGTCAGCAGCCCTTGGAGAAATCATGGATGAACCAAAACTGGTTAAGAAGTTTCTGAAAAGCTTACCTCGAAGAAAATATATACATATAGTTGCAGCGCTGGAACAAGTGTTGGACCTTAACTCAACTAGCTTTGAAGATATTGTCGGAAGGTTAAAAGCTTATGAGGAAAGGATTGGTGAAGAAGAAGTGGAAGAAGAACCACATGAGGATCAAGGAAAACTCATGTATGCAAACTCAGACTCGCATCAGACCTATCATGAAAACTCTGGTGGAAACAGAGGAAGGGGTCGATCATTCTGGAGAGGACGAGGTCGAGGACGTTATGGTGGCTATAACAACTCAAATAATAAACAAAGTCTAGACAAAGTAATGTGTTATCGATGTGACAAACTAGGACACTACACATCCAATTGTCCTGATAGGCTGCTGAAGCTTCAAGAAACGGTTGAAAAAAAGGATGATGAGACTCATGAAGCAGATGAGTTGATGATGCATGAGGTGGTGTATCTCAATGAGAAAAAAGTACAACCAAACAAATTTGAGACCGACTCAGATACAAGCAATGTTTGGTACCTTGACAATGGGGCTAGTAACCATATGAGTGGAAACCGCAATTTCTTTTGTGATCTTGATGAAACAGTAACAGGAATGGTAAGGTTTGGAGATGACTCTCGTATAAACATAAGAGGAAAATTATCAATAGGGTTCGTGTTTAAGAACGGGGAAAAGAAGGTTCTAAAGAATATCTATTACATACCTGAGTTAAGAAGCAATATAATAAGCTTAGGACAAGCTACAAAAGCAGGATGTGAGGTTAGGATGAAGGATAATCTTCTAAAGTTGCTTGATAAGAATGGCCAGCTGCTGATAAAAACACTCAGAGCTAAAAACCGGTTGTACAAAGTCACTCTGGAAGTTGAGACTATCAAATGTGTTCAACTTGCTTCAATAAGTGAATCAACTAGGTGGCATGCGAGATTGGGACACATCAATCTAGATACAATGAAGATGATGGTGAACAAAGATGTAGTAACCGGTATTCCCAGCATCACTGTACAAAAACAAACATGTGGATCATGCCTGCTTGGAAAACAGACAAGGCATTCTTTTCCCCAAGCAACTACATATCGAGCTACTAAGATTCTTGAGTTGTTACATGGTGACCTCTGCGGTCCAATTACACCAGCAACACCATCACATAAGAGGTATGTGTTCGTAATTGTTGATGATTTCTCTCGCTATATGTGGACTATTCTGTTGAAAGAAAAGAGTGAAGCATTTGACAAGTTTAAGAAATTTAAGATGATGATTGAGCAAGAAACAGGAAGCAAGATCACAACATTCCGAACTGATCGAGGAGGAGAATTTGTATCTCATGAGTTCCAAGAGTTTTGTGAAACTTATGGCATCAACAGGCAACTGACCGCACCCTACTCTCCACAACAAAATGGAGTAGTAGAAAGAAGAAACAGAACCTTACTTGAGATGACAAGGAGCATCTTGAAACATATGATGGTACCTAATTACTTGTGGGGAGAAGCTGTGAGACACTCAACATATTTGATCAATAGGGTGGCTACAAGGGCGCTAACACAACAAACCCCTTACGGTATGTTCAAGGGGAAGAAGCCAAATGTTGAGCATATACGAGTGTTTGGATGCATTGGATATACAAGAACAGAAACAACTGGAAGAAAGAAGCTTGATGATCGTTCACGAGTACTGGTTCATCTCGGAACAGAACCTGGATCAAAGACATACCGTCTGTTTGATCCTACAAACAGAAAAGTGATCATTAGTAGAGATGTGATCTTTGATGAAAGTACAAGTTGGAACTGGAAAGGTCAGAAGGACAAAAGTAACAGAGACTTTGGGACGTTTAGTCTGAGTTTTGGGAAGTATGGTAACAAAGGCATAAGAGAAGATGCCTTGAATGATGATCATACCACTCGAGTTATGAGTGAAAACGAGATCATTGAGGACTCTGAAGAAAACAGAGTCAATGAGGAAGATGAGACTCTAGATATATCATCAGGGAGTGAGAGTGATGATAATGAGGAACATGAAGAAGAACAGTCTCCAATAAGAAGATCAACAAGGATACGACACAAACCTGAATACCTAAAAGACTATGTGTGTCTTGCTGAAACAGAAGAAGAACGCCTTCTTATTATGATAAACGAAGAACCATGGGACTTTAACCAAGCTAAGGAGTCAGACGCTTGGATGACAGCATATAAGGATGAAATCTCTTCCATAGACAAGAACAAAGTATGGAACTTAGTTGATCTACCAAGTGGAGTCAAACCAATAGGATTGAAGTGGGTTTTAAAGATAAAACGCAATCCTGATGGAAGTATCAACAAATATAAAGCAAGACTTGTTGCAAAAGGATATGTTCAAAGACATGGTGTTGATTTTGATGAAGTCTTTGCTCATGTAGCACGAATATAAACAATCCGTTTTATCATTGCTTTTGCAGCATCAAGTACTTGGGAGATACATCATCTTGATGTCAAGACAGCATTCCTTCATGGGGAACTGAAAGAAGAAGTGTCCGTTACACAACCTGAAGGATTTGTTTCTAAAGGGAATGAGAACAAGGTGTATAAGCTATCTAAAGCTCTTTATGGACTTAAACAGGCACCAAGGGCCTGGAACGAAAAGCTCAACAAGGTTCTAAAGGAGTTAGGTTTCATCAAGTGTTCAAAGCAACCTTCACTCTATCGGAAAAAAGAGGAGCAACATCTACTTATTGTCGCGGTATACGTTGATGATCTCTTAGTTACAGGATCCAGCATGAAAATGATACTTGACTTCAAGAAAGAGATGGCAAATAAGTTTGAAATGAGTGATCTAGGGAGACTAACCTACTATCTTGGCATAGAAGTGTTGCAGAACAAAGACGGTATAACCCTGAGTCAAGAGAGATACGCCGTGAAAATCCTAGAAGAAGCAGGTTTGGGTGATTGTAATGCATCACATGTACCAATGGACCCGAATGTAAAATTGTCCAAGGGACAAACAGAACAAGGCATCAACGAGAAAAATTACAGAAGAAGTATTGGATGTCTGCGTTACTTACTCCACACTAGACCGGATCTCTCATTCAGTGTTGGTGTGCTCAGTCGTTATATGCAAGAACCAAAGGAGTATCATGGAGCCGCATTAAAACAAGTACTGAGATACTTACGTGGAACAGTGTCTCTCGGTCTTGTGTTCCAACGCACAAGCAATGCAAGGTTAGTAGGGTACAGCGACAGTAGTCATAATGTGGACGTTGATGATGGAAAAAGTACCACAGGCCACATCTTTTATTGTGGTGAGATTCCTATTATATGGTGTTCGCAAAAGCAAGAGACTGTGGCTTTATCTTCATGTGAAGCAGAATTTATGGCTGCTACAGAGGCTGCAAAACAAGCAATTTGGCTTCAAGAACTCTTCGCTGAGTTAACGGGAATGGATTCGAAAGGATAACCATACGGATTGACAACAAGTCTGCAATAGCTCTTACCAAGAATCTTGTCTTCCATGGCCGAAGTAAGCACATACATACAAGATATCATTTTATCCATGAGTGTGTTGAAAACGAGCAAGTAGAGGTAGAACATGTACCCGGAAACAAGCAAAAGGCCGATATCTTGACCAAAGCACTTGGGAGAATCAAATTCAAGGAAATGAGAAGTCTTGTTGGAGTTCAAGTTGTGAGAAGAGAAGACTTCAAGCTTAAGGGGGAGAATGTTGAGATAAGCTTGAAGGATAGCTTGGAATCCAAGCTAGCTTTATCTTTATCTTATCATTAAAGATAATGATTGTATCTAGGAGTTATCTAGATATATATAAATCAAAATTAGGAGTTATCTAATTAGGGTTTTATGCTTCTTAATCTCTATATAAGAGTTACCAATGTTGTGGTAAACCTTTAAGGGATTTGAGAGAGAGATTAAGAGTTTGAATGCTTTAGTTTTGAGTTAGTTTCTAAAGCTAATAAGAAAAGTTGTTCTTATAAGTCTTTCGATCTTAAATTCGAGTTTCAATAAAAACGAACAATACTATGGTGAAGCTGGTAACACAGTCGAGGAGTTGATGAGAAATCGAAGGTGAGATTGATTCAAGAACAAAAAAGCTTCACAAGAAGAAAGGAATGAGACGGGATAGAGAGAAGAAGAATTGAGTTATGAGTTTCTTAATGTGAAAAAGACAATTTCCCCCAATTTTTTTAATTGTGGTGCCAAAGTGATATTTTCAATAAATTTTTGGTGGACACAAGTGTTACAAAGACAAAAATTGAGATTTCATTTTTTCGCTTAGTAAAAATCTGTAAATTTTTTTGCTTAGCTTTAATTGAATGCTACAATAAATTTGATATCTTAGTGTGTTATTTTTAATAGCAGTATGTGAATTCGTGCTATTGTGATCTGCTATCAATACCCAGATTTCTTGTAGTGTGTTCGTCGATGGTGAACTCACAGAACAATAATTTCGTCTTGGATTCACAACATTCAATATGCAGCTGAGTACGAAGCACTTCTTGATGGTGTCATATTAGCCAAGAAGATCAGCGCAAAGCACACTACAAGAAATTGCCTATTCTTAGCTTACGATAAATGATATTATATGTGATTGATAGCATTTTTGAAATGGTTATATTTGCCCCAACTATAATAGGTCGTCCATATATGATAGTGTTTTCGTTCATACTTTGATAGCGTCTACTAATGATAGCAATATTTCCTTCTTTCTATTACTGGGGTTACTTTATGATAGCTTTAGTCTTGTCCACCATAGTAAAATATGTTATAGCTTGGTTTTATTGCTTTAATTGATTTACTAATAGCATATTCAGATCATGTAGTATTCTAAGTTTTATATTGATACCTATACGAAATGCACCTAAAATCAGTTTTCAAAACCTATTTTGAACATAAATTTACTTGAACTAATAAAACTAAAACATTACCAATCTAAAACATTGCTCAAGTCTAACACACCATACACTACATTACATAAGTCCAACAAACCAGTTAAGTATCAAATAACCAAGAACTACTAGTACATTAAACCTGATAAGCTTTAACACAAGATCACTTTCTCCTTTGGCCATGCAATGGATGTACCAATTGCATCTCTCATACATTCGATTTAAGACGATGGCCTCCAAAATTATGCACTACTGACCTTCACTATATCATCCCAAACTATTGCATTATGCCCCAAGGGAACAAAATGAACAATTTGTTATGGGTTATCTGAAGCCAAACATCCTTCAGCAACCGCATGTTTCTTCCTAGCAATCGACATCAGCTTGCACTTCTGATTTTCCTTATCATATTTCATTCGGACATAGATGCTACAATAAATGCAAGATAAACCATCTCATTATTTTGAAAGAAGCAATCACTAACAGCTAGTTCATCTCAATCCTAAGCAAATTACCTGAGATCTTTGAAGAGGAGAGTGGACTGCTTAAGTTTTATTTGGGCTAAGCTTTGCAGATTTCTTTAGGAGATCTTTGCGTTGGAGATTTCTGTGTTGGTGATGCAGAAGTTGTTCCGAGTGTTGCAGTTTTCTCCGTAGGTGATTTTTTTGCTGGTTTTTAACTTGAAGTTTTCGCAGCTGAAGGTTGATATTGTTGAGGAGATCTTTGCAGTGTAGAATCAGCATTTTCAAACACACAATTACTTGTAGGCTATGCTACAAAAGTCTTCAAGGAGTCTCGAATGTAGGTCATCTCTTGTGTTGGCCTCCATAGGAAAGTATCTTGTTCACGTACCACATCGACAAACACTTTCACTGCATTCGGTCCAAGAGGAAGACCATTAACCAATGCTTTTGGTTCTGCACACTGGCACCATCCTTCTGCAGCTACGTCATCATTGCTACACCAATTAAGAAGTTTGCATTTGTTCACAGAATTGGCTGATGGACTATATCATACACATGCATAAAATATAACGATTATGTTAAGTTCAACATTCCAGTAGATACCAACAAAGCAAACTGAAAATGCGTTGTTATCAAGAAGAAACATTACCATAAGAGGAATGTCACATGAAAGGAGCCCCTGGTCTAGAATGGTGTGATTACTTGCAGGCCATGAAATCATCTCCCCAACAGCTTGCTCAATAAACATCTCATGTGCATGTCTCCAGGGAAAGGCATTTGATTTGATTGCAGTGTCAACCAACACTTTAACCCCCTAGAGGGCCTAATGGGATGCCATTTACGTAGTTTTCTGGATCAGTTGACAAAATTCTTCCTTCAGCGACGTTCTCATTTGAACCAGACCAGTCAACCAACACACACCTATGATGTATGTGTTTGTTAGCACTCTACAAATTGTTCATTTGAAAAAAAAATGTCTGAACTTAAAAAAGCAACATGAATAACCATCTTATCTTGTTCACTTACTTTTGCTCTAGCAACAGCTGAATTTTCTCATACTTTAGGTTCTTGCTTCTGAAACAATAAAATATAGTCAATATTAATTTAAACATTCAGCTCATTATTGAAATATTTTACTACTTCATCTAGTTTAACTAACTTGTCTAAACCTCACAAGTTCATCTTCCAACTCCTTCACTTTGTATTGCAGACGATTTTGCTGCTCTTCCATATCAGCCATAAAGTGTTTTTTAATTTCAAAACAAGCTAGTTTGTTCTTCCCTATGTTTTTACCCATTGCACTCAAACGGTCTGGATTATCAAGTCTTGGGAAAGCTGATCCATACTAGGGTTAGTTGAATTTTATGGACCATCATTATCAATTAGCTCAGCCGCCTTTTTTGGCAAACACATACTACTGTATTGACTGGTGCACCATCTTATTTGTACGTGACTTGACCCACACCTTTACCCTAGACACTTGAGTTGTTTCTCCACTCTCTCTTTTCTGTTAAAATACAATACTTTGAAAACATGTACGTGGTACTCCATTGTAGTATTAGCAAAATTAAGTAAATAGATTGTACCATGTCGTCATCCAGTCTGACCATTCTTCTATGGCTACAAGTGTGAGGTATATGTTTCTTCATCCTTTCCTTGTATGACTCACTCACAAGCTATCACACGCATATTAGAAACATAATATTAAATAGAGAAAGACACATACATTACAAGACAATACCTTAAAGACTAAGCTAGTCTTTTGTTTGACAAATTACGCCACTGTTGGTGAAACATTCTTTTTGGTCTTAGTTTCATTTTCTCTTTATTAGTTGAAGCTTTACACTTCCATTGTGTAATTAGCCATGATTTAGATGTCATCCACATACATCCCATTTGCTTTAACACTGAATTCTTTTGGTACTCTTCATCGAGCTCAAATCGACCATGTATTCATATAACAACAAGACACATATTTTACATCAAATATGTTGGGATAGTGTCCTGAAATCACACCTGTACTCACTCCTGTGATAGTTGTGTGTCGAGATCTGACATTCGTATAATATTGGGCGTTTGCAATGCTTTGCTAGAAGCCTCTTGCAATCTGTAGGTCGTGGACTTACTGCCAGTATTATATGATCCTATAGGGTCACACACCTAAGCGAACTGGAAGCTACGACATGGGAATGATCATTGTGGCAATGATCATGTTATGTGTATTGATATACACATAAGAATCGATATAATGGTGTTGTGTCGATCGACACAGCTTGTGTGTCGGTCGACACAGTTCGGATTTTCCGAACAGGCTTTTCGGGTTATGGCTTAATTGAGTCTGGCCCGTTAAGCACGTTTAGGTCGAATAAAAACGTGTTTAGTTCGACCTAAACAAGGGAGCCGTCCAATTTTCTTGACAGAAACACTAGACACACCAGAACCTTTCGATCCCCATTGATCCGGCACTAGCATCCCGTTTCCAGCGAGCGTGCGTGTGTATCTGGTAGAGGCAAAGCGTTGCGTTGCTCCACTGATCTCGTTCACCATCTTCTTCCGCTGCCAAAGGTAAGAACAAGGTTGGTTCTAAATTTCAATATAACAAACCCTAGATCCATCGGGATCCAACAGTGGTATCAGAGCATGCTTAGGGTTTAGCTATTGAAACTGGTAATATAAAATCGAAACTTGATGTTGTTGATCTGTATATTGCTTGCTGAATCGTGTTTTCATAGAATAAATCTCGGATTTTGTCTCTGTTGAAAAACGATGAACTGTTGAAATCGCACTGTGTTGATCGACACAAAGCGTGTGTCGGTCGACATGCCGCGGCGCAAAATATAAAATTTTAGGGTTTGTCGCAGGGTGTCGATCGACACAAAGCGTGTGTCGGTCGACACAGAGCGAAAAATCGCGAATAAATTTTAGGGTTTGTCGCACAGTATCGATCGACACAAAGCCTGTGTCGGTCGATACAAAGCGAAAATCCGCAAAATCTTTAGGGTTTCGATCTGAGATCGAGTACCCGTAATCGTGCTGCGTCGATCGATACACTGGGTGTGTCGGTCGACACAGGCAATACAATTAGATAGATCGGTTCAATTGGATTGAACTGGTTATCTAGCTCGGTTAATTTTATTAACCAAAATTGGTTTTGGTTTGGTAATGTCGATCGATACACAGTGTGTGACGATCGACATAAACCATTAAACCGAACTGGTTCAATTGGATTGAATCGGTTAAGTAAATTCGATCCGGTTTGACCGGTTATCGAAGAACGGTTTAAATAGAGTTGCATCGATCGATACCAATGGTTGGCGTCGATCGACACAACGTCCGCAGACTTGTTGGTTTGACCACAAATTTGCATGAACCAGAATAATTTAATCCTAAAAGTATTAGATGAATCTAAACTTAATAAAAACTAAATGTTTTAATTAAAAGTTATTATTTTTGGTATATATAGTGAATATAAATCAAGATAAGATTAGTTCTTTTCCTCAACTAAATATCAAGTGATCTTGATGTCTTGCCCGATCTGGTCTACTGTCAAGACCCATGTCGTTTGTTGGATATCTTGGAGTCCTTGATATCCACTGCAACATGGGTAAGGCAGGTGGTCAATGACAGACTTGCAGTGCAACTGTCAGTGATCACAAGACAGATAAAAGATTGGTTATACTTGACTGGGCTGTCAGAAGTTCTGGGCCCAGAGACATCAGAGTGGATTGGACATAGTTTGTCTCATTCACGACCAAGAGTTGTACTGAGTACAATTAGCAATGATTTGCTTACCTAGATAACTAAAGCTTGAGTAACGGCGAGTCGCCCACTCGAATTTTAGTAATCTGAGGATCTTGGCACATTGTATTCATATGAGGAAACATAGTTTGAATACAATGGGAGTTTTCTTATTAGATAAGAATTCTCATTTCTTGTGCTTTATAACTAAAATTTACCCCTTTTCAATTACAGCTATGTCTGTCTCAAATCACATCAACACTTTCTCACTAAGATCCGTCCTTGAGAAGGACAAGTTAAATGGATCTAATTTCTTGGAATGGTATCGGAACCTGAGAATAGTTCTCAGGCAAGAGAACAAGGAATATGTCCTTGAAAGAGTTCTCACCGAGAGGCCACGTTCCAATGCTCCGCAGACAGAAAAGAATGCTTGGGATAAGCATTCAGCGGATGTCAAAGATGTTACTTATCTAATGCTGGTGACCATGAACTCTGAGCTGCAAAAGCAATATGAGAACGTGTTGTCACCCATTGAGATGATTAACAGCCTGAAAGCTTTGTTTCAGGAGCAAGCTCGCACAGAGAGATACCAGACGGTCAAATCTCTCATGGATTGCAAGCTGGCTAAGGACAGTCCAGTAAGTCCTCATGTCCTTAAAATGATGGGTTACATTGATAACCTGGGGAAACTGGACTGTGCCATTAGCCAGGAGCTAGCCACTGACATGATTCTGCAGTCTTTGCCGTCATGTTTTGATCAGTTCATCATGAACTACAATATGCAAAACATGACTAAGACATTGACTGAGTTGCACGGTATGCTGAAGACAGCAGAACCGAATCTCAAGAAGGCTACTCCCAATGTCCTGATGGTACAAGGAGGTAAAAGGTTTAAGAAACCTAAGAAGGGTAAGGGTAAGGCCCAGGTTGTCCAGGCTGAAAGTCAGGACAAGCCTAAGCCGAAGCCCAAATCCGGGCCTTCTCCTGAGGATAAGTGCAACTACTGCAAGCAGTTGGGGCATTGGAAGAAAGACTGCAAGAAGTTCATGGAAGATTACAAGAAGCTGAAGAAGACGTATGATGCGTCTGACTCAGGTATTTATGTTATCGAACTTAATGTTATGTCTTCTAGTCCTACTTCGTGGGTATTGGATACCGGCTGCGGTGCTCATATTTGTACTGATGTGCAGGCACTAAGAAACAGTAGGACGCTGAAGAAAGGACAAGTAGAGCTACGAGTCGGGAATGGAGCTAAGGTTGCTGCACTGGCCGTAGGCACCTACGAGTTGTCTTTACCTTCGGGCATGGTTTTAATTTTGAATAATTGCTACTATGTACCTGCGATTAGCAGAAACATAATTTCAGTTTCCGTTTTGGATTTGGAAGGTTTTGATTTTGCTGTTAAGAATAAAGTTTGTTCTTTTAATCGTGATGGTAATTATTATGGTAGCGCCCCATTAGATAATGGGTTATATATATTAAACCAAGAAATGCCTGTCTTTAACATAAATACAAAGAGGTTTAAGTCCAATGACGAAAACCCGACTTTCTTATGGCATTCTCGTTTGGGCCATATCAATGAGAAACGCATCCAGAGGCTCCATCGAAATGGGCTTCTGGGCTCATTTGATTTTGAATCATGTGAGAAATGCGAGTCTTGTTTGGTGGGCAAAATGGCTAGAGCCCCTTTCAACAAACCAAATGAAAGGGCCAGTGATTTATTGGGCCTTGTTCATACTGATGTATGTGGGCCAATGAGTACTGCTGCCAGAGGAAACTTTAAGTACTTCATTACTTTTACTGATGATTTCAGTAGGTATGGCTATGTCTATTTGATGAGACACAAGTCAGAATCCTTTGATAGATTCAAGGAATTCAAGAATGAAGTACAGAATCAACTTGGCAAGAGTATTAAGATTCTGCGATCAGATCGCGGAGGAGAATACTTGAGCCAAGAATTCAGCGACTATCTGAGCGAGTGTGGAATCGTTTCACAACTCACTCCTCCTGGTACACCCCAATGGAATGGAGTGTCGGAGAGGAGAAATCGAACTTTATTGGATATGGTTCGGTCTATGATGAGTCATTCTAATCTTCCACTATCCTTTTGGGGATATGCTCTAGAAACATCTGCGTTTACACTGAATAGAGTGCCATCTAAATCAGTAGAAAAGACACCACATGAACTGTGGACTGGGAACGTTCCTAGTCTGTCTTTCCTAAGGATTTGGGGTTGCGAGGCTTATGTAAACGTTTAATCTCCGACAAGCTTGCACCCAAATCAGATAAATGCTACTTCGTTGGTTATCCTAGGGAAACCAAGGCATACTACTTTTACAACCAATCTGAGAACAAAGTATTTGTTGCTCGGGACTGTTCTTTTCTTGAGAGGGAGTTTCTCTCTAAGAAAAACAGTGGGAGTAAAGTACATCTTGAAGAAATTCTAGATACACAGGATACTGCTCAACCTGCTGAGGAGGAGCAGCAGTTGGAACCACAAAGTTCTGTGGAACCGGCGCCTGTGGAGCCTGAAGTTCGCAGATCCGGAAGGATCCGTCACGAACCCGAGAGATACTATGGATTTCTCGTAACCAATTCAAATGATCTGATGATCATTGAAGGTGACGAACCAGCGACCTTTGCGAAAGCAATGATGGGCCCAGACTCCGAAAAGTGGCTTGGATCCTCTAAATCCGAAATGACATCCATGTCAGAAAACCAAGTATGGTCCTTGGTCGATTTACCTAATGGTGTAAAAGCCATTGAGTGTAAATGGATCTTCAAGAAGAAGATTGACGTGGATGGCAATGTACAGATTTACAAAGCAAGGTTGGTGGCTAAAGGTTTCAAACAAATTCATGGTATTGACTATGATGAAACATATTCCCCAGTCGCTATGCTTAAATCTATTCGGATTCTCTTAGCAATTGCTGCTCATTATGACTATGAGATTTGGCAAATGGATGTCAAAACCGCATTCCTGAATGGCATTCTGGAAGAGGATGTGTACATGACACAACCTGAAGGTTTTGTCGATCCTAAGAACGCTAAGAAGGTATGCAAGCTTCATAAATCCATTTATGGGTTGAAGCAAGCATCACGGAGTTGGAATCTTCGTTTTGATGAAGCAGTGAAACAATTCGGTTTCATCAAGAACGAAGAAGAATCATGTGTATACAAGAAGACAAGTGGGAGCAAAATTGCATTTCTTGTACTGTATGTCGATGACATACTCCTCCTCGGTAATGACGTTCCGTTGCTTCAGTCTATTAAGACTTGGCTAGGAAGTTGTTTTTCCATGAAAGACATGGGAGAAGCCGCATACATTCTTGGAATCAGAATCTACAGAGATAGAACTAACAAGCTGATTGGATTGTGCCAAGACACTTATATTGATAAGGTGTTGCACAGATTCAGGATGCACGATTCCAAGAAGGGCTTCATACCAATGTCTCATGGCAAGAGTCTCTGCAAGAAGCAGTGTCCGGCGACACCTGCTGAGCGAGAACGCATGAATAGGATTCCTTATGCCTCTGCAATAGGATCTATTATGTATGCCATGCTCTGCACTCGTCCAGATGTAGCTTACGCGTTGAGCATGACGAGTAGATACCAATCTGATCCAGGTGAAGCTCACTGGACAACTGTCAAGAATATTCTCAAGTATTTGAGACATACTAAGGATAAGTTCCTTGTGTATGGAGATAGTGATGAACTTATGGTGAATGGATTCACCGATGCGAGTTTTCAGACGGACAGAGACGATTTCCGATCACAGTCTGGATATGTCTTCTGTCTAAATGGCGGTGCGGTGAGCTGGAAAAGCTCTAAGCAGAATACCGTAGCTGACTCCACAACGGAAGCTGAATATGTTGCTGCTTCAGAAGCGGCAAAGGAAGCTGTTTGGATCAAGAAGTTCATGACTGAACTTGGTGTGGTTCCTAGTATCTTGGAGCCAGTGGCTTTGTTCTGCGATAACAATGGAGCCATTGCTCAGGCGAAAGAACCCAGGTCACACCAGAAGTCCAAACACGTTGAGAGGAAATATCATCTGATTCGTGATATTGTCAATAGAGGTGATGTGAAGATCAGCCGAGTTCCGACAAACGAGAATGTCGCTGATCCTCTAACCAAGTCACTCCCAAGGCCTAAGCATGAGAGTCATACGACTGCTGTAGGTATTAGAGATCTTAAGATATAATCTTGATTCTAGTGGGAGTTTTGGATTTTGTTTTAGTTATAATAAGACGCCCTTGTAAACATTCTTTTAGAAGTGTTTAATGAAATTTGATTTCAGCATTATTTATTGTGATCTAAATAATGGTCCCAAAATAAGTTTATGACATATTATAGGTCATCAAGTTGAGAACTTGATCATGAAACCCTATAAGTTAATAAATTATTTTGTCCCTAGTCGAGGTTGCAGAATCGGGACACTGACAACCGTTAGAGACTAGATTGTGAGGTGACTGTTGGCTAAGTTTCATGGAGCCAATGATATGATTATCGCAGTCAGTCACATAGATATATGTCAGTGGACATATGATCGGACATGACCCGCTAATGAGAAGTCTACAAGATAGTAATATCTGTGTCATAAGAGGTTCTCATTACGACTATAGAGTATAGTCCTAAGACCTGAGTTCATCATGCTTTCTTGCATATGAATTGGTACATTTTGACTTTGTCAAACGTCGATCCGTAACTGGCGGCTATAACGACACTGTTCAAGTTTATCATGAAGTGTGCGTTGAAACAGGGATGGAACAAGATGGAATTTGTCCCTCCTGTATAACGGGAGATAAATATCTCAGGGCCTATCGAAGATTGAATACTGAGAAAATGTGTGGCCGCACTCAAACGAACTGTAGTTCAGTATGAGATCAGGAGTTCGATAAACACGATATTGGCTTAATAAGGATGACACAAATCTTGCCTTATGCCAAATCGAGATATAGAGACAAAAGGATTATAGGAATTGATGATTCCAGTACAAGTGGGAGATTGTTGGGATAGTGTCCTGAAATCACACCTGTACTCACTCCTGTGATAGTTGTGTGTCGAGATCTGACATTCGTATAATACTGGGCGTTTGCAATGCTTTGCTAGAAGCCTCTTGCAATCTGTAGGTCGTGGACTTACTGCCAGTATTATATGATCCTATAGGGTCACACACCTAAGCGAACTGGAAGCTACGACATGGGAATGATCATTGTGGCAATGATCATGTTATGTGTATTGATATACACATAAGAATCGATATAATGGTGTTGTGTCGATCGACACAGCTTGTGTGTCGGTCGACACAGTTCGGATTTTCCGAACAGGCTTTTCGGGTTATGGCTTAATTGAGTCTGGCCCGTTAAGCACGTTTAGGTCGAATAAAAACGTGTTTAGTTCGACCTAAACAAGGGAGCCGTCCAATTTTCTTGACAGAAACACTAGACACACCAGAACCTTTCGATCCCCATTGATCCGGCACTAGCATCCCGTTTCCAGCGAGCGTGCGTGTGTATCTGGTAGAAGCAAAGCGTTGCGTTGCTCCACTGATCTCGTTCACCATCTTCTTCCGCTGCCAAAGGTAAGAACGAGGTTGGTTCTAAATTTCAATATAACAAACCCTAGATCCATCGGGATCCAACAAAATAATCATATACCAACAAGACACATAGATTACAATAAAATAAGGAAAAGGTTACATGAACATATTTCCAAAGAACTATTTTCACTTCCTCATTGAATTTCCTCCAATCTTCAACTGTGACATGAACGTTGTCTCTTACTAGTGGACCAAGATATGATGATAATTTCACTAGTCCGGGACCAACAGGTTCTTCCATGTCAGTGAAATCGACTTTCTCTCTACAATTTGGATCTTTGTCTATGTTCTTCATCTTTGTTGGTCCTCTATGTTTCTTATGCTTAGGTTGATCTCCACCTTCAGGCTGTTTAGACATCTCAATCTCACCTTCATGCCTTTCCTCATTCAATGTTTCTTCTTATTGTCTTACTTCATTGTTGAGTGGTTCCTCGTTATGTCTTCCTTCCTCGTTAGTGTTTCATCATTCTGTCTTCCTTCCTCATTTGGTATTTCTTCATTGTTATGTTTTTCAGGTTGTTATGTTTGTGTTGCTCTCTCATCTGCTTGAGCTTGTTCACCCTCTTCATGTTGTTCAACATATTAGGTTCTTCTGCCTCTGTTGGATTTTCTCCTGGCTGTTGTTCTCTTTCATTTTGCATTTCGTATTCCACATAACTCACATATTCCAACTCATCTTGCTCTTTCCTTGCCGTTACTTTCTTCGAGCATTTCTTGCTCTTTCTGTGTATAATTGTCTTCTTGCGCACCATATTAACTCACCTGAAACAAATACCTGAAGAAATTAGTACAATACTAGAGTGAATAACTACTTTGCTACACATAGTCAATAAAACTAAACAAGCACATATTGTCACTCAGAAAACACAGATTATGAGAAAGAAACACACCATACTCAAGAAAAAACACCAAAAAAAGATCTTATCACCCATATATTACTTCAGGATCACTACGGAGATTCCAAGCTTTTTGATTTTCGAAGTCAAGTTAACAGTAGTTGGCAATGGTCTTATATATATGTTATCATCTTCTTCCTCTTCATCACTGTATCTTTTTAAAGGACCTCTTAGAACAACATACCAATTTGATGTGTCTTGCTCTCTTGAGTAAAAAACTTGCTTGGTCTGAGAAGCTAAGATGTATGGATCCCTCAAGAAGAAAACATGACATTGATTCAAGTTGACAAGTGTGTACCCATACTCCACCTTAACACCATTACCTCTTAATGTCCACTGACACCGGAAGAGAGGTACGTAAAACACATTGTAATCTAGCAATATGAAATCTATTACTCTCCCATAGTACGATACTAGATCATAAACTTGAGATGTGTCTTTTGCACTCGATCTACGCATTTCAGTTGCCTCATAAAACACACCACTATTTTGAATTTCCCTATGAATTGAGTGCGTGTGAAACCGATGACCATTCACTATGTAACCCGTATATGATCTTGCACTACTGCATGGCCTGTGACAATTACAGACAGTAAGAGAAAACCAATTAAATAAAGAACGTGAGATGACTTTATAAACATGGATTGTGAAAAATTTTACTTTACCTGAGGAAAGATGTTGTTATATTCAACTGTTGAGATCTCACGAGTCGCAGTTCTTTGCAGTGATTTTGCAGTCCTTTGTGATGCTAACCATGTCTTTCATACATTGTTGATAGATCTCCTAAAAAAATGTTTTAGAAGAAAGTTATGACTGGTTTGGCCATGTCTCAAATGATACAAAAACTATCTTGTAAGCGCTTAGACACTCGAACTTAACATAACACATTAATGAGTTAAGCAAAGAATGGTGTCTTCAATTGCGTGCTAACTATAAAATTAACATCCTAACCATCAGACTCTAACTCATCAAACACTCATTAAAAAAACAACCAACTTACCCAGAATGTGGAGACCATATTGAAGCTCATAGAGGAATATATGAGTCTTATACAACCTGCATAACCAAAATTAATTGTAAACCTATAATTAGATTCAGAGTCTGTCCCGTTTCAAAAGCAAAGCAAAGAAGAAGCAAACCAACGATATAGCTACTTGTACCCGTAGGCATCGAATCACGAAGGGTTTCGTGACTAAGATTTTTAAGGAAAAATTTGAGAGAGTCGATAGGTTTCGGCCAACGTTAGCGATGAAATTGAAAGCCTCGAATAAGAGATTCATAGAAGAGATATCAGTTTGAGATGGGTGGGCATAGAAGAGGATTCAGAGAGAGATTATGAGATGATTCAAGGAGATTCTAAAAAGGGGAAGAACAAATAAAAACTAGGATTTGACGTATTTGATGATTCTCAGCACTTTCTCGAAAATTCTTGGGTATAGGTGGGTAATTGAAATGTTTTGGGCTATAAATTGGGTTTACGTTTCCCGGATTAATTTGGCAAATTTTTTGAATTTTCGCCCACTTGTAGGCGTAACGTAGTTGTAATATATTCTTTTTTATTGACTCTGTTTTAAAATTTTAACTAATCTATTATACTTTAGCAAAATCAGAACAACTTTGCTCACAATATAAAGAACGATTGAAGACAAGTTTTATGAAAGCAAATTTTTGTTTTAAGTTCTTTGAAAGTTTTGAATATACTTCTGGATTATAAAATTATAAATCACCAAAAATTAAGGAAATAGTTTTGAATTTTTGGTAAAAGCAAAGATGAAACTTTAGATTTTCAGGGTTTAGGGTTTAAAGTTTCTTTTGGAGTGAACGAAACCCTAAACCCTAAAAAAGAAACTGCAAACTTTATTATGAGGTTTTGTTGTATAAGGGCATCTCCAACCCACCCTTAAATCCTTAAATTTTGGGGTTTTGAATAGTGAAACCTCAAATTTGAAGTTTAGGAAACCTCAAATTTGGGGTTTCAATGTGTTTGTCTCCAAAAGAAAACCTCAAACATAAACCTCAAATCACTTTAAAAGTTTGTGTTTTTTGCATTAAAGTCCTCAATATTAATAAAAATTAATTTATATCACAAAACCTTTAAACAACTATAAAGCATACATTAAAAATATTATAATACAATATTAATTCATAAAATATTTCATTTTATTACCTAACATAAACATAAAACATACAAATTACACTTAATATTATATTTAAAAATTTTCAACAAATGTATTTCTGTAATACTCACAAATATGATCAATCAATGCATTTCAAAGTGATAAATGTGCTTCTTTATTTTTGATCTTAAGATTGCGAGATAAAAATTGTTGAAATCGAGCATTTTCATTTGCTGTTGTTTCCACAGTTGAAGCTGGTGCTATTTATTTGTTTTTGTTTAATTTATTTCTTTATTTTATATATAAAATAAATATATATATATATATATATAGTATATAAGATAACAAAATTGTTTAAGGGTCAAAACTAATGAAATATTTAAGTATAGGGATTGCAAAAGAAAAGATGATACCTCAAATTTGAGGTTTTGAGGTTTCTTTTGAAGATGCTAAAACCTAAAATTTGAGGTTTTATCTTTTTTTACACCAAATGATCTTAATCAAACATATATAGGGAGATGAAGTGGTTGGTGTGAAATGTTCTTACTGGTTTTATGATTGTTTGAGAAATAAATTATGATTTTGTGAATCTTTCTAGATATCTGATTTTTTGGTTTGTGTATATACGGATTTATCATGTTAAGGAAATTTAATAATATCGGTTGAGAAGAACACTAAATATTCTTCTTGTCTTTCATTTATTGTGTAAGAAATAAGCACAAGCCTACCAAATAAAACGTTAAAAACAAGTTAACATAAATGTCCCGCCGAAACAGAGGAACTCAGCAAATGCCTGCAAGAGAACAAAAGAAAAACCAGTTTACGGTTCTATGTCTCTGAGGCTACACCAAAGAAAACGACAAAGACAGTATACAGTTCAAGGGCTCAAGGGCTACACCAGAACAAAAGACAAAACCAGTGTACGGTTTGCATAATTTTTAACCATGATATTTAACCATGATTAAATATTTGATTGGGGTCGCGAAGAGACACACTCCACGTAATTCTCTCTCTCTCTCTCTCTCTCTCTCTCTCTCTCTCTCTCTCTCTCTCTCTCTCTCTCTCTCTCTCTCTCTCTCTCTCTCTCTCTCTCTCTCTCTCTCTCTCTCTCTCTCTCTCTCTCTCTCTCTCTCTGTTTTAAAGCGGCGCTCGAGGCACATTATTAAAACCCTCATTTCTTGTAACTTCTTTAATTCAAGTCCATTGTTTGGTGAGAGGAAGTTACTTCGTTGTCATAATCATCTTCCAAACTAACGTTTCTCCCACTATCATTTTATCTGAAACAAAACCAAAACACAATAGTCCATTACAACTACATAGCAGAAACACAACCTAACAGAGCCAAAACCGGTGGCGCTTCAGAGTTAAGATTTTCCGCGTCTACCCATACTATGTGTTTGCAGATTAACCACAATGGAATTTCATCTTGTCCGACCAGAGAATAAGTGAAGATTATTTGACTTATTTTTCGGCATGGAAGACTGCACTGGTTCTGACTCTTATCTTCATGCATTCACTCATGCGCAGGGAGCCAAGATCGAAATGGTCATTATCCAGGCGAAGTAAATAACATTTTTGGACTTGAGAAAAATGAAGGCAAGTGGATTGAGATATATGGGGTTAGGGTAGTCCGAGCGGATCCAAGTTTCTGTCCAACAAAGTCTCGCCACCGACTTGAAGTCACGGAAGACACTGAGATTGAACTTATCGAGCCTTTGGACAGCAAGCACTACATGGAATTTGTTAGTTTCCTCCATATATGTGACATAAAAACAGACAGAGACGATCCAATATGTAAAAACTATCAAAAGTTTACATCTTTTCAATGTTTTTGAAACTTTAATCGTGAAACTCTAGACAACAACATATATCTTGACTAGACACCATGAGCGTTGTCTCGATCATCTGCCCCCTTGAAGTCGATTCCCTTAACCCTGCAAGGACAAGGAAAGTGTTCCACCTCAGAGATGTCCAGTAAGTGAATGTTTTTGGTAATGTAGTAGTAAACACCATGGCAAAAACAATTGATTAAAGTGTAAACTGTTCGATAATAAGAACAATTGATCAGGATAGTTCTGATTTTCTTCTCTAATTCATAATAGGATGAATCATTTAAAGTGTGTGGATTATGGAAAATACGCGGCTATCTTCTGGTGAAGATAGGGATTGACTCACTCAATCAATGGAATGGACATAGATGTTGAATCACACAACACTCAACCCACAGCTTCTAAAGTACTAAATGAATCACACACTTAGAACTAGAGAATAAACACAAAGAAAAACTCAGACTTTGTGAAAGAAGATAGAAACGATTTCTATGATTGTAAGATTGATCAGGGTGATCTACAATGAATTCGAAATTGAGCTTTTATAGGCTCATAGACAACAGTCTGAACAAGCTAAAACTAGAAAATAACCGAAAAATATCAAGAAATGGCCGTTGGAGCATTGATGGGAAAATTTGTCACATAAGGAAAAGTCTTGAGCTTTGTATCTTGACAACTTTGGAAGGTAGAATTTCGAACTTGGAAGCTTCATATGCCTTTGTGGAGTCTTCAAAACGTGCCCAAGTTGTAAGGAATAGAGCTGTTTGAATTGATTGCCAAATGGGTCCAAAAAGGGTAAGTGTGGCTCCTTGTTGATCTTCCTGATCAAGTAGTTTCTAGTGCATGCTAAGGTGTTGGGTGACTCTTCTGGATGGTTGTATATGTCTCCTGAATCCTTAGATATATCTCCTGGTCGCCAAAGTCTGGTTTGCAATTGATTAAATCCTTGAGCCTCCAAATAAAGCAAGCTGAGAATCAACCGGTTTAGAAGTTGAATAACTTCGTCTTCTGAGCTCCAATTGTGATGATTCAAAGTTCCTCTGATTCCTTGATGGGTTAAGTTTCTGGAACAAGTTGATTTGTAGCTTAAATCCTCTTGGTTGGATAGATATGCTCTATTACATGCACCTATGTATCTTGTGCGCCCAAACTGCTTCTCTCCTAGGGTCTTGGTTAGTTGAATTGTTTCCTCACCATGCTCCTTGGTTGATGATGACTTGATGTCCTCATCATACTCTCCCTCTTGAAAAGATTTCGACCTCGAAACTGAATAATCTGCACCAAGAGAAAGCAAGTTAGCTTTCATTCTCCTTTGGGAGTTTAGGGTCTTACCTTGATGTGTATGTGGTCTGTTGATGAATGGAGTGTCTGGTGGTTCTCCTTTGAGCATATAGGATAGTAATACTCCTCTTCTTTGGGATAGTATGGTGCCTCTTTTGTCTATCTTGCTCCTGCTCTCCTTATGACCTGAAATATGTTCAACAATTTGGCAAAGAGACAAGTGCATTATTGGCTCTTTATCACAGAATAAACAACTTGAATCCTTCTCCTTAGACTCAATTTCCTGTGCTAATGATATATCATCTTCTTGCAAGCTTAACAAGTTCTTTAACACAGCTGTTGAATCATTGGAAATGAAATGTATCAAAGAAGACTTAGCTTGTTAATAGATGTTGTGTCCTTGCTTTGGTCTGGAGGTTTCTCTTTGATGTTCTCATTTTCTCTACTACCTTGATCTGTCTGATCACTTAGTGTAAGGGCTGTTTCTGAGCTTCTCTTCACATTCTCTTCTCCCTTGTGCTTTATATCTGTAGAGATGCTCATTGGAAAGAACAAGTGCATTATATCTGTTCTTGGAGTAGTATAAACAGATTGTATGATACTTGTACTTACATTGTCAGCTTCAGTAGGTTGTATTAGGGTTTGGACCTTATGCTCTTGTGAGCTAGTGATCATTAAGCGTTCATCTTCTTTCCTGATCACCAAAACATGTCTTTGATCTTCCCTACTGACTATGGTTTGCTCATGCTCTTTACTGCTCAGTCCTTCTTTCCCTGTATCAAATCCTCTTGACAAAGACAAATGCATGACACTAGAACTGGAAATAGCAAATCAGAATGAGCTAAACTATCACTGGTTTTAGCTAAGGCAATTTTATGTCCTAGTGATGTTTCTTTCAACAATTTTTTTGATGGACAGGTTGCAGCAAAATGTCCTCTCTTATGACATCTATAGCATGTCTGATCTTTAAGTCTCTTAGAGTTAGTAGACTTACCTTGTGTTGGCAGATTTAACAGCCTGAGTGAGGCATCAAAGTTGGGTCCGGTTGCATTGGGTGAAGCTTTGTGGCTTTGCTTCTGTTCTGTTTTCTTTGGGTGCAACATCTCCATGATCTTCTGCCACTGATCCAGTTTTGCTTGAAGAGCCTTCTTAGCTTCTGCTTGGTAGGTGTAAGTGTTTGAGAACACATCTTTGGCCCTTGGATAGCAAACAGACTTGTGCTTAGAAGCATTCTTCGTTTTGGATATAGGCTTCACTCTCTTGGTTGTAGCCTGAAGCTTCTCTACAAATTCCTTATGCATTCTGGACTTGAGACCTCTCCAATCTAGTACTGGCCTCTTGTAGATGGTTGAAGTGCTTTCTTTTATCCACCATTCATAAGCTCTTCCTGTTAATGCTGAGGCGGCTTATGTTAGCTTCTGATCCTTTGTGATTTTGTTGTCTTGTAACCACTGCTCCATGTTGCTTTCCCACTGCAAGTATTCTTCAGGATCATTGCTAGTTCCTGAGAAGACTAGGGATCCTCTCCTCTTGTTGGCTGGTTTCTTTGTGCTAGTTGGTTGTGATTGATTGGTCATCAAAGTCTGGTGATGCTCCTTCTTCCATGGTGAGGTTTTGTAGTAGTGGTACTCCTCATCCTCAGCCTCGTCATAATATGAAGATTGACAGCCTTGTTCTGTCCATAAATCTTCTTCTTTATACCATGTTTCTTTGAGATAGCTTCTGGTGCAATCTGGTGGGTCTGGTTCAATTTTCTCCTCATGTGGTTCTTCTTCAAAATCAGAATAGTCTTCTGGCCATAGAGGTTCTTCATAATCATCTTCTACATCAGATGAGGCTGAACTGTTTCCTTGGCTCAATTGATCTTCAAGGTTCTGTTGGTAGCAATTTTCTTCATCTGAGTATTCCATAGCTTCCTCTTCTCCCATGATTTATCTTTTGTATCACAAGTAAAAGACAGAGTTATCAAGGGCTCTAAGTAAACAGAATAAGTAAATTTCTGATGGAATAGATGATAAAGGTAGCTTTCCAAAACTTTCCTTTTTGTTTTAAAACCTTTGGTTAAAAACTTAAGTAAATTTTTTTTTTTGGACTTTTTAGTTTAAATTTCGAATGACAAAGAAAAATAAGGATACTGAATGTAATTAAAAAGGAAATAACAGATTTCTGAACTTGGAAAAAGGAAAAATCGATTAAAGCAAAACAACTCTTTCTTCTTTGGTTTTCTGGGTTTTAAAACTTAATAAGAACTTCTGAAAACTATGAAACTCGAACAAGAACACAAACTGATGCAAATCTTTTGTTTTTTTTGGGTTTAAAGATGCAATAGCAGAAGTAAAACAGAAATAACAGTGCAACTAATAATGCAAACAGAAATTATTATATTTGTTTTTTTTTTGGGATGCAAGATGAACAAATAAATCAAACTAGGATGCAAAGATACAAATGAAAACTAAACAAAATGGATGAATCGAAATGTAACAGAAATATGTATGAAAAACAAAATGAGCAGAAACAAAACGGAATCAGATTTTTATGGGTTTTTGATTTTAATGAAATGAAACAACAAAAACTTAAAGAGATGACGGTTGGATTGATACAACCTGAGGGGTGGGAACTTTTGAAGCTCTGATACCAGATGATGTAGGCACAAGAATCACTCCAATGCTGAGACCACTTGTGGATCAAGAGATTCCTAAGCCTTGCTTGCGGAAGGTGGAATTATTGGCTATCTTCTGGTGAAGATAGGGATTGACTCACTCAATCAATGGAATGGACAGAGATGTTGAATCACACAACACTCAACCCACAGCTTCTAAAGTACTAAATGAATCACACACTTAGAACTAGAGAATAAACACAAAGAAAAACTCAGACTTTGTGAAAGAAGACATAAACGATTTCTATGATTGTAAGATTGATCAAGGGTGATCTACAATGAATTCTAAATTGAGATTTTATAGGTTCATAGACAACAGTCTGAACAAGCTAAAACTAGAAAAGAACCGAAAAATATCAAGAAATGGTCGTTGGAGCATTGATGGGAAAATCTGTCACATAAGGAAATATATTGAGCTTTGTATCTTGACAACTTTGGAAGGTAGAATTTCGAACTTGGAAGCTTCATATGCCTTTGTGGAGTCTTCAAAACGTGCCCAAATTGTAAGGAATAGAGTTGTTGGAATTGATTGCCAAATGGGTCCAAAAAGGGTAAGTGTGGCTCCTTGTTGATCTTCCTGATCAAGTAGTTTCTAGTGCATGCTAAGATGTTGGGTGACTCTTCTGGATGGTTGTATATGTATCCTGGATCCTTAGATATATCTCCTGGTCGCCAAAGTCTGGTTTGCAATTGATTAAATCCTTGAGCCTTCAAATAAAGCAAGCTGTGAATCAACCGGTTTAGAAGTTGAATAACTTCGTCTTCTGGGCTCAAATTGTGATGATTCAAAGTTCCTCTGATTCCTTGATGGGTTAAGTTTCTGGAACAAGTTGATTTGTAGCTTAAATCCTCCTGGTTGGATAGATATGCTCTATTACATGCACCTATGTATCTTGTGCGCCCAAACTGCTTCTCTCCTAGGGTCTTGGTTAGTTGAATTGTTTCCTCACCATGCTCCTTGGTTGATGATGACTTGATGTCCTCATCATACTCTCCCTCTTGAAAAGGTTTCGACCTCAAAACTGAATAATCTGCACCAAGAGAAAGCAAGTTAGCTTTCATTCTCTTTTGGGAGTTTAGGGTCTTACCTTGATGTGTATGTGGTCTGGTGATGAATGGAGTGTCTGGTGGTTCTCTTTTGAGCATATAGGATAGTAATACTCCTCTTCTTTGGGATGGTATGGTGCCTCTTTTGTCTATCTTTCTCATGGTTGGATAGATATGCTCCATTACATGCACCTATGTATCTTGTGCGCCCAAACGGCTTCTCTCCTAGGGTCTTGGTTGGTTGAATTGTGTCCTCACCATGCTCCTTGGTTGATGATGACTTGATGTCCCCATCACTCAAGATGTGGAGGAGTGTTTGGACTGGAAGTAATTGATTTAACATTTTCATTTGTTTATATATAATAATTTATGATAGTTCGCTATAGTTCTTGTTTTATAAAGGTGACCCTGATGAGACATGGGTTGAGAGCGTGGAAGGCTTATCAGACTACATGTTCAATCCGCGACTTCAGGCGGTTCAAGATCTCAGGTTCCAAATAGAGGCCACTGACACTGATGTTGCCGGAAGCAGTGATGTTCTCCCTATCTAAATCTCATTCATAATTGAGTGCATGTTACTTGAAAATCTTAACGTTTTATTATGATTTTGGGTTTATTATTCTTATCGAACCTTATTAATTATGCTTTCATATTTAATATTTCAATTTAATAACGGTAGTTATTACCCATATTTTAGTAATAAGTGATTAATATATGGTAACATATTTCAGTAAACATATATTAAGAATTTTTCGGTGACATTTAAGATGCCTCTTCAAGTCAATATCTTTCTGGCGAGAAGACAACTCAATCATCAGTCGAGATAGCGGTTCGATTTCTGGTGGAAAGAAACCGATATCACAACTCAAGCTTCGGCTTTGGAATAACTTGTCTTATAAAAAATTAGTTTAGCTTTAATTATTTTTCTTAGTTTGACTTGTAATATCAGTTTTTTTTAGGATAAATACTACGATTTATAACTCGTGTGTACTTGTAACTTAAGTTTAGCTTGTTAAAATCCAGTGTAATTGGATATTCCACTCAATTCCTTTATTATCATTCCATTTGATATTTTCGTAATTTTTAGTGGAATATAGTGGGACCGACAAATTGGGATTAATATTAATCTAATAAACATTCTAGTGAAAACAAAATATTAATCTAATAAGACCTGCCTAAACAAAAAACATTATGGCGCCTAAACGAAGATATTTAGGTAAATTATCAAAAACCGTAAGAAATATCTTGACCATCATAACCTCGACAAAGTCAATAGGCATATTACAAGGGCTCTTCATCCTGTTCTTCATCGTCATCTTCATCCTCATCATTAGAAGAGGATAAATTACAACGGAATTCATCTTCTGGTTCCGCATCCCTGGCCTCGTAATCAAGATCTATTGGGTTTCCTTCTTGTAACAAGTTCTCAATAACGAAATCTTCGATTCTAGTCATCATCACAAGATCATCATTTTTTGTTGCAAAAGAATCGGTTCCATGTCACCATAATCTCCTGAAATATTTCCCCTCGGGTTAACTTGAACAACACTTAGCCACTCTCGCTTTGGTTTCTTCGTGTATGGATACGGGATATAACAAACTTGATCTCCTTGTGAGGCTGTGCAATTTGTATGTACTAATGAAGTTATATACATACATATATTGAAAGGCATTAAGATTTACAGTTATGAAATTAACGTACCTAAAACAAATGGTTCGTCTTTACTGTATCTTTTTGATGAAAGAACGTTTACCGTGCCAGCATTACTCTTCCGAGTGCCTCTACCGATAATAGGGTCGTATCAGTTACACTTAAAAAGTGTGATTCTCAAATTCACAATTCCCTCATATTCGAGTTGTATGATATCAGTTAAAATTCCGTGGAAATCAGCCTCATCATATGTATTAGCATAATTCTCTCCTTTAACACGTACACCATAGTTACATGTCTTCCGTCCCACGCCGTGATTCTCCATATGAAACAAATATCCTCTTGTAAAATAGATGGGCCAGGTTTAAGCCTTATGCATGGATCCATGCACTATCTCTCGCACTCAAGGAGGAAAAGCATATGTGTTTTTCCAATAAGTAACCTGCAGTATATAGAAAGAAAATATCAAATATAGAGTTTGGCAAAGATAAATTCATATAAATATATAGGTACGACAGAATTTTACACATACATAATCTTCCACCCAGATTCGATATTTTTTGGGTCTTTTTGCGTAGAGTTCTTCTTCGGAGAGTTTTGGATATTTTGTGGACAAATAATCTTTGAACATTATTTAATTTCAACCAAAACTTATATGATAAATCATAGTATAGTGGAATATATTAAACCGAAAGATAAGACATGCCAACTTATATATACCTTTCTAGTGGCTCGAAATATCCACAATTTCGCATAACAAAAACATGTGCGCATCTATAGTCTTTCTCTGAAATCCAGATTTCTTCCATTCTTCACTTGGACGACACACTTCAGTAAATATATCAGGAACATCGACATGATATACGGGGATTTCACCTTCAGAGCATCTGATTAACATGACCAAATTAATTGGTTTAGAAAAATTTATAATTAATTAATAGCTACCATGTTTGTGTCTTACAAATGGCAAAGTGAATATGTGATAGCGCCTTTACCTTGATTTCGTTTTTATATTTTCTGAAGTAGTGCTCTGAGAAATAAGCTACCTCCTCATTAATATATGATTGAATAATGGATCCTGCCGCAAATCTTTTGTTCTTTGCTTTCCTTTCAACTTTTTGAAATACCTTTCAAAAGGGTACATCCACTATATTGCACTGTACCTCCTAATTCAGCTTCGTAGGAGATGTATTGGTAAGTGTTCCATCATGTCGAAAAATGATGGTTGAAAAATCTTTTCCAAGTTGCATATGATTAAAACTATGTTATCTTTGAGAATTTGGAGACAACTTTTTTTTGTAAAGTTCTCGAGCATAAGTCACATTAAAAACTTCAAACCCCTACAATATATATTTTTTGAAACTGTTGGTAAATATATAATACTATATGCATATTTAATTATCAAATATTAGGTAAAATAAAATAGAAACCTACTAACGCAAGGTGGACGTTCTGGTCTAAGAGTTCGGCAAAGATAAATGGAAGTAGCCGCTCCATAAAAATGTGGCAGTCATGACTCTTCATCCCTGAAAACTTACCGTTATCCATATCAGCACAACTAGCTAAGTCTGCCGCATAGCCATTTGGGAATTTGACTGCATGTTTTACACATTCTAGTAATTTTTTTGGCATCGTTTGTCAATTTGTACATGGGGAAACCGAACTGAGGACGGGTTTTTGGAGTTAGCTAACCCTCACAGGATCGCGACCCTTTGTCCCGGCCATTGTAGCACGTGTGTCGCCCAGGGCATAAGGAGAAGAGCTTTACCCTCACCATCAATATGTAGATGTGGCCGAAAACAAAATCGTTATATATCAATTCTTGACCTGATGGTGTCTTTGGATTTACCCTTCATACTCAGAAGAGTATTCATGACGTTGTCAAAAAATTCTTCTCTACATGCATCAAATCAAGATTATGTCGGAGAGTGAGGTCCTCCAGTACGGAAGCTCCCAGAATATGCTTTCCTTGTGCCAGTTATGCCACTTCCCATAGCCAGACTCCTTCTTTTCGTGACCATCTCCACCAACGTCCTTTGTTTTCGGTGGATTTATACCTTGCAATCGCTTGCTATAAACTTGCTCACCACTCAAAGCATCAGGTGGATGCTCTTTCGAGGCATCTTTTCCCTTCAAGAAGTCTTTTTTATTCTTCCTAAATGGATGACCAAATGGAAGAAATCTTATGTGAAAATCAAACAAACACGTGTTCCTTCCCTTAGGCAGATAAAAATATTTTTTTTTTATCTTTCATGCAAATAGGACAAGACAATCCACCATGGGTCGTCCATCTTGATAACATCCGATATGCCAGAAATTCGCTTATCGTCCACATCAGCACTGCTTTTGGTTTAAATTTTTCATTCAATGACACATCATTTGCATCGACTCCAGAAGACCACAATTCTTGTAACTCCTCGATAAGAGGTTGGAGGAAGATATCGAGACTAGCGCGCGGATGATTTAGCCCAGAATTCAGAATTGTAAAAACAAGTATTCTGTACTCATGCACATATCACGGGGTAAATTATATGGAGTCAAGATCACGAACCACAAAGAATGATTACGAGACATGCCAAATGGATTGAACCCATTTTACATAATCCAAGATAAACGTTACAGGGTTCTTGGGCAAACAGAGGATATTGAGCTTGAAATGATTTCCACTCCGCCGCATCAGATGGATGACACATTTCTCCCTCCTTCGTTTGGTGCTCGGCGTGCCATCACATTTCCGCTGCAGTCTTCTCGCTTTGATACATTCTCTTCAGTCTGTCAGCAACTGGTAGATACCACATACGACTGTAGGGTACTCTGGTTCTACTTTGTCTCTCGTTCGGCTTCCATCTTGTTTTAGCACAAAACCGGCACTTATCTTCCATTTGGTCTTCTTTCCAGAAGATCATACAGTGGTTCATGCAAACATCAATTATATGATAGGGGAGGCCTAAATTGCGCATTAGTTTCTCTGTCTCGTAATGCGAACATTTTGCATGGTTTCCTTCTAGTAAATACTATGTGATCATTTCACATATCGAATCCACTAACTTTTCACTCATATTATGTTCTGCCTTGTTATGCAGGACCTAAGCAGCCAAGGATAAATGGGAGTGGCCTTGACGACAACCATCATATAAAGGATTGTTGGCTCCTTCTAACAGGTCATAAAACTTTTTTGAATGATTATGTACATGTTCTTCACTATTACTCGCGTATTCACGAAATGCATCATTCACCATCTCCACATATCTATTTTCTACTACATTATCATGACTATTCAGATCAACATAAATCGTTCCTATTGATAGGTCAAGTTTTAATCGCTATTCTAACTGCAAGTGCACATATATGCAGTCGTAGTACAAAGGGTATCAAATCCACAGAGACTCTAGTTCACGCGATACATTGTATGCAATAGAATTAAGCTAAGCAAGACAAATGGAAAGCAGTAAACAGAATAAGTAAACAAACGGTGTGTGATCAATGAACAAAGGCGCTAGACATAGGGAAGTTCTCAGGAAATCAGGAGCACATATCAACCAATCAATAGGATTCAGATAACGATGTTCTAGAACTAGAATCACAATCATATAACAAACCAACTCTCACTGCGAATGCTAACTATGTCTAACAACCTAGAAAACCAAATCTCTTTGCGAATTCTAGAGTTCCAAACATGCATTTAATTCAGGTTATTTCGTTCACAAATTCCCTAAGCCAAATCTCTTTGCGAAAAGGTAATTTGCACAACTAGGTTCTTTTCTAATCAATTAACCAACTATCGTTGCGTTAATAAATCTGATGTCAATAATCCAAGTAGCTAATTCATATTATGCATTAAGAACAACCTAGATGAAGAACTAGATGCTCTGAATCCCAATTAATCGATCAATCTATAATTCCATGAAATCTCTAATGAGAATCCCTAAATCTAACAAGAAAACTACTCAGACATGACAATCATAACAATAGACATAATCAAAGTAGAAATCATATAAATAAAAAAAGTAAGAAAAGGGGTTTGAAATCTCTTCTCTCTCGAGTACAAGACCAGCCCCAAAATCTCCTAATATCTGATAGAATAAAGCTTAGAATAAAACTTAGAATCCAACTTAGCCTAACAAGTGGCTGTAAAGCCTAATTAATAGCTAAAACACGTTATGGGACTTCTTGTAAATATGAGAAACTTCTGGGTAAATCTTGAAAATCTCCAAAATCTGTATTTTTGACGCGCAGGAATTTCGTCCTTTAGTGGTGTCGACCGACACGAAATTAGTGTCGGTCGACACTAAGTGCAGACGCACCCAGTGAACTCTGTGAAATCCATGTATGCTGCAAAATCCCTCCAAAAGCTCCCAAAATCTCCAGATAAGCTCCAAACATACCTAAACCTACAAAGGACTCTAAAGACTCCAAATACAAGGTTAAAGACTCAATATATACACCTATATCATGATTGAAAACCTATAAAAACTATGATATATCACCTATATCCAAACCGATTACTTCTTCACGCTTATACCAAACATAATAATCAGGCATAAATCCTCGACTAAACAGATGACTCCAAATTCCTTGTTCCGTGGTTTTCGGTTTTTCGTTCTTGCATAAACGACAAGGGCATAGAAACTTACTACCATTGCTCAGTGCTAAAGGCTGGTTTTTGGCAAGTTCCATAAATTGTGCCACCCACGTTGTGAAGACAGTTGAGAAATTGTTTGTGGCATCATCAAACCTATTATACATCCACTCGTGATGGTTGCTATAATTATTGTATCCTCCCGCCATGTAACTAGATTTACAAATTCTTTGTGTTTCTACAAATAAAAACGGAGAAATGGCTGAATTTCGACTATGTAGACATAATTGGCTACTCCCATTAATTGTCATAAATGCATGTCGCATGAAACCGGTACACCTACCACAAACAACTAAAATATAACCAAACTATATTATATTATTATTACTAAATCATACAATATGATACGACCCATACATGACTACTTTGTGACACGAATAATGAGTTGCATATTTGTCGTAACAATAGCGACAAATAAATGACTTTGTTACTACTATACACGACGTAGAAAATTAGTCGCCCATATAGAGACCAATTTGCGATTTTTCTACGACTCTTCACATCAGACGCAAAATAGTCGTCATATTACCGACAATCCGTCGACTGATCTTACTGGTCTCGATAATGGTCGTTAAAAAGTCGTGGATCGGCGACTAAATTGGTGACTATCATTTTTGGTTGTATATTAGCGACTAATACACATCCATATATTTGTAGCCGCAAAATAGTAGCAATATTGTCCCCTAATAGTCGCCAAATGTTACGACTACAAGTATAGTCGCAAGTTCCAATCGCAAATACGATGTTTTGTTGTATTGGTTTAGGAGACCATATATGAGTAAAATCCACAGTTAAACTTTGATTATATTAGTTTAAGTTTATGTCGAATTCATCTGTAAGATTTGAGCTAAGAACATTAGTATAGAAAATAGGAATACAAAGAAGTAAAGATTTAGAAGACCAGAAAGATAACGAATCTGTAAAATCGACATGTAAGAACCCTAAATTTAATTGATTCACAAGAAAAAATTAACAAAGCAAATTCGCATGCAAAGAAGTAAAGATTTAGAAGACGAAACAAATAATGAATCTGTAAATTCGATGTGTAAGAGTCTTTCGCTAAATACCTAAAACTTTTGTAGTGGCACTTTCAAGCATATTGTGACTCTAAACTCGTTGAAAATCAAGTCAACGGCGAATATGTAGCCAAAACTGAATAAATGGAAGCTTACCTCAAAGCGGCACACGAACTCACAATCCAGAGTTAGCACAACGAATTCCAGTGGGTACAATCAATGAGCCGAGTATCACCTTACAAGACAACAATCTCCCAAACAATAACAAACTCCCAGCAAGAAATATTCTAGAAATCAAAAATCATTATGAAAATCTAGCATAACCATCTGACATCGTTATCGATCCAGCCAATTTGAATGCTCACACAGCCGACAAAGACCGGCGAGACGAAATTCGAATGTACCTTGCTGACGTAAAGGCGCCTAGAGACAAGTGGGCAGTACGACAACAAAAATTCAAGTGTGTACGATACACACTATATGATGGTAATTTATTTTGAATACACAGCCGAAAAAATTCCTTCTCTGATGCATCCACGGCGACGTAGTCCGACACGTTTTCGAAGAGACTCGTTTGGGTGCTTGCGGTAACCATTGAGGCGGACTAGCCCTCACTCTCAGGATCAAACTAAATGGCCATTACTGGACTACCATGATCGCCAACGCAAAGCTTATGCAAACAAGTGCGAGAAGTCCAGTGACATGCATCATTCATTCATCGACCAATAGAGATACACAACGACAACTCTACATACCCATTCATACGATGGGATATGGATATCTACGGTACCATGTCGCTCTAGAACCAAAGACGCTTTGTCTTAATAATGAAAAACTACTTCATCAAGTGGGTCGATGCTAACATCGAGATCCACGATATACAAGATCAGAAGTTCGTCTGGAAATATATCATTTGCCGATAAGGACTGCCATACGAGATCATCACCAATAACAGATCACAATTCACATCCAATATCTATGAAGGATTTTGAAAATAATGAGACATTAGACTCATAAATTCAACTCCAGGCTACCCTCAGGGGAACAGATAAACCGATGCAAAAACAGAACCATCATAGATGGTACTAAAAATGATTGGAGAAAAAGAAGGGAGTATGGAAAGACGAGCTCGACGGAGTCTATGGTCACACAGAACCACTCCCCGCCATGCAACATGAGCTATACCATTCTCCTTAGCATTCAAAATCTAAGAAATGGTTCATGCAGAAGAAACATTTATAGTATACACCGTTCTCACATGCCACAACACAAAGACCTACGAACAAATGCTACTTCACGCCCTCAACAAGATTGTGTAAGAATGTGACCGAGATGTACTCCACATTCAAAACTACCAAAAATTGGCCGCTTGTTATTACAACAAGAAGGTGCACAGACGACACTTCAAACAGGGTGACTACGTCATCCACAAGGTCTATGAAAACACAAAGTAATATAGAGTATGCAAGCTAGGCGCTCAGTGGGAAGGACCATACAAAATCAGAAAGGTCATCAGACCCGGAGTTGACAAGCTCGAATCAATGAAGGAAAAGCCGGGATCCATCTCGCAACTAAAAACCGGGCACCAACCCATACGTTTTCTGAGTTGAGCGATAAAAGATAAATCGAACCCTTAAGCCTTGCATATTTTACTTGTCCTTAGAACGGCAAATCTGAGCACAATTAAGCTTCACAAACTTAAGATGAAGCAAATTTAATCCTTACAATATAATTAAGCTATCCATTCTCATCCTCGTTGAACACCGACCTTCTTAATAGTCGCGTCACTACCACACAATGGCCCCGAATGGCACTTCGATTTAAGTGTGACTGCGATTTGTATGTGGGAGCGATGTGTTTTGGAAGCGATGTGATTGGTTAAAATTATAAATGGAGTTATGTTTTAGGTGCGATTTGATTACCCTATATTCTTGAATGAGAAAGTGATTTAAATGTGATTATGATAAAAAAAAGTATCTTAATATTATTAATTAATTTATTAATTAAAATTATGTTTTTTTGTCGAAAGGAATTTTGCAGTTTTGGGAGAATAACATAAATTTTGTGATTTTGGCAGAAAAACGAAATTTCGCTGTTTTGGCGGGAAAACGAAATTTTGCGATTTGAAAGGAATTGAAATTCCGCAGTTTTGGTGGGAAAACTAAATTTTGCTGTTTTGACGGAAAAACAGAATTTTATGGTTTTGGCAGGAAAATCAAATTTTGCTGTTTTGACAGAAAATTGAATTTCGAGGTTTTGACAGAAAAACGGAATTTCACGGTTTTGGCGGGAAAACAGAATTTGCGGTTTTGACAGGAAAACAAAATTTTGCGGTTTTGGCGGGAAAAATGAAATTTTGCGATTTTGGGGGAAAATAGAATTTTGCGGTTTTGACGGGAGAACTGAATTTTGCAGTTTTTGCGGAAAAACGGAATTTTGCGAGTTTTACGGGAGAACAAAATTTCATTTTCCCGCCAAAACCGTAAAATTTTATTTTTCCGCCAAAACCGTAAAATTTCATTTTCCCACCAAAACCGTAAAATTCCGTTTTCCGTCAAAACCGCGAAATTCTGTTTTTCCGTCAAAACCACAAAATTTCATTTTTCCGCCAAATCGTAAAATTTCAATTTTCCGCCAAAATCGTAAAATTTCATTTTTCCGCCAAAATCGTAAAATTTTATTTTCCCGCCAAAACCGTAAAATTACGTTTTCCGTCAAAACCGCGAAAATCCGTTTTTCCGTCAAAACCAAAAAAAATCATTTTTTCCCGCCAAAACCGTAAAATTTCAATTTTCCGCCAAAACCGTAAAATTTCATTTTCTGCCAAAACTGTAAAATTTCATTTTCCTGTCAAAACCGCAAAATTCCGTTTACCCGCCAAAACTGTAAAATTTCGTTTTCCGCCAAAACTGTAAAATTTCAGTTTCCCGTCAAAACCGCAAAAATCATTTTCTCGCCAAAACCGCAAAATTTCGTTTTTCCACCAAAACCGCAAAGTTTAGTTTTCCGTCAAAACCGCAAAATTCAGTTTTCTCATCAAAACCACAAAATTCCGTTTTTCGCCAAAACCGAAAAGTTCAGTTTTTCCGTCAAAACCGCAACATTCCATTTTTCGCATCAAAACTGCCAAATTCCAATTTTCATGAAACTGAAAACGAGATTAATGAAATAATATATTTTAATTAATAATCACAAAATTTAATGTAATTAGTAATAAGATAAAATTATAGAATTAAAAAAAAATATCTAATCGCATCACAATCGCAGCTTTTTGGTGCGATTTGAGTGATGCATAATTTGTAAAGAACTAATCACCTTATAAAAGTTAATGAATCGCATCACTCTCAAATCGGAATACCATTCAGTGGTAGAACATGATTAAGGTCATCGCACCACTGCCGAATCGTAGTACGATTCGAGGCCAATGTCATTCTCACACGCATTATCAGTACTCTACTTAAGTGGCCAAAACGGCTAAAAATCATACTATAAGAAACATTATTATGATGACCATTTTTATTCCTTTCTACACAACTGAGAACGACATAAATGGTCACCATCACCAACGCTCAAACAAACATACGACGCGTAAACTACTATTAAAGCACAAAAAACAACAAACAAGAATTTTTACTTTCTAAACCGATGAAAAAAAAAAATACTTCCATAAATAAGAAAGGATTTAGATACATAGTGAGTACCACTGAAACATGTTATACAAAAAGTTAAAATGAGACATCTAAGCTGTAAGTTATGTAAGTAACTTTAAGAAGGTGGAGAAGTGAAATTGAAAATGGTTTCTTCCCAACTATTCCAATGGTGGCTAACTATTGAAATGGTGGCTTGCAACTATTGAAATGGTGGCTTGGCACAACTATTGAAATGGTGGCTAAGTGGTTGAAGTGGTTCACCTAACTTACCCCAAGGTTTCCTATAAATAGAGAGTGATTCTCATTGTTGAACATCATCCCAAAACAAAAGAAAAACAAGAGAGAAAGAGAGAAGAAAGAAAGAGAGAAAGAAAGAAAGAAATCCTTTTTTCTTTGTAAAAAATTTAGCATAATTTCTTGAGTGTATTCGGGTTTTGGGTGTGAGTTGAGAGAGTTGTAATTTCCCGGTGATTAATATAAAGATCTGTAGCAGGTCCGGAGACGTAGGCACGATTGGCCGAACTCCGTTAACAAATTTGTGTGCATTTTCTCCGGTCCCTTATTTCTGATTTTCGAGGAAATTCGAGTTTATTTCCTAACAACTGGTATCAGAGCACGGGGTTGCGATAATCTCGGTCAAGTTTTTTTTGCGGGGTTACTATTCACGTGAATAGTGTATTCGTGAATAGTAAAATTTTGTCGGCGACATCGGTTTTGTCGACAGAGGTGTTTAATACACGGTGGTCCGCAAAAGTAATCAGAAACGATGGGAGGCGAAGATGGTTCGGCGCACGGTATCGGGAAATTTGACGGTACAGATTATGCATTCTGGAGAATGCAAATTGAAGATTATCTGTACGGAAGAAAGCTTCATCAACCACTGAGCAAGAAGCCTGAGAAGATGGATCAGGCTGAGTGGGAGCTCCTTGACAGACAAGTTCTTGGTGTTATCAGGTTAACACTGTCGAAGAACGTTGCTCACAACGTTGCAAAGGAGAAGACCACAGAAGGGCTCATGAAAGTTCTCTCGGATATGTATGAGAAACCTTCAGCAAATAACAAGGTATTTCTCATGAAGAAACTTTTTCATTTAAAGATGGAAGAAGGTGGCCACGTTGCAGCACACGTGAATGAATTCAACACGATTGTCAACCAGTTATCGTCCGTTGAAATCGAGTTTGAAGATGAAGTGCGGGCACTGATTTTGTTGGCATCTCTGCCAAATAGTTGGGAGCCAATGAGGGCATCGGTTAGTAATTCTGTGGGAAATCATAAACTTAAGTTTAATGATGTTCGAGATCGTATCCTTTCTGAAGAAGTTCGTAGGATCGACTCTGGTGAAGCTTCAACGAGCTCTGCTTTCAACTTGGAAAACAGAGGAAGGAGCCAAGACAGAAACAACCGGAACAATGGCAGGGCGAAGTCAAGAAATGGAAGAAGCCAGTCCAAATTCAAGCAGCCTGCTGAATGTTGGAACTGTGGAAAGACGGGCCACATAAGAAAGAATTGCTGGGCAATTTCAAAGAAGGAAGGCAACAAGGGAGCCGGAGCCAATGCAGTCACACATGAGATTGGTGATGCATTGGTAGTATCTGCTGATTCTCCAAGAAAAGGTAAAGCTCATGATGCGGCTGTAAACACCAATGAAGCGTTGATCTCCTATGTTGATAGCCCGATCGAGTCTTGGGTTCTAGACTCTGGAGCATCATTTCACACGACACCACACCACAACATAATGGAGAACTATGTTGCTGGAAATTATGGGAAGGTATATCTAGCTGATGGTTTACCTTTGGACATAGTTGGTATTGGAGATATCAACTTGAAGATGTCAGATGGTCGTGTATGGAAGATCGAAAAGGTTAGGCATGTGCCAAAGTTGATGAGAAATCTTATCTCAGTAGGTCAACTTGATGATGCAGGGCACGATGTCAATTTTGGTGGTGGAGCATGGAGTGTGAAGAAAGGTTCCATGGTGGTTGCTAGAGGTCATAAAAGAGGCACTCTTTATATGACGATGAGTCACGAAGATACTGTTGCGGTTGTTGAGAATGCCAAACAGACTAAGTTGTGGCATTGTAGGTTGGGGCACATGAGTGAGAAAGGATTGAAACTTTTGGCGGCAAATGGCGTGCTTCCAGATCTGAAGACGGCGGATCATCAGATGTGTGAAAGTTGTATCCTTGGAAAGCAGAAACGCGTTAGTTTCTCAAAAGATGGAAGAGAGCCCAAACCTGAGAAGTTGGAGTTGGTGCACACTGATGTGTGGGGACCCGCTCCTGTTGCATCGCTAGGAGTTTCATATTACTATGTGACCTTTATTGATGACTGCACAAGGAAAGTGTGGGTTTACTTCATGAAGAACAAGCATGAAGTGTTCTCGGTTTTCAAAAGATGGAAAGCCATGGTTGAGATTGAGACGAATCTTAAGTTGAAGTGTCTAAGGTCTGATAATGGCGGAGAGTACATCAGCGAGGAGTTTAAAAGATATTGTGCTGATGGTGGGATCAAGATGGTGAAGACTATTCCTGGAACGCCTCAACAAAATGGAGTAGCTGAAAGGATGAACAGAACCTTGAATGAGCGTGCAAGGAGCATGAGACTGCACTGCGGATTGCCTAAGACGTTTTGAGCGGATGCAATCAATACCGCGGCCTTCTTAATAAACAGAGGACCGTCTGTTCCGTTGGGATTCAAGATCCCTGAAGAAGTGTGGAGCGGAAAGAAAGTAAACCTTTCTTATCTTAAAGTCTTTGGTTGCTTAGCTTATGTCCACATTGATGATGCTGCAAGAAGTAAACTTGATGCAAAATCGAAGAGGTGTTACTTCATTGGTTACGGTGACACGGAGTTCAGTTATCGGTTTTGGGATGATGAAAATCGGAAGATCATTCGCAGCAAGAATGTTGTGTTCAACGAAGAAGCGTTGTACAAGGATAAGCTAAAAGAAAGCTCGGGAAAGATGGAGCCTAGAGCTGTTGATTTGGGAGAGATCCTGGCACCAGAGTTGCAGCAGGATACAACAACAGCAGAAGAGCAAAATTCTCAAGAGGAGAATAGTGAGGCAGATGAAAATGATGATTCAGAAGAGATCCCATGTAGGCCAGTCACAGAGTTACGACGGTCAAACAGAATCATCAAGAAACCAGTAAGATTTTCTCCATTACTCAACTACATTATGCTCAAAGATAGAGGCGAGCATGAATGTTATGAAGAGACAATGCAAGCAGATGAATCGATTCAGTGGGAGCTTGCAGTGAATGATGAGATGGACTCGTTGATGTCCAATCACACGTGGGAGTTAGGTGATTTACCTAAGGAGAAAATGGTATTACAAAACCTGAAGGTGAAACTCTCGAAAGAGTTTACGGTGAAAGACCTAGAAGAAGCAAGACAAATTCTTGGGATGAGAATTAGTAGAAGCAAGGAGGGTCTTAAGTTATCACAAGAGGAGTATGTGAAGAAAGTCCTCAAGAGATTTAATATGGATGACGTGAAGCCAGTTAGTACTCCTCTGGCAAGTCATTTTCGGTTATCCAAAGATCAGTCTCCGGTGACTGAAGACGAGATGGCATATAGGGATAGAGTTCCATATGCTTCTGCTATTGGCAGCCTGATGTACGCGATGGTATGTACAAGGCCAGACATTGCACATGCAGTGGGAGTCGTTAGCAGGTTTATGAGCAATCCTGGAAAGGAGCATTGGGAAGCTGTTAAGTGGATATTAAGGTATCTGAAGGGAAATCCAAGTTTATCGCTATGTTTCAAGAAGTCAAGATTGGATTGCAGGGATATGTTGATTCTGACAATGGAGGTGACATTGATAGTGCAAAGAGTACATCCGGGTATGTTTACACTTTTGGTGGTACTGCAATTTGTTGGGTTTCAAAGTTACAGAAGATTGTAGCTCTATCAAGCTGTGAAGCGGAGTATGTTGCGGTGACAGAGGCAACAAAAGAGACGATGTGGTTACAATAATTTCTAGAAGAGCTAGGCCATGACCAAGAGAAAAGTATATTGTACTGTGATAGTAAGAGTGTCATTGACTTGGCAAAGAATCCAGTTTACCATGCTCGGACGAAGCACATACATCGTCGGTATCATTTTGAAAACCGAGCGGCTTTAGAAGATGAAGTGTTGATGCTTGAGAAGATTCCAGGAAGTAAGAATCCGGCAGACATGTTAACAAAGGTCGTGCCGTATGATAAGCTGAGGTTATGTGTAACCTCGGTTGGCTTGTTAGAGTAACAAGCACGGAAGACCTGCTACATTGATCAAGGTGTGAAGACAGATTGAAATCAGTCTTCAAGTGGGAGATTGTAAGTTATGTAAGTAACTTTAAGAAGGTGGAGAAGTGAAATTGAAAATGGTTTCTTCCCAACTATTCCAATGGTGGCTAACTATTGAAATGGTGGCTTGCAACTATTGAAATGGTGGCTTGGCACAACTATTGAAATGGTGGCTAAGTGGTTGAAGTGGTTCACCTAACTTACCCCAAGGTTTCCTATAAATAGAGAGTGATTCTCATTGTTGAACATCATCCCAAAACAAAAGAAAAACAAGAGAGAAAGAGAGAAGAAAGAAAGAGAGAAAGAAAGAAATCCTTTTTTCTTTGTAAGAAATTTAGCATAATTTCTTGAGTGTATTCGGGTTTTGGGTGTGAGTTGAGAGAGTTGTAATTTCCCGGTGATTAATATAAAGATCTGTAGCAGGTCCGGAGACGTAGGCACGATTGGCCGAACTCCGTTAACAAATTTGTGTGCATTTTCTTCGGTCCCTTATTTCTGATTTTCGAGGAAATTCGAGTTTATTTCCTAACATAAGCTTGCTCGACATCCACGATTTTATCCGACGCTCTCTCTTATTGACGCTCGTCATTAACCCTTCTTGAGATTCATGTCCTTGATCCTTTTGCGCCTGACTAGAAGGATCAACTTGGACATGCTCGAGATAGTTCCAATCCTCTCGCCTCTCCATCTGATCATTTCGAACAACGAACGTATAGCCTTGAGTGGGAAGAAGGACACAATTGTTCGACCCATACTAATTGGTATTGCAAGGAATGGCGGCAGGAGAGTCACAACATATCAATCAGAGTGGGTGATCGACGAAAGGAAGAACTCACTTGCCCCCATCACTAACACATCCATTTCTTCAAGCTCGTTGTCCAACTCTTTCTCATCCTTAGGAAGGTTATCCATCACAGACTTTGGGATATCAACCCCTTGACTGATCAGATTTTCGAGGCATTTCATGGTGCTGCTGATCTAACCGTGCTCGACTTGTTCACAATGATCATATCTTGTTCTTCAACATACTTCAGGAATTTGTCAAAGTGAGAATAAACTTTCGTTGCTATCACAGCCTATAAGTGTTGTCTTTCTTTAAGGAAGACTACCTTGCAGGAGTCCCGAAGTCTTTTAACCTTTGCCTTCATCTCCACCTGCACGAAAAAGTGGCATTTTGCGCTTCGCCTAACTCTCTTATTAATCGAGCTTTTTCCTTTACCACCGTCTCACCCTTGTTTTTCAGAACGTCGCCTTTCTTCATGAGATTTATGATGATCATCGCTATATTTTTTAGCTCAAGCTCGGCGGCGGCCATATCCGCCAGTGCCTTTCTCATACGAAAATCATACTCCAAGACTATCTGATTTGACGCACCCACAGTCGGAAGACCAATAGGCTTGTAAAACAATCTTACATATCAAAAGAATATATGGATGCATAATTCAGAGTTACTTAACACAGCTGCAACGCTTCAAATCTATGACAGGTTCCAACAAATTCTTTATCTCTGGGAAGTCCCTTGTAGAACCCCTTCTACAAGACAACAAGTTAGCACAAGACTTTGGATTATTGACGAACGACAACTCACTTTTATACTTGTACTAAAAATCATGGATTAAGGACAGATTTTCCATTACCTTCTCCTTCTCTTGCCCCTTGTCAATGGCTTTATCCTTAGCCAATCAGCAGCCTTCTTAGCAGTTCTTTCTGATGTCTTTCTTTTGAGCCAAGACCTCCACGGTTTCCTTCTTAGAAAGTCTTTGTTCGACAGGCTTATCCAAGGCCGACCTCTTCTTAGAAGGAGCAGTCTTCTTGGAAACTGTAGGAGGGTTTTGCACAACACTCAATTTCTTAGCTGCCTTTTTCTTTGAGGACGGCTTCACGGAAGCAGGAACGACTCACTCACCACCTTGAGTCAGATAAATAATTGTTTCCTTTGATGACTCGGTAGCCAGAGAAACATGAGCGGCATACCCTTTCTTATTTTCAGCTTCTTGGAGTACTCAACGTTAATTTTCTTCACCTCTCCCATTCTTTTCTCGGATGGACGAACTGTGGAAAGAGTATCTCAATCGATTGTAAATCACATAAAAAAATCAGGAACCCAAAAGAATCACTAAAGGACAACCCACACTATAATAAAAAAAATTACCTCTATGAATCCTCACAAGCTTTCTCTCGATACGTGAACGGGTAATTTGGGGCCAACGATGATGACTGAGAGCACATATGATCTTGACAAGCGGAAATAAGTTTTTTGGATAAGGCTTGGCAAATGGATGACACACTGCAAACAAAACAAAAGATGATAAATTTACTAAGTACCAAAGCCTGTAAGAGTATGGCAACTCATAACTACCAAAACGTGTGTTCCGTGATGACCTAAACTCTCTACTAGGATCAAGGACGACCAAAGAAGATATTTTTGAAATAAAAATAATGTATCCACCAATCATGAACCTTGTTCGGCCGACCGGTAATGACACTTCGATCTGACCTCATACTGACATAAAAAGACATTAGGCATGGAGATCAGGTTGAGGAAGCCAGAGGTTGAAACTATGGAAGAAAGATTTTTATAAGAAGAATAACCCGATGGAGTCCACAGTCGATCAGTTAAAGAAGGGATGATAAAATGGATGCAAGGAGCATGGCAAGCAATAAAAGTCTTCCTAACCGTCTCTTTGTCTGATTTCGTGGGATAGACATTTCTGAATGGCTCACGAGAAGTGACTTCTAAATCATCTTCGCCAACCATACGATTAACCCCTTTTGGTTCTCGGTGCCTCCTTATTCGACATAAACGGCATCCTGAACTTCATTATTACATCATATTTGTCACATTCGTCATCCTCATCAAGAATCTAGGGAATTACGAATTCCTCATGACCCAAACTTTGAACGGTGCCTTCACTTTCTGCAAACTCCCGCCGACAAGCGAATTCAACTACTAGCTCGTGGAGGAGATGGTTCTTAATATCCTAAGAATTCATGATGGACGATGACACGCCAAATGCATTTGCTGAGGCTTCATGACTATTCTAAGATTAGGGCGGCACAACAACTATCGACTTTCCATGATCCTCCGAACAACGGATCAAAGACATCTTTTTCGAAGAACAAATGAAGGACATGAGAAGAATTGAGATCCTAGATCTAAGAAAATAAATAAGACATAACGGAGGTATGACGAGAGAGACGATCTCTCTTTGAAGCTGAAGTGAGAAATGAAAAGAGTGAAGGCGATTTTATAGAAGAAATGGTGCAATCTCGATAAGACATCATCGTTATACCTAGTCGTCGCTTCGTTATCCGCACCTATAGAGACGATCGGTCCGAAATCTAATTGAACGGACCGATCTTAACCGCTTCACAAACCACGTGGATCACCTTCAAATTTTCCGATCATTACTTAATTCGAATCGCCAAACTAGAGCATGACTTATTGTTAGACATGAGTTTAGCACCCCTTCATAAAGACACATTCAGGAAATAAGATTTGCCCAAAATAACGAGGTGTGCATATTAGATCAAGAGGCGGTCTTAAGATAAACATGACAACCAAGAGATGACGCCACTTGTGTAAGATGAATCAAGAGCCAAGGTTCGCGCCGATCATAAAAGAAAAAAAAACTAATTTTCTTTTTGGAAATTAGTCTTTTTATACCGACATTGTAACGTTGTATAAGAACGACGTTCTCGTCATTGTAGACACATGCATTCATAATACAACTTCTTACAAAAATACTGAGTCTTCAGAGAGATTTGACGACCTAATTTCAATCACTCCATCACTCATACTCATATCGAAACTCTAGTTCCTCTTGCTACGCCACTCATATTTCTTCAAAACCTAGTTTTTCCCTAATCGTCTCGTAATCCATCAAGTTAGGTTAAGTAAAACTCTTAAAATCCTAATTAAAAAATCTGAAAGTTCTTTCTACCTTTAAATTGGCAGAATCGAGATCTTACAAGCTTCAATCTTTAAAAAATAAACTCCTAGTCTATTGTACGAGTTAAAGAGCTTATGAATTGCTCAAACTCTTTAACTTAGAAGATTTAAGAACTTTTTTAACTCGACTTTGAAAGCGATTTCAAATTTGAATAGTAACCAATTCAGAGTTCATATATATCGAGATTTAAGAGCAAGGGGAAAAAAACACCACATAATGACTATGGAGCTGTCACTGTCGACTCTAAAGTTGGAAAAACGAATATGACCTACATACGCTTTTTATAACGTTCATCTTGTGACAAAATACATATAGTTTTATTCAAGATAGCATATATCTAATACATTCTGAAGTTTAATTTTTAAAACAAAGTGTCAATATCTTAACTTCCTCGCCGAAAAACTATAAATATCATCAGCAAGCTAAGTCGAAGATGAATTCATCCACCAAAAAAGTGAAGAATCCACTAGCCAAATCTTCAACCACACACTCTATGTCGTCTCCATTAATGCAACCCCATTTCATTTCTTTCACAAAAACTTCTCTCTTCTCTCGAACTTCCCAGCTCATAAACATCTCTTCTTGTCTATCCATCACCCAATCTTCAACTTTCTTCACCATTAATATCTCTTCTTTTGGCCCAATATTATCTTCTTGAAGATAATCTAACAATAGATTATCCGCTACGTTGGAAGCTAGTATATTGTTTGTTTCTCCGATTCTTAATTTCACAAGAGCAAACAAGCGGTTTGCTCGGTTTTCTGATTCGTCCTCATCGGTTTCTAATGTGGGATATGAGTACTCTTCTTCTTCTTCTTCTCTCTCGACATACTTCTCTATGCGTTTCTCTAAGTCTAGTGGTTCAAGCCGTACCAAACCATTTAGTCTCCTGCTTTTTCTTGCAACTTTCTCATACGTATCTGCGAATATTAGCTTATAATATTAGCATACAAAATCATACATTATTTTTCTTGTAGTTTATAACAATTTCTCAAATATTAATGAATGTTATATTGATAAAAGTACCATTTTGGTGTGAAATAAGAACAGTGATTGCATCATCTCCATCATCATCTTCCTCGTCTTCAAAAGGACACTCCAAAATTGATATTGGACTAAGCTGTTCCTTTTTTTCATCCTCACATTCCTAAAAAAAAATTATAATTAAAATCAATTTTGTTTCATATTTAATTATACAACTAACAAAAAGTGGTCTCAACAACAAAAAAAAGACACAGAAATTAAATATTCCCTTATCATATTTTATATCTTTATTTTAAATATAAAAGTTGTTATATAACATCTAATTAAAACTATTATAACCAATAGTAGAATTAAGGGCGACACACAAATATTAATTTGAATATAAATTTGCATAAAATTCTAAAAATCAAATGATTTGTAACAAAAAAAAACCTTTTAAAACATACTGAGAGTGAGTGACATTAAAGTCAACTATCCCATGACCACATCATGTCTCTCTCTTCGGCTCTACCTATATCCGTCTCTGCCACCATCAATTAATTATACTTTTTATTATCTCTCTTTCTTTTTTTGCAAAAAATTATGCCTTTTATCTTTATTGAGATTATAATAAGTGCGATATTTTTTTTTTTGAAAGAGGCATATATAAGTGCGATATTTGAAAATATAATTTTCGTTATCTTATCCAAAAATTAATGACGAAGATTTCCTAAGAAATTTCATTAACATGGTGATAAATCAAAATTAAGTTCTTAAATATGGCAATACTACAACGTAAAACGTGTGAGATATGCGTATCTAACTAAAAAAGGTATAATTCTTGTGCAATGTGTACGAACGGGATTAAATAATTGGCTACGTGTAGTACCATGAAACAAAAAAAAAATACTCTTGCGGGATCATGTGCCGTCGAAAAAAAAAAGAAGCTACGTAGGAAGAATCTCAGCCCTCGATTTCATCGCTAATCTAAATCTTACACCACACGTGACTCGCACGCGTCCCCCGACAAGTTTCAATATCTGACCTCTTTTCTTAATTTAAATTTATTAGAATTCACACTGTACAGTTGTACACTGAAGAAAGAAAACGATCTTTTAACGAACTAACCTTTCTATTACACAGGCTGTTGCGGTTGACAGATGATCCGACACGGTCACGTGCGTTTAAAATCTCTCCGAACTCTATCACGGCGTCGTTTTCGTTCGACACTTCTTCAGAATCGCCGCTCGACGTAGTCGATGAGAACGACGAAGAAGAAGACTGTACAGCCTCCTCCTCCGACGATTTCGTGAAACACTCGCTACCGGAACTTGACGATTCACTACCGGAGATAAATTTCATGGTGGTGGTGATCTCCGTAGCTTCGCAGGTCGAGAATGTTGTTGCCTCGTCGGTAACGGTGGAGATTTGAGAAATCAGATCGGACGGTTGATGATCTAAACACTCTTCGTCCGGGAAAAACGCGGCGGATACCCACCATTGGATCTCTCCGTCTCCAAGGTCAACGGTTACTTCACGTCGTGATTGATGACTCATCGGTTTTCTCCAGAAGCTTTTGCTTAAAAGCCGTTTAGAGAAGCTTCTCGAGAAAAAGCCTTGTTGTTTCTGATCTCCCTTCCGAGACGTAACGGTTGAATGGAACGGTAAAAGTTTAACGGCGTTAAGAAACGCCGTAGAAGCTTTATGAACGGCGTGACTAATCGCCGTTCCGCAAGTTTTGTGGCTTCTTCTAGTGAGACGTGGTTTGTGATGATGATGATGGATCGATCCTGATCGTTTGATCTCGGCGTCAAGGAGACGACGAACGGTTGAAGATGATGATGAAGGAGTTTGACGACGTGGGAATGATTTGAAGCCGTTGGATGAACAAGAGCTGAGATCATCGAGTAAGTAATCTCTTAACATCAACGGCTTTAAACGTCTCTTGCTTGTTGAAAGACGTTGATCAGAGGAACCGGTGATCGTCGCCATCGTGATTTTGAGATTTTATTCTTGGAGTGATGAGTTTTTTTTTTTTGGTCAACAGAGTGATGAGTTTAAGTAAGAGTTTAAAAGATTTATAGTGAAGAAGAAGGAAAGAAGCTTCTATGTAACCGAGGCGTTTTTTGGTAATTAATATTTTGAATTTGAACTGAATTATTTATTGGTTTAGATTTGAAATCAGAATCTACTATAGAAGTAGATTAATATTTAATAAGTAAGATTTAGAAGTGGAGAGAGAGACCAGAAGTTGACCTTGTAATAATACAGGGGACGAGATTCTTGCGGATAAAATACAGTTTTTGCCTCTCACGTGTGTGTGCATGTCAAATGTTTCGAACCTCTGCGTCCTTCCTCAACACACATTTTTCTATTAGATTTACAACAAAATTTGTTTATTTTTTTATATGTAATTTCTAGATCTCTATTAGCAGATTCCAACTATTACATATAAACTATAAAAGTTCTGATTTGTATATATTAAACCATACAAAGAGCCCACAAGAAGTCCAAGATTATGTTATTGGAGAAGCCCATACAAGCCCATCAAATTAGGGTTCTTAGCAAGATATTAGGTTCATATATATATGCTTGTATTGTCATTTATGAAGATACCTTTGGCTGCCGAAAGTGCAGTCCTTCTTCCTCATTTTATGATATCAATCGAACTGTTTTAGTCTCTTGGTGACAAGCTCAAAGTTCTTCCTTTCTTTTCTATTCTTGCATTTTGAATAAAGCTCTTCATGAGCTATCTATTTTCAGTCTTAGATTTCTATCATATCAAGCTCATTTGAGCATAAATCTAGCTTGTTTTGGGTTATCTCACATGGTATCAGAGCGCCAGAGAGTAAATCCTGAAGCGAGTAAATCCTGAAGCCAACATCTAAAGTTTCTGTCTTTATCATCTACCAGTCTCACCAAGACCCATATTCAGAAAAAGGAAACATTTTATTTGATCGTCGCTTCTCTGTCATGGTCGTGATTTGAAGAAAGGTGCAGAGATTTGAAGAAAGGAGAAGACTTCTTGTTGTTGTGACCTGATGATTTTCAAGGCGTTGACCCATCCCCATCTCCATATCGCCAACAACAACAAGCTTCTGGTCTGAAATCTGTAAGATGCGTCTGATTTAAGAGCTTCAAAACCACCATATTCAGCTGACGGAAAACATCACCAGAAGGATTGTGCAAGCTCATCATAAGGAAATTATGGTCTGAAAGTCAAGCTTCATGCTTTCCTTATATCACGGTACAAAGTTGTTTTCATTTCAGACAGAACAAAACAACTTTGAGATGCTAGTTGCTTGACAAATTGAGACAGATTGAGATGCTGGTTACTTGCTGTTTAGATTGCTAGAGATGGAACTCGTGAAGCGAATCAATAGGCTAGTTTTGGGTTTGCTAGAGATGTTTTTAGGTGTGCACACAAGGTGCTCGCTGAAATGCCAAAGTGAATGTCAGACTGTTGAAATGCAGAGTTTTGATGGTATATTGATAGGAAGCAGAGTGAGCCTTGTTCTGTTAGTGTGGGAAGCAATTTCTTTCAGCCATGAGATAGCTTAGTAGAGTTAAGAGGGTAAAAACCCCAACTCATGGTGAGACAAATAGGTCAAAAGAACCTGAAGATGTTCTCACACTATTGTCTAATCTCTAAGCTGAAGAGTATCTCTACCTACTTCATATGGATCTTCGACTACTCATGTTACTCTCACAACCATCTTCTTTTGCATCTTCAAACTTGTCTTCTTGTTTCCACCCGACGCCAAGTTTGCGGGGGAGTATTAGCACATCCAAGACTCAAGCCCAAAGCCAAGATTGTCAAGCCCAATGTGATCTCATCAGCCCATGTAACTAGGGTTTCTTTACCAAGATTAGATTCATATATATATGTTGTTTAATGCATCATTGTAGGATACCTTGGGAGTTGCCGATTGTGCAACTCTTTCTTCTCAAATATTTACGATATTGACAAAACCATTTTCATCTTGGTGACAAGCTTAAGTTCTTCATCCTTTCTTTATTTTCTTGTATTTTTAATAAAGCTCTTCATGAGCTATTTAGTTTCTAATCTTTAGATTTCTATTTTGGTTTATCTCACAGTATATAGTGGTTAGACTTTGTGACTAATAATATTCGAATGTAAAACCAATTAAAACATATCTTTTGGAAACCCAAACTTACAAATTCTACCAGAAATCCAACTAAAAGGTGTTTTATGCACCGTCCGGCGTCGTGAGAGAATTCCTTCTTTTTAGATTTTCTCGCTCCTATTGTTTAAGTGGTGGGTTTTTTTGGTAGTGTGGAGAGTTCTAGATCTGGTTTTGTGGATAGTGTTGAAGCCTCAAAAACGTCAAAATTGGAATGGATCACATCTCTATTAATAGAATTCATCGAACAAACACCCTCCACTCCGGTTATATAATGTGACAACATGGCAACATATCTTGCAGTAAATGTCGTTTTCAGTAGAGAATGAAGCACATTGCCTTTAACTACCACTTTATTCGATACTACATACAAATTGGACAGCTTTAGAGTGACCCATGTAACTGATATATTATAGTTTTTCTAGGTTTTCAACCATGATATAAGTGTACATATTGAGTCTTTAACCTGGTTTTTAGAGTATATTGAGTCTTTTACAGGTAAGCTTGCGTTTGGAGCAAAAAGAGGGATATTAGGACGTTTCTGGTGATTTGTGCAACAAGCTGAAGATAGTGTCTCGACCGCGATGGAGTGTCGACCGACACTACCTTTGATGTCGGTCGACACCGAGCCCGAGAGAAGTTATGCGCCGAGTTTAGACAAGTTTTGAAGAATTGCACAAAAGACCCCGAAGTTTTCCTATATTCTAATCTGATCCCAAAACGTGTTTAGAGAGTTTTATTAGGGTTTCAGACTCATTATTCTTTTGATCTTGTTCTTACTTTTTTCTGCAAGAGAGATTGAGAGATTTTGGCTAGGGGCTGATTCTTGCTACTTGTAACGTCTGAGAGAAGAATTTCGAACTCCTTTACTTTTATCTATTCAGTTTCTGGTTTTCTATTCATGATGTGTTGTTTAATTGCTTCTATGTCTGAGTAGTAACCTAGTTAGATTTAGGGATTCTCACAAAGGTTTTATACTTGCTTGATAACTGATTGATTAGGATTCACCATTTTATCGTTCATCACTTAAGTTGTGCTTAACACTGAATTTTGACAATAGCACGAGAGTGTGAGTTATAATCAGATCTGAGATAATTGACAATAGCACGAGAGTGTGAGTTATAATCTGAACCAAACTTAGAGTGAGCAATTTGACTAGACGTAAAGAGATTTGGTTTAGGAAAATTGTGAACCGATAGAACCTGTTCTTAATGCTTGTTTAGAACTCTATCATCACAAAGAGATTTGGATCGCTAGGTTGCTAGATATAGAAATAATCTCAGCGAGAGTTGGATTATTTAGCATAGTGTTTCTAGTTTTTGAACTGCGCTTAATCTGAATCATGTTAGTTAAATATCTTGCATAGCATAATTCCCGAGACTTCCTAAGTCTGACGCCTTTCTTTTTATTGAAAACACCTTTCTAGTTTATTGTTTTTTACTGCATTCTCTGGAATTGATTTAGCTTAACTTGAATACATACAATCTATCGTGTGACCGTGAGTCCTTGTGGATTCGATACCCTAAATACTACATACGCATAATTGTGCACTTGCAGTAGAATAGGGAGTAAAACTAGACCTATCAGTAACTTACAAAGATTAGGTAGCAGTTGCACATACAAAATCACTTCCTCGTACTCGCTTTGAAGATCTCAGTGTCAAGATCGGATGCTCTATCGGTCGTCCATTTTGAGGGTGTATAAGAGTATATAAATTAAATCATTATAAAGTTATGCATATCAATAAGGATCATCAAGTTACAAAACCAACATCAAGTTTTAGGGTGGAAATAGCTGGGAGTTCAATAACGAGAAGCTTAGCTATTGATGGAAAGTTTTACTTATTTGGAGATAAATATATTGTTTACATCCCAAAGAAAATAAATGAGATGTGGAAGGATTAAATAGCCTTTGTGTTTTGCTTCTACTCAGTATTCTTGCGTGATAGATAATGTAACGTACAATTCTGAGGCGATGCTCCAATGCTCCAATGGTATGACTCCGAGGCGAGATCATGGAGAGAGTGAAGGGTTCGAAGAAAATTCATAATTTACCAAAAACATCTATACCTTTAAATGAGAAGTAATTTTTGGCGATTGCTGACGTGTCGTTACGAGAGGGCTCTAGAGGCGGATAATGATGACGCTGAAGTGTGATATGGCAAGGCCAAAAATAAACAATTGGTCTTGGGGTTCGACTTATTCACAGAAAGGCCATTGGGTCGATTTAAAACTAATTAATTAATTCATTTCCTTAAAAAAACCATAATATCTTTTTGAATATTCTATTATTTCGAGTTTGAAAAAAAAAATTCTAGGGCATATGCCAAGATTTCGAGAGAAGTTTTGAAATCCTATATAAGGGGAGCTTGGGTGGCTTAGAAACACAATCGTTTGCATCTCCTAAAATTTTTTAAAAAACGTTCTGTCTCATTTGTTTTTCTCATTGGCCGTAGAAGTTTTCTTCCGGATCATCAAAATTTTGGTCAAATGATCCGTTTTCATTTCTATTGCTTTCTTCTTCTCATCTGTTTTGAAAGGATTTCTATGTTTTTTGGGTTTTTTGGTTCTATTTTGTTGGTTTGGTCCCATAAAAGAAGAAGTTCGGTTATCACAAAGCTAAGATCTAATGATATGATGTGAACTAACAAACGGTTGATATTGTATATAGAAAGGAGTGTGAGATCTAAAAGTCCGATTGGATGATGTTGGCAAGACGTTGTTAGTTCACATCACATGACCATTTTGTCCCAATGAGCATATGATCCGAATAAGGGTTGCCTATTACTATAGAGATAGATTTGATGGTAAAAGATGGATTGGATAAATACTCTTTTGAGTATCATATGCTCAGTCCTGAATACTTTTTTTGGTAAATACATGTCGACTATTAAGTCTCAATCTATAGTCTGTTGTGATCTTTGGTTGTTTTATTTGTGTGTTTCTGCGAAAATTTCACTTCGAAATAACCTTTTTCCGATGTCAAGTAAGATCTTGCTTCATTTACGTTCGCAATACACATGTTTTATATTTAAAGACTGTCTACGGGAATCTTCTTATAGAAGAAAAGTTTGAATAATCAAAAATGCTATGTTCAGGTGAGGAAGCTATAAAATTATTTTCGAAAAAATAAAGCATTGGTCGTTAAGGGTTATGAATCTATGTATCAAATGCCAGAATGCTAATCCGACCCAGCTTTGTTAAGTTTAATAAGACTTGATTTTACAAAAAGTGAACCTCGAGAACAACTCCTGTAGCCTATAATGCCATGTGTCTAGTTGGTTTTGAATTGTAATTGTAAATCTATAACTGTAAATAACAAAGCTATTAATGTTTATGAAGAAATTTTTTATCCGATAAATGTGGTGGTATAGGAAGGAGTTGGATCTGCACATAAGTGAACTCATAACGCATTACTGATTTTCAAAATTAGGTAAACCTATTTGATATATTTAAATTTAATTGAGGACAATTATTGTTGTTTGTTACAATTGAGGACTTAACGATGTTGTTGCTACAATTAAGGACAATCTATCAAATTTACCACTATAAATTTTTAATGAATATCTTTGAAGTGATATAGTTAAGTTGTTACCATATTTGATATAGTTAAATATATATGAAGTGATATAGTTAAGTTGTTACTATATTGATATATTTAATTTTAAAATATTAAATATATATGAAGTGATATAGTTAATTTGTTATCATATTTGATTCATTTAATTAGTTTTACCATAAAAATCGTCGAAAATTTTGATAAATAATATCTTATAAATCTGTAATTTTATAAAGAGATTAATCATTATTGCTATATGTTGATATTACAAATATATTATAATATATTTTTGTAACTCAACTTGATATGAAAGATTTTTATAGCTTTTGAAGATATAATATCTACGAAATGAGCTAGTTAAGTTGTTACCATATTTTATCCTTTTGAATCATTTTACCATAAAAATCGTCGAAAATTGTGATGAATATCTTATGAATCCGTAATTATAGAAAGGGATTAATTATGAGTTTTCCTTTTCATAATTTTTGTAATGTATTCGAATTTGTAAATTGTAATTTAAATTATTATAACTATCCATTTAGTTGGAAAAAAAATTTGTAAAAAAATGAAAATAATGTAATTTAAATTAATATAAGTATCCATTTTGTTGCAAAAATAAAAATTGGTAAAAAAATGCAAATAATGTAATTGGTAAAAACGAAATAATGTAATTTTACATAATAAGACAAAAATTATAATAATATTATATATATATATATATGAACATTTATGTATTTGTTAGGGTTTGGTTTGGATATTTTGAGGTTTCGGGTCTAAAGATACAAGACTCAATTGGATATTTAAAATTTTGATTTAGGTTCGGTCCGATTTGGTCAAGGTATCCGAACAATAATAAAATAAATATAAACGGGTTTAAATTATTATTTTTATTAACCTAAGGGTATCCCAGGCCTATAGAAGGTCTAAATTATTTTTCAATATAAACAGGATTTTAACATTTCTATGTAAACCCCAAATATTCTTTTGTATAAAAATTGAATATTGTTTATTTTATTCCGTATAAACATTGAATATATATTGTTTTTGGTACCAATAAAAAATAATAAAATTTTACATAATAGGGTGAAAAAATTCAATAATATATATATATATATATGTATGTATCTTTTAGGGTTTGGTTTGAGGTTTCAGGTCTAAAGATACTAGACCCAATTGGATATTTTAAAATTTTGATCTAGGTTCGGTTCAGTTTTGATATACGAACAATAATAAAATAAATAAAATCAGTCTAAATTGATTTTAAATATAAACATGACTAAAGAAGCCAGCTCTGCCTATTTTAACATCTCTATGTAAATGAGACAAATCAAATTCTTCGAAAATTCAAGGTTTGTCCTATAGAAAGCACTTTTAGAAAAGCAGCACATACTTTTGAAAATTTTAAACATAATTGTACATCCCTAACACCCGTTCCTAAACTAACATAATAATCTAGAATAAAAACCGAAAAATAAAAAATTATCAAACTAATACTCTGTGCTCAGAAGCAGCAAAGAGGTTTCATAACGTAAAAACATGCAAATTTGTTGATCTATTTAAATTTCCTATTAAAGTCATGTAGAATAATTAGTTCTAACAGATGAATTCAAAATCGTTAATTTGGTATAATATATCAAGCAAAAAAATAGAGACAATTCTATTCGTGCCCACATAAGGTGCATGTTTTAACACTTATCCTTCCTTTAAACATGATATTTTCCATTTTGCAGACCTAATTATATTTGCTTGGTAAATATAAAACTAATTTGTTTTCCCACATGCGTGCAAATCGGTCACTTTCTACCACACATTAAATATACACAATATTTTCTGTAAAAAAAAATCTACCACATATTAGGATCAGCTTCTAAATAATATAAAATAGTCTAATGTTCGCACATGCGTGCGGATCAATCACTTTTGTTAAAACACTTAATGATAAAAATCAAATAGTCGTTACAACCAAATAAAATATAAATAAACGAAATGACCAAAAATATAAATAGGTCTAAACGGGTCGAGTATGTCTATCTCTTAGCCCAAATAAAACTTCAAAAGAAAAACCCAAAAATAAACATTTTACTAAATAACTTTTGCAAAAAGTTTTTTTCTTCAAAACAAAATAGCTGAGAAATATTTGATTAAATCAGAGTGAAAGTGTATAAAGAAATATACTCAGTTAAATTTTCAACAAAATAGTTAATTTTTTTGCAAAAAGAAAAACAAAAAAATAATTGTTTAAATAAATAATTTTTGCAAGAAGAAATTTTTTGCAACGTTAAAATTTTGGAATTTTGTATTTAAGTTTTAAATTAAATTCATAAACAGATCTAGACGGATTTAAATAGGCATGTGTTATTCCTGATGGATTTAAAGGGACGGGTCTAAATGGGTCTTAAATATAAAAGGGATGAGTCTACTCATTTTAACATCGGTAAAACCATATAATAATATAGAAAGTTTACACAGTTAAATTTTGCACGAAGAATATTTTTTTTTAAATAGTTCGGAAATGTTAGATTCAATCAGAGAAAAAATGTATAGAAATATACAAAAGTTAGATTTTTGTATATTGTATTAAAAAATTAAGAAAAAATATTATACAGGCCTAAACAGATTTAAATGTGTGTTACTTCTTCATGGTTTAAATGAGTAGGTCTAAAATGTCTTAAATATAAACAGGTCTAAACGGGCCGGTTCTACCCGTTTATAAATAAAAGTCAAGGACAAACACTATAGAAAGTTGGTTGTATCTTCCAAGACATGTTTTTACTCATTGACATTTGTATGTTGTCGTTTCAAGAGTCACTTCTAGAACTGGTTTATTGATCACAAATAAAGAAGAAAAACCAATAAAAAGAACAAAGAAAGTTGTTTACAAAAAATGTTCAATAACGTTAAGTATAATTTTTATTAGATTGTATTTATTTTTTCAGACTATTGTTTATTTTTTATAGATCAGAGAAAATGAATTATGAATTATTTTCATTTTTAGGTAAATTGTTTGTGTTATGATTTTATGCATTTTGGGGTTATGTTATGAAATATATTTTAGCTTTATATATATAAAAATAATTTGTTTTCAATCGTATTTACAGAAAAACAAACTATAACCTATTTTATACGATAACAATAATGTGATAATCATTTGAACATTGTAATTATGAACGTATATTTGTCAAGTAAATACCTCAAAAATAAATATGCAAGTTACAATTTGAAGATTTATATAAAACGATGTATAAAATCTTATACCACATATTGTTTTAACACACAAATTGAACAAATAATTTAGATCAGTTTCCAAATAGTGTAACGTGTATCACATGCGAACAAACACGATATCACACAAACCTTATAATATTTGCACATGCGTGCGGACCGGTCACAATACATTTCTATAACAAATCTTCTATCACGTATTAGTTTTGACACACAAAGCGAACAAAAACAAAGATGAAGTTCCAAATAACATAAATACTCCAATGTACGTATATGCGTGCGAGTCAAGTTAGCTAAACTTAATATATGGGACGAAGCACCAATGATGAGTAAACACTGTTTGGAGACTATAATTTATTCGTTTCGAATGTGCATAAACTTCGAGTGTGTATATAATTATGTAAATGATGCATCCCAATGTATTTACATCCGGATATGCATATAAAAGATGAATTAAACCTAGATCACGTTTTATTTTGATAATAAGAAAAAATTACACATAAATTAAATAATAATATAATAATGCCTGCACATGCGTGCGGGTCAATCACCTAGTATTATTGTATTAGATTAGTATATTATGGTGGAAAGATGTCAGTTTTTTTAGAGGAGAAGTGCGAACTATTGGCTTTAAGATTAGGATGATTTGTTATATTGTCATTGCGCAAAGTACAAGTTTTATGGGAAGATTGAGTGTCGTGATGTTGTGCTTACAGTTCCCCAAGTCATGTTTTTATTGGAATTTCTTGTTGTTATAGCATGACTCCAAGAGAAGATTGTGGAGAGTTTTAAAGGAGTTAAAAGAACTTCATAAATTACCAAATAGTTTTAGTCGACTAAGGTTGGTAAATTGTGGTGGAAAGTTTGCCATTTTGTGGGAGAAGAAAGTGATGTGTGACATTTTCTCTAGGAAGAAGATGATTTTGTGTGCTGTGATTGAGGTTGAAAGGCGCAATGGACAAGATATTTATGGGAAGCTAAGTGTTGTGATGGTGTGCTTATAGTCCCCACCTAATTTTTGCTTTTCGTTGCAATTTCTTGGTGTTATGTTTTATGAAAATTAAATTAACTATTAATGTCATTTTTTTCAATATAATAAAGAATTTTTTTGTAGTGCTTAAAAATGTATATGACGTTGCACTGCTTCTCTTGTTTTATAAATGTTAAATTTTGGTATACTTTAAAGTTGAGTTGTTTCCCTTTTCTCTGCTCCATTCACTTTTTCTATCTCAAAAACCAAAACACTAGATTTATTTATTTTTTTTTTCAACAGACAAAGCTTACTGATTCACAAAACACTAGATTTGGTTACTAAAATAAATCGAATTGGATTTGACTCTCCACTGTACAAACCTTTGATTATGAATTTACCTATAAATGAATGAGTTCAATAATTTACAACACTAAACTGATGTCCCAAGTTGTATAATCATGTCTCCACTACACTAGCAAAGAAGTGTCTTTGTGATGAAAGATATGATCTCGTGGTGAAATAAAATTGACAAGGTGAATTGAGGTTTTCTGATACTTTTGGCATAATTGTTATGGCTTGTTATTCAGGCATGTCTCATTACGTTGGAGATTTTTGATTTTGTTGTCTCAGGTGGCCAAGGAACATGGTGGCAAAAAGAAATTTACTTAGTTTTTTTTTGTCTTGGAGCTTCAGTGTCTGTCATGTCTCCCCACCACCTATTCTGCTGCTGTCTCTCTACCATGACCAGCCGTACAACTATTCCACCGGTGTACACGTACGCAGATATAGCGGAAATGATGATGCCCAGTGTCGTTTACCACATCACTGATAAATTTAGGTATGATACTCTAGAGCAAGCTTTGGTCCTTCTTAAACGTCACATTGTTGCTACAACATTAATGATACTAAAAGTTTGATCAACACATTGCGTAGATTTAATATTATGCTGTTTCAGTTTTTTTTTACAGTGATTATTTTTACTATTTTGGTGAATAATTTTTAGATGTTAATTTCAGATCTATCTCTATTTTTTTTCAAAATTTCAAAATGCTTTATATCTACCTTTTTCTTGAAAACTTTGAAATCAAATATTTAATTCCAAAAACATACCAATCATGTATTTATGTAAATCAAAAATATATGACCAATATTTCATCTTAGATATGTATAAATATTATCTATAACTCTTTAACCATATTTTTTTTATTGTGAAATCTAATCAAGTAACAGTTAATTTTGTAAATGCTATTTAATACAAAGTTTTGGTATTTCTTAAAGTACATGACTTGTACAACTTTTAAAATTTGAAATTTATTTTGCTTGCTTCTAAGAAAACCAAATATGCCATATAGAGTGCCATATCTTTATCAGACATAACATCTCTTGTTTCTAGTGATAAAAATACAAAATTTTAAAATCTAACATTTTCTTAAATAATTGTATATAAAGATGTTTTATATTCTTCATTTAAACAAACTCTATTTATCCTTATTTTATTTCACATATCCAGCTTCATAATATTCATTTTGTCAATTGATTATATTGATTTGATTATGTATTTTAATGTGATTAGTTTTATTTTGACATCTCATGTTATTTATCCATACTATAAGAGAGAGTAAAAACTAATTATGTTTTTCTTAATCAAATAGTTATTTTTAGAAATATTATTTTATTATTATTTATTTAGTTATTTATATGTTTTCTAAATGTACTTCATTTATCATCAAATTGTGCATAATTTTTCTTTTCTTCATCATCTCTCATATTAATATTTAAAAATAAACTTGATAATTCTGTATTACATCTTCTTATAAAATGAAATTAAATATTTAATATAAATTTTTTTGAAATTTATATAAAATAAGATTTAAATTTCAATTTTTTTTATAAAAAATGTGGAAGGTCATAAGTTGTTTACTTAAATACATGCAAAATTTACTTTTAATCATAAATTACATTTTAAACCATATTTATCGTTGATACAACATAAATTTTATTCCAATTCTAAAAACTCATAGGCATATTATATTTATGTCTCAGTTCTTCATAAAATGTTATATTGAAATTGAATTATTTACTGTTATTAATAATATTTGAATTATTCATTTTCAATATAGTTACAAGTATTCTTTTTAAATTTGGTTTTCAAGATATTTTATTATAAATTTTGTTTATTTTGATTTTTATTTGTTTAAATTTTGAACTTGTATTAATTGAAATTAAAAATAATTAAGTATAGTAAAATATGTATTATTTAGATAGATATCTTAGATGAAAAGAGAATTTCATGTAATTATATATATGATTTCGTTGCCAATGAGAATGGAATGGTGTTTTATTCTTGAAATTAAGAATTGTGATTAAAAAATATAGCAACAACAAAAGGGTTAACGATCTATTTCCCCACGAAAACTATCATATAATACCAAATCTCATCCAGAATATGTCTTCCGTCTATATCTATTTGAAAAAAAAGCCGAAGAACTAAATTTCCTCCCAAGAAAAGTTGGAAACTTAAATCTACACAAAATTAAAGTTCGAAACCCATAATCCTATAAATTTTGGTTTTAACTGATTTACTGATTTTGAATCAAATTTAAACAATATTTTATTGATCCCAAACAAGATTGTGACCCAATTACGACCCAATTCAAAATGATTAACCTAAATATTCTTCACCCACCCAATTCAAACCCATATAAACAATAATCAGCCGTTCTAAAAATTCCCAATTTTTGGTAAAAGAAAATAAAAGTTCTCTAATTCTTAAAATCCACAATCCTAAAAATCAATTATGCTTTTAGATCTTCTTCACCGCAACCAATTTTAACCTCTTTCTCTAATATCTTATTTTTAGATGAATGAGCCGGTTTGTTCCGGTTTAGTAGTTTATCAATGGTTTATCACATTGGTTCAGATGTATAAATACATACTTTTGTATCTGATATTCAATCAATGAAGATAGCCATTTTATTTAGTTTGTTTCTCTAAAATGGTATCAGATCTCAACAACAAGTTGTTGATGACGATCTTCATCTTCTTCGATTTTCATCACCTTTGATCTTCATTCTTTCTGATCAATCATCTTCTCTGATCGATTATATCATTCAATCGCTTCCGCCTTCTTCATATTCCTTCGATTTCTTTTTTTTCAGCTCGAATCTTCGCCATGGTTTGTTGAGAATCTCTACTATCTCCTTTGATCAATTCTCCATTTGCACAAATGACGAAGAAACAAGCTAATAATCAACGTCGGTCACCTACACCTGATCCAAATTCACCGAAAAATCCACGATCCTCTTCTTCCAAAGCTTCGACAAACTGCTTTGATGATAATACGAAATCTCGCAAGAACAAAGATCATTCGAAGGTAACACCGGATTTCACCTCGCTTGACAGTGTTCATAATCCGTATTTTCTTCATGTTGCGGATCATCCTGGATTATCGTTAGTTTTTACTATTTTGGATGGATCGAACTATAATAGTTGGAAAGTTGCTATGCGAATTGCTTTGGGATCTAAGAACAAATGGAGTTTCGTAGATGGACAGTTGCCTAGACCTTTAGAATCTGATGTGATGTTTCAAGTTTGGAATCGCTGCAACAGTTTGATCAAATATTGGTTGCTTAACGCGGTTAATTCGGAGATTTGTGATAGTATTCTGTACTACAACGATGCTGCTGAGATCTGGAATGAATTGTTTAAACAATTTCATGTTAGTAATCTTCCGAGGATTTATCATCTGGAGCAAGAAATTCTTACTCGACGTCAAGGTTCTGTGACGCTTTCTGCATATTTTACAAAGCTCAAGACTCTATGGCAGCGCCTTGCTGTAACTAAATCTCAGAAACCTTGCACTTGTAACTGTGGCAAAGTGGAAGAGCTGATTCAAGATGCAAAAACCAATCGGATTATTCAGTTTCTTATGGGATTAAATGTTACATATGCTAACATTCGTGGTCAGATTCTGAACAAGAAAACTCGGCCAACGTTAAGCTCCATTTATAATATGCTTGATCAAGACCAGAGCCAGAGAACAGTAGGACAACAATCTAAAGGCTTTGTTCCAGCTGTTGCCTTTCAAGTTAGTGGAAAAGAGAATTCTGAACCTGCATCTCTCGTTGAGGGAAATATTGTTGTTGCTACTGCTCCACAGAAACCTCGTCATATCCGTAGCTACTATGGTGGAGTTGGTCATTTACATGACATGGTTTTCCTCCAGGATGGACAGGAAAGAAGAAATTCAATTAACCTCAGCAATCTTCTTCTCCTACCACCACTCAGAAACATACCCCTTCTGTCATCCTTTGTACCAACTATGACTGGTTCAGATTCTTCACAACAATCACCTGGTCTTGGAGACAATATGTCAAAGAAGCAGATTCAATATGTCATTTCCTATCTGAGTCTCAAACTTCACAATCATAGTGTCACTCCTTCACTTAATGTTTCGACAGCTTCAACTTCAGTACCAAGTATCTCACAGATATCTGGTACATTTCTTTCTTTATATCATCCGACTTACTATGACATGCTCATATCTTCTTCTGTGGAAAATGACATCTCTCTAGATTCTTGGGTAATAGATTCTGGTGCCACTCATCATGTGTCTAACAATAGGGATAAGTTTCTAGGATTTCAAGCTCTAGTAAACACTTTTGTTAAACTTCCAAATGGAACTACAGTGAGCATTATTGGTATCAGATCTATTCAACTCAGTGAATCTATCATTCTTCATGATGTGCTTTTCATTCCAATATTTCGTTTTAACTTGTTAAGTGTTAGCATGTTAACTCGTCATTTACCATCTATCATAAGTTTCACTTCTGATTCTTGCTTTATTCAGGATCTTACTCGGGAATTGATGCTTGGTCAGGGTAGTCAAGTCTCGAATCTTTACATTCTGGAATCAAATAAGGATCATACGAATTTTACTTTTCAAGGTATTTCTTGTTCAACTGTTTCTGCTGTTGATGCTAAAATATGGCATACTCGCTTAGGTCATCCAGCTCATTCTAGGATTGATCTACTTCGTGATGTATTGTCTTTATCAAAATCTATCAATAAAACTGATCATTGTTCTATATGTCCACTTGCTAAACAGAAACATATTCTTTTTTTCTTTACATCCACATATATGTCAAGAACCATTTGAATTGCTGCATATTTTGTTGGGATAGTGTCCTGAAATCACACCTGTACTCACTCCTGTGATAGTTGTGTGTCGAGATCTGACATTCGTATAATACTGGGCGTTTGCAATGCTTTGCTAGAAGCCTCTTGCAATCTGTAGGTCGTGGACTTACTGCCAGTATTATATGATCCTATAGGGTCACACACCTAAGCGAACTGGAAGCTACGAAATGAGAATGATCATTGTGGCAATGATCATGTTATGTGTATTGATATACACATAAGAATCGATATAATGGTGTTGTGTCGATCGACACAGCTTGTGTGTCGGTCGACACAGTTCGGATTTTCCGAACAGGCTTTTCGGGTTATGGCTTAATTGAGTCTGGCCCGTTAAGTGATAGGTGTAGTTTTATCCCTATTCTACTGCAAGTGCACAGTTAATGCAATCGTAGTATATAAGGTATCGAATCCCACGAGGACTCTCAGTCACACAATAGATTAATAGCAGTTCAGATTTAATTAAGCGAAGCAGATGTGAGAACAGTAAGCGAAATAAAAAGCGAATCAAGTGAGTTTGTAAGCAAGAGGGCAAAGCGTTAGGTTTCAGGAGTTCTCAGGAAATCAGGAACGCAAGCAATCAATCTATCTAAATCCAATCAATAACTATTCTAGAACTCAAACACTGATATAGAATTAACCAAATTCCTTTGCGATAATTCTCTAAGTCTAAGTGCAGCAAACCAAACTTCCGTTTGCGAGAACTAACAGATTAAACTAGCATTAATTCCAAGTTTGATATGTTCACAATTAACCTGAACCAAACTTCCGTTTGCGAACAGTTTAATTGCTTATCTAAATTCTTTTCAGTTAAATCAACCAACTTCCGCTGAATTAATCAACCTAACATCATAACTCTGATTAGCTACTTCAGATTTAGCATTAAGAACAACTTAGATAAAGAACTAGCAGATATGAATCCCTATTAATTAATTAAACTATAATTCTCTGAAATCCTTGATGAGAATCCTTCAACCTAACAGGTGATCTACTCAGACATGTTCATCGCGACAGAAGATATCATGAGTAGAAAACCAAATATCATAAAATCAAATAAGAACTGGGGTTCAAAATCAAGTCTCTTTCGAGATCAGGATCAGCCCCTCAACTCTCTCTATGAGTAAAACTTAACGTAAGAAAAACTTGTCAAGCGTAGCCTAACAAGTGGCTGTAAAACCTAATTATAATCCTAAAATACGTTTTGGGGCTTCTTTGTAAATATCAGGAACTTCTGGGCAGAATTACAATGTCATCATTCTTCATCAAACCGTCGTTTGGCCCATCTCGCTGGTGCATCGATCGATGCTAGGAATGCAACGATCGATGCCTTTCTCTGTTTCGGACAGTGAACTCTATCTCTCGGCCAAATACTTCAATTAGCTCCAGAAAGTGTCTAAATCACCAAATATGCTCCAAATGTGCTTGTACCTAATAAATACCTGAAAAGACTCTAAAACATAGTAAAAGACTCGATAAATAACACATATACCATGGTTAAAAACCCTAAAATCCATGGTATATCAACTCCCCCACACTTAGCTCTTGTTTGTCCTCAAGCAAGACAAAGAACTAAATGTAGTCAAGAGGTTTGAAAACTCTTCAGAAACTCATTTCATCCTAGAAGCTACAATACTTAGATTCCCCTTAGTAAACCACTGAAAGAATCAATCGCAGGATATCAAGACCAACATGTACTTCCCCCACACTTAGCAACTGTCCTAGGTAAACTCCACAATCACATTCAAGCATTCAAATTCTCCCTACTGACTTCTGCAAGTATTTAAGTGCGGTCTCACCTAAGGAGTATCGATCTAAAGGCACATGGATTCTTACCTTATCAGCTCTAGACCACCATACTATCTTTCTCTAGTCCCTTTCTTCTCTTTCCCTTCTTTAACAACTGATTTTTCCCCACTGGGTATCATTTTTTTTTTTTATCAGTGTTCTTCCCGTTATGGGGTGTACTTTGGACACATTCCATGGATCACATGAGAGAAAATAGTGTTTGCTACCATTCTCATGACCACTTCGGAGTTACCAACTCATCCTCAGTTTATTATTATTTTTTTTTTTTACTTTATAGAAGGGGAGAAGGGGACTAAATAGGACAGGTTTACAGGCTGTGTCAGAACTAACAGGGAATCCGACATAAAGCATACCAAGCCCTTAGGTGAGAAATCTAAGTCAGTATTAAGGTTGAAGTCAGTAAAGGATCCTCTGATACCTGAAGTGATGTGGGTGTTCCCAGTAGGTTGATCTGTGATGGAGTTTTCTAATAGTCATAGATAGATCCTGCAACTTCATCCCAATGGTTACTTAAGTTCCTGCAAGTCTTGTAAATCTTCTCAGAAAATCATAGTTTCTTACTTAAACAATTTTGACTCAATAAAACAAAAATTTTGAAAAACGGACTGACTCTTAAGAAAACAGAAAACAAAAGTCAGTAGCACCTCCCCCACACTTAAGACACACTGTCCCCAGTAGTGTCCAGCGAAGGATCGGTAAAAAGAAAGAAAAAAATGTTAATGGATGTTTTAGTTCTGTCGGGTTTTACCTCTGTCGCACACGCATCGATCGTTGCACTAAGTGCATCGACCGTTACTTGGCGATTTTTCGTTGAGTGTCGATCGTTGCTCAAAGCAGCAACGATCGTTGCAATGCGTGTATCGGATCAGACAGCTAGTTAGCAGGTTAGTCCGTCGGTTCATGTCAATTTTTAAGAACCTGCAAGCTGAGAACACTAGAAACACAGTAAAATCGAAGCAAAAGAAGTACCGAACAAAGTACAAATCATCCAAACATAGCAAATCCTAAATAAATGAAAAACAAAAGTGCAAGAAAAGATAAAAAGTCAGAATACAGAACCGAATGTCTGCAAATGGAGACTACGCTCACTCGCTAACATCATCTATCCCTCCATACAGTGCATCGTCATCGGCTGCCTCAGCTGCGGGATCAGTATCAGTCGGGGGAGGAGGAGTCGGGGATCGTCGTCTGCGTCGAGAAGCGGGTACTGGCTGCTGAACCTGTGGTGGCCTCCTGCAGCTGCAAGTACGCATGAAGTTCCAAAAGACTCGAAACATACCATCTGATCTCTCTCTCCACTCTGCCTCAGAGTATGCACCGTAAGGCATCGCAGGCTCTGGAAAGGGACCCACATCGTCGGCTGGGGCAGGCGCTGGCGCAAGAGCAGAGGAGGACGAAGCTCTCGTAGAAGGCTCTCCCAGCGGATGAGCCATGGTAGGCACTGCACGTCGAGCGCTAGCGGGAGGGTGGAAACTCAAAGCATCAATGGTATCGATCCGAGTATACCTGGCAATAGGAAGATCGATGCCATACTGTGTATCCTCAGGGTCATAGTACACCCACACTCGCCCCTCCTTCAGCCACGTAGCACTCTGCAGGTGACTGAGATCCAAGAACTCGCGCTCAGTAACGCACTCTGTATCCCTCATAGGGATCCCGCAGTGTCTGGAAATAGGAGTGAGAAGACTCCCTACTGTCTCCTTGCGCGCGCCTTCATAAGGCTTCTTCTGCAGCTCGCAAAGATGATGAGCAAATACGGCTCCTAGGTTCACCTTCCTAGCCGAGTTCCGCACATCCGAACTCCTGAACTGCTCTGTCAGTCCTCTAAATAGGAACTCCAACTCGTTCTTGCGCATCTTGTTGGCCTCATGCTTGCACAATAGAGTGCGTCCCAAGATACGCAAGACATACCTGAGAACCGGATGCCTAACCTGAATAACAGGCGTAGTCCGTGAGTGATACCGTCCACCACCAATGTACTGCCAGAACTGTACTGCCTCTGCTGGTTCCCATGGAAGGGTCATGTCGGTGTGTGGCTGCTCAATGCTGAACCCATAAATCCTACAGATATCGAGAAGGGGTACTCGATACCTGGCGCCGAGACACATGAAGGTGAAAGTGCCTCCTCGAGCATCCATGCTGTCCGGGTTTGGGTAGACAACCCTGCACGTGGCAAGCAACTGCCTCACAAGCTCTGGGTACAAATCGTAAGGCTGCATTGGCATTGTCCCTATACCAATGCCTCTGCACAGCTCCATAACCTGTGTGTCTATGCCGAGACTCTTGCAGGTTGAGTAATCAGCGAACTTGGTTGGCGCTATCTCCATACCACACCAACCATTATACAACAAAGTGTCGTATTCGTCCCAGTACTCGTGTAGCGGCCTCTCTGTGAAATCATCCGTACCGAGCATCCTCTTAATAGAACCACTCCAGATGCGATCAGACTGAATCGGAAGTTTCTCTGGCCTTGGCCATGGTTGTCCTATGGTCGCGTGAACCAAATGATAAGGCTGTGGAGGATCTGAATCCCTGTGCAACCATTCCGGTGGCGGAATGTATTGTCGTGAGGCGCTTGCAGCTTGTGCTCGTTTCTTGCGGGGTTGATTCTGAGTTGTCATCTGCAAAACAGAAAATTCGAACAATTTAGTCTCGGCAACTCTCTGTGGAATCGTCATGCAACGACCGTTGCACTAAGGCAGCGATCGTTGCAAGGCGATTTCGTTGTATCGAACATTTCCCCCAGAATCGTCGAGTAACGACCGTTGCTCAAAGGCAGCGATCGTTGCAGGGCGATTCTGGCCGCAATCAACAGTCAACAAAATTCGTTCCAAGTCATGCAATCAATCACACAATCGGCAACAATATATCATCTAGCAACCTAAATCATATCCATTTTAACGTGCATTCATCAATTTCGGCCAAAATTCCCAATTCTTAAAACCCTAAAAATTGAATCCGAAAACCCGAAAATCGAAGTGCATTACCTTGATTTCGTGAGAGATAGGTTGGGGAAATGGATTGGGATAGTAAAAACAAGCAAATAGCACTTGAAAACAAGAAATTTGACGAAGAAATGATGATTTTTGGGTAGAGGTTCTCGGTGTGTCGACCAAAGGAAATGGAGAAGAAAGAGAGAAAATAGGGTTTAAGGTAACTTACTTGGTCGTGGGTGCAACGATCGTTGCTTCTGGTGCAACGATCGATGCTTGTTGAACCACATTGATTCCGGTTTAGCTCAACGTACCTTAATTTTCGATTTAAACCAAATGCAACGACCGTTGCACACCTTGCAACGATCGTCACACATCTCCAGACTTGTGTTCTGTATCTAATAACTAACAAAAACAACTAAAAACGTTAAATCCTAAGAAAAACACCAAAAAAATGAGAAAGAAAAAAAAAAAATTAAACCGAACAGTGGGTTGCCTCCCACTCAGCGCTTGTTTTAAGTCATTAGCTTGACTTTTGGAAAAGAGGTCAAACTTATGGTGGTTTCAACAGAGACTTTGAGTGTCTCTGTGAATGCCTTATCATCCATGGTGGTGTGTAAGTAGTAGCAGCATGATGTCGTCCTAGGAATGTGGGGAGGAATGTAGGGTGGGATTGACACTTGGGTGTTTTAACGCTCTTTCCTGCATTCAAAACAGTGGAGTCAGGAGGTTTAGACTTAGAGGATTTATGTTTTACCTTTGGCAAAGATTTGATGTTCGGAGCCTTCTGTTTATGAGTAGTTTTAGGCCTTGAAGATGTTAGAGTAGGCTCTTGTGGAACTACCATCTTCTTGTCAACCACCAATGTGCACTGAACCACATTTGTAGATTTAACGGGAGCTTTCGGGAATGGTATCGGAGGTTTGTAGGCTTTTTCCTTAGCAGGTTCTCGAGATATGGGCGAAACTGGTTCCTTTCGGGGTGCAACGATCGGTGCGTGTGATGCAACGATCGATGCTGTCGCCTCAACTCGGGTTTCAACTACAGTCTCGGGTTTATCTGCTTCTCGGTCCATTCCAGCTATCTCAGATTCAAATTTCTCTTCTTGGCTTGGTACCGCTTCAATCTGGACTATCCAAGTCAAAAGATCCATGTCAATCTCTGTTGAGTCAGGTGCATCGAAGCTTTCGAGCTCAGGTAATTCAACATCAAATCCCCCTCTGTCTTCCACAAATTCTACAGCCTTAACTGCTAGACATGATCCATGATCCATCTGTGTGTTATCCTGAGTGAGAATGTTGCTGTCATGAGCTTCTCGAGAATCCTTTGTTGGGGTAGAACTTGGAACTTGATCCATCAGTGTGTCCAGCTGCTTCATGCGAGTGCTCAAGGATTCAAATTTCTCATTCAAATTAGTGTACAGGTTCTCTAGCTTCGAGCTGAAAGAAGCTGTGTTCTGCTGTTGTCTTTCAATTGATTGCTCTAACATCATCTCTAGTTTGCTCCTTTGTGTAGGAGATGCCATACGGGAAGTATAATTATGGTCTCTCGATCCTTGAGTGTGCCTAGAACCCTGTCTCTGCTGATGTTCCAAGGTATGTCCATAAGAGTCGGCTCCAGCCATGTAGCGTACCTCTGCGAACTTATCAGTTTCTGCCTCTGCGCGGAACTGTCTCTCCCTAAGTAAGATGTCGTGGATGTCATCTATCTTATTTTGCATCTCAGTTACTTGCCCAACCAATACATGGTAATCTGGTAAGATGGGATTTCCTTTCCCATCTATTTTCTGACCTTTTGCGTTGCACATGTGACCCTCTTGGTCTCGTAGCACGCCGTTTTCACCGCGAATCAAAATCACAGGTTCCATGGCACGGAACCTATTGAACGTCTCAGATCTCAGCATCGCTGTTCTCGCCTTGTGTCGATCGATGCAAGGTGAGCAACGATCGATGCAGTGCGAATCCCTGCGAATCCAAAATTCAAAAACGTGAGTAAACAAGAAAATTAAAAAGAATGCTTAGTCTAGATCCTAGTACTAAATCTATAGGTGAACTCAAAGAGTCCCCGGCAACGGCGCCAAAAACTTGATAGGTGTAGTTTTATCCCTATTCTACTGCAAGTGCACAGTTAATGCAATCGTAGTATATAAGGTATCGAATCCCACGAGGACTCTCAGTCACACAATAGATTAATAGCAGTTCAGATTTAATTAAGCGAAGCAGATGTGAGAACAGTAAGCGAAATAAAAAGCGAATCAAGTGAGTTTGTAAGCAAGAGGGCAAAGCGTTAGGTTTCAGGAGTTCTCAGGAAATCAGGAACGCAAGCAATCAATCTATCTAAATCCAATCAATAACTATTCTAGAACTCAAACACTGATATAGAATTAACCAAATTCCTTTGCGATAATTCTCTAAGTCTAAGTGCAGCAAACCAAACTTCCGTTTGCGAGAACTAACAGATTAAACTAGCATTAATTCCAAGTTTGATATGTTCACAATTAACCTGAACCAAACTTCCGTTTGCGAACAGTTTAATTGCTTATCTAAATTCTTTTCAGTTAAATCAACCAACTTCCGCTGAATTAATCAACCTAACATCATAACTCTGATTACCTACTTCAGATTTAGCATTAAGAACAACTTAGATAAAGAACTAGCAGATATGAATCCCTATTAATTAATTAAACTATAATTCTCTGAAATCCTTGATGAGAATCCTTCAACCTAACAGGTGATCTACTCAGACATGTTCATCGCGACAGAAGATATCATGAGTAGAAAACCAAATATCATAAAATCAAATAAGAACTGGGGTTCAAAATCAAGTCTCTTTCGAGATCAGGATCAGCCCCTCAACTCTCTCTCTGAGTAAAACTTAACGTAAGAAAAACTTGTCAAGCGTAGCCTAACAAGTGGCTGTAAAACCTAATTATAATCCTAAAACACGTTTTGGGGCTTCTTTGTAAATATCAGGAACTTCTGGGCAGAATTACAATGTCATCATTCTTCATCAAACCGTCGTTTGGCCCATCTCGCTGGTGCATCGATCGATGCTAGGAATGCAACGATCGATGCCTTTCTCTGTTTCGGACAGTGAACTCTATCTCTCGGCCAAATACTTCAATTAGCTCCAGAAAGTGTCTAAATCACCAAATATGCTCCAAATGTGCTTGTACCTAATAAATACCTGAAAAGACTCTAAAACATAGTAAAAGACTCGATAAATAACACATATACCATGGTTAAAAACCCTAAAATCCATGGTATATCATTAAGCACGTTTAGGTCGAATAAAAACGTGTTTAGTTCGACCCAAACAACAGAGCCGTCCAGTTTTCTTGAAAGAAACACTAGACACACCAGAACCTTTCGATCCCCATTGATCCGGCACTAGCATCCCGTTTCCAGCGAGCGTGCGTGTGTATCTGGTAGAGGCAAAGCGTTGCGTTGCTCCACTGATCTCGTTCACCATCTTCTTCCGCTGCCAAAGGTAAGAACGAGGTTGGTTCTAACTTTCAATATAACAAACCCTAGATCCATCGGGATCCAACATATTTATGTTGGGAATCCGAGCCAATTCTACAGATTCAGAATTCTCGCGAGTTCCTGATAGCCTAGGATCTAGGGTCTAGTTAATTGAATCATGGATCTCACCTCGTGATTACCTGGTGTTTAGCAGCGGAAGATTGATCAGGTAGCACGAGATCTATTGCGCCTCAGATGCTGCGCCTCTATCGTAGTCCACACGCACACAAGCTGGAATCCGCCGGGTTGCTAGTACCGGGACTCGGATCTCCCTGGGAACTGAGTTTCTCTGAGGTTTCTGTGTTTTCTCACTGAGAAAACACTCTGGGCGGCGCACAGCAACTCACTCTCGGTCGAAATACATAAAACGAGTTTATATATTGACCTCGCGGTGAACCGAAACATCAGTCTCGGTTTCGCCCTTGTGTCGACCGACACACTTAGTGGTGTCGATCGACACACGCCCTGTATCGACCGATGCACCCAATGGTGTCCATCGATACACCTTTTAGAAACTCAACTCGATGTGTATCTAATACACATCGATCAGACCATATGCCAATGATCAATCCCATGCAGAGTATATCCAACTTGCTTAGGTGTGTGACCCTGTAGGTTCACACGATACCAGAAATGAGCTACAACTCATTTGTCATAAGTGGTTTCTAGCAAAACATTATGACTACCTAGTATCACATGAATTGTCCGATCTCGACAATACAACTATCATTAGAGTTCGTACAATGTGATTTCAGGACATAATCCCAACAATCTCCCACTTGTACTGGAATCACTTATTCCTATAATCCCTTCATCACTATATCTCGATATGGCATAAGGCAAGAGACTGTGTCATCCTTATTATAGCCAACATCATGTTCATCGAACTTCTGATCTATACTGATAAACAAACGACTGACAATCACCTCGTTTGAGCACGACCATGCATTTTCTCAGTATCAAATCTTCGATGGGCCCTGAGATATCTATCTCCCGCTATTACAGGAGGGACAAATCCCATCTTGTTCCATCCCTGTTTCTACACATACTTCATGATACGTTGAAGCAATGCCTTTATAGCCGCCAGTTACGGAACGACGTTTGACAAGGTCAAAGCGCACCAATTCATATGCTAGAAAGCATGATGAACTCAGGTCTAAGGACTATACTCGATAGTCGTAATGAGAACCTCCCATGACACTTATATATAACTATCCTGTGGAGTTCTCATTAAGCGGGTCATGTCCGATCATATGTTCACCAACATATATCTATGTGACTGACTGTGATAATCATATCATTGACTCCATGAAACTTAGTCCAACAGTCACCTCACATACTAGTCTGCGTGGTTGTTAGTGTCCCATTTTAACAACCTTGACTAGGGACAATCATAATTTATGTCATCTTTTACTTATAGGGTTTCATGATCAAGTCTTCAACTTGATGACCTATAAGATGACCATAAAGTACTTTGGGACCATTATTTAATTATCCAATAATTAAATAATACTGATGTCAGTTTTAACTTACACAAACACTGCCAAAGCATGTCTATGTAAAGTTTATAACACAACTAAAATAACTCCCACTAGAATCAAGATCATCTTTTCAGATATCTTACACCTACAGCAACAGAATAAATTCCGTGCTTAGGTTGTGGGAGAGAGTGTGGTGCTATTGCTTGAAACAATTTCAACAAATTACACCGCCATTCAGATAAAAGCACTATTCTACGGTCTACTGCTTGGAGCCTTTCCAACAGTTAGCACCGCTATTCAGGCAAAGAGACATAACCAGGTGGGAACCGGGAATCGTCTTTGTCCGACTAACTACTTTCAACTGGTTCGTCACTTTATCAGTTCACCACGAACCTATCCTTAGTGTTTCTTAACACTTGGGATATTTCTGGTAACTATTCAGTGACTATTACCGGAGTACATTGGTATTTTTTTCCGTCATACTTTATGCTTAAGCTGCATCTAGACGAGCGCAAGATATGGCATTCATGATGGATTCTATTGCATCATGATAAGTAATCACACTCATTAATACTAGTTCAGACAGTGTTTAAAACACTTCTTCTTGCTAATATCGTTACTAGCTCAGCCAGTGTCCAAGACACTGCATCTCGCTTGGATAATTGCCATAAGACTTTTGGTATGAAGCCATTCTTGGAATCAAGCACATTTGAACTGTCCAATACCTTATGAACATAAGGATTTTGACACGATCCAATTAGCCTACTTAATCTATTTCAATAGATTCTTATTCCAAGAATTCACTCGGCTATTCCCATGTCTTTTGTTTAAATTTGACTTCCGACCTAAATCTTGACAAGACTTTAGCATCGGAACGTCGTTCATGAGATTCAAGTATGTTATCTACATACTGTGTGAGAATTGCCATTACGCTCCCACCAGTCTTCTTGTAAACGCATGGTTTCTTTTCTTTCTGATCAAGTCAAAACTTTTGACTACATTATCAGAATGTTGATTCCAACTCCAAGATGTTTGTTTCAATCCTGAAATGGATCGGTGAAACTAACATGCATACCCAGCCAATTTTCGGAGTTGGGGCTTACCACCGCTTCTTTGAATTTCGCATGCTCGTCACTTTTCAATGATCAATGGATCACGACAATTGGTTACGAGAAATCACTCTCGAGTTAGTGAAGGATCCTATCGGATCTACGGATTTCAGGCTCCACAGTTGCAGATCCTACAGCACTTTGTAGATCTCACCGCTGCTCTCCCTTCACAGGTTGAACAGCTTACTGTGTTTATCGAATTTCTTCGATGTGTACTTTTACTCCCACTGTTCCTTTTGAAAGTATCACCTTTCTTAAAAGACACAGTTCTGGACAACAAGAGTACTAAGCCTTGGTTTCCTCAGGACAACCAGCGAGGTAGAACTTATCAGATATGGATTCAAGTTTGTTTGTTGACTACTGTCTTACACAAACCTTGCAATCCTAATTAATCAGAAAAACATATTTGGAAATCACCCAGTCCACATCCAATGTGGTGTTTTTCACTGATTCTGATAGAAACCTTTTAGCGTAAACATAGACATTTCAGAACGTATTCTTAAATGGTTATGGAAGATTCCTGTGACTCATCTTTAATCGGAGCATATCTAATAAGATCCGATTCATTCTGTTAGATGATCACCCAATTCTTGACTTAAGTATTTTCCTCCGCGATTCAATCGAGGATCTCAATACTTCTGTCAAATCGGTTCTACCCTTCATCTTGGAACTCCTCAAGGGATTCCAGCTCGTGTCTCATCAAATGAACACAGCCATACTTATTGATGCCATCAATAAGGTAATGAAGTATAGAATATTTCCTTTGGCAATAATGCTTGTTGGGCCGCATACATCAGTATGTGTAAGGCCCAATAAGCCTTTGGCCTATTTCTTTTAGCTCTGCTAAAAGGGCCTTAGTCATTTGGCCCAGCAAGCAGGATTCATGTCTCAATTGATTTACAATCAAAAGAACCCGAAGCCCATAGCTATGGAACTTACGAATCCGCTTCACTTTATCTGGTCAAATCGACTATGCTAAAGAAAATCGACCTCAAGTCATCAGACTTAAACCGTTTGGTATTTGTGTTATATTCTAACTCATGTTGGTTTGAGATATAAAACCCATTCTATATGGGGTGCTACCATAGAATATTTCATTAAGATCAAAAGGACAAAACTTGTCTTTTATCAAAATGAAAAACATCCAAATTCTCAAAGAAAATGAAAGACATTTCTGCACAAGGCAGATACATAGTAGCAATTACTTAATTTCTAAAACCAAGTATGAAAGGCTCCTACAAGTGAAGAATCTCTACGGCTCATGCAGCAACCATTGCTTCATACCAGACACGCAGTTCCACTTGCCCTTTCCTCAACGTTCTACCGTTGCTTAGGTCCTGCATATTTCAAAAATATCAGTACCACAACCAGTATCCAATACTTATGTAGAACTTGAATTAATAACACAATACCTGAAGAAGAAGTACCATACATCTTCTCCATCTCTTGTGAATCTTCCGAGAATTTTATGCAATCTCTCTTCCAATGCCCTGACTCATTGCAGTAGAAGCACTTTCTGACACCAGATGGGCCTGACTTGGGCTTATGAGATGACACAGGCTTATCCTGATTCCAAATCTGGACGGCCTTGCCTTCACCTTTGTCAACACAAGATTCCTCAAATCTTTTACCCTTTATGATGTCATACTCTGCTGTTTTGAGCATACCATGCAGCTCAGTCAACGTCTTCGTCAAGCCTTTCTTGATATAGTTCTTAACGAACTTGTCATAGCTTGACGGCAGTGACTGCAGAATGATGTCAGTGGCCAACTCTAAGCTGACCGGACATCCCAGTCTCCCCAGGTTATCAACGTAACCCATCAGTTTAATGACATGAGGACTAACTGGAGCATCTTCTGGTAGTCTGCACCCAGTGAGAGACTTCACCATCTGGAATCTCTCAATTCGTGCCAGATCCTGAAACTTCAGTTTCAGGCTGGTGATCATCTCTATTGGTGACTCCATGTTCTCATACTGACTCTTCAAGTCTGAGTTCATGGAAGCCAACATCAGACCACGTACATCTACCACATCAGTATAATGCTTATTCCAAGTATTATATGTTGCATGCGAGCGATTGGTCCCAAGCCTTTCTGGAAGAGCCTTTTCAAGGACATAGTCCTTGCTCTCCTGCTTGAGAATGAATCTCAGATTCCGATACCAATCCAGGAAGTTGGATCCATTTAGCTTGTCCTTTTCCAGGACGGATCGCAACGAGAAAGTAGTCATAGACATAAGCTGAAATCCAAGAAAAACAAAGATTTAGTTATGTATATGATGAGAATTCTTATTTAATAAGAAAACTCGCATTATATTCAAATAATGTTTCCTCTATGAATATAATGATCCAAGATCCTCAGATTACTAAAATTTGAGTGGGCGACTCGCCGTTATTCAGACTTTAGTTATCTAGGTAAGCAAATCATTGCTAAATGTACCCAGTACAACTCTTGGTTGTGGATGAGACAAATATGTCTAATCCACTCTGATGTCTCCGGGCCCAGAACTTCCAACAGCCCAGTCAAGTAAACCAATCTCAATGTCTAGTGATCATTGACAGTCGCATTGCAATTCTATCAATGATCACCTGCCTTGCTCATGTCACTGTGGATATCAAGGACTCCAAGATTATCCAACAATGAAACGAGTTTTCACAGCAGACAAGATTGGGCAAGACATCAAGGTTTCTTGATATTTAGTTGAGGAAACTAAACTCTGAAAGGTTAGCATATCAATCTCTTGGGTCATGTAATTGTTGATGTTAATGCACTGCAAGTCCATCAACACTATTACCTGTCTTATTCACGTAATTGTGGACACCAAGCTCTTGGCTAGACATCACACAACGAAATGAGTCTTGACAGTTGACCATATTGAAGCTAATCTTTGATCAATGTTTAAGTCTAGTTTGGTTTCTGCAAATTCAAAGTTCAATAACCAGAATTCCGAGCACTGTATCGATCGAATCAGACTATGTCTGTCGATCGATACCACCAAACATAACCGGACTTCGATAACCAGTTAATTCAATTAACCCGATTCATCGAACCGGTCATGTCGATCGACACAACCCATGTGTGACGGTCGACATAGACCTAAACCGAAGATCGTTTTGATAACCGGTCCAATCCAATTGAACCGACTTATCTGATCAAACTGATCTTAACCAATCGGTTTATACTAATTGGTATAATTAGTTCAATCCAATTGAACCAATTCATCCAATTTAAACCGTTTAAACCAGTTTCAACTGATTGCGATAACCAGTCCAATTCAATTGAACCGACTTATCCAATCAAACTGATTTATCCCATCGGTTCATGCTAATTGAGATAATCAGTTCAATCCAATTGAACTAATTCATCCAATTTTAAACCGATCTATTCGGACTTAACCAAGCATGATAACCGATCCAATCCAATTGAACCGATCAACCATTCGATTGGTCTGTGTCGACCGACACTAACCTGTGTCGATCGATACTCGACCGAATTTGTTCTGTGTCGACCGATACACAACCTGTGTCGATCGACACAGAAGGCTTTCGGTTTTTCTTCGCGAAAAACCCTAGCCGCCGAATCTGTCGATTTCGCCACCTTGTGTCGACCGACACACCCAGTGTGTCGATCGACACAGTGCGAAAACACAGATTCGCAGATCGATCAAATCGATCTCACCTGTTCACATTCAAACAACCTAGTTTGCGAATCTAAATCATCAAATTCGATTAACAGGTGTGATTCAATGATAAAACCCTAAGGCTCTGATACCACTGTTGGGAATCCGAGCCAATTCTACAGATTCAGAATTCTCGCGAGTTCCCGATAGCCTAGGATCTAGGGTCTAGTTAATTGAATCATGGATCTCACCTCGTGATTACCTGGTGTTTAGCAGCGGAAGATTGATCAGGTAGCACGAGATCTATTGCGCCTCAGATGCTGCGCCTCTATCGTAGTCCGCACGCACACAAGCTGGAATCCGCCGGGTTGCTAGTACCGGGACTCGGATCTCCCTGGGAACTGAGTTTCTCTGAGGTTTCTGTGTTTTCTCACTGAGAAAACACTCTGGGCGGCGCACAGCAACTCACTCTCGGTCGAAATACATAAAACGAGTTTATATATTGACATCGCGGTGAACCAAAACATCAGTCTCGGTTTCGCCCTTGTGTCGACCGACACACTTAGTGGTGTCGATCGACACACGCCCTGTATCGACCGATGCACCCAATGGTGTCGATCGATACACCTTTTAGAAACTCAACTCGATGTGTATCTAATACACATCGATCAGACCATATGCCAATGATCAATCCCATGCAGAGTATATCCAACTTGCTTAGGTGTGTGACCCTGTAGGTTCACACGATACCAGAAATGAGCTACAACTCATTTGTCATAAGTGGTTTCTAGCAAAACATTATGACTACCTAGTATCACATGAATTGTCCGATCTCGACAATACAACTATCATTAGAGTTCGTACAATGTGATTTCAGGACATAATCCCAACAATTTATACATGGGGTCCATTTTCTGTGCCTACATATGATGGTTTTAGATACTTCTTGACAATTGTTGATAATCATAGTAGGGCTACTTGGATATATTTGATGAAATTAAAATCGGATGTCTTGACTATCTTTCATGCATTCATTCAAATGGTAGAAACTCAGTCATAAGAAAGTTAAGTCGGTCCGATATGATAATGCTCCTGAGTTGCGTTTTACTGAACTTTATCTAGAGAAAGGAATAGTTTCTTTTCATTCCTATCCTGAAACCCAACAACAGAATTCTGTTGTAGAACGTAAGCACCAATACATCCTTAATGTAGCTAGAGCCTTAATGTTTCAATCCAATGTTCCCTTATAGTATTGGGGTGACTGCACAATGACAGGTTTTTTTCTCATCAATAGACTTCCAACTCCATTTCTAGAGAATAGGACTACTTATCAAGTTCTCACTACTAAACTTCCAGATTATACACTCCTTAGAAATTTTGGTTGTCTCTGTTACATATCCACAACTCCTAAACAGCGTCATAAGTTTGAACCGAGAGCCAAAGCATGTGTATTCCTAGGATATCCATCGGGTTATAAATGTTATAAGGTTCTAGATATTGAGAGTAATGTCATTTCCATTTCTCGACATGTCATTTTTCATGAGGAAATTTTCCCGTTTCTCTCTTCTACATTGACATAAGAGACACGAACTTTCTTTCCTCAGTTTCATTCTCCTGCTTCCACTGATGAATTGGCTTTTGCCACTTCATCTTCTGATGCATCTTCTCATCCTGAGACGTCATCTTCTGAGAACCATTTGCATTTGGCAAAAGGTACTCGCAGACAAACCAAACTCCCAACTCATTTGCACGATTATATATGTAATAATACAACTTCTCATACTACTCCTTATCTTATATCTCACTATATTTCTTATAATAAACTAGCCTTTCCTTTTAGAAGTTTATTCATAGTATTACTCATGATCTTACACCCACTAGATTTTCTTAAGCTAAGAAACATAAAGTTTGGTGTGATGCTATGGAAGTTGAATATGAGGCTATGGATAAGACTAACACTTGGACTATATGTTCTCTACCTCCTGAAAAAAAACCGATAGGTTGTAAATTAAAATACTCTTGGCTGTTACGGCTAAGCTGCATTGGCATTTAACTCAATTAGATGTTTCCAATGCTTTCTTGAATGGTGAGCTAGATGAAGAGATTTACGTGGAGTTACCTCCTGGTTATAAGATCCCATCAGAGGTTAAAGTTGATGGCCATATCGTATGCAAACTTCATAAATCCATTTACGGCTTGAAACAAGCATCTCGTCAGTGGTTTCTTAAGTTCTCCTCTACTATTTGTAGTTTGGATTTTCAGACTTCTTATGGTGATCATACTCTCTTCACCTTCTTATCTGAAGGAATCTATGTGGTTGTCTTGGTATATGTCGATGACATTATCATTGCGAGCAGTGATAATTCTATTCTTCCAGGCCTCAAAGCTCAACTGAATGATCATTTCAAATTTCGTGATCTTGGAGATTTACAATTATTTTTAGGATTGGAGATTGCTCGCTCGTCTAAAGGCATATATATTTGTCAGCGCAAATATGTTTTGGAGTTCCTTTCGGACACTGGTTTTCTTGGTTGCAAGACTTCTACTATTCCCATGGAACCAAGTCAATCACTCCATAAAGATGATACTCCTCTCCTAGAAGATATTGAAGGTTATCACAGACTGGTTGGAAGATTGCTTTATCTCTGCAACACACGTCCTGATATTGGTTTTGCTGTCACAAAACTTTGTCAATTTACTCTGCTCCAAGGACAGTTCACCTTCTTGTTGTTCATAAAGTCTTACGCTATCTTAAGGGCAGCATTGGTAAAAGTTTGTTCTATTCCACGGATTCAGATCTCTCTCTTAAAGACTTCACGGATGCAGATTGGGCAGTTGATCCTGAAAACAGAAGATCTGTTTCTGGCTATTGCATGTTTCTTGGTGATTCATTGGTTTCTTGGAAACCTAATAAACAACCAACAATCTCCTGCAGTTCTGCTGAGGCAGAATATCGTTCTATGGCATTTGGTACTAAGGAGTTGATTTGGATCACCTTGATTATGAAGGATCTTCGTCTTCTTTCATCATTGCCGGTTATTTTGTACTGTGATAGTACTGCAGCCTTACATATTGCCAAGAATCTTGTATTTCATGAGAGAACCAAGTAATTGGACATTGACTGTCATAAGGTTCGTGAATGTATTCAATCCGGATTCTTGAAGACTCTTCATGTAAGAAGCGAGTATCAGCTTGTGGATGCTTTCACTAAGCCTATCTATCCTACTCAGTTTCATACGCTAATATCCAAAAAGGGTCTTCTTAACTTGTATGAAGATCTATCAGGGGGGGGGGGGTTTAGATGAATGAGCCGGTTTGTTCCGATTTAGTAATTTTTCAATGGTTTATCACATTGGTTTGGATGTATAAATACATACTTTTGTATTTGATATTCAATCAATGAAGATAGCCATTTTATTTAGGTTGTTTCTCTAAAACTTCTCAAATTGAAATTGGAATCTTTATCAATGTTGTTTATGACACTGTACTCGAAACATCATAATGGAGTAGAGCCTGCTTGGAGCCAGAGTTATAGAAAATGTCAACAAAGGGAGGAGGAAGGATGGCCATGGAATCGAATTCAGAAGAGAAACTAGGAGGATCAGTGTCAGGCGTGTTATTCTGTCCCCACAGCTGGTTCCACCATTGTTGACATGTTTAAAGTTTTAGGGTTACTAATTGGGGAAGAAGAAGAAGCTGGAGATAGGAAGGACAAAGAAAGTGCAGCAGAAAGAGCTTCCATGGGAACTCCTTAAGCTTACCTTGTTATCACTACCGTCCATGAACTAAAAATCCAAGTCAATTGCTAAACGAAGCTCCATGAATACCCAGAACTCCTTTATAGTTTCAAAAATCATTGGAGTCTAGAGAAAGAGACAAATCCCTAATACCATCTCCAATGTATTCTCTATTATTACCTCTAAAATAGAAGAACTCTATAATAGCGTTATGTTTTGCTTCAATGTATTTTTCTATATTTTTCTTTAAAAAAGAATATTCTCTAATATTTTTTATATTTTACTAATAATACATTTTATTTATAAAAGTTGCAGTTTAGCTCATTTATTTTATTTTTTACAAATTTTATAAAATAATAATATTATTTAAATTAAATATGTAATATAAAAATTATACTACATCTTATAAAATATAAAACATATTAATTTTTGTTAACATTAACGTATTTTTTCTAAGTATTTACATTCGCGTATCGGATCGGGTTTGGGTCGTGTATTTCAGATTTCAGATATTTTGGATATGGACAAAATGGTATCGATCAGGTAATATTATGTTTCATATCGAATTTAGATTGATACCAAATCGGATCGGATATTTAGAAAAAGATCCAATTTTTTTTGGTACCGGAACGAATCCAATGTGGATTCTATATTTTTATCCGAAAGTAATTATATAAATTATGATATATTCGGATACCCGTCAGATTTCCAATACTATCCAATCCGATCCGGTACCGAAATAAGAGTTTTTCGGATCGGTACCGGTTCATATCGTCGGATCCGGATAAAATGTTTAGCCTTATTTTTTTCAAAATCGCCAAATTTTTTTTTTCCTCAAACAAAATATATTTTGATTTTTAATATTTATTTTAAATATATACTAGTATTATTTATAATTTGTTAACTTTTATATTATTAGTTATTAAAAATATTAATCTTTATTTATTTTAGTCATAAATAAAAGTATTTGAAAGTTGAAAAAATAATTTGTAAATAAAAAATTCATTCCTCTATATAGAAGAAAAAGTAGAGATCTCTATTTTAGAGGTTGAAATACATGTGAATTGTAGTAAATTTTAATCTAAAATAGAGTTTAGAGACAAATATAGAAATGGGTTGAAAATATCCTAAACTCATCAACGCATCGTTTTCAATAAATGTATTTAACAAATTTTTAGATTTTTGTAAACGCTTTTCTCAATTTGTTTTTAAAGATTTTATTTCCTATTGAGTCTTTAATAGCTTTGCTTTTTTTTTTACGAGTGGTAGTTTTAAAAATCTGGTTCTTTTAATCGGTTTAAGATTTGGGTCAGGGTTTCATTTTGGGTGGAGTAATTCGATCTGGTTTAAGTGGTTCGATGGTTTACTCACAGTTTCATAGGAAAACCAGAAAAATTGAATTCATGGACAATTGGATTTTGATATATTAATTCGGTGCAATTTGATCACTCTATTAAAGTCTTTTATATCGGATTAATTGCACCGAGTGTATCTTTTTTAGAAAGTAATAGAAAACTTGTATCTTTCAAATTCTTTTTGCAATTGTGTATCTTTTTGTCTTTTAGTGGTGGCTAATGACCATTTAACCTTGTTTTTTGTCTTCTAGTTATAGATAGTTAATTAGATAACCTATCCATATTTCACTTCTCTATCCATCCGATTTATTTATTTTTATTAATTATTTTTTTTCCTCTTACTTTCTCTTTCTTACTTTTTGAGTTATTTTTTACCCCCCATGTTTTTGACGGTGGATAGAATAAGGTAGATGATGATTCCAACAATATAGACCGCCGGAATGAAGATAAAATAGGCCGACGTACCGGAATTCAAAAAAAAAAAATTCGGACGTAATAAGGAATTTGCGAATGGATAGTTTAGAGTAGATGTCCATAACATTCATCCACATGGATACTTATGATGAACAAGATGCTTAACAAGATGGTTTAACATGAATGATGATGGACAAGATGCTTAACAAGATGGTATAACATATGATTTTTCGTGGACACAAAAGTATGTTGGACGGACAAGATGCTTAACAAGATGGTTTAACATGAATGATGGTGGACAAAATGCTTAACAAGATGGTATAACATATGATTATTCGTGGACACAAAAGTATGTTGGACGGACAAGTTGCTTAACAAAATGGTTTAACATGAATGATGATGGACAAGATGCTTAACAAGATGGTATAACATATGATTATTCGTGGACACAAAAGTATGTTGGGGACAAGATGCTTAACAAGATGGTTTAACATGAATGATGGTGGACAAGATGCTTAACAAGATGGTATAACATATGATTATTCGTGGACACAAAAGTATGTTGGACGGACAAGTTGCTTAACAAGATGGTTTAACATGAATGATGATGGACAAGATGCTTAACAAGATGGTATAACATATGATTATTCGTGGACACAAAAGTATGTTGGACGGACAAGATGCTTAACAAGATGGTTTAACATGAATGATGATAGACAAGATGCTTAACAAGATTGTATAACATATGATTATTCGTGGACACAAAGTATGTTAGACGATCACATCTCATTTTGGTTAACAAGATGCTTACCATGGGGTACAAAAGTATTTGTGATCCGTGGATACAAAAGTATGTTGGATCGATTACTCGTGGACACTACCACGGTTATATCACATGCTAAACGCTTATGATGGACAATAGGATGGTCAAGAGATCACATTATTGTGATCCGTGGACACTACAATGACTTATATCAAATGATAAACACTTATGATGGACAATAGGGGTATGTGGTAGTATCCACGAGGATAGATATTAATTGTAGATATCTACTCATAACTATCCACTCGCAAATTTTTTTTATGTCCAAATTTTTTTTTTTTTGGAATTCCGGTAGATCGTTAAATTCTCTCTCCATTCCGGTGATCTAAATGGCCAAAAATATTTTCTATCGAAACCTATCCACCGTTCAAAAAAACAAAGGGTGAAAAAAAAAGCAAAAGTAAGAAAGAGAAGGGAAACGAAAAGAAAAAAAAAAATAATAAAATAAAAAATAGACTGATTTTCGGTAGAAAAGAAAAAGAAAAATAGGTAAAAAAGAGAGAGTGAGGATAAAATGGTCATTTTACTGGTAGTGCCCACAAAAAAGATACAAAATCACAAACTCTTTTGGAAAGATACTAAATTGCAACTAAAAAGATGAAAAGATGTACCCAGTGCAATTCACCCCTTTTATATCTGCTTTAAGTTTGTATATCTAAGCCCAGCCCAACAAAATTGAAAAATCCGAAATATTGAAGAGAGATTCATCATTAAAAATCTAAATAAAATTAAAAAATTATAAAGTTTAAAGATTTCCTAATAGAAGTAGCCTATAAAGTTCTTTTGACAAAAAAAGGTTCTAGGGCTTTTGATGATCTAGCCGCCATTATACGGTAATCAGACGCTAGCTTTTGACGATTCATTCTCTGCTAATAATGAACGTCAAAGAGTCTTCACCGGTTGGTATGATCACACATCTTCATGATGATCTACTGTTGAATTGCTTAGCCCGCGTGTCGAGATTGTTCTACCCGATTCTCTCCTTAGTTTCCAAGAGATTTCGCTCTCTCATTGCATCGCTTGAGCTTTACAAGACACGAACGCTTTTAGGCCAAACCGAGAGTTGTCTTTATGTTTGTTTAAGATTCAGCTCTGAGCCACGTTGGTTCTATCTATGCGAAAGACCTACCACTAACTCAAGATGGTTGACTCCCTGTTCTAGACCACCTATAATCGTTGAGAACACTTCAAGTAACAATATTTATCATCCGGATTGGTCGAGTCGTGCCGCAATTGGTTCTACTATATACACGATTGGTGAACGCAACAGTGGTGCATTATCGTCTAAGGTCTTCTTCATGGACTGCCGCTCTCACACCTGTGTTATAGATGGGTTTAGCACCCCACCCACTTAGAAGGCCCAGGATTTATTCTTGATATAAAGGCCGGCCCAATAGAGCAATAGAAGCCCAATCAAACGCGCTAGAACCGAGCCCATCGTCATCGGCTCGATTCGGCTCAGCTGAACGACAGCAAATCAGCTGAACGACAGCAAATCAGCTCGGCTAAGCCGAACAGCAGCAAGTCGGCTCGGCTACGCTAACAGCCAAAGGAATGTACGACTCGGCCCATCACGTCACCAAGTACGGCCCAACTCGCACGAACTCGACAAGCGGTCAACGGCCTGTAGAAAGTACGACCGTATTTTACTATAAATGGGAGTCGTCACTGTACATTAATGTAACTTTTTGGGGATTTGTGCACTTCTTACTACTTTCTCTCTCTAGAGTCAATTTCCCGAATTGTAAACCGAGCACGTCTCTCGACCTGCTCGGATATCTGAGTACAAAAACACGCTCGTTCCGAGCATATTATTCTCCTTTAAGGAACCCGAACGCGATTATCTTTTCATCCATCCCGAACATACTTCTAACTCCTGCTAGTCTCTGAATCTAGTCGTTTCTCTCTCAAGAACGACTTGGTTCCTTCGGACCGAACACGTCAACTCTCTAGCAAGACGCGCATCCCGACCTCGTGACGACTTCGGATATAACAATTGGCGCCGTCTGTGGGGAATCAAGTTTTTCTTCACTAACGGACAGATTCAGCGATGACAGGAGCTCCATCAAACAAGGATTACGTCCACATCGAAGACATCACGAGCTCGGAAACAGCCTCCCGAGCAAGAGGGCCGCCCCAGCACGTTTCTCAGGTTGCAGACCCAATCATTCAGCCGGCCGGCGCCGAGCAGCAACCTCCGAGTACCGAGCGACCACAACAAGCCGCAGAAACACAGACAAACGAGCAGGACATGTCCACCTTGCTCAAAACTCTCATGACTCAGGTAGCCGAGCTCTCTCAGGGAAGCAATGCACGCTTCGATCAGCTCGCCACGGCACATGCAGTATGTCAGGGGCAAATCAACGACCTACGAATGACAAGTCAACAAGGATCCGTTCCCCGAACTCATCTTCACCGAGCATTATTCGAAGAGACGCCACCTCCGCATCCGAGAAACCGAACGGTAGCGCAGCGGCAGACCGAGGACGAACAACCTCCTAACACGGAAATCCCAGGCAGCTCAGCGCCCGACACACACAGAGACATTGAAATCGAAGACATAAAGCTAATGTTGAAAAATATGACGTCCAAAGTCCATCAAGCAATCAGCTCGGCCCCCGAGATCGACCGCGTACTGGAAGAAACTCAGAACACCCCGTTCACTCGCCGCCTCATGGATGTCCAGTTCGAGCATCCTATCTCTGCGGTCAAAATCAAGATGACGACCTACGACGGCAAATCCGACCCAAGGCAGTTTCTGACAGCATTCCGCATTGCAATGGGGAGAACAAAGTTCAGTGCGGAGGAGCGTGACGCAGGTTACTGTCAACTGTTCGTCGAGCATTTGACCGGCTCGGCCCTGGATTGGTTCTCCCGCTTGGAACCGAACTCGATCGACGGATACGGCGACTTAACGCACGCCTTTCTCAAACATTACTCGATGTATATTCAGGAGGAGGTATCAAACGCCGACCTATGGGCTATCTCCCAAGGACCGAGGGAAAGCCTCCGATCGTACGTCACCCGCTTCAAAAACGTTTTGGCCAAAATCACGATCACTGACAGCGAAGGTCTACCCGCACTCCGAAACGGCCTCTGGTACGAATCAAGCTTCCGAGAAGAATTGAAGAAAAATAGGCCAAGCTCGCTAGAGGACGCCCTCCACCGCGCATCGATCTTTGTCGAACTCGAGGAAGAAAAAGAAACCCTAGCCAAGAAGTTTGGGCCCAAGAGTTCGACTTCGAAAGACAAAACCGAAAAGAGTACCGAACAATACGAACCTCGGCAGCACTACGATCAGGATTACAAAAAATCCAAGGAAGAGGAAACCGCGAGAAAAGGGAAATCGTCGTATTACGTCAGCGATCAGTTGCAAGGACACCGACGGGACGAGGAACGTTCCCATCAGGATCAACGACAAAGTCATCCCGACCGCTCTCAAAATCATCAGCAGGAACGACCCACCCAAGGATACCAAGGTCAAAATCAAGGCAAGCCATGGAACAAGTTCGTCCGAGGAGCCGATAAAAGCAAGTTATTCTGCGAATATCACCAGCGAGCGGGTCATAGCACTGAGGAATGCAGAAACCTTCAAGCCCTCCTCTTCGCCGATTACCAAAAAGACGGGAAGAAACTAGTGCTGGATCGTAACAAACCTCACCCGAAGCAAATCAACCAGGTCATGCAACCGAAGAACGAGGCCGAGCGCTTCAGGATCGTCCAGGAAGAACGAAGGAAACAGGTTGCTTTCGACGAGGAGATCGAACAAATCAACGCAGCAGCAGCCATGGATAAAAGAGCTCGCGACGAGGAAGAGGAAGACGGAGCACGTCCAAGAAGATGAATAAACATGATTATGGGAGGACTGCCTATGGTGAACGACTCAGTTCGATCGATAAAAGAATACGAACGGAGGGCCACAGCCGCCCAGCACTACCGACGAAACGCCACCGACGAACTCAGAATCGGCGAAGAAGTGAGTTTCACCGAACAGGACGCCGAAGGAGTGGACCGACCGCATAACGATCCACTCGTCGTCGCCATGCGAATTGGCGACTGCGAGGTAGAAAAAATTCTGATCGATACCGGCAGCTCGGTCGACCTAATTTTTAGAGAAACACTGCAACGAATGGAGCTCAGCGACTACCGTATCAAACCGTCGACGAGACCACTAACCGGCTTCTCGGGAGACTCGATCAACACAATCGGAACAATCAAACTTCCAGTCTACGTCGGCAGAATCACCAAGCTGATCAAATTCGTAGTCGTCGACCGACCAGCCATCTACAACGTCATCCTCGGCACACCTTGGATTCACGAAATGAGGGCAGTCCCATCCACGTTTCATCAATGTGTCAAGTTCCCAACCCCATTCGGCGTGTATACGCTACGAGGAGATCAGAGGATATCCCGCACATGCTTCCGTATCGAGCACAAAATGCGAGCGTACCTAGTCGCAGAGCCTCGAATCGAGCTGCCACCTCCCGACCGCCCGCAGAAGGACGCGATAGTACAAATCAACATCGATATTCGCGATCCCGAACGCTGCGTCGGAATAGGGGCCGACCTCCGAGCTGACCTACGAGACAAGCTGATAGAATTCCTGAAGGAAAATGCCACGACCTTCGCCTGGACAATGACTGACATGACTGGAGTCGACCCGACCATCGCATGTCACGAACTGCACGTCGATCCGATCTTTAAGCCAGTCAAACAGAAAAGACGAAAGCTCGGCCCCGAACGCGCCAAAGCTGTCAATGATGAGGTAGAAAGACTTTCAAAGGCAGGATCGATCACCGAGGTGAAATATCCGGACTGGTTGGCAAATCCCGTCGTAGTAAAAAAGAAGAACGGTAAATGGAGAGTATGCGTAGACTTCACCGACCTCAACAAGGCGTGCCCAAAGGATAGCTTCCCGCTTCCGCACATTGATCGACTCGTAGAAGCGACCACCGGCCACGAGCTACTATCATTCATGGACGCCTTCGCCGGGTACAATCAGATTATGATGCACCCAGACGACCGAGAAAAGACTTCCTTCATCACTGACCGAGGGACATATTGTTACAAGGTGATGCCCTTCGGGCTCAAGAATGCAGGAGCAACTTACCAGCGCCTCGTAAACCGAATGTTCGCCGACCAGCTCGGCAACACAATGGAAGTTTATATTGACGATATGCTCGTCAAATCCGCTCTAGCCGACGACCACATCAGTCACCTCGCAACATGTTTCGCGAGCCTGAACAAGTACGGAATGAAGTTGAATCCAGCAAAATGTACTTTTGCAGTCACATCAGGAGAATTCCTCGGTTACATCGTCACAAAGAGAGGCATCGAAGCAAATCCGAAGAAAATAACGGCGATCACCGAGCTCCCATCCCCAAGGAACACCAGAGAAGTCCAACGACTAACCGGACGTGTCGCAGCCCTGAATAGATTCATCTCCCGATCAACGGACAAGTGTCTCCCTTTCTACAATCTTCTTCGTGGCAACAAGAAATTCGAGTGGGACGCTAAGTGCGAGGACGCGTTTCAACAGCTAAAGACCTACCTCTCCACCCCACCAATTCTGGCCAAACCCGAGGAGGGAGAAACGCTGTACTTGTACATCTCCGTGTCAACCTCGGCAATCAGCAGTGTGCTCGTCCGCGACGACCGAGGCGACCAACGACCAATCTTCTACACCAGCAAGATATTTGACGACGCAGAAACACGCTACAACACACTTGAGAAACTCGCGTTGGCAGTCGTCGTCTCAGCTCGGAAGCTCCGCCCCTATTTTCAGTCGCATTCGGTGGTCGTCCTAACAAATCAACCGATCCGAACAATATTGCACAGCCCGAGCCAATCAGGAAGGATCGCTAAGTGGGCAGTTGAGCTCAGCGAATACGATATTGAGTACAAGCCCAGGACAAGCGCCAAATCCCAGGTCCTCGCAGACTTCATCATCGAACTACCACCCGAGCTCACCATAGCCGAAGGACAAGAGCCAAAGGAGAAGTGGACTCTGTTCGTCGACGGTTCATCATCAAGAAACGGTTCAGGAGTTGGAGTCAAACTGACCTCCCCGACCGGCGAACTGATCGAGCAATCCTTCCGTCTAGGATTTCCGGCCTCTAACAACGAAGCCGAATACGAAGCACTGCTCGCAGGATTGCGACTGGCCGAAGTAGTAGGGGCAAGGCAAGTAGACGCGTTCGCCGACTCTCAGCTCGTTGTGAACCAATTTAACGGGGAATATGAAGCAAAAAACGAGCGCATGGACGCGTACTTAAAACTCGTCCAAGAAATTACCGCGCGAATCGGCTCAGTCACGCTAAAAAAGATTCCCCGAAGCGACAACTCCTCTGCCGACGCACTGGCCGCCCTAGCATCGACTTCAGACCCCGACCTTCGTCGAATCATTCCAGTCGAATGCATAGCCCGACCAAGCATTGCATCAAACGAAGACGTACTTCTCATTACCGAGGAAGAAGAAGGATTGGACGATGCCCATAGAAGCAACAAGGAGGTAATTAAGGGTACCGTTCCCGAGCACGCTACTACCATCGACTGGAGAGACGAAATCAAGGACTACATACTAACCGGGAAGGTCCCCGAGGATCGTTGGGCAGCTCGCCGTTTAAAAGCTCGCTGCGCTCAGTACGTAATGATGAAGGACGAACTATTTCGTTGGAGCACGTCCAAGGCACTCTTACGATGCATAAACGGGCAGGAGATCAAATGGGTCACCGAGCAAACTCACGAAGGAGCAGGCGGAAATCACACAAGCGGCCGAGCATTGGCCACAAAGATAAAGCGACACGGTCACTTCTGGCCAACCATGATCGCTGACTGTGAGAGCTATGTTGCCCGATGCGAGAAATGTCAGAGGCACGCCCCAAGCATACACCAGCCACCCGAGCTTCTCACCACTGCGGCCACACCCTACCCATTCATGAGATGGGCCATGGACATCGTCGGCCCCCTGCCAGCCTCGCATCAAAAGAAATTCATCCTGATAATGACCGATTATTTCACCAAATGGGTTGAAGCCGAATCCTACTCGGAAATCAAAAACCTCGACGTTCAGAAGTTCGTCTGGAAATACATAATATGTCGCCACGGTGTCCCATACGAGATTGTAACCGATAACGGGTCCCAATTCATCTCCAATCTGTTCGAAGGTTTCTGTGCAAGATGGAAGATCCGTCTAAGCAAGTCCACCCCGAGATACCCGCAAGGGAACGGGCAGGCCGAGGCAACAAACAAGACGATCATTGACGGACTGAAGAAACGGATGGAGAGCAAGAAAGGCCTCTGGGCCGACGAGCTCGACGGCGTCCTCTGGTCTCATCGAACCACACCAAGGACATCGACCGGTCAAACCCCCTTCTCACTTTCTCACGGAATGGAGGCAATGTCTCCGGCCGAGGTGTGCGTCCCGACAATACGCTTGAGTGTTGCGCCCGAGCACGAGGAGCTTAACAACAATATGATTATTGATTGCCTCGACCACGCAGAAGAATTACGAGATCGAGCACTCCTACGCCTCCAAAACTGTTGGATTGTTCGGTTGATCCTGATTCAATTCTCATATTGATATCAACCTAAACATGCATCAGATCTAGGTGTTCTTATTTAGAAACATTATGATCTCACCTTTTACCTGTTTGTTGCAGCGGAATTGATGAACAGGTCAGAGATCAGGGAGATACACCAAGGGATGAATCCTCCAAAGGCTCACACACGCAATCACCGGAAACTGGCTGCTAGACCACGAGGAGATGGGGCGCAGAAGAGAGAGAGAGGCGCGGCTGGGGTGTTAGGGTTAGGGAGAAGGGACTTGGCTTTTAGTCATTAAAAGCCTTCTCTTTTCCCTTTTGGGCTTTTGGGCCCAATCTGATTAAATCCCATTTAATCAGACCCATTAATCTCTCTCTTAGTACGACAAATGCCTAGCACTTTTGTCGTACTTCTGCTAAGCCGTTCCAACATTATTTCCTGCTAGCTTAAGCGTGTGACCCATATGGGATCATACAATAAAGGCAATAAGTCCAAGACTTATAGATCATCAGCGGACTCTAGCAAGCCATCATGACCCCCAGTATTGTATGACTTATGTCTGATCACTGACATACTCTTACGTTATAGAGACAGTACAGAGATTGCTGGACACAATTCCAACAATCTCCCACTTGAACTGGAATCTCTGTATTCATAATCCCTTTCGTCTCAATATCTCGATTAGTCATAAGGTAAGATTAGTGTCATCCTTATAAAGCCTAATCTTGTTCATCGGACTCTGATTTTATACTGACAATCCAAACGACTCGGGAAAGTCCGTTTGAGCATGGCCATGCGTTTTCCAGTATTCAAATCTCCGATTGGCCTAGAGATATTCACTCCATTTATATTGGAGGGACAAATCCCATCTTGTTCCATCACTGTAAACTACTCATTTCATGATGTACCCAAACAAGGTCCTTATAGCTATCACAGAATGATAACGTTAGACAATGATCAAAGTACATCAGTCCATGTGCAGTCACATGCATGTGAACTCAGGTCTAAGGACTATACTCTATAGTCGTAGTAAGAATCTCTTATGACACAGATATAAATATCCTGAAGAGTTCTTATAGTCGGGTCTTGTCCGGTCGTATGTTCCCAACATACACCTATGTACTGACTTTGATGCCGTGCATCTATGACACACTGAGACTTTGTCATAAGTCACGTACCAATCCAGTCTCACACGGTTGTTGGTGTTCCAGTTTCAACAACCTTCGACTAGGGACATGATGATATAAAACATTTATCAAATATAGGATCTCATGATCAAGCTAAATGACTTCGATGACTCAAGATCAAATCATTTACTTCGATGACCTATAAAATGGTTCATATCATTTTGGAACGATTATTTCATCACAGTTAAAATAATCTTGAAATAATAATTTCATTAAAACATAAAATAATGTTTTACAAGAACATATCAAATAACTAAAATAAAGCTCACAAAACTCCCACTCAAATTTAGATTACATTTCAATGTTTCTAATGCCTACAGCTTCAGTCAGGAACTCGAGCTTAGGCCTTGGGAGTGGCTTTGTCAACGGATCAGCGACATTATCATCTGTCGGAACTCGGCTGATCTTGACTTCCTTTCTATTAATGATGTCACGTATCAAGTGATATCTTCTTTGAACATGTTTGGATTTCTGGTGTGATCTTGGTTCCTTTGCCTGAGCTATAGCACCATTGTTGTCACAAAACAGTGCTAGAGGCTCAGCCGCATCTGGTATCACACCTAGTTCCATAATGAACTTTCGTATCCAAACAGCTTCCTTCGCTGCTTCTGAGGCGGCGATATATTCAGCTTCTGTGGTGGAATCAGCAACGGTGTCCTGCTTGGAGCTTCTCCAACTTACTGCACCGCCATTCAGACAAAAGATATAACCGGACTGTGACCGGAAATCATCAGTGTCTGTCTGGAAACTTGCGTCCGTGAATCCACTGACTTTAAGCACATCACTTCCACCGTACACCAAGAACTTATCCTTAGTATGTCTTAGATACTTCAAGATATTCTTTACGGCAATCCAATGGTTTTCACCTGGATTTGACTGGTATCTACTCGTCATGCTCAATGCATAAGCAACATCAGGACGAGTACAGATCATGGCATACATAACAGATCCTATTGCAGATGCATAGGGAATGTTCTTCATACGCTCGAGCTCAGCAGCCGTCGTAGGGCTCTGCTTCTTGCTTAGCGTAGTGCCATGTACCATTGGTGTGAAGCCCTTCTTGGAATCTTTCATGCTGAATCTTTGTAGGACTTTGTCAATGTATGAGTCTTGACACAAGCCTATCAGCCTCTTAGGTCTATCCCGATAGATCCTAATTCCAAGAACGTATGCGGCTTCACCCATGTCTTTCATGGAAAAACAACTTCCAAGCCAGTCCTTTACAGATTTCAGCATTGGAACGTCGTTTCCGAGAAGCAGTATGTCATCAACATACAGAATAAGAAAAACGATTTTGCTCCCACTAGTTTTCTTATACACGCATTGTTCTTCTTCGTTTCTGATGAAGTCAAATTGCTTGATCGCTTCATCAAAACGAAGATTCCAGCTCCTCGATGCTTGCTTCAATCCATAAATGGATTTATGAAGCTTGCACACTTTCCCAGCATTCTTTGGATCTATGTAACCGTCAGGTTGCGTCATATACACATCCTCTTCCAGAATACCATTCAGGAAGGCGGTTTTCACGTCCATCTGCCAAATTTCATAATCATGAAAAGCTGCAGTTGCTAGTAGAATCCGAATAGATTTCATCATAGCCACCGGTGAATAGGTTTCATCGTAGTCCACACCGTGAACTTGTCTGAAACCTTTTGCCACCAACCTGGCTTTATAAATCTGGACATTTCCATCCACGTCAATCTTCTTCTTGAAGATCCATTTGCACTCGATGGCTTTTACACCAGCGGGTAAGTCAACCAACGAAAATACTTGGTTGACCGACATGGAGTCCATTTCGGAATCAGTGGCCTTGCGCCACTTAGAGGAATCTGGGCCCATCATGGCTTGATTGAAGTTCGATGGTTCATCACCATCAATGATCAAAAGATCATGACAGTCAGTCACGAGGAATCCCTGATATCTCTCGGGTTCGTGACGGATCCTCCCGGATCTTCGAACTTCAGGTACTACAGGTTCAGGCTCTACAATTTCTTGTAGATCCTCCTGCTGCTCTTCCTCATTAGGTTGAGCAGTATCCTGTTCATCTTGAATTTCTTCAAGCAGTACCTTACTCCCACTGTCTTTCTTAGAGAGAAACTCTCTCTCAAGAAAATTACAATCCCGGGCAACAAAGATCTTGTTCTCGGAACGTAGATAGAAGTAATAAGCCTTGGTTTCCCGTGGATAACCAATGAAGTAGCATTTATCAGATTTTGGTGTAAGCTTATCTGAGATTAATCTCTTAACATAGGCTTCACAACCCCAAATTCTTAGATAAGACAGCACTGGAGCTTCTCCAGTCCATAATTCATATGGTGTCTTTGCTACTGCTTTTGATGGCGCTCTATTTAGAGTGAACACTGCTGTTAGCAGAGCATATCCCCAAAGGGATATTGGAAGGTCTGTGTGACTCATCATAGATCGAACCATATCCAATAAGGTCCGATTTCTCCTCTCAGACACACCATTCCATTGAGGTGTTCCAGGAGGAGTGAGTTGGGATACGATCCCACACTCTCTCAGATGATCACTGAATTCCTGGCTTAAGTATTCTCCTCCTCGGTCGGACCGAAGAGCCTTAATGCTTTTGCCAAGTTGGTTCTGTACTTCATTTTGGAATTCTCTGAACTTCTCAAAAGATTCAGACTTATGTTTCATTAAATAAACATATCCATACCTACTGAAATCATCAGTGAAGGTAATGAAGTACTGATAGTTTCCTCTTGCATTTGTGGACATTGGGCCACACACATCAGTGTGTATCAGGCCCAATAAGTCACTGGCCCTCTCGTTAGGTTTATTAAAGGGGGCCCGTGTCATTTTGCCCATCATGCAGGATTCGCATTTCTCACATGACTCAAAGTCAAATGAGCCAAGAAGTCCATTCGAATGGAGCCTCTTGATGCGTTTCTCGCTGATGTGCCCTAAACGACAATGCCATAGAAACGTTCGGTTTTCCTCATTAGGTTTAAACCGTTTTGTATTAATGTTATAAATTGGCGCGGATTGATCGAGTATGTAAAGCCCATTCGTAAGAGGGGCAGAACCATAGAACAAATTGTTGCGATTGAAGGAACATAATTTATTCTTAACTGAAAAATCATAACCTTCCAAATCCAACAAAGAAATTGAAATAATATTTCTGCTTATAGCAGGTACAAAATAACAATTATTAAGTTCTAAAATCAATCCCGAAGGTAAAGACAACAAGTATGTTCCTACAGCTAGTGCTGAAACTTTCGCTCCATTCCCAACTCGTAGCTCCACTTGTCCTTGCTTCAGCCTTCTACTGTTGCTGAGTGCCTGCATATTAGTACAAATATGAGCCCCACAACCAGTATCCATGACCCATGAGGTATTATCAGAAGTAGTTGTATTAACTTCTATAACAAAAATACCTGATGAAGAAGTCTCGAAAGTCTTCTTCTTTAATTCCTTTAGACCTTCCTGGAATTTCTTGCAATCTCTTCTCCAATGCCCCAGTTCTTTGCAGAACCTGCACATGTCAGTAGGCCCAGCCTTGGACTTGGGCTTGGGCTTTGGCGTGTCCTTGTCCGCGACTTGGACACCCTTGGCCTTTCCCTTATCCTTAGCAGAAGACTTCTTAAACCCCTTGCCCTTTTGTACCATAAGCACATTGGGGTCCTTGGCGGTTTTCTTCAAGTTGGGCTCTGCAGTCTTGAGCATTCCGTGAAGCTCAGGCAGTGTCTTACTCAAGCCATGCATGTTAAAGTTCAGAATGAACTGATCATAGCTTGCAGGTAAAGACTGCAGAATGATGTCGCAGGCAAGTTCCTGGCTGATTGGGCAGTCGAGTTTGTGAAGATGATCGAGATAACCCATCATCTTCAACACATGAGGACTCACTGCCGCATTCGCAGCCAACTTACAGTCCAAGAGGTTCTTAACTGTCTGGAACCTCTCGGTCCTAGCCTGCTCCTGAAATAGCGATTTCAGGCTTGCCATGATCTCGATTGGAGACAATACACTTTCGAACTGTTTTTGCAGCTCAGGAGTCATTGTCACCAACATCAGGCAATAAACATCATTTTCATCTGACGAATGCTTTTCCCAAGCATTGTGCAGAGTCCTGGCAGCATTGGCAAGAGGCCTCTCGGGGAGGGGATCTCGAAGGACGTAATCCTTCTTCTCCTGCTTGAGGACCAGCCTCAAGTTCCTTGACCATGTCAGGAAGTTCGTTCCAGTCAGCTTCTCCTTCTCGAGAACAGACCGGATCGAGAATGTGTTTTGTGTGCTTGTAGTAGTCATATCTGAAATATATAAATAAAAAGGTTATTAGTTATTATGTTCAAAATGACTAATCTCGTATTAAAGAATAATATGATTAATCACGCATTATATTCAATAACCTAAGTTACCCTCAATAGAATATAATGATTCCAAGATCCACATATAACTAAAATTAAAGTGGGCCACTGGCCGTCACCCAACCTTAGCTTATATCGGTAAGCCCTAAGTCGGCTAATTATATCCGTGATATAACTCTTGGTTGTGAATCTGGGCCCGAGGCCCAATCCACTCTGATGTCTCAAGGCCCGGGACTCCCGATGGCCTAGTCAAGAAAACCGGACTATACAGTCATGTAATCATTAATGTCTGGGACTCCCAATGACATTTATGAATCACAAACCGTCTTACCCACGCAAAAGCAGACATCCTCACACTGTAAGGCCATGAATGCAATTGAATGGGCTTTGACAGCTGACATAGCCTGGACAAGACATCCAACGCTTGATATTATTTGAGGTTCGTAGGTTTATTAAAATCATTCCCAAAATAGAAGATTACTATTTCGGGAAACTTTCTATTTATGGAAACCTACTATTTTTGGAAACTTTCTAAAATTGGAAACTTTCTAAAACCGGAAACTTTCTAACTTTAGAAATTTCTTTAAAATCCAAAACCCGCAAATTCAGAAACTTCTATTTTAAGAAACTTTCTAATTATAAAATTTCGGAAACCTTAATTTAAAATCGACTTTAATATTTTATAAAATAGATTTTAAATTAATCTGAAGAAAGACTCAATTAACTGGCCCAATTGTTTTAACTTCTTGGCCCGAGGCCCAAGAATTGGTCCATGTCCAAGACATGACCCAATTGTCCAATTAATTGACATAACCGGTCTGGTTCATTAAAACTGGTCTAACCAAGTTTTAATTACTACGACGACCACAATTGTCAACCGGTTATTTACTAAACCGGAATTTCTCAATTTATTTGGTCCAACCAAATCAAATTAGAAATTCCCGGTTTAGGCACTAAATCCAATATTTCTTTCGACATTGGATTTCTTATCCCGGTTTAACCAGATTTAATAAAATTATTAAAATCTGTTTATTAAACCAGAACGATGATTTTAATCAAGTTTTAAACCGAACCGAACCGATTTGATCACGTGAACCGATCACGACCTAGTCGTGATCTTCACGCAATCAAACCCTAGCCGCCAACCCTAGCCAACTCGATCCATGATCGGTATGGCCGTGGACTTGACGGTCGGGACGGTCGTGGTCGATACTCGGCCTCGATCACGCGGGACAGCCGGGACGAGCAAGCCGCGATCGTCCATGCCAGGCTTCACGATCGGGACGATCGTGCAAGCTGCAACCGTGATCGGGATGCTCGGGCCGATCACTTCCAACGATCGCCAAGCGATCGGGATCGATCCATCCGGCCGGCCAACATCTTGGCCATGCGATCCAACCGGCCAAGCCGATCGGATTTCACTCGGCCGATCACAAACCTGAGTCATATAGCTCAGTTTGCGATCTGAATTAGTGTGTTTAGGGTTCAAAATTTGTTTCTTAACTGTTTTATCTTATCAGTAATTGATTCAAAAACAATTCTAAACAGATTAAACAACCTAAACATGAATCTAAAACAAGAAACCTAAGAACCAGTGCTCTGATACCACTGTTGGATTGTTCGGTTGATCCTGATTCAATTCTCATATTGATATCAACCTAAACATGCATCAGATCTAGGTGTTCTTATTTAGAAACATTATGATCTCACCTTTTACCTGTTTGTTGCAGCGGAATTGATGAACAGGTCAGAGATCAGGGAGATACACCAAGGGATGAATCCTCCAAAGGCTCACACACGCAATCACCGGAAACTGGCTGCTAGACCACGAGGAGATGGGGCGCAGAAGAGAGAGAGAGGCGCGGCTGGGGTGTTAGGGTTAGGGAGAAGGGACTTGGCTTTTAGTCATTAAAAGCCTTCTCTTTTCCCTTTTGGGCTTTTGGGCCCAATCTGATTAAATCCCATTTAATCAGACCCATTAATCTCTCTCTTAGTACGACAAATGCCTAGCACTTTTGTCGTACTTCTGCTAAGCCGTTCCAACATTATTTCCTGCTAGCTTAAGCGTGTGACCCATATGGGATCATACAATAAAGGCAATAAGTCCAAGACTTATAGATCATCAGCGGACTCTAGCAAGCCATCATGACCCCCAGTATTGTATGACTTATGTCTGATCACTGACATACTCTTACGTTATAGAGACAGTACAGAGATTGCTGGACACAATTCCAACAAAAACTACCAGCAACAAATCACCCGACACTACAACAAGAAGGTTAAGGGTCGACGTTTTGTCGAAGGCGACCTCGTCCTCAGGAAAGTGTTCGAAAACACGCGAGAACACCGAGCAGGGAAGCTCGGCGCAAATTGGGAAGGTCCATACATAGTCTCAAAGGTAGTCAAACCCGGCGTCTATGAGCTCGTAACGATGAAGGGAGAAGCCATTCCACGATCCTGGAACGCAAATAAGCTCAAAAGGTACTACTACTAAAGCCGAGCATAACTCGCCCACAGAAAAGCCGAGCATCGCGCTCAAAAAAAAAAAAAAAAAAAAAAAAAAAAAAAAACGAGCATCTCTCGCTCACAAAAAAGCCGAGCATCGCGCTCAAAAAAAAAAAAAAAAAAAAAAAAAAAAAAAAAAAAAAAAAAAAAACGAGCATCTCTCGCTCACAACAAATCGAGCTCGCTATACACGAGCTCGAGTAATATGTAAAGTGAACTACGATCGGCTTGATCCCCTTTCGGGGTACGTAGGCAACCTCTCACGAGGCTCAGCTATATCAATAATAAAATTTTATCAAGTTAAATTCTGTCTCAATCGCACCGAACAGATCGACATCTTGGCCAGATGTTCGACACACTTCTAAGCCGGGCCAAGTTCCCGCACAAGGCTGATCGACAGCAAATAAGCCGAGCATAGCTCTCGCACACTGTCCCGGTCAGACCTTAGGGGTAAGCCGAGCACTTACTCGCACCCGACCCGTGGTACAACGAGCATAGTCTCGGAACCCACGACTAAGTAAGCCGGGCCCAGTTCCCGCACAAGGACGACTGACAGAAAAAAATAAGCCGAGCACAGTTTCGCATAACTGTCCCGGTCGGTCCTACGGGATAAGCCGAGCACCTTGCTCGCTCCTCGCCAAAATCGACTATCTAACCTAAACCGAGCACTTCCTTCGTTCACTTGTTCCAACTTAAACATAAATAAAAGAATGGGAACGAGAAGGAAAACAAGTTCATTAAAAACGCACGAAGGCGAGAACGATTACAACAAAACATTACAAAAAAAAGAAGAGAGAAAAACAGCTAAATTTAAGAAGCCTCGGGAGCCCGATCCTCATTCTCGATCGAAGCCTATTGATCCGGGGCAGACACCGAAGAGCCTCCAGCGGCCCGACCTGGACTACCCGGTGGAGTCATAGTAAAATCTTCATCCTTCAGATCGGTGAACTCAATCGAGATGAGTTCCTCCTTAAAACGAGCAGCATCGGAATGCGCCTTATCTATCCTATCAGGAGGAATAGCAAACCCCTCCTTGACCAGCGTCTCCAACATAGACGCAACGGCAGCGGCTTGATTCATCAGTATCTGGGTTCTCCGCCCGAGCTCCTTCTCCTCATTGGCTTTCTTGATCTTAGAAAGCCGAGCTTGTGCTTTGCCCGACACGCGCTCATTCTCCCTTAAAACTTCACGCGTACAAGAAGACCTCAGCCGAGCACACTCGGATTCAAGCTTATCCTGCAGATCGGAGACCCGAACTATCAACTCGTCAGCCTCCGCTCGAGCGTTCGAGCTATCAGTCAGGCACTGCCTGTTTTCAGCATCCAACCGAGAATTCTCGGTGGAGAGATTAGCAATCTTCGCTTCTAAGGCCGACACCTTCTCCTCTTCGACCTTAAGGGAGCAACGAAGCGCCTCCGTAGCAGCCGCCGCCTCGCGATATCCTTCAAGCTCGGCAATCGATCTCTCGGCCTTTCCGAGCTCCCTCTTCAAGCTGCTGATCACCCTCTCGAGCTCAACCCCCCTATGTTCGTACTCGTCACAAAGCAGGTTATAGTTGGCAAAACCCTGGAACAGGAAAGCTAAGTCAAAACCACATCTTATCAGAATCACAATAAAACAATAACTCACCCGAACGAAATCCTTAGCCACTGCTTGTTTGCGATCAGAGAAGTGTGTATGCGTGACTGGAAGCAGCGGTCTCGGAGGACTATCTCTCATCAGCCGAAGCAAGTCCGCGCAAGCTTCCCCATCGCGAAGAAGTGGCCTCGAACCTTCATATCTCACCGAGAAGCCATAATCCGTGAACGCTCCTTCACCTGGCCCGCCCAAAAAAGTCAACCCGGCGATCTCGTCCAAGTCCGGAATGGACCGATCATCCCGAGAGTTTTCATTTTCATCCTCCTCCCGACCATCCATTTCGCTTTGGTCAAGGACCTGATCATCACCCGGATGCTCCAAAAGGGCCGCATCCTCAATATTCGGGCACTCAGCATTCCCAACCTGCGTACCCATAGCCTCGGGAAGAACTGCCAACTCAGTCCTGCCACCATCGGTAGTCTCGCCCCCAAGACCATCATTCTGCTCGGCGACATCAGCTATCTGCCCCTCGGAAGCGACAGTCCTCTTCTTTTTCTTCCTCCTCACCAAGGAAGGAACGTCAGCAGTCTCCTCGGTCTCCCGACCGTCTTCAGGGACGAGAGAAGCCCCTGGCTCAGCGGCAGCCGTTTCCTCGGGACGCGACCTCTTCTTCTTCTTCCTTTTCTTCTGCGTCTCAACCGCCTCCACCGCCGCGCACACCTGACGAAACAAATCTCGGTGATACTCGTTCACAAAAACCATCCCCGAGGGGACTTCCCCGACCCAAGGCGAGAACGGTCGATTCGGATCCAGGGCGTCAGGATTTACCTGTGTTCCGGAAGGATTCTCCTGCTCCATAACAGGATTTTCCTGCTGACCGACGAGGTTCTCCTCGACGTAGTTCACGATCTCCAAGTCCATGCGGCCCATCGATTCTTCTATCTGTTTCCCTCCTTTTGTGTATCGAACGAACGGACGGCTATTGTACTCGGCCAACGAATCAACAGATCGAAGATGACACCCTACAAACTCGAAAGATTAGAAAGCATCACCGAGCTCAAGAAAAAGAAGGGGGACAAGAAGAAAGCAACCTTCGTCCAAATATCCTACGGCTCGCTTAACTTAGTCAGCGTGAACGTCCGGCCACCTCTGAATACTCCGAGCAACAAGTTTATGAAGATCCGACAGAAAGTTGTCCGGTGCAGGAAGATCAAAGAAATGACGATCTGCAAAAAGAAAGAACAAGGATGAGTTAGTCTATTTAGAGGAACAAGCAAAGCAAAGAGATTACCATGAAGATGATTCCACAGCGTCCGATACGGCCTCCCAGGGTCGGGCACCGAGGCAGAGTTGACCCGAACGTAAAAATAACGATCTTGCCAATCGTCAACCTTGGACGGTTTTCCTATAACGACCTTCTCCCCGAAGCGAGTCCTCATACAGACGTAACGAGTCCCAACAGTTGTAGGATTCGTCGAAATCGTCGTTATCTCTTCAAAAAACCGAAGGGTCAAGTTCACACCACTTTCGGAGGCCAAAATCATGGCACCGACCAAGTTCTGAACAGCCGCAGGACACAACTGGGACAGGGCAATCCTCCTTTCCTCGCAGTAGGCAATGAGAAGCCTCGGCAAGGGAAACCTCAGGTGGATATCCTTGAACCAGAAGTCATACAGGCATATCCACCCATCCGGACAAGCCCAAGGCCTCTCATGCGGCTCGGGTAGGCGAAGCTCGAGCCGATCAACGCCCCCAGGATCGCAGTTATCCCTCAACCAATCCAAGTCTTCATCTGAGCATTTCGTCGGAAGGACAGGACGAGGGGGACGCGTCTTCTTTTCCGAGCCCTCCACGCCCGTTCGTTTGGTGTTCTTCCGAGCCTTTTGGGACCTGCTCGGCTCCGAGACCATCCTGTCACACCGCGCCTGATCCACTAAGGCCACGGCCTCTGCCTTCACCGGAGCAGAACCCAAGGGTTGAACCAGCGCAGGTAGCCAAGGTCGAATACCGTCGTCCTCCGAATCTATCAGGTACGGAACCCGAAAACTCTGAATGCTACCTGAAACCGACTGAACCCGAGCCCGAGTATCTTCAGAACCCCGAGCTATAACCTCCGTCCGCGCCGAGCCCGACAAAGAGTCCCGTTGAGCAGTAGACGAGCTGGACTGAGCGGAATTACCCTCGGATAGCCTTACCGAGTAAAGATCCCGATCCGAGGATGATTCTGAATGGGAGTCGATTCTCATGATTTACAAAACAAGTACAACAACAAAGGCTAGAGAGAGAAAGTGAACAAAATTCTAGAGAGAAGGGAGAGCGAAATACCTGCAGAAGGAGAGAAATGAAAACCGGAAGAAACAGCGCGATGTATATATAAGCAAGGCGGGAAGATTCCAAGACAAGCGCAATGATGACCCCTACACGACTCTTCGGCTTCCGGCGGTTATAGGTATCATCATTACACCAACTCGGCTCTTCAGTATCTCGCCGTTTCCCAAGAAACCCTTGAACTCCCCAAGAAGAAAACAACAAAGCCAGCCGACCAGACCTATACCGAATAAATACCGGCCCAACTAAGACATCTTCAAATCCGCCGACTCCAAATATCATGAAGATCGACGAACTGGGGGGGGGGGCTTACTGTTATAGATGGGTTTAGCACCCCACCCACTTAGAAGGCCCAGGATTTATTCTTGATATAAAGGCCGGCCCAATAGAGCAATAGAAGCCCAATCAAACGCGCTAGAACCGAGCCCATCGTCATCGGCTCGATTCGGCTCAGCTGAACGACAGCAAATCAGCTGAACGACAGCAAATCAGCTCGGCTAAGCCGAACAGCAGCAAGTCGGCTCGGCTACGCTAACAGCCAAAGGAATGTACGACTCGGCCCATCACGTCACCAAGTACGGCCCAACTCGCACGAACTCGACAAGCGGTCAACGGCCTGTAGAAAGTACGACCGTATTTTACTATAAATGGGAGTCGTCACTGTACATTAATGTAACTTTTTGGGGATTTGTGCACTTCTTACTACTTTCTCTCTCTAGAGTCAATTTCCCGAATTGTAAACCGAGCACGTCTCTCGACCTGCTCGGATATCTGAGTACAAAAACACGCTCGTTCCGAGCATATTATTCTCCTTTAAGGAACCCGAACGCGATTATCTTTTCATCCATCCCGAACATACTTCTAACTCCTGCTAGTCTCTGAATCTAGTCGTTTCTCTCTCAAGAACGACTTGGTTCCTTCGGACCGAACACGTCAACTCTCTAGCAAGACGCGCATCCCGACCTCGTGACGACTTCGGATATAACAACCTGGCACGAAGCTCCAAGCATGCGTAATGTCCGAGGTTGCTCCTTTGTAAGTGTTCTTGATGGAAAAATATATGTAGTGCCAGTGGAAGACTGGAACAATCACATTCACGGTTCCTCGGATTGGATGGAGATGTTCGATCCGGAAACCCAAATATGGGAGCATGTGCCAAGCCCTAGCGTAGAGATACACGGCAAGCATTTTGTATTAAAAGTCTTAGCCTTTGATGAAAAGCTTTACCTGTTTGTGACTAATGAAAAATGTATGATTTACACGCCCAAGGAAAATAAATGGGATGTGGTAGAACTGGAGACGGGTTTGTGCTGGGATCGCTTTGATTTTTCTTGGGTGATAGATAATGTATTATACTGTTATGAAGCGACCAGAATGCTTACATGGTACGACACGGAGAAAGAATCGTGGAGAGATGTGAAGGGTTTGGAAGAATTTGCTCCTAAGTTTCCAGAGCGTAATAGTTGTGTTAGATTGGTGGATTATGGTGGAAATATTGCGGTATTGTGGGAGGAGAATGTGTGTGGTGATGGTGGCCTTGAGAAGAAGATGATTTGGTGTGTTGAGATTGCACTTGAATGGCGCAATGGACAAGGGATATATGGGGAGGTTGAGTGGTGTGATGTTGTGCTAACAGTCCCCAGTTCATCTAGTTTATTGGAATGTATTACAGTTACTGTTTGAGGAAAGAAAACATTAGCCATCATTAACATAATTTTGTTTTTCGATATGATGAAAGGATTTTATGCATGCTTAAACTATATAATGCATATGAAGTTTGCTCTGTTTTGTAATTTACTCTGTTTTGGCTTGTTCGATGTGTGGGGTGTGATTCTCCAGCTAGGTGCTGTTGCGTTCGAAACGACGCGATTGGTAATGATGCAGATCTTATTTACGTCTAAAGGGATCAAGTTGAATCCAATCACTTCTCTCTATTATGTTGCTCCTTGCTGCTTGGCTTTCTTGTTCATCCCTTTGATCGTTGTGGAGTTTCCGATTCTGAGAGATACTTCCAGCTTCCATCAACTATTAACCCTTCAAGACAGATTAAGAATGGCAATTTGTCTGTCTTGGTGGTGATTTTGAGTTTAGTTTTTGATCTATTTTTCTTTCTGGTTTGGGTACCTAAGACTGAAGATTGTGTGGATCATACGTCAGAGTGATAGTTTTTTCGCTTTGAAGTTGATTACTCCTTGCGTCGCCATGATCATTTACAAAAATAAATTTGTGGGTTAACTTGAATGTTTTTTTTATATTAGTTTGGCATGATGAATTTTGTGTAGATATAGCTCAGAGTTTGATTATTTCATCTTAAGCCGGCCGACATGCAGAATTTTTAAAACAAAATTACAAGCATTATAGCGTTTCCATTTGTTAGTTATTGAAACTGGCCTTTTTGTTCTCTTGCACTTAACCAATTCCAGTCCATAGCCATTAACCACTTTGAGCTACACAATTTACCAACCTGATATCATTATATACATCTATGACAAATGCGTACGAGGGGCATCTGAAACTAACACAGAAATTCTGATGCTTCAAAAACCCTTCAGTGGATTATGTAAGGGTTTTCTGCAAAAAAACCCTTCAGGTGGGCAGATATTTCGGATCAACCCTTCATCTCAATTTTTGCAAGTTAACCCTCGACTTCTCAGTCAACCCGCAATATAACCCAGCCGTGTATCGATGACGTGGCAACGTTAGTTATTTTCTGCAAAAAAACCCTTCAGGTGGGCAGATATTTCGGATCAACCCTTCATCTCAATTTTTGCAAGTCAACCCTCGATGTCTCGGTCAACCCGCAATATAACCCAGCCATGTATCGATGACGTGGCAACGTTAGTTAATTTAACAAAGTTTAAAACACAGTCGTTTAAGACCAAATAAAACAAAATAAAAAATCAACTTCATGTTGTTTTTAAGAGAAATAAACAACATGTGTTTGGGCTGGCTCTAACTCTCCACTAGTCTTCTTCTTGTCATATTCATCTCATTGATGTTTGTTGATTAAGTTTTGTGCCTCTGTTTGTAGGTAAAGACGATCACTTTTTCCAACTAAGTCGATTCAGTGGTGTGATGAATTCTAGTCTTAAATAGAAGTTTTGGAGATGATGAAATTGAGGAGAAACGATATCGGTTGATGGAACCGGAGGAGAAGGCAGTGTGAAGAGATCAGAAGCAGCAAGAAGACGAAGAAGACTGCAAAATCCTAGCTTACGTGGCTTCAACAGAGCTTTTTGGTACTATCTCCGAAGGCTTCTCAAGCTTGGCGAACCTTGAGGCGATGGATGTTTCCAACAATTTCTTTACTGGCCTCTCCTTCTCTCTGCCATGGAAACAAGTTATACAAGTTCCTCCTCTTCTCCAACATGTTTGAATGTGAATTGCCAAGAGCTGAACAAGCTGTATTATATGTCGAGCTTTTGTCGTGGTTTCGAAGTCATAACAATCGATTAAACGGCAGGATCCCATTCGGATTTGACTCATTGCGTAAGTCGATTTGAGCAACAACAAATTCACCGACCAAATTCCGGAGGATTTCGCCATTGGTCTGGTTCTCAGCCCTTGAATCTCTCTTGAAATTCTCCAAAAGTTCTATTAAAGACTAGAATTCATCACACCATTGAATCGATTTAGTTGGAAAAAAGTGATCGTCTTTACCTACAAACAGAGGCACGAAACTTAATCAACAAACATTAATGAGATGAATATGACAAGAAGAAGACTAGTGGAGAGTTAGAGCCAGCCCAAACACATGTTCTTTATTTCTCCTAAAAACAATATGAAGTTGATTTTTTATTTTGTTTTATTTGGTCTTAAACGACTGTGTTTTAAACTCCGTTAAATTAACTAATGTTGCCACGTCATCGATACACGGTTGGGTTATATTGCGGGTTGACCGAGACGTCGAGGGTTGACTTGCAAAAATTGAGATAAAGGGTTGATCTGAAATATCTGCCCACCTGAAGGGTTGTTTTGCAGAAAATAACTAACGTTGCCACGTCATCGATACACGGTTGGGTTATATTGCGGGTTGACCGAGACATCGAGGGTTGACTTGCAAAAATTTAGATGAAGGGTTGATCTGAAATATCTGCCCACCTGAAGGGTTTTTTTGCAGAAAACCCATTATGTAATGATTCATCCATACTTTTTTCTGCAAGCAATCGTCAAGAGTTATCAAAGAGTCTCGCTAACTATAATTTAAAATACAGATATATTCTTTGTGGTGAATGGGCTTAAAATACCATATTTGCACTGATTGGTACGGACTGTGACCGTAGGCTGTGACTGTAGACTGACTGTAGTTTTTTTGCTGTAGAGATTTTTGCTGTTAAAACTGTAACTATTACTTTAAATATTTTTGAAAGCATGATTGTTTGTATAAGCTGTGACTGTACTTTAAATACTATTTTTTTCACAAAAAATATAAATTATGTCAAATTTAAATAAATGTATCAATATTTTAATGTAATTTATATGTTATTATTGTCATACAACTTATAATTTTTTCTCCTATCCTCTAATTATAGTGTTTGATTATTTTAAATATTTTATTTAACAACTTTAACTTTTAACAGTCGATTATTTTTGCTTAAAACAGTTATGCATTAGTATTTTTTTGGCTAAATAAAATAAAAAAAGTTATCATAATTTATTATTTCAGTTAGATATTATTTTTTTGCAGCAAGAAAAACAAAGTATGCCTAAAATAATTTAAATTAGAAATTTAATTTATTATTTGTTAAAATTTAACTAAAGCAAAAATTTATTAAACAAAACAAAAAACGACTAAGATACAAAAATAATCTGACCACAACTAGTTTTTATAGCATTGGCAATTTTATCACGTATTCTTGCTATGTATTGTCTCGAACTAATATCTTCTTCTATTGTCTTCGGACTGTATTCTCCATTGATAACATGTCTATTTACATTTTTTGATTTGAATGTTTCTTTATCGTAAATTAATATCAACAACAAATTTAATTTATTATTAATAGAAATATTGACTTTATAATAGTTTGTTTTCTTATGTGTACGTAACTGGATAGAATCAATAAAAAGTCAGTTTTTTTTTTTTGTTCCATAGAAGCGAATTCATCAACTTTTTTAAAAATTGTTGGCATCAAACAATAATTGATGAACTCTGAAAAATATGCACTTTTACTTGGAAAGGAAAAAAAAATAACAAAAAATGAAAAAACCATCCGAATAGAATGAAAGAGAGAGACCACACGGTCTATCAAAAACGAATTTCGCTCAAGTCTCTCGCTCTACACTAGTGTCTTTGAACAGTGGTAAAGTGGAGCTTTTGTCTGACCTGAATAGTGGCCCTTAGAATCTTATCCATTGAATCTCAACAAATATCTTCCTCTTTGCCATCTCCATCGTCCGTTTTAGGGTCTCCTGCTCATCGAAAGTTTCATCTTTCTCTTTTCTTGGAGATTTCGAAGGCGGCAGAGTTACGAGGTGCTAGAGCGTGAGATTTTTTGGATATTAATCAGATCCAGTCCGAAGGATCCATCCAGTAAGCTGAACTTAAGATTTGAGTTGGTGGAATTTTGAAGTTTTGAAGCAAGTTAGCATGTCAGCAACGATGGATAAGGCCTTGATGGCCATGTCACTGGAAGAGGAAGAAGAGCCTTTCGATCTACCTGACCTCCCGGAGTTCCGGTCATCTGAGCGTAACACCATCAGTGTTATAGGTCGTATGCTAAACCCATCAGACCAGAAGATGTCTAGCTTGATACTTGATATGCCTAGGAAGTGGCAAGTGTACGAGAGAGTTCGAGGTGTGGCCTTATCTAAGGAGAGATTTCAGTTCATTTTTCGCCACAAATATGACCTGGTCAACACTCTAAACAAAGGATTTCATTCATTCAATGAATGGGGGCTCGCGATTGAGCGACGGGTTGAAAATCCACCGCCAGATTATCTCCAAAAGGTTCTGATTTGGGTCCAGATCAGAAATATTTCAACTATTATACTGAAGCTTCTATTATGACATTGGGTGAGCTGGTTGGTGAAGTTAAAATGGTAGCCTTTGATCCCGAGAAAACACAAGTTAATGACTTTGTTAGGGTCCAAGTGATGTTTGATGTCTCAAAACCGCTGCGCAAGAAGAGGGTTATCAACTTACCGGACGGCGGTACAACAGAGATCCACTTCTTCTATGAAAGAGTTCAGAAGCGGTGCTATACATGTCAAAGAATGACCCATGAACAATCAGTCTGCCCTCTGTTCCTAGCTGATAAAGGGTCCGGAGCTCTTGCAGAAAAGAAAAAGAATGAACCTATCCTTAAGCAGAATGATACGCTTTATGGTGTTCTGCAAGAAGAGCAGGTGGGTTTGCATCATGTGCTGAAGAGACCTAAGATAGCAGAAGAAGTATTGGAAGGAATGAGACAATACCTGAGAGTCGCAGAAGGTGAAGAACGAAACATAAGGGAGGAGAGAGTCAGGAGTTCAGTGAGAGAAGCTGAGAAGGATCCGGTATCGCATGAAACAGTCCTCCGTCTTGAAGTTCCTGTCATAATCACAAAAGATTTGAACAAGGGGAAGGGGATAGTTTTCGGTTACGAATCAAAGGAAGTGTCCTCTGCATCTGATGCCTCCCAACAGCATGTGGAGAAGTTGATGGGGGCTGCTATTAGAGCCGAAATCAGTACCAGACTTGTTGGTTATGACTCATCATCGGTATCGGAATCGAATACTGCTATGGAAGTCGCAGAGTATTCAGGTTGTCATTATGAATCAACGGGAAATCGAGTCAAGCCAGCTTTGGCGAGATCGTCCGGGCTCATAAAGAAAGCTAGAAAACAGAGGAAGCGACCTTATTCCACAGAGCGCAGAGCATGATATACTAGTGGAACAAGGACAGAAGGTTTGTTATTCGTTGATGGGGAAGTGAACTGTGGGTTACTAGAGAAGAGGAAAGCAGTTAGTGAAGGCAAGAAAGAAGTTAAAGTCGCGAGGCGCAAAACCAAAGAGGTAGTCCCAAATGAGGGACTGTCCAACGCCTAATGAGCATTATCAGTTGGAACTGCCAAGGCTTGGGGCGGCCTCAAGGTTTGACAGTTCAACGGCTTGCGGAGATGCGTCAAAAATATTTTCTGGAAGTCTTGTTCTTGATGGAGACAATGTACAAACGGAACATTCTTGTAGATATGCAAGTGTGGTTGGGTTATGACTATGTATATACGGTTGACCCGGTTGGGAAATGTGGGGGTTTAGCCTTATTTTGGAAGAAAAGTTCGGAGCTTGTTTTCAACTTTGTGGATAAGAATATAATGGATTTCCATGTACAGTTTGATAACTTTGGATTTTTTCTTATCTTGTGTCTATGGTGAACCGAATGGTAGTAGAAGAGATAGAGTTTGGGAGAAGCTCACTCGTATTGGGATTCAAAGAAAACAAAGCTGGGCGATGATTGGCGATTTCAACGAGCTCCTAGCAAATAATGAAAAGATTGGAGGACAGAGACGTAGCGATGCATCTTTTGCCCCTTTTGCGTCAATGCTAAAAGTTTGCGGTATGGTTGAGATGGAAAGTACATGTAACAACTATACATGGAGTGGCTGGAGAGGAAAGAAATGGATCCAATGCAAATTGGACCGAAGTTTCGGAAATAAGGAAATGGCCCTGACTTTCTCGAGTGCAAATCAAATGTTTATGGAGAAAAGAGGCTCTGATCATAGACCTATCATATTGAGCTTGATGAACTCTCAGGAAAAGTATAAGGGGTCCTTCAAATTCGATAAGAGAATGTTGCATACTCCGGAGGTCAAACAGGCTGTCATCAGAGCGTGGTCCATGGCTAGTAGGGGTATGGTACCATCTGTTTCGGATAGTATTCGTGGATGCAGGAAATAAATGAGTCTTTGGAAGAGAGACAATGAAGCCAATTCCAAATTTAGAATAAGAAGGATCCAACTGGAGTATGATGCGGAACAGTCCCTTACAAATCCGAGTTATGGTCGTATGCAGAATTTAAAGATTCAGTTGGCACAGGTATATAAGGATGAGTCGGACTTCTGGAAGCAGAAGTGTCACGCAAGATGGCAAGTTAAGGGGGATCGTAATACAAAATTGTTCCATGCAGCGGTCAAAGCGGATAGAACAAGAAACGGAATGGATATTCTCTTAGACAACAATGTCACGACGCATAGATCAAGTGCAGCAAAGGGTGAAGTAGCTGCGGAGTACTTCCGGAATCTCTTTAAGACATCTCGGCCCGATGATGTTGACAACCTCTTTGAAGGATTTTCACCGCGAGTCTCTGTGTCCATGTATGTTCATTTAACAAAGACAGTTACCAAAGAAGAGATCAAAGAGGCGGTCTTTGCGATTAAACCAGCCAGAGCTCCTGGTGCTGATGGGATGACGGGGCTATTTTTCCAACGCTACTAGGATGTAGTTGGGCAGAGAGTTATTGATGAGGTGCAGAATTTCTTCCTGACAGGAAGCTTCCCAAAGGAATGGAATTTTACACAACTTTGTCTCATCCCGAAGATAGTGCACGCCACGGTTATGACAGATCTTCTCCCGATCAGTTTATGCTCTGTTTTGTACAAGATCATTTCAAAGATCATTGTATCAAGAGTTAAGCCATTTCTTCTGGAGCTTGTCTCACCCAATCAATCTGCTTTCGTAGCAGAGCGTTTGATCTCAGATAACATTTTGATTGCGCACGAATCTGTCCATGCCTTGAGAACGCATAAAGGTTTATCTGAGGAGTTTATGGCGGTGAAGACAGATATGTCCAAAGCTTACGATATGGTCGAATGGAGTTATGTGGAAGCTTTGCTTAAGGCATTGGGTTTCGATCAAAAGTGGATAAGCTGGCTCATATTTTGTATCTCGACCGTCACGTTCACTGTTTTGATTAACGGAGAAGCTCATAGAATGATTACACCCGAGCGTGGCCTTCAGCAAGGAGATCCGTTATCACTCTTTCTATTTGTTTTGTGTACGGAAGGATTGACTCACCTAATGAAAAAATCAGAAAGAATGGGGCTGATTAATGGGATTCAGTTTTCACCCGATGGTCCAGCGATTCATCATTTATTGTTTGCTGATGATAGCTTGATAATGATCAAGGCCGAGATGTCACAGTGTGAGGAATTCCTGCGGATCTTAAATCAGTATGGCCGCTTAACTGGACAGATTATCAATGTCAACAAATCAGCCATATCTTTTAGATCAAAAGTGGAAGAAGAAAGACGGATCCAGATCCAAACAAAGATGGGAATCTATACGGAAGGTGGCGCTAGTAAGTATTTGGGCCTGCCGAAGTTTTTAGTGGATCCAAGATAGAAATGCTGCAGTACATTCAGGACAGGATGAAGGAGAGATGCTCGAGCTACTACGCTAGGCTCCTATCTCCAGGGGGAAAAGAGGTTATAATCAAATCTGTGGCAATGGCAATGCCGGTTTTTGCGATGTCTTGTTTCAAGCTTCCAAAGACTTCATGTAGTAATTTGGCGAAGGCAATGGCAGAGTTTTGGTGGAACGCGTCTGAGCACCACCAGAAAACTCATTGGGTGCTTGGACAAAGAGATGGGGGGATTGGGATTCAAAGATATCGAACTATTTAACCAGTCCCTACTAGCCAAACAAGCTTGGAAACTTCATATGGACAGTGATTGCTTGCTAGCTAGATTTCTGAAGAGTCGGTATTATGATGATGAGGCGTTTTTAGATGCGGAATTGGGAACTAGACCATCGTTTGGATGGAGAAGCATCCTTCATGGACGAGAATTGCTGATCAAAGGCCTTCAAGTTAAAGTAGGCAATGGAGCGGATCTAAGGGTCTGGACATCATGTTGGCTGGATGATGGTAGATTAAGAGCGCCACTGATGAAGAAACCCATGGTGGACCTTGAGCTGATGGTTTCTGACCTGATTGATCCAGCCTCCAACGAGTGAAACCTGGAGCTTTTGGACGAGTTATTTTACCCTCCAGATATTGAACTCATCCTTAAGATTGCTCCAACAGCAAATACTGATGATTACTATTGCTGGCGACACAATACGAGTGGTGACTAAACAGTCAGATCCGGCTATTGGATGGGCTCTCTTGATCTCAATCCGGAAGTGAGAGAGGTGGCTTCAGGACTTCCATCCATCAATCCCTTGAAACAAATGGTATGGAAAATTAAAATTCCTTCGAAGATTAGGATTTTCTTATGGAGATTTCTCAGTGGTGCAATGCCAGTGGCGGCACGAGTTGAAGCGAGAGGGCTGAAGGTGGACATTAGATGCCAGAGATGCGGAATCGAACCTGAATCTGAAAATCATGTACTGTTTTCTTGCTCTTTTGCTAGACAGGTTTGGGCCTTATCCGGTTTACCTGATCCGGAAGGAGGTTTTGCGAATCATGAGATTTACCATAACATTTTCTATCTGTTAAACCTAAAGCCTTCTCGTTCTTTGGTTGGGGATACTCGAAACACGTTCCCCTAGATTTTGTGGCGACTGTGGAAGGATAGGATCTCTCTGATTTTTGATGGCCTGTCCGGATGTCCTATGGCATCATGGTTGAAAGCATCTCAGGACTCAATGGAATGGGATCGGGTGAATAGACTAGAGGAGATCGAGGAGTGTAATGATGGAAAGCCACGAAATGACCAGATGAGAGATTGGAAACCTCCTCTGGAACATTTTTCTAAATGTGATATAGGAGTGGTATGGTGCAAATCGACGAAGATTAGTGGGGCTGCATGGATTCTAAGGAGCGAGAATGGGATAGTGATCAAACACAGTCGGAGATCATTTTCCCATATTCAATCGAAGGCAGATGCAAACCTCAAAGCTTGGCTATGAACTATTGAGAGTATGATCAGTTTACGGGTCGATAGAGTTGAGTTTGCATCGGATTCTAAAGACTTGGTGGGGGCGGTTATCAGACCACCTGCGTGGCCTGCCTTCAAGTGGTTTTATACTCCTATACTTTTGATGCTGCAAGGGTTAAGGCATTGGAACATTAACCATGTCTCTAGAAGGCAAGTGCAGGGTGTTTTTCTTATTGCGCAAAGTGCTACCAAAGAGGATCTCTTTCAATCATATGTAGCGGTTGGTGAACCGCGTTGGTTACATGAGCTTTTTAACCGTGATCGTTTATCTATCAGGGTATGAGTCTCTTTTTGTAATGTGATTGTTAGGGATCCCTGTTTTGGCAGTGATATTGATCATGTTGACGAGATTTTTTGGCTAGTTAGTACATTATGGGGGATTGATGTGGTTGTAATGCTGTAACACAAGGTTCTATCAATGCAATACAAAGTATTTTCAGTGAAAAAAAAAGAATGAAAGAGAGAGAAGGACTTTTACAGTATTTAAAGTCAAAGTCAGAAAAAGTGGCTTTAAAATAAAAGTAAAAACAATGAACAAAAACAGTTAAAGATACTGTAGAAACTTTTAAAAACAATACAGCCTCCACAGTCTGATTGGATAAATAATTATTGTACAAACTATGAAAATTAATAAAGCCTCCACAGCATGCACGCTAATCGGTACCTATTATTTGTTTAAACATGTGCAAATGGTTATATGGGTTTAGCACCCATCAATTAGTACTGCCCAAACCTACTCTCCACATTATGATCGGTCTAATAACAATAAGTCGGTTAGCCCATAATCAGAAATAAAGGCCTTCACTTAGAGAACGTTCGGCTCAGCTCGCGAACAGTCCTGCTTGGTTCAGCTCGCGATCAAACCTATTCAGCTCGGCTCAGCTCGCCTTCTCTGTTCAGTTCGGCTTAACTAACAATCATGATGTGGCCGGTTTGGCCCATTTTTCACCTGACGAGTACAACCCATTCGTCACAACTCGACAAGGAGTTAATGGGCCGTACAAAGTACGACCGTATTTATTATAAATAGGCTTCTCCACTTTTAATAAGGATAATTTTTTGGGATTTGTGTACTTTATTATTTCTTTCTCTAGAAATAATCACGTCCCGAATTGTAAGCGAACTCGTCTATCGATGACTTTGCACCATCATGTTCATTTACCGTCTTTAGTCTGCTTTCTAGTTCGATAAACCTTGGCCCATAAACTTTCACCGAGTACGTTTACTTTCACCTAACAGACACACGACCAAGTAACTTTGTGAAGAGTTCGGTAATCACACAAATTTTATGTTGTTTGTTAAATGTATACCCGATAAATTGTATAGAATATTGTTTTTGCAAATAAATGGTCTTCTAAATGAAATATATTCTATTGTAAAATAGAGAAAGTTTCGCAAGCAAAAAAATACTGTAAAATAGACGAAGGTGAAGAAAGCAACATGTTGTAGTCATTAACCAAAGCTTATCTAGAATATCTCATTCTGCAATGCAATCACTATATAACCAAAGGGCCTAGAGACTGTAATGTCCACAATGGATTTCACAACAGGCTTGATATTTCGACCTTACTACCACTGGTGGGATGGTTTATACACGGCTTTAAGGTGTTTACTGACTGAAATACTCGCAATGTAAATGAGCAATTGTGAGTATAAGAGCACATATATCGCGTAGGAGGTGCCATTCATTGAGCAGTCCCTTACTATGCCCTTTTTATATGTGTAGGAGGTTAAGTTAAAGCCTCTAGGGCCTTTTTATTATTGACTGAAATACTCACAATAAACCGGATCAAATTTTCAAGGGCACTTTGACTTAAAGTCAAAGACCCATATGCTCCTCTACAATAAATTTTTTTCTCTTTTTTTTTTTTAAATCGTGAGAAGGGGTAAAAGACAACAAAACCTGAGTTTTTTTAACTTATTTACAATCCAACCTCGATAATCCGAAAAGCATATGGGACGATTCATTGGAGTCGGGTCCCGTTTAATTTTAAATCCCTAAATCCAATCCATATATTTGTGAGTCGAAGGAATGATGCCTTTTCTAAAAGGACTTTGCAAAAGTCAAAGAGAGTGGAGGATAAATCGATGGATCCCGAAAAAGACGCGAACGCGAATTGCCAAGAAGAAGAAATGGGAAAAAAATCGATGAGGAAGAAGTAGACTTGGAAAAGGATTCCGAGAATGAGGAAGATGAGGAGGAAGAGGAAGACGAGGAAGAGATTGAGAATGAGGAAGAGAAGGAGGAGGAAGCGGAAGACGAGGAGGAAAAAGCCGTAGACGAGGAGGAGGAAGATGAAGTTTCGCGCATTCCGGGATTAGGGTTTCACGAACAAGAAGAAGTGGAACGAACCAGTGAAATCCGCTCTCCAGTCCACCACAGTCAGCACGAGGAAGAAACAATATCGGTAACCCATTGCATGTCTAAGTTTTGTGGATTTCGGACGTGTAAAACTTTGTAGGAATTAGTGAAACTAGGATTTGGAAAAAAACACCAAACTTGGTATAACTTAGTGAAACTTGTGTGTAAAACTTGGTAGGAATTAGTTAAACTTTGATGCAAAACTTAGTAAAACTTAGTGAAACTTGATAAAACTTAGTGGAACTTGCATGTAAAACTTGGTAAAACTTAGTATAACTTTATCGTATAACTTTGTAATACTTGGTATAATTTTGTGTGTGTGCAGAATACCGACGATGAAACGGAACCAATGCAGCCCACGAAGATGTGTTTCTCTCCCACAGACTATGTGAAGACAATAAAGCTCTCGTCTAAGTGTTATATCGCTAAATCCGTGAAGACGATATAAGACACTCTCGAAAAAGATGAGCTTAAATGGTTCCATGAGCATCCACAATTCAAGCACTTCTTCCACATGGGTAAGAAAACAAGCTCTAAATGGATGAGACTGTGGATGATTCTTGTTAGGGTCGCGGTTGTGGATAAGAAGATGGAGCTATGGTTTATTGTCAACGGCGTTCCAATCCGCTATTCTATTTGGGAGCATGCACTCATTTCTGGATTATTCTGCCACTCCTATCCAAACCACTACGAAACCCTTGGTGGTGGCTCAGATTTTGTTTCTAAGTATTTCGGTGAAGAGAAGGTTACACATGAAGAAGTTGTGCAGCAGTTCCCAGCTCTGAAACGGAAACAAAATATTGGTAAGGATCGTTTGAAGATGGCTGTCATGTACTTCTTGTCCACCATGATCATTGGGAAGAAGAAGACAGGAAAAGGAGCACCTTTCGTTGAGAGTTTCTTCCTCAGAGCCATTGATGATCTCGAGATGTGCAAGACCTTTCCTTGGGGGCGTTTGTCATTCGAGGAGAACGTCAAAGACATATTGCACTTCATGGACCATTCCGGAGGAGTGGCACCGACTTCATGGGTATTTCCTTGATGCATTGTTCCCCTGGAGGTACAAACAATATTTTTAGCAATTTAAATTGTATTTTTTAGTTGTTTTTAGTTGTCTGATTTGTAACGAACTTGTGTTGTAGGTCCTAGCATTTGAGGCCATTGCAATCCTGAAGAACCATTTCCGAGAAAATGTTCAGGGTGCAGATGAGGATTGCCTACGTATGTGTAAGAAGAGGTACAAAACCGTGGGGACGAGGGGTTTTAGTATCTCAGAGATAAATGAGAAGCTTGGAACTACGAAGGTTAATATCTCATATCATACTTATTAAATCCGGTTTTCTTATATTCATGTATATTTGAGGTTGATATTAAATTGTTTCTTCTTATATTTGTAGGATATTCAAAGCATCTTGGAGCCATCTCCCATGGAGATAGATCTTCTAAGGAGAAACTTGGATGCTGAATCTGGCTGGAATGATGTGGTTGACCCAGTAGTCAATGGTTGGAAGATGCTGCTTAAGAAGAAGAAGACAATCTGGTTTGAAGAGCTTTTAAACCAAGATGTGTCTGCTCGTGCGTCTCAGGCAGATGATCAAGAGCAACCTCCTGCTATTCAAGATGCGGCAAGGACGCATGAGGCTGATGATATATCATGGTTTTTACCGGTTTTAGACCATGATATAAGTATGTTTTAGAGTCTTTTGGTGTTTCTTTAGAGTCATTTACATGTGATATTAGGTACATGCACGCTTGGAGCGGAATTTGAGTATTTTGGAGCATTTTGGAGTATTTGGCCGAGAGAAGAAGTCAATGCCCAATATTTGACATCTGCATGCATCGATCGACACACATTGTGCATCGATCGAAACATGACGTAACCAGACATTCTCGCGAGAGTTAATGAAGAATGTGGAAATTGCACTAACGCCCAGAAGTTCCTGATATTTATAAAAAAGCCCCAAAACGTGATTAGCATTATAATTAGGTTTTACAGCCACTTGTTAGGCTAAGTTTTATTCGAAGATTTTCTGGAAGAGAGTTTAGGAGACTTAGGGGCTGGTTTTGTTCTCGGAAGAGACTTGATTTCGAACCCCTGTTCTTATTCCTTTGATTATTCTATGATATCTATTTTGACTATGTTTTCTGTTATGATTGCTATGTCTGAGTAGATCTCTTATTAGGTTAGGGATTTGAAGGAATGTTAGATTAACTGAATTATTTAGATTCATCATCTAGTTCTTCATCTAAACTGTTCTTAATGCTTAATCTGAACTGGCCATTTAGATTATTGATATTAGGTTGATTTACACAACGACAGTTGGTTAATTAACTAGATCTGATTTAGGTGAGCAATTTATCTATTCGCAAAGAAATTTGGTTTAGAGAAATTGTGAACGAACGAACTTGGAATTAATACATGTTTAGAACTCTAGGATTCGCAACGAAAGTTGTGCTAGGTTGTTAGACATAGATAATTATCGCAGTGAAAGATGGTTAGTTTTACCTTTGTGATTCTAGTTCAAGAACGCTATAGATTGAATCCTGCTTGTTTGTTAATCTGATTTCTTGATATCTTGAGAACTTCCCGAAACCTGACGCCTTCGTTAATTGCTTACATTCACCTGATTTCATTTGTTTACTTGTTGTCTTGTTTACTGTTTTACAATCTATTTCGCTTAGCTTAATTCGAATTACTCATAATCTATCGTGTGACCGGAGTCCTTGTGGATTCGATACCCTAAGTACTACATCTGCATCACTGTGCACTTGCAGTTATAATAGGGATAATTCTTGACCAATCAAGTTCTTGACCAATCCTCTAGGCGAGCCTTCTTCCCGACCTTCTTCATCTTCCGCGTCTGCACCAGGGCCTGCTGCCCCTACAGCTGACATCGATCCCTATCCAGCTCCATCTGTACTATTTAGTGAGATGTCTGAGACTGAGTGGAGAGAGCGTCAGGATGGTATACTAAAGAGCATCTGGAAGTGGATGCGTGGCTGCACTTGCATAAGACAGCTACAGATCCGTCAGCCTGTTCCTTCCCGTCGACATAGACAACGCTCTCTGACCCCTGTTCTTTCAAGCGATTCTGATCCCTATGCTGGCATAGATGACGAGTGAGAATAGTGGCATTTTCAGACATCGCTTGCAGGTTTGAAATTTGATAATTTCTAACGGACTAACCTGCTAACAGCTGACTGATCCGAGAATCGCAATGCAACGATCGACACGATCCTGTGTGTCGATCGTCACAACACGAAAATCGCATTGCAGCGATCGTTGCGGACCTGAGCAACGATCGACCCATGTCGCCAATCGCCTTGCAACGATCGTCGCATTTATGCGTAACGATCGATGCAGAAGCGATACATGTAAAAATCCGACATAACACAAGCTCATCCCTTCACATTTTTATTTCTTTTTACCAACCCTAAGCTTGACACTACTGAGGACAGTGTGTTTCAAGTGTGAGGGAGGTGGTACTGACTTTTCTCATTCTGTTTTCTTAGAGTCAGTCCTGTTTTTCAAGAAAATTTGTTTTATTGAGTCAAAACGGTTTAAGTAAGAAACAATGAATTTTTGAGAAGTTAACAGCCACTTGCAGGAACTTAAGTGACCATTGGGATGAACTCGCAGCCACATCTATGACTATTAGAAAACCCCAACGCAGATCAGCCTACTGAAAACACCCACATCACTTTAGGTATCAGAGGATCCTTTACTGACTTCACATCTAATACTAACTTAAAATTTCTCACCTAAAGGCTTGGAATACCTTGAGTCGGATTCCTCTGTTGGTTCTGACACATCTTGTAAACCTGTTCAAGTATGGTTCCCTTCTCCCCTTCTCTAAAGTAAAAAAAAAAGTAATAAAGTGAGGATGAGCTAGTAGCTCCGAAGTGGTTGCGGGAGTGGTAGCTACCACTATTACCTCCTGTGCATCCATGGAATGTGTCCAAAGTACACCCCATAACAGGAAGAGCACTAATAAAAAAATAAAATGATACCCAGTGGGGAAAAATCAGTTGCTAAAGAAGGGAAAAGAGAAGAAAGGAACCAGAAAAAGATAGTATGGTGGTCTAAAGCTGACATAGTAAGAATCCATGTGCCCTTTGATCGATACTCCTTAGGTGAGACCGCACTTAAATTGCTTAAGAAGTCAGTAGGGTGAATTTGAATGCGTGAATGTGATTGTGGAGTTTACTTAGGACAGTTGCTAAGTGTGGGGGAAGTATATGTTGATCTTGATGTCTGCAAGTGAATCTTTCAGTGGCTTACTAAGGGGAATATGAGTGTTGTTGCTTCTAGGATGAAAAGAGTTTCTGAAAGTTTTCAAACCTCTTCACCATGTTTTAGTTCTCTGTTTTGCTTGAGGGCAAGCAAAGGCTAAGTGTGGGGGAGTTGATATATCATGGGTTTTACCGGTTTTAGACCATGATATAAGTATGTTTTAGAGTCTTTTTGTGTTTCTTTAGAGTCATTTACATGTGATATTAGGTACATGCACGTTTGGAGCGGAATTTGAGATTATGGAGCATTTTGGAGTATTTGGCCGAGAGAAGAAGTCAATGCTCAATATTTGACATCTGCATCGATCGACACACATTGTGCATCGATCGACACATGACGTGACCAGACATTCTCGCGAGAGTTAATGAAGAATGTGGAAATTGCACTAACGCCCAGAAGTTCCTGATATTTATAAAGAAGCCCTAAAACGTGATTAGCATTATAATTAGGTTTTACAGCCACTTGTTAGGCTAAGTTTTATTCGAAGCTTTTCTGGAAGAGAGTTTAGGAGATTTAGGGGCTGGTTTTGTTCTCGAAAGAGACTTGATTTCGAACCCCTGTTCTTATTCCTTTGATTATTCTATGATATCTATTTTGACTATGTTTTCGGTTATGATTGCTATGTCTGAGTAGATCTCTTGTTAGGTTAGGGATTCTCATTAGGGATTTGAAGGAATGTTAGATTAACTGATTTATTTAGATTCATCATCCAGTTCTTCATCTACACTGTTCTTAATGCTTAATCTGAACTGGCCATTTAGATTATTGATATTAGGTTGATTTACACAACGACAGTTGGTTAATTAACTAGATCTGATTTAGGTGAGCAATTTATCTATTCGCAAAAAAATTTGGTTTAGAGAAATTGTGAACGAACGAACTTGGAATTAATGCATGTTTAGAACTCTAGGATTCGCAACGAAAGTTGGCTTGCTAGGTTGTTAGACATAGATAATTATTGCAGTGAAAGCTGGTTAGTTTTACCTTTGTGATTCTAGTTCAAGAACACTATAGATTTAATCCTGCTTGTTTGTTAATCTGATTTCCTGATATCTTGAGAACTTCCCGAAACCTGACGCCTTCGTTAATTGCTTACATTCACCTGATTTCATTTGTTTACTTGCTGTCTTGTTTACTGTTTTACAATCTATTTCGCTTAGCTTAATTCGAATTACTCATAATCTATCGTGTGACCGGAGTCCTTGTGGATTCGATACCCTAAGTACTACATCTGCATCACTGTGCACTTGCAGTTAGAATAGGGATAATTCTTGACTTATCAGCTGAGAATGATATTGTCAAGAGCAACCTCCTACTCCTACTGTTTTTAGTCTTGCGGATGTGCAAAAATTAATCAAGAAGGAAAAGGAGGAATTGGAGACTCGATTGATGATTTATTATGGCGCTCAGTTTAAGGAGTTAACTGAGGCATATGACAGTAGATTAACCGTTATGGAATCGGTTGTGAATGCACTTAGAGCGGGTGTGAAGGAGATATAATCGAGAGAGACTGAGGATAAAGCCGATGATTGTGTTTTTGAAGAGGTTGAGTATGTTGGTACGAACGTGGGTGAGGCTAGTGGTGTTAAGGAGAAAGAAGAAAGAAAGGAAAGAATGGGAAGAAAGACGGTAAGAATATGAAGAAAAGCAGTAGGAAGAAGTCGAAAGTAGCCGCATAAGAGAAGGAGGAAACAGAGCCTGAGAAGGAAGAGACCGTGGGAGAGAAGGGAGAAACATAGTAAGAGAAGGAGGAAACCGAGCATGACCGTGGGAGAGAAGGGAGAAACAGAGCAAGAGAAGGAAAAAACCGTGGGAGAGAAGGGAGAAACAGAGCAAGAGAAGGTAGGAACATAGCAAGAGAAGGAAAGAACAAAGGCTGAGTATCATATAAAATTCAGTTCCAATAGTCTGATTGATCCTATAAATCTTGCAAATCCGAATAAGGGTTGCTAATTGATTTGGTTAAGTTCGATTTGTAAAAAAGTGATCAAGGAGATGCAATATATTTAGGAACATAATATTTATGTTCTTTGAGAATTATTGAATTTCTTTTATATTGCATTCTGACGTTATCTTCCTATTTAATATTATTATAAAAGTAACTAGATTTTGATCCGCGTTTAGAAAGCGCAGATTTATTTTTTTTACAAATTTAAATTTTTATTTATTTTGTTATTATTAATTTAGATTTTTAAATTATGCAATCTAGTTTTGTTTATAATTGTTTAACCCGTATTATAAAAAGTGAGTTAATAATTTAGGTATTAAAAAATAATGAATTATGTGTTATTTGGGAAGAGGTATATCGTAAAGATAAAAAGATTAAAATAACGATTTTACAATATAAGTTTTAACTCGCGTTGTATCGTAAGATCATGGTTTGAAATTTGTTTTTATGAAAACAACTGTTGTAAATTTATGTAATATAAGTTTAATATTTGTTGCATTTATTTAAATTATCTTTTTTTAATAACAACATATATTTATATATAATTTATTATGTTTTTAATATTTTAATAATTAAATATTTAGGAAAGTGGAAAGAGAACAACCAGTTTATATGAGTGTGTGGGTGTGTTAATGTTTATATAATTGAAATTGGTTAAATCATCTTTTAATCGTTTTCAGTGAACAAAATTCGATTTTAATATTTTATAAATGAAATAAGATAATCTATTTTTAATATGTATTGTAGTGGTATATATAATTTGCAAAATTTGATGGAACAACCCGTTAAAAACTGCATTCTTGTAATGGTTTAATCTAAAATAGTATTTAAAATAATATAATAAGATAATAATATATAATTTTCAAATTTGAGAACAACCCGTTAAAAATATATCAATGAGAATTAGTTATTATTGGAAATTTATAATCAAAATTAGCTAATTTTTTTTTCAACTCGTTTTTTGTAATGGTTTAAGTATTTTGTAATTTTATGGAACAACCCGCTAAAAAGTGCAATCGTAAGAACATCAAAGGTAATATGACCTATCATAAATTTGAACAATATAAATAATTAAATTTTTGTTTAGTAAATTTAATAATAAATAGAATTTAGTAATTATTTTTCTTAAAAATCAATAAATTAAAAATATTTGTAGGATTTTGCTATAATATTAAATATATATATTTATATTTCAAATAAAAAGATACTAAAAGATATTATGAATATGTTTTGAATAAAATAAAAAATTAGAAAATATTTAGATTAAAATGTAATTAAAAACATTTTATAATAAATTTTATAAATAAATACGAATTCATTAATTATTTTTTCTTAAGAAATAAAATTTTTCAAAATATTTTTATAAATTTTGTTATATATAATATATATATTTATATTTGAAACAAAAAATAAAGAAGATATCAAAATATACTATAAATATATTTAGAATAAAATTAATTTATCTTATATATACAAAATAGTTGATGTATAAACTATTTAATTATATTTATCAAATGATTTAATAGTTTAATAATTATATATATATATATATATTTGTTGTTTTAATTTTAATTATTTAGGAAAGTGGAATCTAATATATTTAGGTTGTTTGGCTACATTGTTAATAATTGTCTTGTTTAGAAACATGGATAGTAGAGAAAATATTATATTTCCTAATTACCCTTAATGAAATTTAATTGATTTATTAATTTGCAGTGGCATAACTTGTAATATAACACATGAAAGAAGGTTAGTCTGTAACAAAATAGAGAAAAAGAATTGGAAAGAGAGAGAGACTCTCTTGCACTACGGCGACTTTTAGTGCGATTTAACGGTTACTGTTCAAACCACTTCTTCATCGATTTTCCTCCGGCCAGCGCTGGCCCTCCGGCGTCGGCTGGTTCTCTTTTGATTTCTTAATTTTATTCCTCTCGTACTACATAAATCTCTATCAAATTTATGGCTTTGTCACAATTCCTCCATTCATGGAGCATCTCGAACTCCTTCAAGGATGAGAGAAAGACGGCATCGGTTGTAGTTTCACCATTGATTCCGGCGTCGTCAAACACGTCCGGGTCATCATTGTGCGAAATCATACACAGCGTGGAGAATAGCAAGGACCGTTGGCCTGAAAGTCAAGACGTCGACAATTGTGCTTGTGTTCCGATGAAGTGCAGAGATATTATAAAGGGTATTGTTACATCTCTTAATAATAACAACTTCCACAAAATCACTTTCCCTCCTTGTCTAAAACTGATTGAGGCGTGGCTTATTCAAAGTGTATATGATCTTCTTCATGATACGATCATTTTCCCCGATGACTATGTCGACATTACTTCGACGATGGTTGTTGAGTGCTTGTCAAAACTAATATGCGTTATTAGTTTTGTGTTTGTCTTCAGGCGTTATTATTTGGTAACATCTCGAAGTTTGAGACAAATCCTATTGGATTTGATGCGTACACAAAGACCGGCACGGAAACCACCATGGATGAGAAGACAATCTAGAATGGAAGATGTAATCTCTTTCTTTTTGTTGTATGGCGATGTTCGTATAATCGCTGAAATTTGGTCATCCCAATTTTTATTTCTTATGATTGAATCAATATATTGGGTTCTAAACCAAAGAATATCTATAGCTCCAAATTGGTATATGATCAAAGTAATACAACAAAGAGAAAAACAAGTTCTAATGGGACGAAGATTCCAAGTTCGCAAGATAATTAACAGAGTTGATACTCTGTTAGGAACGAAGATCTCTCAAGAAACAACATTTTCAGATTTTAATTTATTTGATATGTTGTTGCTTTTTCAGTTTAGTTATGTCATTTGTTGTTTTTATATTTTTTTGTATTGTTTATGTATTTGTGAATGTTCACGATTTATCATATAATAATATAACAAAATGTTAGAAAAAAAGAAAGAAAGAAGGTTAGTCTCTAATATACTCTATTTTTTTAATAGTATTGATTCAACATATTAATGTGTTCGTGGGAGTTTGACACTTTTACTTTATCTTCAGTTTTTTTTAAAAACAAATCTCACATCCTTGAAAATATTTAATTATAACCGCAAAATCTGTATGTTGAATTAGTTCACTGGAAGGATCATTGCATTATTAATAAAGGTTGAGTCCAGCCCAAGGTAGGACGTCTACAAAAGTCAAAGAGCCATTGGTTTGCCAAAAAACCAAACGAAAAAACCAAAGCCACATAAAACGAACTCCTACAAGGTCTGAGCTCAGGCATCACTCTACACCATGGTAGACTGTTTCTCCCGGTCAAACAATGCTCGAAGCCATCTTGGACTGCCGCTTGCCACATATGATTGAAGCTTAAGGTAAGCGATGACACTTTTTGAAATCTCCATTTCTCCTTGGTTACTTTTGCTCTCTTCAAAGCTTACATCCCATCCTACTCGATTCCTTAATGGAGGTGATTAAATTGTTTGACGTGTATCAATGGTGTCAAAGATAAATGGTGGTGTGTGTACTAATTAAATTGCAACATCAATTTTTTTTTGGAAAACATACATATATTGCGGATTTTCAGATTTTAAAATTAATTTCCATAATTGCGTAAATTCTCGTGACTGATATATTTTACTTATTTAGTTAAAATCATAAAGATTTTATTAAATGTCGACTTATTAAATTTTTGATTTATTTAATTTACCTTTTTTATAGAAATGATATATCTTAACTTTAAAATCCTGTAAATCTTTTATTTCCTGATTATAAACTCAATAGAAAATACAATTTTAATTATATTTAATATTCTCTTCAGTCTTTTTTAAAATCTTAACAATATCATAATTATGAAAAATAAAAATTCTCTTATTTATAAAGTTTTAATATTAATCCACTTATGAATTAATTATTTTTATTGATTAAATTTTTTTATCTCTTTAATTGATTTCATCGAACATATTGATTAGTAAATCGAATCAAATAAAATATTTCCAAAATAATAATGTTTTAAATTAAGAAATATTCTTGATCAACACTAAATAGCCTATAATTTTGAAAATCAAATCTTAAAAGTAAATCTTTCTAAACTAAATGACTAATCATTTCTAAAAGTAAATTTTTTTCATATATACATAATATTAGAAATTTGTGTTAATGTATCTAGCAATCAAAACGAATAAACTTAAATATCATACAAAAATATAATATTCTAACGCAATATATGTAAACCCAAAATTCAATTTTAAAAATTTAACTAAACGTTTTACTAAATATCTTTTGCAAAACGAAAATTTTCTTCAATCCCGAGAAATTTTAATTTCAATTGGGTTAAAATATATAGAGAAATATTCAAAGTTACTCTTTTCTATTTTGTGTTTAAATTTTTTAAATTTAAATTTATAAATAAATCTAAACGAATGTAAATAGGTATTGGTTACTTCTGACAATTTTAAACACACATTTCAAAAAATAGGTCTAAAAATATATTTCACTAATTTTGTTTTGCAAAAGAAAAACTTTTTCAATAGGTGGGAAGTTTGGATTAAATCAAAGTAAAAATGTATAAAGAAATAGAGGGTTGTTTGCAAAAATGCCTTCGAAATTGAAGTCAACCCTGATTATACCCCGTCCTTCTCCTTCTTCTCCATCGCTAATATATCCCTTTACTAATCTGGATATTCACCGAAATGCCATCGTCATACTTCATATGAAGTCTGATATTTTAATCAAAAGACAAAAGGACCCAAAATTATTTTGGATATTCACGAAAATGCCATCGCCATGAATGCTAAACACCACGACACCCACCATCGCCGACGAGTTAATGTGTAATCCAGCTCGTTTTTACACCATTAAAACTCAATTAAAGCTCAAGAATCTGAACTCGAACGTTCTCCTCACTGATTTCTCTTTTCCCTTTGATTTTTGGGGATTTTTTTATTCAAAATTAGCGAAATCGTTTATCATCTTATAAAAACAGAAAACACGTTTCAGATTTTGGGTTTTCGGTGATATTAGACGTTCTGGGAAATCAACGAGGCTAAAAACAAACGGAAATCGGACATTGGTAAGAATTTTTTCATATCGTCGATTTCTAGATCTGAATTGTAATCTCAGACTTCTGTTTAAGTCTAATTTTTTTCCGTAAACTTCAATATGGTCAACGAGAGGGTAGTTTTGCAATTGACTTTCAATTACCTGACCTCCAGAGAAGTCTGTGAAGATCCTTTGAAAAAAAATATATATATCAGACATCGTTAAAAAGTCTAAATGAGAAGAGGGTAGTTTTGAAATTGATTCAAATTTGATTTTTTAGTCAGACTTCTGATGTAGTCTGGCATGAAATTGACTAATTCTTGACTTTTTGTCAGACGGAATCCGTTGTTTGAAAATAATGGGGGGTAGAAACTGTTGGTACTGGATTTTCCTCTAGGAAATCTGGCCCATTAACAAATAAGACAAAGGCCCGTAATTACGAGCCTGTTCCAGAATCAAAGACAAAGAGACGAGCCAATTCCTTTGCTGGGCCCAAACGAAAGACGTCTTGACAAAGCCCAAGTAATGCCGAAGTGAGAGGCGATCGAGCTCGAGCTCGACAGGAGACTACGTGGAGATAGAGCAACTCGGTCTTCGTCAGTTCAACTAATCCACGTAAATCTCGGAGATCGTTATGAAGGCGAGGCCGAAATATCGAAACAAGAAGATCAAAGTCGAGACTATTTAAAGAAGAAGTGGCGATTCGTTCAAGATATTCCAACCCTGGCTAAGAACACTTCGACTAGATAGCTCGATTCCATACTTTGTACTCTCTTTTCGATTGTGTTTGTTCTATCTCGACGATCAATCTCAATAAAGTCTTTGATTCATAGGAAACTATACCATTTATATACCCAAAAGTCCAAATCCACGATTACAAATTCTTGGTGTGAATCTCAGATCTCACATTTGGCGACGACTGTGGGGACTATCTATAGCTTTTCCTGTCTTGAGAATCAGATCCTAGATCCGATAGATCGAGATGAATCCCGACCAATCTGGCCCTCCCAGCGCCACACCACCGGTCGACCACCCTCAAACGGTCGACAACGTTCCTCAGAACACCACCGGGGTAAGAAACACGGGTCAGAAGGACGGCGCGTTGACGAGCTCTGCCTCAGTCTCCACGACCTCGGCACCAGCCGACTCGATCGCCCAAACGATCGCGACGAGCCAGACTCCGACAAATGTTTTGTCAGGAACTAACGATCCGAGCAGAAACTGGGTATGGATGAGAAATGACTCGATTCCTTCCCCTGTCTCAAGAGGTGGATCTGGAATAACCAGACCTAATTCACCACTGCCTTCTGCTCCACAGAGACAAGGCCCAAATGATCTTGCTGAAATCCGTTCGATGTTAAGCCTATTGGTAGATCGAACGAGAAATAACGAGGCAAGCGCAAGGGCCCAAGAGATCGCAAACCATTCTCTGGCCGCGCAGCTCGATGAAAAAGAGCGGCACCTTAACGCCCATCTCGAAGAGCTCGCCAGCCAAAACCAAGGGGAAAGATTAGCACGAACCCCCATAAGTCCTCCACCGCGTACGCGTTTGGACTTCTCTCAGGTGATAACTCCCCCGGGAGCATCGGTAAACTTCGCTAACGCGTCAAGTAGTGGCCTCCGCCCTATAATGACCTCAATCGCGATACCGACCCCATTCAGTTCGAGTTCAATGGTCATAGATCCAACCGAATCAGGAAACCGACCACTACCCAGGCCACCACCTTTCCCGAATAACTCTAATATCCGACCGAGGCAATTAGGAGGCTCTGCTTTCGCCTCGAGTTCGGGACTCCTTAACGGGTCAAATACGGTACAGTTCCGAACGCCGCAGGTCGACCAGACGAGGTCGGTTCCAACAATCGATCTCCTCGACCCCGTTTTCCCGGAACAAACGTCAAATCAGGCATAAGCCCAGTTCACGTCCGCAGCAGGCGATGAACACGATATGCTTAGAAAATACATCGAGCAGGCTAAGGCCCAGTTCAATAGTATAAGCTCGAAAGTTCACATGGCAACGAGCGCGGCTCCTGACATCGATCGAGTGATCGAAGAAATGCGACAAACGCCGTTCACAGACTGGATCGCCTTCGCAAGGATCCGAGAAATCAAGAAGACGAAATTCCCGGAATTCTCTGGGAAATCGGACGCGAAAGCCCATATCGGGGCATTCAGGCTAGGAATGGAAAGGGTATACCTTACCGATGAGGAGAGAGAGCCGGTTTTCTGCAGGCTCTTCGCCGAAAACCTATCGGGCTCTGCTCTAGAATGGTTTGCCGGATTGGAAGAAAGGTCAATCGACAACTTCACCCAGTTCATGACGGATTTCCTCAAACAATATTCTGTCTTTATCGAGGAAAAGACTACTGAGGCTCCCCTATTTGGTGTCTCTCAGAAACCTGACGAAACACTTCGCTCATACATCGATCGATTTAAGGAAATAAAATCCAAAATCGCAAACCCACGAGACGAAGTAGCTACAGAAGCACTGAGACGAGGACTGTGGTATTCAACCAGATTCTGCGAGGAAATAACAGTCCGCGAACCTCAAACACTCGATGACGCCCTCCATCGCGCATCGGCCTTTGCTCGCCTCGAGGACGAAACTACGGCCCTCAGAGAAAAGCATCGAAAAAGAAAAGAACCCGTCGGGCTCGCAGAACTCGAACTCGAAAAAGGATTCCCGTAAATCAGGGAACGCCAACGCGGTCGAGAGCCCGAAGAGCTCGAAGAAATTCGAGTTCGACAAGGAAAAATTCTGTGATTTTCACAACAAAAGGGGACACTCGACTGAAGATTGCTATACTCGAGCTAAAGCCGAGGCCCAAAAGTGAGAGTCCGAAAGCAAACAAGAATCAGAAGTCGAGGAGGAAACTCCATCCGACAAAAAGGAAAGCAAACAGACCAAAGAGTCGAACACCAAGAAGCCTTCTCAAAACAAACGAGAACGGTCAAAAGAGACGGAATCTCCCGAAACACTCCCTCAGGGGTCGCGAAAGCGAGTCGAGTTTATTCTCGGCGAGCTCAGTCTAAGCGGCACCCCGAAAGGTTTGGCGTTATCTCCACCTCCGGCTCCCGTTAAGAGTTTACGCTCACGAATCAATCTCCCTCGTCTCTGCGCGGGGGGGGGGGGGGTGTACGAGCTATGCCCCCTAAACGAATCGACTTCATCTTCGCTGGCTCCAAACTATGCCGAGACTCGGTCAATTCAATCAAAGCTCTTCAAAGAAGAGTCGAGACCGACAAAGGGGGGAAAATCCCAATGTTAGGTCCAGACCACGAGATCACTTTCCACGAGAGCGAGACAAGTAATCTCGACAAACCACACGACGACGCCCTCCTCGTTTGTCTAGTAGTGGGAGATGTCGAACTCTCAAGGATAATGATTGACACAGGAAGTTCGGTGGATGTCCTCTTTTACAATGCGTTCAAAAAGATGGACTTCAACGACTCCGAGATCGTGGAAGAAAAGACACCACTAGTAGGGTTCGCTGGCGAAACAACGTACTCGATGGGCTCTGTCTTCGCCCCAGTAATTGCTGGAGGAGTTTGAAGAATGACGGAGTTCGTCATAGTGGATCGGCCAGCTCCCTATAACGCAATTCTAGGTCGACCATGGATATACGACATGAAAGCGGTACCATCGACCTACCATCAATGCGTAAAATTCCCAACTCCCAAAGGAATCAAAACTGTTTACGGAAGTCAAAAGATTTCCCGTCATTGCTACATGAATGAATACAAGCAGATCGAGAAATCTCCTACGTAGCAATTACAGAAAGAGGAGGAGCTCGCCACCATGCAAACCAAAAGGTCGAACGACCCAAGTCAAATAGGACCCCCAAAGGACCTTACGACCCAACTTTGCATAGACGACGCTCACCCCGAAAGACTTGTCGGCATAGGAATCGACCTATCGGAGCCAGTCAAAAACGAACTGGTCTCTTTCCTTAAACAGAACGTCGATTCCTTCGCCTGGTCTTCAGCAGACATGAAAGGAATCAACATTGACGTAACCAGCCACGAGCTGAATGTCGACCCAACCTACAAACCGGTAAGACAAAAGCGTCGAAAACTAGGTCCTGAGCGAGCTAAAGCCATCAATGATGAGGTCGATCGGTTATTAAAAATCGGATCGATCAGAGAGGTAAAGTACCCCGACTGGCTCGCGAATCCCGTATTGGTTAAGAAAATGAACGGGAAGTGGAGAGTCTGTGTAGATTTCACGGATCTCAACAAAGCATGTCCAAAGGACAGCTTCCCACTTCCACACATCGACCGACTGGTCGAAGCCACCGCTGGACACCAGCTACTATCCTTCATGGACGCTTTCTCAAGTACAATCAAATATTAATGAACCCCGAGGACCAAGAAAAGACTTCGTTCATAACTGATCGAGGCACGTACTGCTATAAAGTCATGCCCTTCTTACTAAAAAACGCAGGGGCAACTTACCAACGCCTCGTCAACAAGATGTTTTCGGGACTCCTAGGAAAAACTATGGAAGTCTACATTGACGATATGCTGGTCAAATCTTCCAGGTATGAGGATCACATCCCCCAACTAAAGGAATGCTTTATAATTCTCAATAAATACGGGATGAAACTCAACCCAGCGAAGTGCACATTCGGGGTTCCATCAGGAGAATTCCTTGGTTACCTAGTGACTGAAAGAGGGATCGAAGCGAACCCCAAACAGTTCGCAACGTTTATAGAGATGAAATCTCCCAGAACAACGCGAGAAGTCCAGCGCCTGACTGGCAAAATAGCTACTCTGAACCGTTTCATCTCAAGGTCGACCGATAAATGTCTACCCTTCTATCACTTGCTCAAAGCGAACAAGAAGTTCCTCTGGGACGAAAAGTGCGAAGAAGCGTTCACTCAGCTCAAAGCTTACCTAAGTGAACCACCTATACTGGCGAAACCAGTAGAAGGGGAACCCCTCTACCTCTACGTAGCTGTTTCCACGGCAGCAGTAAGTGGAGTCCTGGTTCGCGAAGAGCAGAACGAACAACGGCCGGTGTACTACATAAGTAAGACCCTAATCGATGCTGAAACCAGGTACCCCGCCATGGAAAAACTCGCCTTAGCGCTAGTGACATCGGCTCGGAAACTCCGACCATACTTTCAATCGCATTCGATCATAGTGATGACCTCTCAGCCACTGAGAACCATTCTTCACAGTCCAAGCCAGTCAGGTCGACTGGTCAAGTGGGCTATCGAACTCAGCGAGTATGACATAGAATATAAAGCTCGAACGTGCCTGAAAGCGCAAGTGCTGGCAGATTTCATAATCGAGCTCCCTCCGACCATCGAACTCGACCCGACCTCCACCAAGAAATGGAAACTCTACGTCAATGGAGCTTCATCGAGGCAAGGATCTGGAGTCGGAGTAAAACTGGTCTCCCCTACAGGCGAAGTATTAGAACAGTCGTTCAGACTGGGCTTCGCCGCATCAAATAACGAAGCAGAATACGAATCGTTAATAGCCGGACTCAGACTAGCGATAGCAATAGGAGCCCGGGAAGTAGACGCCTTCAGCGATTCCCAGTTGGTCACGAGCCAATATCACAGCGACTACGAGGCCAAAGACGAACGGATGGAAGCATACCTACGACTAGTCCACACACTCGCTGAACAGATCGAATTCTTTGATCTGACACGGATCCCGCGAGGGGAAAACACCGCAGCCAATGCCCTAGCCGCATTAGCCTCGACATCAGATCCTAACCTCAAAAGGATCATACCAGTCGAGGGGATCGAGAAACCAAGTATCGACATAGCCCTAAAAGCTCTATCTTTGAAAGAAGACGAGCCCGCCATAAAGGACGATGTCGAGCACAAAGAAGGCCTCAAGGACACCAGTCGCGACATCATCGAGATTGACGATGACCTCGATCCAAGAAACGCCGTGTACGTCGCGAACGTCCCCGATGGACCAATCCAAGCCGCATGATATATCATGGTTTTTACCCAGTTTAGACCATGATATAGTTGTGTTTTAGTGTCTTTTGTCTTTGTTTAGAGTCTTTTACAGGTTTAATCAGGTTTGGAGCTAATTGGAGATATTTGGAGCATTTTGGGACTTTTGGGACGTTTTGGCCGAGGGATTTACTCACTGTCCGATTTATTGATCATGCATCGACCGACACACCTTGTGCATCGGTCGACACACTAGCGAGATGGGCCGTACGCGTCAGTTTAACAATTTATGAAGATTTGCAAAGAGGCCCAGAATAGTTCCAGTATTTACACAGAAGCCCCATCCGAGATTATGCCTATATATACTAGTTTTTGGTGTTTATTTTACATACGCTTTACATTACGCTTTGATACTATTAGCTAAGAGGTTTCTAGAGCTTTTGGGGCTGATCTATTTCCTGTATTCACTTATTTTGGAGAAGATTTCGAACCCCTTTATCTATTTTAATTTCTTATATGCAATCTATTATTTCTTTGATTATGTTTTCATTAATCATGTCTGAGTAGATCCATAGTTGAGTTTAGGGTTTCTCACATAGGATTTTATGACTTGCTAGACTTGTTCAAATTCAGTTAAGGATTCATAACTATATCTGTTCTTCAATTTAATTGTGCTTAAAGCTAGTTCTAACCTGATCAATTAGAATCTAGATCTTAGGTTGCTAAATACGTCACGGAAGTGGGGTTTAGGAATCTGAACTAATTAAATTGGGCAATTAAACTTTGCGCAAACGGAAGTTTGGTTTAGGATAATTGTGAACATATCAAACTTGGGATTAATGCTAGTTTAATATGTTAGTTCTCGCAAACGAAAGTTTGGTTTGCTGCACTTAGGCTTAGAGAATTATCGCAAAGGAATTTGGTTAATTCTATATCTGTGTTTTGAGTTCTAGAACTGTGCTTAATTAGATCCTTGCTGAATGAACTGTCTGCTTGTCTGATTTCTTGAGAATACCCTAGGCTTGACGCTTTTAGTTTATTGCTTCACAACCGTTAATCTCTGCTACTGTTTACTTTCTTGCTTCGCAATTTATTTACTTCACCATCTGCTTATTTCTAGTTTAATCTCTACGTTTCTGTTTCTATTGAGACCAAGTATCCCTGTGGATTCGATAACCCTATATACTACTTTGACATTGCTGTTCACTTGCAGTTTAGTATAGGGTAAAACTTAGAAACCTATCAAGTTTTTGGCGCCGTTGCCGGGGACTCTTAGAGTCTTCGATAGGACCGAACTTAGGGTTTTTACTAGAAATTTTTCTTTTTGTTTTTGTTCTTTTTCGTTTTTGTTTTTTTTGATTTTGCTAACTTTTTCTCTGATTTCTCTCTGTCGCAGGTACGAATTTCGCCTTGCGTCGATCGTTGCATACCTTGCGTCGATCGTCACTAGGCGATTCTGAGAATTGAATCGATCGTTGCACTGATAGCATCGATCGTTGCTGGACGATTACAGACAGTTTATGCCAACGCAGAAAACTCGAAGTAATCCGAACTCGAGCTTGCTTAATCTCGGACTAGAGGAACTTGGACGTCTAGAAAGGACTAACAGAAGAGAAAGAAGAGAGAGAATGGTACGAGAACGTTTGATCTTGATACCAGATGCTGAAGGTACCCTAAGGGACCAAGATGACAACCCGTACAATGCTGCTGGGCATCGGGTTGATGCTGAAGGGAATGTCATCCCTGATCCTCCTGAGCAACAGCAACAGGAGCTGAACCAAAACCAGGGTCAAGGACAGGCCCAAGGTAGAGAGATGGTGGTTCATGAGAGGACACTAGCTGATTATAACAGACCTGATGAGTTTCATGCAAACCGAGCAGCTCTAGTGCTTCATGCTTTTGAGAGGAACGATTTTGAGGTAAAGACCATCTACTACCAACTGATGAGACAGATTGCTTTTCATGGTCTTCAAGCAGAGCAGCCTATGGATCACATTGACAAGTTTGAAGACATAGTCACTGGCATGAAGTATGAAGGAGTATGCCCGGACTATCTGTTCCTTAAGCTATTTCCGCACAGTCTTGCTGGAGACGCTAGTGCATGGCTGAGACAACTGGCACCTGGTCAGTATACTACTTGGGCAGCCTTAAAGAGTGAGTTCTTGCGTCATTTTTATGATGATGCGCGCTCGGATCAGTCCAGACAGGACATACTCACCTTTTCCCAAGGAGCTGTGGAGCCCTTGAAGACTGCCTGGATGAGATTTAAGCAGTATCAGCGTGACTGTCCACACCATGGATTCACAGAAGTACAGCTGATTGGTATTTTCTTCAGAGGCATAGATCTCCCTTATCAGACTGCGCTGGATAATTCCAGTAATGCTAATTTTAACACCAGGACTCCTACACAAGCTAAGCAGTTGATTGAGAACCTGATTGGCAGCAACAGTTGCAAGACAATGGATGAAAGGAGGAAGAAATCTGGTGGAACTGTAGAGAATTCTGATATAGCTAATATAAGATCCATATTGGACACAGTCTACAATCTCCTGACTAGTAAGAAATCTGTCCACTTTGCCCAAGATGTAGAGGTGATTCAGGCTGAGGAGGAAACTCAGGAAGAAGATGTGAATTTCATAGGAGGTTCTGGTTTCCAAGGTAATAGATTTGGTAATCAACAGGGGAACAGATTCTCCAATGGTGGACAGACTGGTGGTTTTTAGAAGACCTATGGACAAGGTACTCAGAGAACCTATGGATCTACATCCTATCAGACTCCTCCTGCGCCTACAGCCCATGAGAGCAAAATGGAGGCTATGATGGAACAGCTGATTGAGAGTCAGACCAAGATTTCTGTGGACTGCAACAAGAAGTTGGACGCTGTCTATGAAGACCTCAATGGAAAATTTGAGTCTCTGAGCACTCACAAGAAGCAGTTGGACACTCAGGTAAACCAGATGTCCAGCTCACTGAAGGGAAAAGGAGTGGCAGATACTCATGTTAAGGCCTGGTCTGTGTGCATTAATGATGGATCTCACCTAGGTGAAAGATTTGAGCTAAGTACAGTTGAGTTGGTGACAAAACAGGAATTTTCGGATATTTGTGAAAAACTCTCGGGTGAAATCTGCTGCAGTGCGTCGATCGATGCAACATCTGTGCCGATCGATACACCCGTCGGGATGGCAACGATCGACACACCCTTAGTGTCGGTCGTTGCAGGGCGTGAATGGACAGAACTGTCGGATGATAATAGCATAAATGATGATTTGGAGCTTGATCGCCTATTCAATGGAGCCTCTGAGATTTCTCAACAGGAGATCTACGAGCAGATCTTTAGACAACACTCCTCAGTGTCTGAAGTGATTAGGCAAGAGATTGAAGAGCTGAAGAAATTAGAAGGTATTGGTGAAGAATTGGAAGAAATTCCAACTTCTGATGATCCACCTTATCATCCATGTGTGCAAAGGTACCTGAACAAGATGTTGCCCCTGGATGATGATCTGAAAGACTGGGTGATAATAGTTCCTCAGCATATCAGTGATGTTCTGCTAACCAAGGTCCCGAAGAAGCTATCTGATCCTGGAGTCTTTGTGCTGGATTGTTCTATCTTTGAGGATAGTTTTAGACGCTCTCTGTGTGATTTAGGAGCCGCTGGAAGTTTGATGCCTTACTCTGTGGCAGAGAAGCTGGGTATGCTGGATTTTACTCCCACTAGGACTTCTCTTGTTCTAGCTGATCAGTCCATACGAGTTCCTGAAGGACTCCTTATGGACATTCCGGTGAGAGTTGGAAACTACTTAGTTCCAACGGACTTCCTTGTGCTGAAATATGATTGTGATCCGGATGAAGCATTATTGCTTGGGAGACCCTTTTTGGCTACAGCAGGAGCATTGATTGATGTTAGGAACAGCTTGATAGACCTCCATCTGGGAGATGAACCACTGCACTATGAGATGTATAAGCTGCGAAAGCCACTAATAGATGGGCAGACATTCACCATAAGAGACGCAGATTTTGAGCAACCTGATCATACCATGGTTATAGATCCTGGAGCACATTTCACTCCATCTTTTCTTGGACATGAGCATTCCGCAACAGCCTACTCACCACCTTGGATGAGGAGACTTGAACAGAGACAGAAAAAGTCTCTGTCAAGTCCTCCTGGTACTTGAAAATTCCAATCCGTCCGGTCAAGCTATTGACCTTAAACAAGCGCTGGGTGGGAGGCAACCACCATTAGGTACTGGTGTTTTTTCTACTTAATTTTTGGTGTTTTTGTTAGGATTTTACGTTTGTTTTTGTTTCTGGTGAGTTTATGTTTGCAGGTCTCGGTTAAATCGCAGTGCAACGATCGACGCACCTCTGTGTCGATCGTCACAACACGAAAGGAATCGCATTGCAGCGATCGTTGCGGTCCTGAGCAACGATCGACTATACACGAAAATCGCCAAGTAACGGTCGATGCACTCAGTGCAACGGTCGATGCTAGACGACAGAGGTAACCCGACAGACATAATTTCACCTTTTCAATTTTTATTTTCTTTTTACCGATCCTTCGCTGGACACTACTGGGGACAGTGTGTCTTAAGTGTGGGGGAGGTGCTACTGACTTTTGTTTTCTGTTTTCTTAAGAGTCAGTCCGTTTTTCAAAATTTTTTGTTTTATTGAGTCAAAATTGTTTAAGTAAGAAACTATGATTTTCTGAGAAGATTTACAAGACTTGCAGGAACTTAAGTAACCATTGGGATGAAGTTGCAGGATCTATCTCTGACTGTTAGAAAACCCCATCACAGATCAACCTACTGGGAACACCCACATCACTTCAGGTATCAGAGGATCCTTTTACTGACTTCAACCTTAATACTGACTTAGATTTCTCACCTAAGGGCTTGGTATACTTTGTGTCGGATTCCCTTGTTAGTTCTGACACAGCCTGTAAACCTGTCCTATTTAGTTCCCTTCTCCCCTTCTGTAAAGTAAAAAAAAAAAATATAATAAACTGAGGATGAGTTAGTAACTCCGAAGTGGTCATGGGAATAGTAGCAAACACTATTATCTCTCATGTGATCCATGGAATGTGTCCAAAGTACACCCCATAACGGGAAGAACACTGATAAAAAAATAAAATGATACCCAGTGGGGAAAAATCAGTTGTTAAAGAAGGGAAAGAGAAGAAAGGGACTAGAGAAAGATAGTATGGTGGTCTAGAGCTGATAAGGTAAGAATCCATGTGCCCTTTGATCGATACTCCTTAGGTGAGACCGCACTTAAATACTTGCAGAAGTCAGTAGGGAGAATTTGAATGCTTGAATGTGATTGTGGAGTTTACCTAGGACAGTTGCTAAGTGTGGGGGAAGTACATTGTGGTCTTGATATCCTGTGATTGATTCTTGCAGTGGTTTACTAAGGGGAATCTGAGTATTGTAGCTTCTAGGATGAAATGAGTTTCTGAAGAGTTTTCAAACCTCTTCACCATGTTTTAGTTCTATGTTTTGCTTGAGGGCAAGCAAAGGCTAAGTGTGGGGGAGTTGATATATCATAGTTTTTACCCAGTTTAGACCATGATATAGTTGTGTTTTAGTGTCTTTTGTCTTTGTTTAGAGTCTTTTAAAGGTTTAATCAGGTTTGGAGCTAATTGGAGATATTTGGAGCATTTTGGGACTTTTGGGACGTTTTGGCCGAGAGATTTACTCACTGTCCGATTTATTGATCATGCATCGACCGACACACCTTGTGCATCGGTCGACACACTAGCGAGATGGGCCGTACGCGTCGGTTTAACAAGTTATGAAGATTTGCAAAGAGGCCCAGAATAGTTCCAGTATTTACACAGAAGCCCCATCCGAGATTATGCCTATATATACTAGTTTTTGGTGTTTATTTTACATACACTTTACATTACGCTTTGATACTATTAGCTAAGAGGTTTCTAGAGCTTTTGGGGCTGATCTATTTCCTGTATTCACTTATTTTGGAGAAGATTTCGAACCCCTTTATCTATTTTAATTTCTTATATGCAATCTATTATTTCTTTGATTATGTTTTCATTAATCATGTCTGAGTAGATCCATAGTTGAGTTTAGGGTTTCTCACATAGGATTTTATGACTTGCTAGACTTGTTCAAATTCAGTTAAGGATTCATAACTATATCTGTTCTTCAATTTAATTGTGCTTAAAGCTAGTTCTAACCTGATCAATTAGAATCTAGATCTTAGGTTGCTAAATACGTCACGGAAGTGGGGTTTAGGAATCTGAACTAATTAAATTGGGCAATTAAACTTTGCGCAAACGGAAGTTTGGTTTAGGATAATTGTGAACATATCAAACTTGGGATTAATGCTAGTTTAATATGTTAGTTCTCGCAAACGAAAGTTTGGTTTGCTGCACTTAGGCTTAGAGAATTATCGCAAAGGAATTTGGTTAATTCTATATCTGTGTTTTGAGTTCTAGAACTGTGCTTAATTAGATCCTTGCTGAATGAACTGTCTGCTTGTCTGATTTCCTGAGAATACCCTAGGCTTGACGCTTTTAGTTTATTGCTTCACAACCGTTAATCTCTGCTACTGTTTACTTTCTTGCTTCGCAATTGATTTACTTCACCATCTGCTTATTTCTAGTTTAATCTCTACGTTTCTGTTTCTATTGAGACCAAGTGTCCCTGTGGATTCGATAACCCTATATACTACTTTGACATTGCTGTTCACTTGCAGTTTAGTATAGGGTAAAACTTAGAAACCTATCACCGCATCCACTAGTAAAGGACCTGAGCCTAACAATGACGAAGATTGGAGAACTCTGATTATTCGATACATTACAAACGGCGAAGTTCCCGACAATAAATGGGAGGCACGGAAACTCAAAACACAAAGTGCAAGGTACTGCGTCACGCAAGGAGAACTCTTTAAACGGAGTCTCTCCGGACCTTACCTCAAATGCCTTAATAAAAAGCAAGCCCTAGCCGTGATTACACAAGCCCATGACGGATCCTGCGGAAGCCACTCCGGAGGACGAGCTCTGGCCGTACGAATCAAAAGGCACGGCTATTTTTGGCCGACAATGGCCACCGAATGCGAGTCCTTCTCCAATAAGTGCGATAAATGCCAAAAGCATGCCCCGATCATCCACCAAGCGTCGGAGAAGCTCTCTTCTATCTCATCGCCATACCCATTCATGCGATGGGGAATGGACATCGTGGGACCTTTAGTCGCATCCGGAAAAAAGAAAGCCACGCACCTATTGGTGATGACGAACTACTTCACCAAATGGATTGAAGAAGAGTCGTACCAAAAAGTCAAAGACGTTCACGTTAAAGAGTTCGTCTGGCGAAACATCGTTTGCCGACATGGATTACCCCACGAGATCGTCACTGATAACGGACCTTAGTTCATATCGAACATGTTCAAAGAGTTCTGTAGAACTTGGAACATAAAACTGACTTACTCGACGCCACGCTATCCTCAAGGAGTGCAAAACGACCTGGAGCGACGAGCTCCCAGCCGTACTTTAGGCTTACCGGACTACCCCTCGCAAATCCACCGGTGAGACCCCCTTCTCGTTGGATTACGGAATCGAGGCAGTAGTACCAGCCGAAATCCTTGTGTCAAGCATCCACAAAGAAGAATGCCCACAACAAGAGGAACTTAACAACAAGATGATAACTGACGAGCTTGATCTCGCCGACGAAAGGAGGAACCTCGCACTAGCTCAAATCCAGAAGTACCAACAAGCCGCAGCTCGCTACTACGATTCCAAGATCAAAACTCGAAGGTTTCAAGTAAGAGATCTCGTCTTACGAAAAGTGTTCGACCATAAAAAGGAAGAACATGCAGGAAAGTTAGGAGCAAAGTGGGAAGGTCCTTACCAAGTCACCGACATTGTGAAGGACGGGGTCTACCAACTCAAGTCGGTGGAAACCCAGAAGCCTGAACTACGACCTTGAAACATCATCAACCTCAAAAAGTACTTCCACTAAGAGTACGTCAACACAATCGAACTACGAAATGGCTTGATCCCCTTAAAAGGGTACGTAGGCAGCTCGACTTCGAGCGCAGCCGCCCCCCCAACAAAAAGCTCTTATCGAGCTCAACAACTTCAAACGAAGTCATACCAACTTATATTATTGAAATCAAAATAAGTCTCTCAATCCAATGTCTCTTTATGTCGTAAAAGTTAGAGCCGTTGCGAAATACCTCACCGTTACAAAGTGATATGAAATTATTTATTCAAAAGCTAAAGTGATATGAAATTATCTCTTCAAAAACAAATGATATTAATTTATCCTTTCCGAGCGACCTGAAATGGCCTCTCCCAAAATCAAGTGATATGAAATTATCTCTTCAAAATTAAGCGGTCCGAAGCGACCTCTCACAAACCTAAAATTCTTCCAACCTTATACAGCTTAGAAGAATTAGGGGGCTACCCTCTCCCTCTAAGCGAAAATGGCAGCCGATCATATGGAGAGATCTCCGCCCACGTTCAAAACAGATCTTTGTAAGTCTACTTCGGTTTAACATATACTTAAAAATTCCCATCAAGTTCATACTGCACAGCTCGAAATCGAGCACGAACGGCTTCGTGATAAGGTGTTACAACAGTAAAGTCTATGCTAAGGCATGAAAGACTCAAAAAGAAATTCATTGAAAAGAGGACACGATGTCCTCGAGTTCGAATAAAAAAAAAAGCCCCCTTGGGCAAGCGAAGGTTCAAAAAAAAAAGAAATTAAAAAACCCTTCGGGCAACGACAAAACAATCAAAATCGCCGCGATCGCGAGGAAGCTTCGTATTCACCCTCCGCCTGATCACCGGCAGATGCAACCCCGGTCGGGAGATTCGACCCGTACTGATCAAGACGGGAAGCAGCCGGCGGCGGAGCATGCGCCAAAATAACCGAGTCGCTCGACACAGTTGGCAAGTTTAACTTGCCAACGCTGAAATCAAAGACCGCCGCCGCGTTCATCTCTTCCATGGCCGCCCTCTTTCTGTCAGCCAACCTCAGCACTTCCCGAGTCAAGTCAAGCTCACCGGAAGCAAACTCTGCGATGAGTTCGATATTGGTTAGGGTTTCTTGGAGACGAATCTCAGCGCTGATCTCGAGCTTTCGTCTTTCACTTTTCTCCTTGATCTCTCTAAGGATCTCCAAATACTCCCCGCTCATTTTCTTCCTCGCTTTCCTTTCACCACAACCGTTGATTTAAGATCAACGGCTACAAATGCGCGATAATTAGGTCACATCAGCAAAAGAACGAGCCTGATAAGACTCTTCGCAACCCTCGAATCTTAGCCGTTGATGATCGACCAAATCCACGGTAGGAGATGAAATTCTCAAAATCAATACACGCCACGACTACAGACGCGCTAAAGAGCAGTTCGGCTCGCCCCACACGCCCAACCTTGGCCGTCGGATCAAAATGAGATCTACGGATGGGGCGAAAGCAATCATTAGGTTTTCGGCATCCGAGACATGCGCGCGTCTTCCCGAGAACGTCCACCGCCCATTAATCTGATTAATGGGCTGGGGGGGCTATTGTTGGTACTGGTCTAGGAAATCCGGCCCATTAACAAATAAGACAAAGGCCCGTAATTACGAGCCCGTTCCAGAATCAAAGACAAAGAGACGAGCCAATTCCTTTGCTGGGCCCAAACGAAAGACGTCTTGACAAAGCCCAAGCAATGCCGAAGTGAGAGGCGATCGAGCTCGAGCTCGACAGGAGACTACGTGGAGATAGAGAAACTCGGTCTTCATCAGTTCAACTAATCCACGTAAATCTCGGAGATCGTTATGAAGGCGAGGCCGAAATATCGGAACAAGAAGATCAAAGTCGAGACTATTTAAAGAAGAAGTGGCGATTCGTTCAAGATATTCCAACCCTGCCTAAGAACACTTCGACTAGATATCTTGATTCCATACTTTGTACTCTCTTTTCGATTGTGTTTGTTCTATCTCGACGATCAATCTCAATAAAGTCTTTGATTCATAGGAAACTATACCATTTATATACCCAAAAGTCCAAATCCACGATTAAAAATTCTTGGTGTGAATCTCATGTTGGAACTCCTAGGATCTAGGGTTTGATATATTGAATCACCAACCTCGTTCTTACCTTGTTACTGGCAGCGGAATGAATGGTGAACGAGATCAGTAGCGACACAGGTGCCTCGCCTCTACCAGATACACACGCACACAAGCTGGAAACGGGATGCTAGTGCCGAATCTGTGGGTTATGAGAGTTTCTGGAGTTTCTGCTTTTCTGTCAGAGAGAAGAGAAGACGGCTAGGGTTCAGGTCGACCATATAAGCCTTTATATATCGATCTGGAAATGACATCACAAACCGTCGGACAAACCCGACTCGGTTACGTCATTAATCCGAAACATCAGTTTCGAAACCCGATATGCAACAATCGACACACTTAATGTGTCGATCGTCACACCTCCACGAAAAGCCTGCATCGATCGACACACTCATGCATCGATCGACACACATATCATAAAACTCTATGTCAATGTGTATCCAATACACATCAACATGATCATTACCATAATGATCATTTCCACACTCATGCTTCCAGTTTGCTTAGGTGTGTGACCCTATAGGATCATATAATACTGGCAGTAAGTCTACAACTTACAGACTGCAAGAGGCTTCTAGCAAAACATTGCAACCACCCAGTATTATACGAATGTCTAATCTCGACACAAAACTATCATCAGGAGTGAGTACAAGTGTGATTTCAGGACACTATCCCAACAATCTCCCACTTGTACTGGAATCATCAATTCCTATAATCCTTTTGTCTCTATATCTCGATTTGTCATAAGGCAAGATTGGTGTCATCCTTATTAAGCCAACATCGTGTTTATCGAACTCCTGATCTCATACTGAACATTACAAACAACTGAACTACAGTTCGTTTGAGTGCGGCCACACATTTTTTCTCAGTATTAAATCTTCGATAGGCCCTGAGATGTTTATCTCCCGTTATTCAGGAGGGACAAATCCCATCTTGTTCCATCCCTATTTCAACGCACACTTCATGATATACTTGAACAGTGCCGTTATAGTCGCCAGTTACGGGTCGACGTTTGACAAAGTCAAAATGTACCAATTCATATGCAAGAAAGCATGATGAACGGAGGTCTAAGGACTATACTCTATAGTCGTAATGAGAACCTCTTATGACATAGATATAACTATCTTGTAGACTTCTCATCAGCGGGTCATGTCCGATCATATGTTCACCAACATATATCTATGTGACTGACTGCGATAATCATATCATTGGCTCCATGAAACTTAGCCAACAGTCACCTCACAATCTAGTCTCTCGCGGTTGTCATTCTCCCACTTTGACAACCTCGACTAGGGACAGAACATAATTTATGACATAAACTTATAGGGTTTCATGATCAAGTCCTCAACTTGATGACCTATAATATGGCATAAACTTATTTTGGGACCATTATTTAAATCACAATAAATATTGCTGAAATCAAATTTCATTAAACATATCCAAAAGAATGTTTACAAGAGCATCTTATTATAACTAAAATAAGACTAAAACTCCCACTAGAATCAAGATTACATCTTAAGATCTCTAATGCCTACAGCAGTCGTATGACTCTCATGCTTAGGCCTTGGGAGTGACTTAGTCAGAGGATCAGCGACATTATCGTCTGTCGGAACTCGGCTGATCTTCACATCACCTCTATTGACGATATCACGAATCAGGTGATATCTCCTCTCTACGTGTTTGGACTTCTGGTGTGACCTGGGTTCTTTCGCCTGAGCAATGGCTCCATTGTTGTCACAAAGCAAAGCCACTGGCTCCAAGATACTAGGAACCACACCAAGTTCAGTCATGAACTTCTTGATCCAAACAACTTCCTTTGCCGCTTCTGAAGCAGCAACATATTCAGGAATCAGCTACGGTATTCTTCTTAGAGCTCTTCCAGCTCACTGCACCGCCATTTAGACAGATGACATATCCAGATTGCGATCGGAAATCGTCTATGTCCGTCTGAAAACTCGCATCGGTGAATCCATTCACCACAAGTTCTTCACTTCCTCCATACACCAGGAACTTATCCTTTGTATGTCTCAGATACTTGAGAATATTCTTGACAGCTGTCCAGTGAACTTCACCTGGATCAGATTGGTATCTACTCGTCATGCTTAACGCGTAAGCTACATCTGGACGAGTGCAAAGCATGACATACATGATAGATCCTATTGCAGAAGCATAAGGAATCCTATCAATGCGTTCTCGCTCAGCATGTGTCGCCGGACACTGCTTCTTGCTGAGACTCATGCCATGAGACATCGGTATGAAGCCCTTCTTGGAATCTTGCATCCTGAATCTGTGCAGCACCTTATCAATATAAGTGTCCTGGCACAATCCAATCAGCATGTTAGTTCTATCTCTGTAGATTCTTATTCCAAGAATGTACGCGGCTTCTCCCATGTCTTTCATGGAAAAACAACTTCCAAGCCAAGTCTTAACAGACTGAAGCAACGGAACGTCATTACCGAGGAGGAGTATGTCATCGACATACAGTACAAGATATGCAATTCTGCTCCCACTAGTCTTCTTGTATACACATGGTTCTTCTTCGTTCTTGATGAAACCAAATTGTTTTACTGCTTCATCAAAACGAAGATTCCAACTCCGTGATGCTTTCTTCAATCCATACATGGATTTATGAAGCTTGCATACCTTTCCAGCGTTCTTAGGATCGACAAAACCTTCAGGCTGTGTCATATACACATCCTCTTCCAGAATACCATTCAGGAATGCGGTTTTAACATCCATTTGCCCAATCTCATAGTCATAATGAGCAGCAATCGCTAGAAGAATCCGAATGGATTTAAGCATAGCGACTGGGGAATAGGTTTCATCATAGTCAATACCATGAATTTGCTTGAAACCTTTAGCCACCAACCTCACTTTGTAAATCTGTACATTGCCATCCACGTCAATCTTCTTCTTGAAGATCCATTTACACTCAATGGCTTTTGCACCATTAGGTAAATCGACCAAGGACCATACTTGGTTTTCTGACATGGATCCCATTTCGGATTTAGAGGCTCCAAGCCACTTTTCGGAGTCCGGGCCCATCATTGCTTCCGCGAAGGCCGCTGGTTCGTCACTATCAATGATCATCAGATCATTTGAATTGGTCACGAGAAATCCATAGTATCTCTTGGGTTCGTGACGGATCCTTCCGGATCTGCGAACTTCAGGCTCCACAGGCGCCGGTTCCACAGAACTCTGTGGATCCAACTGCTGCTCTTCCTCAGCAGGTTGAGCAGTCTCCTGTGCATCTCGAATTTCTTCAAGATGTACTTTACTCCCACTGTTTTTCTTAGAGAGAAACTCCCTCTCAAGAAAAGAACAGTCCCGAGCAACAAATACTTTGTTCTCAGATTGGTTGTAAAAGTAGTATGCCTTGGTTTCCCTAGGATAACCAACGAAGTAGCATTTATCTGATTTGAGTGCAAGCTTGTCAGAGATTAAACGTTTGACATAAGCCTCACAACCACAAATCCTCAGGAAAGACAGACTAGGAACATTCCCAGTCCACAGTTCATGTGGTGTCTTTTCCACTGATTTAGATGGTACCCTATTCAGTGTAAACGCAGACGTTTCTAGAGCGTATCCCCAAAAGAATAATGGAAGATTTGAATGACTCATCATAGACCGAACCATATCCAATAAGGTTCGATTCCTCCTCTCTGACACTCCATTCCATTGGGGTGTTCCAGGAGGAGTGAGTTGTGAAATTATTCCACACTCGCTCAGATAGTCGCTGAACTCTTGACTCAAGTATTCTCCTCCGCGATCCGATCGCAGAACTTTGATACTTTTGCCAAGTTGGTTTTGTACTTCATTCTTGAATTCCTTGAATCTATCAAAGGATTCTGACTTATGTCTCATCAAATAGACATAGCCATACCTACTGAAATCATCAGTGAAGGTAATGAAGTACTTATAATTTCCTCTTGCAACAGTACTCATCGGCCCACATACATCAGTATGAATAAGGCCCAATAAATCACTGGCCCTTTCATTTTTCTTGTTGAAAGGGGCTCTAGCCATTTTGCCCATCAAACAAGATTCACATTTCTCACATGATTCAAAATCAAATGAGCCCAGAAGCCCATTTCGATGGAGCCTTTGGATGCGTTTCTCATTGATATGGCCCAAACGACAATGCCATAAGAAAGTCGGGTTTTGCATGTTGTAGTTCATGATGAACTGATCAAAACACGACGGCAAAGACTGCAGAATCATGTCAGTGGCTAGCTCCTGGCTAATGGCACAGTCCAGTTTCCCCAAGTTATCAATGTAACCCATCATTTTAAGGACATGAGGACTTAGTGGACTGTCCTTAGCCAGCTTGCAATCCATGAGAGATTTAACCGTCTGGTATCTCTCTGTGCGAGCTTGCTCCTGAAACAAAGCTTTCAGGCTATTAATCATCTCAATGGGTGACATCACGTTCTCATATTGCTTCTGCAGCTCAGAGTTCATAGTCACCAGCATTAGACAATTAACATCTTTGACATCAGCTGAATGCTTATCCCAAGCATTCTTTTCTGTCTGCGGGGCATTGGAACGTGGCCTCTCGGGGAGAACCCTTTCAAGGACATATTCCTTGTTCTCCTGCCTGAGAATTATTCTCAGGTTCCGATACCATTCCAAGAAATTAGATCCATTTAACTTGTCCTTCTCAAGGACGGATCTTAGTGAGAAAGTGTTGATGTGAGTTGAGACAGACATAGCTGTAATTAAAAGATGTAAGAGGTTTTAGTTATAATGCTCAAGGAATGAGAATTCTTATCTAATAAGAAAAACTCGCATTGTATTCAAAACTATGTTTCCTCAGATGAATACAATGAACCAAGATCCATACTTCCCCAAAATCTGAGTGGGCAACTTACCATCACCCAAACTTTAGTTATTTAGGTAAGCATATCATTGCTAATTGTACCTAGTACAACTCTTGGTCGTAGATGAGACAAACTATGTCTAATCCACTCTGATGTCTCTGGGCCCATAACTTCTGACAGCCCAGTCAAGTAAAACCAATCTCTTTTGTCTTGTGATCACTAATAGTTGCACTGCAAGTCTATCAATGATCACCTGCATTACTCATGTTGCTGTGGATACCAAGGACTCCAAGGATATCCAAAAACAACACGAGTCCTGACAGTAGACAAGATCGGGCAAGACATCAAGATCACTTGATATTTGGTTGAGGAAAAGAATTATTTAATCTTGATGTATATCCAATATACATTCAAGAAGTTATTAATTCAATTAAAAAAAACATTCATTTTTATTAAGTTAAGGTTCATTTTGATTTGGTATTCGCAACTAGAAGTCCAACCCCTGAGTCTGCGAGTTGTGTGTCGATCGACACATCCTTTGCATTGATCGACACATCTTAACCACAATCAAATTGGTTTCCGGTTCAATCCAATCCAACCGAAACCAACCAACTGAATCGATCGATGCACCCAGTGCGTTGATCGATACAGTGCGAGTTTTCGCGGTGCATCGATCGACACAAGCTTAGTGTCGATCGACGCTATGCGAACAACCCAAAAGATTTTTACGAGTTTTAGCTCTGTGTCGATCGACGCACACTTTGCATCGATCGACACGTGATAGGTTGTATATTTTTATCCCTATTCTACTGCAAGTGCACAGTTAATGCGATCGTAGTATATAAGGTATCGAATCCCACAAGGACTCTCAGTCACACAATAGATTATTAGTAGTTCAGATTAAATTAAGCGAAGTAGATGTGAAAACAGTAAACAAAATAGCAAAGTAAATCAAGTGAGTTGGTAAGCAAGAAGGCGAAGCGTTAGGTTTCAGGAGTTCTCAGGAAATCAGGAACGCAAGCAATCAATCTATCTAGATCTAATCAATAACTGTTCTAGAACTCAAACACTGATATAGAATTAACCAAATTCCTTTGCGATAATTCTCTAAGTCTAAGTGCAGCAAACCAAACTTTCGTTTGCGAGAACTAACAGATTAAACCAGCATTAATTCCAAGTTTGATATGTTCACAATTAACCTGAACCAAACTTTCGTTTGCGAACAGTTTAATTGCTTATCTAAATTCTTTCCAGTTAAATTAACCAACTTCCGCTGAATTAATAAACCTAACATCATAACTCTGATTAGCTACTTCAGATTTAGCATTAAGAACAACTTAGATAAAGAACTAGCAGATATAAATCTCTACGGATTAATTAAACTATAATTCTCTGAAATCCCTAATGAGAATCCTTCAACCTAACAGGTGATCTACTCAGACATATTCATCGAGACAGAAGATATCATAAGTAGAAAACCAAATATCATATAATCAAATAAGAACTGGGGTTCAAAATCGAGTCTCTTTCGAGATCAGGATCAGCCCCTCAACTCTCTCTGAGTAAAACTTAACGTAAGAAAAGCTTGTCAAAGCGTAGCCTAAACATTGGCTTAAAAACTCTATTTATAACCTAAAACACGTTTTGGGGCTTCTTTGTAAATATCAGGAACTTCTGGGCAGGACTGCAATTTCATTATCCTTCATTAAACCGTCGTTTGGCCCATCTCGCTGATGCAACGATCGATGCCATAAGTGTGACGATCGTTGCAGCTCGGAAATATCAACAGTGAACTCTATCTCTCGGCCAAATACTCCAATTAGCTCCAGAAAGTGCCAAAATCACCAAATATGCTCCAAATGTGCTTGTACCTAATAAACACCTGAAAAGACTAAAACATAGTAAAAGACTCGATAAATAACACATATACCATGGTTAAAAACCCTAAAATCCATGGTATATCAACTCCCCCACACTTAGCTCTTGCTTGTCCTCAAGCAAGACAAAGAACTAAATGTAGTCAAGAGGTTTGAAAACTCTTCAGAAACTCTTTTCGTCATAGAAGCAACAACACTCAGATTCCCCTTAGTAAACCACTGCAAGAATCAATCACAGGATATCAAGACCAACATGTACTTCCCCTACACTTAGCAACTGTCCTAGGTAAACTCCACAATCACATTCAAGCATTCAAATTCTCCCTACTGACTTCTGCAAGTATTTAAGTGCGGTCTCACCTAAGGAGTATCGATCAAAGGGCACATGGATTCTTACCTTATCAGCTCTAGACCACCATACTATCTTTCTCTAGTCCCTTTCTTCTCTTTCCCTTCTTTAACAACTGATTTTTCCCCACTGGGTATCATTTTATTTTTTTTATCAGTGTTCTTCCCGTTATGGGGTGTACTTTGGACATATTCCATGGATCACATGAGAGAAAATAGTGTTTGCTACCATTCCCATGACCACTTCGGAGTTATTAACTCATCCTCAGTTTATTATCTTTATTTTTTTTTTGTTTTTTTTTTACTTTATAGAAGGGGAGAAGGGAACTAAATAGGATAGGTTTACAGGCTGTGTCAGAACTAACAAGAGAATCCGACACAGAGTATACCAAGCCCTTAGGTGAGAAATCTAAGTCAGTATTAAATTGAAGTCAGTAAAAGGATCCTCTGATACCTGAAGTGATGTGGGTGTTCCCAGTAGGTTGATCTGTGTTGGGGTTTTCTAATAGTCAGAGATAGATTCTGCAACTTCATCCCAATGGTTACTTAAGTTCCTGCAAGTCTTGTAAATCTTCTCAGAAAATCATAGTTTCTTACTTAAACAATTTTGACTCAATAAAACAAATTTTTTTGAAAAACGGTCTGACTCTTAAGAAAACAGAAAACAAAAGTCAGTAGCACCTCCCCCACACTTAAGACACACTGTCCCCAGTAGTGTCGAGCGAAGGATTGGTAAAAAGAAAGAAAAATTGTTGAAAAGATGAAATTATGTCTGTCGGGTTACCTCTGTCGCTCAAGCACCGATCGTTGCACTAAGTGCGTCGATCGTTGCTAGGCGATTTTGTTGGGTGTCGATCGTTGCTCAAAGCAGCAACGATCGTTGCAATGCGCATATCGGATCAGACAGCTAGTTAGCAGGTTAGTCCGTCGGTTTATGTCAGTTTTTTTAAAACGTGCAGGCTGAAAACACTAGAAACATAGTAAAATCGAAGCAAAAGATGTACCAAATAAAGTGCAAATCATCCAAACATAGTAGAGTCCTAAAGATCAAAAGGAGAAAAGTGCAAAAGAAAAGAAAAAGTCAGAATACATAACCGAAAGTCTGAATATGGAGACTACGCTCACTCGCTAACATCATCTATCCCACCATACAGTGCATCGTCATCGGCTGCCTCAGCTGCGGGATCAGTGGCATCCTCTGGAGATCGCTGTCGACGACGTCGGTCAGGTACGGGCTGATGGATCTGTGGTGGCCTCCTGCAGCTGCAAGTACGCACGAAGTTCCAAAGAACTCGAAACATACCATCTGATCTCTCTCTCCACTCTGCCTCATAGTATGCACCGTAAGCCATTGCAGGCTCTGGAAAGGGACCCACAACGTCGACTGGGGCAGGCGCTGGTGCAGGAGTAGGGGCAGCAGAAGTCGAAGCTCGTGAGGAAGGCTCTCCCAGCAGATGAGCCATAGTCTGAATCCCACGCTGCGCAGACTCAAGAGGCTGAAATCTCAGTGCCTCTAATGTGTCAATCTGTGTCCATCTGGCAGCAGGAAGCTCTATACCAGTCCTCCCAGTGGTCGGATCAGTGTAAACCCAAATGCGCCCCTCCTTGAGCCAGGTAGCGCTCTGCAAATGGCTGAGATCCAGGAACTCCCGAGCTGTATCACGCTCTGTGCCATGAAGAGGAATCCCACAATACTCAAAAATGGGAGTAACTAAACTCCCTACCGTCTCAGTACCAGCTCCATCAAACGGCTTCAACTGCAGATCAACTAAATGCTGTGCGAAAATAGCTCCCAAGTTGAGACCCGTAGTAGGATCTCTCACGCCAGAACCTCTAAACTGATCTCTCAGCCCCATAAACAGCAGCTCCATCTCATATTTGCGCATCTTGTTGGCCTCAAACTTGCAAAGCAAGCTCCAGCACAAGATACGCGAGACATATCGCAGCACCGGATGTCTCATCTGCACTACTGGTGTGGTCCTGGAGTTGTATCGACCGCTGCCAATACTCTCCCCGAATGTGCGAGCCTCAACCTGATCCCACTCGAGTGGCATGGCGATGCGCCTCGGCTCAGTACTGAACCCGTAGATCCTGCAAAGATCAAGTAGAGGAATCCGATACCTGACTCCCCAACTCATGAAGGTGAATGCCCCTACTGTAGCGCTCCTGTTGTCGGGATCCGAGTAAACCACTCTGCAAGTGGCCAATAACTGCCTGACCAGCTCAGGATAGAGATCATAATGTCGCATCGGCATTGTCCATAGACCAATGCCTCTGCATACAACGAGTACCTGCTCATCAATACCCAGAGTCTTGCAGGTGGAGTAGTCAGCGAACTTGGTCGGCTTGAAGGTCATCCCACACCAACCACTGTAGAGAAGCGAGTCATACTCGTCCCATCGACTGAGCAATGGCCGCTCTGTGAACTCAGCGGTCTTGAAGAAACGTATAAGGTCCTCCGGCCACTGTCTAGTTGTCTGAATCGGTGTGGCGTCCGCTCTGGGCCAAGGTAAAGCAATTGGGGGCCCGTATCTAGCGTATGGTGCGGGTGGCTCTGACTCTCTGCTAAACCATTGAGGCGGTGGGGTGTAGTGTCGTGTTGCTGTGGAAGCTGTGGCTCGCTTCTTGCGGGGTTGCCTTTGAGACGCCATCTGCAAAAACAAAGTTCAAACATTTATAAGTCTCGGCAAAATTTCACTGTGAAATCGCGAAGCATCGACCGTTGCATCTAAGGCATCGATCGTTGCAAGGCGATTTCACTTTATCGAACATTTCCCAAAATCGCAAAGCAACGACCGTTGCAAGGCGATTTTGCCGCAAACAAATCATCAAAATCACTTCAAATCCATGCCACATTGCCTCAAATCAGTTCAAAATCATCATCCATCACCCTAAATCGTTCTAATTACGCATGCATCATCAATTTTCGGTTCAAAAATCTAACACCCTAGAACCCTAAAATCCAATCCGAAAATTCGAAAATAGAAGAACATTACCTTGATTTCGTGAGATATGGGTTGGAGAAATAGATTGGGAGTGTAAAAATAAGTAGATAGCACTTGGAAACAAGAAATTTGATGAAGAAATGATGATTTTTGGGCGGAGGTTCTCGGTGTGTCGACTAAAAGAAATGGAGAAGAAGGAGAGAAAAGAGGGTTTAAGGTAACTTACCTTGGTCGTGGGTGCAACGATCATTGCATAGAAGCAACGATCGATGCTGGTTGAACCAGATTGATTCCGGTTTAGCTCGACGTACCTTAATTTTCGATTTGAACCAATTGCAACGATCGTTGCACATGTGAGCAACGATCGTCACACATCTCCAGACTGGGTTCGGTATCTAAAACTAGCAAAAACAAAAACAAAAACGTGAAATCTTAGGAAAAACACCAAAATGAAAAGGAGAAATAATTAAACCTAGCAGTGGGTTGCCTCCCACTCAGCGCTTGTTTTAAGTCATTAGCTTGACTTTTTGGAAATGAGGTCAGAATCATGGAGGTTTCAACAGAGACTTTGAGTGTCTCTGTGAATGCCTTATCATCCACGGTGGTGTGTAAGCAGTAGCAGCATGATCTCGTCCAAGGAACGTCGGGAGGAATGTAGGGTGAGATTGACACTTGGGTGTTTTAACGCTCTTTCCTGCATTCAAAACAGTGGAGTCAGGAGGTTTAAACTTAGAGGATTTATGCTTTACCTTTGGCAAAGATTTGATGTTTGGAGCCTTCTGTTTATGAGTAATTTTAGGCCTTGAAGATGTCAGAATCGGCTCTTGTGGAACCACCATCTTCTTGTCAACCACCACTGTGTACTGAACCACATCTTTAGACTTAACGGGAGCTTTCGGGAATGGCAATGGAGGTTTGTAGGTTCTTTCCTTAGCAGGTTCTTGAGATATGAGCGAAACTGGTTCCTTTCGGGGTGCAACGATCGGTGCATGTGATGCAACGATCGATGCTGTCGTCTCAGCTCGGGTTTCAACTACAGTCTCGGGTTTATCCGCTTCTCGGTCCATTCCAGCCATCTCAGACTCAAATTTCTCTCCTTGGCTTGGTCCCGCTTCAATCTGAACTATCCAAGTCAAGAGATCCATGTCAATCTCTGTTGAGTCAGGTGCATCGAAGCTTTCAAACTCAGGTAATTCAACATCAAATCCCCCTCTGTCTTCCACAAATTCCACAGCCTTAACTGCTAGACATGATCCATGATCCATCTGTGTGTCATCCTGAATGGGAATGTTGCTGGCATGAGCTTCTTGAGAATCCTTCCTTGGGGTAGAACTTGAAACTTGATCCATCTGTGTGTCCAGCTGCTTCATACGAGTGTTCAAGGATTCAAATTTCTCATTCAAATTAGTGTACAGGTTCTCTAGCTTCGAGCTGAAAGAAGCTGTGTTCTGCTGTTGCTTTTCAATTGATTGTTCTATCATCATCTCTAGTTTGCTCCTTTGTGTAGGAGGTGCCAGATAGGAAGTATAATTATGGTCTCTTGATCCTTGAGCATGCCTAGAACCTTGTCTCTGCTGATGTCCCAATGTATGTCCATAAGAGTCGGCTCCAGCCATATAGTGTACCTCTGCAAATTTATCAGTTTCTGCCTCTGCTCGGAACTGTCTCTCCCTAAGTAAGATGTCGTGGATGTCATCTCTCTTATTCTGCATCTCAGCTACTTGCCCAACCAATACATGGTAATCTGGTAAGATGGGGTTTCCTTCCCCATCTATTTTCTGACCTTTTGCGTTGCATATGTGACCCTCTTGGTCTCGTAAAACGCCGTTTTCACCGCGAATCAAAATCACAGGCTCCATGGCGCGGAACCTATTGAACGTCTCAGATCTCAGCATCGCTGTTCTCGCCTTGTGTCGATCGATGCAGGGTGGCAACGATCGATGCAGTGCGAATCCCTGCGAATCCAAAAATCAAAAACGTGAGTAAACAAGAAAATTAAAAAGAATGTCTAGTCTAATTCCTAGTACTAAATCTATTGGTGAACTCAAAGAGTCCCCGGCAACGGCGCCAAAAACTTGATTGGTTGTATAGTTTTATCCCTATTCTACTGCAAGTGCACAGTTAATGCGATCGTAGTATATAAGGTATCGAATCCCACAAGGACTCTCAGTCACACAATAGATTATTAGTAGTTCAGATTAAATTAAGCGAAGTAGATGTGAAAACAGTAAACGAAATAGCAAAGTAAATCAAGTGAGTTGGTAAGCAAGAAGGCGAAGCGTTAGGTTTCAGGAGTTCTCAGGAAATCAGGAACGCAAGCAATCAATCTATCTAGATATAATCAATAACTGTTCTAGAACTCAAACACTGATATAGAATTAACCAAATTCCTTTGCGATAATTCTCTAAGTCTAAGTGCAGCAAACCAAACTTTCGTTTGCGAGAACTAACAGATTAAACCAGCATTAATTCCAAGTTTGATATGTTCACAATTAACCTGAACCAAACTTTCGTTTGCGAACAGTTTAATTGCTTATCTAAATTCTTTCCAGTTAAATTAACCAACTTCCGCTGAATTAATCAACCTAACATCATAACTCTGATTAGCTACTTCAGATTTAGCATTAAGAACAACTTAGATAAAGAACTAGCAGATATAAATCTCTACGGATTAATTAAACTATAATTCTCTGAAATCCCTAATGAGAATCCTTCAACCTAACAGGTGATCTACTCAGACATATTCATCGAGACAGAAGATATCATAAGTAGAAAACCAAATATCATATAATCAAATAAGAACTGGGGTTCAAAATCGAGTCTCTTTCGAGATCAGGATCAGCCCCTCAACTCTCTCTGAGTAAAACTTAACGTAAGAAAAGCTTGTCAAAGCGTAGCCTAAACATTGGATTAAAAACTCTATTTATAACCTAAAACACGTTTTGGGGCTTCTTTGTAAATATCAGGAACTTCTGGGCAGGACTGCAATTTCATTATCCTTCATTAAACCGTCGTTTGGCCCATCTCGCTGATGCAACGATCGATGCCATAAGTGTGACGATCGTTGCAGCTCGGAAATATCAACAGTGAACTCTATCTCTCGGCCAAATACTCCAATTAGCTCCAGAAAGTGCCAAAATCACCAAATATGCTCCAAATGTGCTTGTACCTAATAAACACCTGAAAAGACTCTAAAACGAAGTAAAAGACTCGATAAATAACACATATACCATGGTTAAAAACCCTAAAATCCATGGTATATCAACACGCTGCGACAAACCCTAAAATTATTTACGTGTTTTCGCTCTGCATTGATCGACACACGCTTTGTGTTGATCGACACACTGCGAAAACACGGGCATCGAATTTTCAACAGAGGCTTTAATCCGAGATAAATACTTGAAAACACGATTTTAGCAGGCAATAATCAATTCAAAAAACTCAGTTTTCGAATTAATTGCATCAGATTCAATAGTCTAAACCCTAACACGCTCTGATACCACTGTTGGAACTCCTAGGATCTAGGGTTTGATATATTGAATCACCAACCTCGTTCTTACCTTGTTACTGGCAGCAGAATGAATGGTGAACGAGATCAGTAGCGACACAGGTGCCTCGCCTCTACCAGATACACACGCACACAAGCTGGAAACGAGATGCTAGTGCCGAATCTGTGGGTTATGAGAGTTTCTGGAGTTTCTGCTTTTCTGTCAGAGAGAAGAGAAGACGGCTAGGGTTCAGGTCGACCATATAAGCCTTTATATATCGACCTGGAAATGACATCACAAACCGTCGGACAAACCCGACTCGGTTACGTCATTAATCCGAAACATCAATTTCGAAACCCGATATGCAACGATCGACACACTTAATGTGTCGATCGTCACACCTCCACGAAAAGCCTGCATCGATCGACACACTCATGCATCGATCGACACACATATCATAAAACTCTATGTCAATGTGTATCCAATACACATCAACATGATCATTACCATAATGATCATTTCCACACTCTTGCTTCCAGTTTGCTTAGGTGTGTGACCCTATAGGATCATATAATACTGGCAGTAAGTCTACAACTTACAGACTGCAAGAGGCTTCTAGCAAAACATTGCAACCACCCAGTATTATACGAATGTCTAATCTCGACACACAACTATCATCAGGAGTGAGTACAAGTGTGATTTCAGGACACTATCCCAACATCTCAGATCTCACAGAAACTGCAATTGACCCAAATTTTCAGATGGTGACCAGAATAAGCGAAAAAATCGTCAGACTTCTAAATATGGCTGAAAATAAGGATAATAATGTCAGACGGCTATAGACATCTGAAATTCCAAAATTTTGCCAGACGGTTATAGACATCTGAAATATCGAATTTTGGTCAATGCTGGATAAAAACCGAAAATGCGATGTTTTTATCAGATTTCCCTCGTTGTCTGAAAATCTTGTCAGACATCAGAAGAAGTTTGAGAGTTATAAGACTTCATAGAGAAGTCTGACATTTCAAAATCAATTGCAAAACTACCCTCTACTTTTTTCCAGACTTCTCCAAGAATTCTGATAACTCTCAGACTTCTCACATTTCAAAGTCAATTGCAAAACTATCCTTTTTTCAGACTTCATAAGTTGTCTGACAAAAAGTTCAAAAAATTCCAAAGTAGATTGCGTACACTGTCTGATTGATTTGAGACTCCATCCGCTGTCTGGCATTTCAAAATCAATTGCAAAAATACCCTCTTTTTCAGACTTCCATAGAAATATGGTTTCACTAAAATCAGACGTCTGAAGTATTAAAAACTTTTAAAATGCATTTTATTGTATATTTTTGATTAATTTCGTTGATTTTTATTTTTATAAATGTGTGTGAGTTTTCTATATTCTTTCTGCGTGAGTTGTACATTCTTATACATGATAATTATTTTTAAATCAATTTTTGAATAATATTGGCAATGTAGCTAATAGGATCAGACTTCGCAAAGAAGTCTGGCTTTTCCCAAAAGATCTCTAATGTTGTTTATACGTGTTTGTTTATATAGATAATGGTTCAGTTACCTGTTAATTTTGGTGAATAGGTTGTGAGAGACCAGATTTGGCATTTTGTGGTTGGTAAGCTCAAAGGAGGGTGGTTTATCACTTTGCGTGATGGTTCTACACATCAAGAACTTGTTGAGATGGTACAAGATGATTATATGCTGGACAAGAAAACCAAGCTGGTGGAGTTATCATATCCTTTGCCGGAAGCACTCTTGAAATAAATGGATCCGGATAGCCCTCCGGTTTATGTCACAAATGATAGGCAAGTAAGGAGCATGGTTGAGTTAGCTAATACGCATTTAAGCCGTCTTTTGTCTCGAGCCGATCCGGTATGGATGATGAAGATGATGTGAATCATGATGACAAATATGAAGCTGAAGATGTAGACGAAGATAACAAAGAAGAAGACTGGAATGAGGAAGATGTGGACTCAGTCTCGGATGATTCTGTTTGTGGTGGTGGTGGTAATGATGGTGTTGGTAACTTGGATGTGCCTGAGAATGTTTTCATGAAACACGGTGAGGCTTACCATGACGATGTTGACTATACCATATATGGGAAAGTGAAACATGAAGATGAAGATGTGGAAGAAGATGAAGATTATAAGAAATATGAGTTGGAGGGTATGAGTAATCGGTGTGTTCGCAAAAGGGATTTATGTGAGGGTATCATTCTCAATAAGTGTTTTGATAGCAAGAAAAACCTAATATCAGAGATACGTTTGACGCCGATAATGAAGAAATTTGCATTCAGGACAGAGAAGTTTGACAAGAAACGTTTTGTGGCTAAATGGCGTGTGGAAGGATGCAAGTGGATGCTTCGAGCATGTGTGAAGAGCGAACCAAACAAGTACTGGGTGATGATCTATTCAAAAACCCATTCATGTTCGATGGCGGACCGGATGTCTACGCGCACACGTTATACTCCAGTTTATATTGGTTGGTTGTTTACTGATTGTTTTGGTATAATTGAGGGGATAACACCAAAGCATGTCAAAGTATCAATGAAGAAGCAGTTTGGGATTAGGATGAGCTACACAACCGCATACAGAGCATTGTTACATGTTCAAAGGATTGTGAGAGGAACATCGAAAGATGGGTACGAGAGACTGCCTTCTTTTTTGCATGGAATCAGGCAAACCAACCCGGGAACAGTAACTACTTTTAAACTAGATGAGAAGAATATATTTAAGTATCTATTTGTAGCATTTGGAGCTTCCATACATGGGATTACGTTTCTTAGAAGAGTCATTGTGGTTGATGGTACTCATTTTAATGGAAAGTATGGCGGTGTTATGCCAGTGGCGGCCGCACAAGACAGAAATTTTCAAATATTTTCGTTGGCTTTCGGAATTGTAGACTCTGAGAATGATGACTCGTGGGAATGGTTTTTCACCAAACTGAAAGAATGCATTTCAGACCAATATCCTTTGGTCATAGTCTCGGATAGATGCGAGTCGATCAAGAATGCGTGTGAAGCCGTTTTCCCTTGGACACAGCGAGGGATATGCCATTACCATCTACAAAATAACATAGTTACCAAGTTCAAGGGAAAACATCTTATGTGCTTGGTGAAAAACGAGGCTTACGCATATATGATTTACGATTTTGACCGAAACATGGCTTCCTTACGAGCGGTAAATCCTGAACTTGCTGATTACTTGGAGGAGGCGGATGTGAGTCTATGGTCACGCGTGCATTTCAGCGGAGCCATGTACTTGTCGGCCTGACAATAAGTTTCAGACTTCTAGTGATGTCTGATATTATACTCAGACTTCTCCTGCTATCTGATTATTTTTCCAGACGACAGGAGAAGTCTGAAAGTGTAATGTTTTTATAATACTTTCTAATTCTTACTTGTGTAAACCTCTTTCAATTTGGTGGATAAATGTACTACATAAAGATGAGCAACATTGTTGAATCTATAAACTCCGCAGTTAAGAAGGCAAAAAGATATCCCATATCTTTCCTTTTAGAATTTATACAAGAGAAACTAGGGACGTGGTTTTGTAAAAGGTGGTTAGATGCAATGAGTCTCTCAACAACATTTAGCCGATGAGTTGAATATTTGCTGGCTATTCGTGAATATTATGCAGATATGATGACAACAGAACGCGTAGAGACGTATAAGTTCGTTGTTAAGGGAGGACATAGGGATTGAGTTGTGATAGGTCAAGAATTAATCCCTATACTAACTGCAAGTGCACAGTGATGTAGTTGTAGTACTTAGTGTATCGAATCCACAAGGACTCCGGTCACACGATAGGTTTTGAGTAGTTCAGATTTAACTAAGCGAAGCAAGTTTGTAAACCAGTAAACTAAATAGCAAGTAAACAAATGAAGCGAGGCGGATGTAAGCAATCAAGCGAAGGCGTCAGGTTCGGGAGTTCCCAGGATATCAGGAAATCAGATAAACAATCAATAAGATTCAATCTATAGCGTTCTTGAACTAGAATCACGAAGGTAAAACTAACCAGTTGTCGCTGCGATAATTATCTATGTCTAACAACCTAGCAAACCAAATTTCTTTGCGAATCCTAGAGTTCTAAACATGCATTAATTCCAAGTTCGTTCGTTCACAATTTCTCTAAACCAAATTCCTTTGCGAATAGACAAATTGCTCACCTAAATCAGATCTAGTTAAATAAACCAACTGTCGTTGTGTAAATCAACCTAAAATCAGTGATCTAAATGGCCAGTTCAGATCAAGCGTTAAGAAAAGATTATATGAAGAATTAGATGATGAATCTAAATAAATCAGTTAATCTAACATTCTTTCAAATCCCTAATGAGAATCCCTAACCTAACAAGAGATCTACTCAGACATAGCAATCATAACAGAAAACATAATCAAAGTAGATATCATGAAATAATCAAGGGAATAAGAACATGGGTTCGAAATCAAGTCTCTTTCGAGAACAAGATCAGCCCCTAAAACTCTCTCTGAAAGTGTAGAATAAAACTTAGCCTAACAAGTGGCTGTAAGAACCTAATTATAATGCCAAACACATTTTGGGGCTTCTTTGTAAATATCAGGAACTTCTGGGTAATTATGCAATTTCTTCATTCTTCATAACTCGCCGAGATGTGTCTGTGTCGCGTCTGCATCGATCGATGCACATAGTGTGTCGATCGATGCAACTGTCAAATATGGGCAGTGAACTCTCCTCTCGGCCAAACACTCCAAAACGCTCCAGAAAACTCCATAATCTCCAATTCCGCTCCAAACATGCATGTACCTAATAAACACTTGAAAAGACTCTAAAACATAATAATAGGCTCGATAAATAAAACATATACCATGGTTAAAAACTCTAAAATCCATGGTATATCAACTCCCCCACACTTAGCTCTTGCTTGTCCTCAAGCAAACAAAGAACCAAAATATAAGAGAAGAAGTTTGAAAACTTTCAGAAACTCTTTTCATCTTAGAAGCAACAACACTGAGATTCCCCTTAGTAAGCCACTGAAAGAATCACCTCCAGACATCAAGACCAACATATACTTCCCCCACACTTAGCAACTGTCCTAACTAAACTCCACAATCACATTCACACATTCAAATTCACCCTACTGACTTCTTAAGCAAATTAAGTGCGGTCTCACCTAAGGAGCATCGATCAAAGGACACATGGACTCTTACCCTGTCAGCTCTAGACCACCATACTATCTTTCTATGGTCCCTTTCTTCTATTTTCCCTTCCTTAACAACTGATTTTTCCCCACTGGGTATCATTTTATTTTTTTTATCAGTGTTCTTCCCGTTATGGGGTGTACTTTGGGCACATTCCATGGATCGTACAGGAGGTAATAGTGGTAGCTACCACACCCAAGACCACTTCGGAGCTACTAGCTCATCCTCAGTTTATTATCTCTTTTTTTTTTTACTTTATGGAAGGGGAGAAGGGAACCAAATAGGACAGGTTTACAAGCTGTGTCAGAGTCTAACAAAGGAATCCGACTCAAGGTATACCAAGCCCTTAGGTGAGAAAATTAATCAGTATTAAGGTGAAGTCAGTAAAAGGATCTTCTGATACCTGAACCGATGTGGGTGTTCTCAGTATGCTGATCCGTGTCTGGGTTTTATAATAGTCATAGATAAACTGCAACTTCATCCCAATGGTTACTTAAGTTCCTGCAAGTGCTGTTAATCTTCTAAAAAAATCATCGTTTCTTACTTAAACTGTTTTGACTCGATAAAACAAATTTTGAAAAACAAACTGACTCTAAGAAAATAGAAAGCGTGTGTCAGTAGCTACCTCCCCCACACTTAAACTACACTGTCCCCAGTGTAATCAAGCTCAGGTTCGGCGAGAAAGATAAACAAATTTGAAACATCCGAAAGTTGCAGAATACTTACCTGTTGTCGCCCTGTGTCGATCGATGCCCAAGGGTGTCGATCGATGCAAGGCGAATCCTACTCGCGGCTATTGAGATAACCGGTGTCTGAACCGCAATCGAATCGGTAAACTATAAATCGCGACTGCATCGACCGATGCACTATATGTGTCGATCGATGCAGTTCTCATGCCTCTGAACACACTTAAACAGAAAAATCAAAACACTAAAATCAAAACGAATAAAGAAAACGAAAACGAACCTAACAGTGGGTTGCCTCCCACTTAGCGCTTGTTTTAAGTCATTAGCTTGACTTATTGGAAGGGATCAGACTCATGGGGGTTTCAACAGAGACTTGGAGTGTCTCTGTGAATATCTCTTCATCCATGGTGGTGTGTAAGCAGTATCAGCATGAGATCGTCCAAGGAACATAAGAAGAGATCCAGGGCGGGAGCGAAGCTTGGGTGGGATTATGTGTTTCCCTACATTCAAAGCTGATTGACCAGGAGGTTTAATTTTAAAAGCTTTATACCTGTGCTTTGGTGGAGATCTGATGTTAGAAGCTTTCTGCTTATGAGCAGTTGCAGGTTCTGAAGATGTTAGAGTAGATTCCCTAGGAACCACCATCTTCTTTTCTCCACTATCAGATGTTGTAGTTTCACCAATCTGAACTTCATCTTTCAAATGATCATCAATAGAAACAATCTTCTTTGCATATCCCAACACACTAGGATGAACTTGTGAAGCTTCAGCTGGTGGAGTTTCATTCATCTCCTTATCCACCACTACCATGCACTTAGCCACATTCTGCTCATATTTAGACCTATTAGGAACTCTTGGGAACGGTATGTTAGAATATGATGTTTAGAACAAGAACACAACTTAGATTGAAGAGAGAATGAAGAGAGAATGTAGAGAGAGACTCGGCACCCGATTAGGGTTTATGACCGAGAGAGAGAGATTAAGAGAGATAGCAAGTAAAGAGATGTGTAACTCTCAATATGTATTAACAAGTGATGTTACAAGGTATATATAGAAGATACAACTAGGTTAAGCAACTAGAGAGAGAGAGACAACCGAAACTTGTTTGGTGAGATGTAGGTGATTTGTTGGTGAGAGTTAGGTGAGTTGTTGGTGAGACCAAATAGTTCCAAATAGTAGTGTTCAAATAGTAACTCCCCAAATAGTGTAGAACCGAGATTAGTTCCTTGTAGTTCAATGCACATGTCTAACTTGTGATCTCCAATTCAATACTCCCCCTCAAGCTTGAATTCAAGGATGAATCAAGCTTGGAGTGACAATGGAGATCTACCTCATTAAAAACCTTCATGAAGAAAACCACTTGGGATAAAACTTCATGAAGGGAAAAAGAGTGTAGACTCCATGGCCTTAGAGGATTCCGGGATTTCCATGAGTCCAAGCTTGGTGTGAATGGACTCACACACCTTCAAGCTAGCTGCCTTGGTGAACACATCTGCTAGTTGTTCTTCACTTCTTGTGAAGCAAGGTAACACAACTCCTTGCTCAATCAACTGCCTTACTTTGTGGCAATCCACTTCAATATGTTTAGTCCTTTCATGGAAGACTGAGTTTGAGGCAATGTGAATGGCTGCTTGGTTGTCACAATGCATGGTGATTGGTTTTGTCTTCTCAATCCCCAAATCCACAAGAAGAGCTTCGATCCACACCAATTCTGTTGCTAGCTTCCTCATTGCTCTATATTCAGCTTCAGCACTTGAACATGACACTATCTTCTGCTTCTTGCTCTTCCAAGTGACAAGGTTTCCTCCAATGAATGTGCAATATCCAGTAGTAGATCTCCTGTCCACTCTATCTCCTGCCCAATCAGCATCACAATACCCAACTATCTCTGTACTTTGATTGCAACCCATCCAAATGCCTTGACCAGGAGCACCACTTAGATATCTGAGTATCCTTTCAACCATATCCCAATGATGCATCTTTGGTGCTTGCATATGTTGGCTTACCTGGTTCACAGCAAAACACAAATCAGGTCTAGTTATGGTTAAGTAAATAAGCTTACCAACCATCCTTCTATATTGGGTAATGTCCTCAAATGGTCTGTCTTCAAGCTCCCCCTCTCTTATGACTTTGTAGCCTTCCTCCAATGGTGTCTTAGCTGGTTTTGATCCAATTTTTCCTGCCTCAGATAACAAATCAAGTGTGTATTTCCTTTGAGATAAGAAGAGTCCATCATTAGATCGACAAACTTCTATCCCAAGGAAGTACTTTAGAGTACCAAGATCTTTAATATCAAAAACAGATTTGAGATAAGCTTTAGTTTCTTGTATACCTGACTTGTTAGTCCCTGATATGATAATGTCATCAATATAAACAAGGATAACAATGATACCTTCCTGATCTTGGAGAGTGAACAATGTATGATCTCCTTCAGACCTCTTGAAACCTCTTTGCATAAGTGTTGAACTCAGCTTGTGATACCAAGCTCTAGGTGATTGTTTTAACCCATAGATGGCCTTCTTGAGTCTTAGTACTTTCCCTGTTTTAACAAGGCTTTCAAGACCAGTGGGTGGTGTCATGTATACCTCATCTTCAAGCTCCCCTTGAAGGAATGCATTCTTGACATCCATTTGCCAAAGTTCCCAATCAAGATTTGTTGCCAAAGACAAGATGATCCTAACTGTGTGAAGCTTAGCTACTGGTGCAAAGGTGTCCAAGTAATCCTTTCCATAAGTTTGAGTGAAACCTCTTGCAACCATCCTTGCTTTGTATCTCTCTACTTCTCCATTACTTCTGTATTTGATGGTGAAAACCCATTTGGAAGTCACTGCCTTCTTTCCTCTAGGAAGTTCAGCTTCATACCAAGTCCCATTGTTGTCCATTGCTTTTATCTCTTCATCCACAGCCTGCATCCACCTCTTATCTCCCTTTGCTTCTTCATAGGTTGTTGGTACATATTCTTGATCCAACTTCCCAATGAACACTTGATGCTCCAATGGTACTTGAGCTAAACTGCAAACAGCTTGAATGGGATGAGCTACTGCATTGCTGTTGAAGAAAACCATTTGCTTTTTCTCCCTTGTACTTCTTCTTAAGACTTGAACTTGTTGCTGCTCATTCATAACCGGCTCCTCAACTTGATGATCCAACTCCTCAGCTTCTTCAACATGTTCTTCCTCATGTTTCTCATGCTCCTTATTTTCAGCTTGATCATGTGCAGAAGGATCAGCTACTTGCGGTTCTGGAGCTGATTCATGACTGTCCCCCTCATGATCAAGATGGGAATGTTGAGGAGTTTCTGAAGTTGGAGCAGGGACTGGAGTGGGTGGGTTTGTCTTGGCCGGTTGCTGAGGCATACTAATACCCAAGTGTTCCATGATCATCCTTAGGTTAGCTGCTCTGTCTGATTGAGAAGTGGGAAGATCCTTCAAGCTATCCCAATTCTTTTCATCATAGAAACTCCTTGTTTCCATAAACTTCACATCTCTTGAGATTAAGACCTTCCTTGTTTCAGGTACATAACACTTGTATCCTCTTTGTGTTGTGGAGTAACCAATGAACATAGCTTTGGTGCTCTTAGCATCCAGCTTATCCCTTTGTTCTCCTGGTATTAACACAAAGCAAATACACCCAAACACACGTAAGTGATCAACTAATGGATTTGTTTTGTTTAGTACCTGAAATGGAGATTGATCCTTAAGAACTCTTGTGGGAGTTCTATTGATCAAGTAGCAAGCAGTCATGACTGCATCTCCCCAAAACCTCTTAGGAACATTCCTGTAGAACATCATGGACCTTGCTACCTCCATTAAGTGTCTGTTCTTTCTTTCAGCCACTCCATTTTGTTGTGGAGTATAAGGACAACTTGTTTGATGGAGAATCCCATGTTTGGACAAGTGTTGTTTGAAAGCATTGCTTGTATACTCACCACCATTGTCTGATCTAAAAATTTTGATCTTACCATTGAAATGATTAGTAACATGATTTTGAAAGTTCATAAAAGCTTCTAACACTCTATCCTTAGTTTGCATCAATGTTATCCAAGTATACTTAGATTTTTCATCAATAAAAGTGACAAAATACTTATGGTTCTCTCTAGAAAAACAAGGAGCAGTCCACACATCAGAATGAACAAGATCAAAGCAATTTTCATAAGTAGTTTTAGAAGTTGGAAAAACAGACTTGCAATGTTTCCCAAGAATACAAGCCTCACATTCATCATTTTTAAACTTAACAGAAGGTAATAGAAGCCCTAAAGCCCTAGAGTGTGGATGTCCTAGTCTAGCATGCCAAATAGAGTCATCCACACTAACACAAGTAGATAAAGCAGTAGATAAAGCAGGAGATAATTCAGAAGAGGGATTAGTGTCTTCAATCATGTAGAGTTCATCCTTGGTCACACCTTTCCCAATCAACTTACTTGTTCTAATATCCTGAAACACAACATCATTAGGACTGAAAACAACATTGCAATTTAGATCAGTGGCTATTCTTTTAACAGATACTAAGTTGGATGTGAAACTAGGCATAAAGAAAGCTTTGGATTCTTTATCAAATAATTTCAAATTTCCTATGCCTTCAATTGGAATTTTATCACCATTTGCAATCACTACACATCCTAAAGCTGGTTTAACATTTTCTATCAACTTAGGGTCACTGATCATATGGTGAGAAGCTCCAGAATCAATAATCAAAGGTCTGATTTTATTTGATGCAAAGAGTGAAGTACCAAGGACCATACCAGAGTTTTCCTTGAGGGCTTTGATGAGTGCCTCAAGGTCTGACCTTCTTACCACATCATTAGTCATAGCTGGAGCTTGATGAACCACCATTGCTCTCCCTTCATCACATTGTTGCATAGAAGAAGAACCTGGTCCAGCTCCACCATATGAGTAGTTTGCCCTTTGATCCTTGAACCGGTTGTTGTGAGATGATGGTCTGAGGTTTGGGTGAAGGCGCCAGCATCTATCTTTCAAGTGCCCACTCTTCTTGCAAAAATCACATATCAAGACTCCTCTCTTGTCACCTCCATAGTTCTGCCTTTCCTCAGCTTTAAACACTCCTTTGTTGGCGGTTACCAACTCTCCTTTCCCTTTGAACAACCCAAATGAGCCTTGCTCTTTTTGAATTTGTCCACATACATCATCAATATCCGGGAGAGTATCTGCCCTTAGGATGTGTTTAATCAGCCCATTGTAGGATGAGTTCATGGTGAGCAGAAGAGCAAAGACTTTATCTTGTTCTCTTCTTTCTTGCAACACCAAAGGATCATTGCTTGGTGGTCTTAGCATCTCCAACTCTGACCACAGTGAGCTAAACTTCCCAAAGTGAGCTTTAAACTCCATGTCTTCTTGTTGGAGATTGTTAATGGACAGCTTAACTTCAAAGACTCTTGTTAGGTTTGTTTTGTTTCCATATACCTTCTCAATAGTATCCCACAGCTGCTTGGAGGTCACGCAATAGGAGTATGCTTCCAATAGGTGCTGGTCAAGTGAGCTTTGGAGAGTGGAGAGGACATGTTGATCCCCTTGAAGCCACGCTTCTTCAACAGCTTCAGTTGTCTCTTCATGAGACTCACCTTCTTCTCTAGCCTCGGTTTCACCCTTAGCCTTCATCACCTTCTCTGGAGCCGTGCTCCTCATGATGTACTTCCATAAACCTCTGCCTCCAAGAGCAGACTTCACCATCCTGGCCCAAACAATATAGTTGGCACCTTTCAAAATCACAGGAATGATTACCCTTGAGTTCTCCATTGCTTAAAACCGGTTTAATGCAAGGAGGGAGTTTTCAAGGTAAGCTTTGAAAATTAGTGTGTTCTCAACTCACAGAGAATGCACACAACAATAAACAAGAAGAAGAAATGCTTGAGATCTTTAGAGTATTCAAGAACAGTTTCAAGAACAAGAAGATAGCCGGTTATAAGAACAAGTTTTATAACCGAGAGTAAAATGGTTTTGAAACTCAAAGGTAAGCTTTTAAGCTTTGAAACTAGTGTGTTCTCAACTCACAGAGAATGCACACAACAATAAACAAGAAGTAAAAGTGCTTAAGAGCTTAAGAATATTCAAGAACAAGTTCAAGAACAATAAGAACAAGCCGGTTCCAAGAACAAGTTTAAGACCGAGAGTAAATAGGTTTTTGAAACAAAGTTTGCGGAAATGAATAGGTCTAGGAGCTTAGTGCTCTGATACCATGTTAGAATATGATGTTTAGAACAAGAACACAACTTAGATTGAAGAGAGAATGAAGAGAGAATGTAGAGAGAGACTCGGCACCCGATTAGGGTTTATGACCGAGAGAGAGAGAGATTAAGAGAGATAGCAAGTAAAGAGATGTGTAACTCTCAATATGTATTAACAAGTGATGTTACAAGGTATATATAGAAGATACAACTAGGTTAAGCAACTAGAGAGAGAGAGACAACCGAAACTTGTTTGGTGAGATGTAGGTGATTTGTTGGTGAGAGTTAGGTGAGTTGTTGGTGAGACCAAATAGTTCCAAATAGTAGTCTTCAAATAGTAACTCCCCAAATAGTGTAGAACCGAGATTAGTTCCTTGTAGTTCAATGCACATGTCTAACTTGTGATCTCCAATTCAATACGGTATAGGAGGTTTGTAGACCCTTTCCTGAACAACTCCACGAGAAACAAGTGAGGCTGATTCTTTACGGTATGCAACGATCGACGCACTTGGTGCAACGATCGATGCAAGTAGTTCATCTCGAGCTCCAGCTTCAGTCTCGGGTTTTTCAGCTCCTTCCACGAGTTCAGCAGTCTTAAACTCAAATTTCTCTTCTTGGCATGATCCATTGTCAATCTGAACTGTCCAAGCCAAAAGATCAATGTCAATCTCGGTTGAGTCTGGTCCGTCGAAACTCTCAAACTCAGGGATTTCAATCTCGGATTCTTCTGTGTTTTCCACTATCTTCATAGCCTTAACTTCAAGATACAATCCCTGATCCAGCCTGTGTTCACCCTGAACTGAGATGGCTTTGATATGAGCATTCTGAGCATTCTTCCTTTTGACAGAACTTGACATCTGATCCACTTGTGTGTCCAGCAGCCTAACATGAGTGTTCAAGGACTCAAACTTCCCATTAAAATCAGCGTACAAGGCATCAAGCTTCGAGTTGGAAGACGCTGCTATCTGTTGTTGTTCCTCAAGATATTGCTCCATCATGGCTTCCAATTTTCTCTTATGCGTAGGTGCAGGAGGTGCTTGGTGAGATGAATAACCATAATCTCTCGATCTCAGAGCATAACTAGAACCTCGTCTCTATTGGTTTCCATATGTCTGTCCATGATAATCAGCTCCAGCTATATAATTCATTCCTGCAAACTCTTCAGCTTCTGCATCAGCTCGGAATTGTTTCTTCCAAAGTAGGATGTTGTGGATAGAATCAATCTTTTCTCTCATCTCAGCTATCTGCTCAACCAATGCGTATGGTATGATGGGGTTTCCTTCCCCATCCAGTTTCTGACCCTTCGCGTTGCATATATGACCCTCTCGGTTTCGTAAAATGTCGTCCTCGCCGCGAATCAGAATCACAGGTTCCATAGAGAGAAACCTGTTAAGTGCTCAAGCTCTCGGTATCACTGGTTACGCCTGGTGTCGATCGATGCAATAAAAGCGTCGATCAATGCAAGCTCGAAGATGTGACGATCGACACACAGGACCGTGTCGATCGATGCAGTGCGATTCCTGCAACACCAAAGAAACAAGAACGTGAGTAAACAAGAAAAATAAAATTTTTGCTTAATCTAAATCCTAATACTAAATCTATCGGCGAACTCAAAGAGTCCCCGGCAACGGCGCCAAAAACTTGATAGGTCAAGAATTAATCCCTATACTAACTGCAAGTGCACAGTGATGTAGTTGTAGTACTTAGGGTATCGAATCCACAAGGACTCCGGTCACACGATAGGTTTTGAGTAGTTCAGATTTAACTAAGCGAAGCAAGTTTGTAAACCAGTAAACTAAAAAGCAAGTAAACAAATGAAGCGAGGTGGATGTAAGCAATCAAACGAAGGCGTCAAGTTTCGGGAGTTCTCAGGATATCAGGATATCAGGAAATCAGATAAACAATCAATCAAATTCAATCTATAGCGTTCTTGAACTAGAATCACGAAGGTAAAACTAACCAGCTGTCGCTGCGATAATGATCTATGTCTAACAACCTAGCTAACCAAATTTCTTTGCGAATCCTAGAGTTCTAAACATGCATTAATTCCAAGTTCGTTCGTTCACAATTTCTCTAAACCAAATTCTTTTGCGAATAGACAAATTGCTCACCTAAATCAGATCTAGTTAAATAAACCAACTGCCGTTGTGTAAATCAACCTAAAATCACTACAAAAAGTCTTAGCACATTATAATAGCTCAATTTGATAAAATGCTATTAAAAACGATTTTGTAATTTTGATTACGATATAACAACATTTAATAAACGCTAAGATTAAATATCCCTAAGCGGGAAAGTAAAATTACTTGGTTGGTCCGCTAATATTTAGCCAAAATTTTTTTGGTGGCGCCAATACATAATTATTTTCCCTCTTTCTTTTCACTTAACAAAACAAAAGTATCCCAAAAAAACAAAACATCAATCCTCACTTAACCCTAATTTATCTTTTCTCTACTACTGCAGCCTCCATACGTTCTCTCTACCCCACAGCACCTCCAGCCGTTTTCTCAACTTCTTCTTCATTTCATTCTCCTCTCCTTTTGATTCTCTCTCTCTCTCTCTCTCTCTCTCTCTCTCTCTCTCTCTCTCTCTCTCTCTCTCTCTCTCTCTCTCTCTCTCTCTCTCTCTCTCTCTCTCTCTCTCTCTCTCTCTCTCTCTCTCTCTCTCTCTCTCTCTCTCTCTCTCTCTCTCTCTCTCTCTCTCTCTCTCTCTCTCTCTCTCTCTGCAATTCGCCGCCTCTGGATTCAATCGTAGGTGGCATTCGTAGTTCAGCTTCCTTCGTCGCCTCCGATTTCAGACTCGTTGCATTCGGACGGCCTGTGTTCGCTGAAGACGCTCTGGCTTCCTCTCCTACTCAAGGTTAGTATCGGTTTCCTTACTAGTTTTTGTTTTGTTTTTTTTTTTGATTTGTATAGGGTTTAGGATTCTGATTTGCTTCAATTTTGGATATTAAGCAAGGTTGGGATCGTGATCTGTTTGTAATCGTCTCATAGGTCCTAACCTAAATGGTATGTTTGGAAGACAAGTCTGGGACAACTAGCGATATGCCCCAGTTATTAGCTCGTCTTGATGTATGTATGGGTGGAAGAGTCGCCGAGGAGCTCATCTTTGGCCTGGACCATATCACCACAGGAGCAAGTAGCGATCTGCCACAGGCCACAGAACTTGCTCAATATATGGTAATCTCTTGTTCTAACCTTGATATGACACGAGCATTGCTTAGTTTTTTTCCTGGTTTATCAGAAGAAGTTGCCATCGGTTATATGAGTTTTCTGGACTGAGTTCACATGAAATTAGTCTCTGAGTTTTTTAAAGTTACGGGAAGAAGAAATTTCCACGTTTTGGTAATGTATTTTACCTATCGTTGGTAATGATTTGGTTTTAATATGGAAGGTATCGAGCTGTGGGATGAGTGAGGCAATAGGACCAATTCATATAGAATAAAGACCAAGTTCTGAAATGCAATATCTCATCGATTCAGAGGTAGGGAGGGGGAGTTTGTTGATTCAGTTCTTCTAGTTCCTCTGTTTAAATCCCATTACTCCTCAGTCTAGTCATTCATATGGTGGTGGTTGATACTTTATGTTCAGGTTGTGAAACTTCTACGAGAGGCATACGAGCGAGTGAAAGCTCTCTTGAAACAGATTTGTTTGTCAAAAGTATTCTGCTAGTTTCATTTTTTGACTCTTATCAAAACTTTTTTTAATTGATTACTCCAGCATGAGAAGCATCTACACACGTTACCAAACGCATTCTAGAGTATTGAAACGTTAACAGCAGAGGACATAAAGCGTATTCTCCTTCCAAAACAAGAAGGAGAGAAATTAGAGGAGCAACAAGAAGAAGAAGGAGACTTGGTATTGGCCTGGTTAGTCACATCATTCATTCTCCATAAACACACCTTTTTGGGGTGAAAAAGGGAAGGTTCAAAGCTTTTGTACAGAGTAAACCTCCCATAGCTTAAAACATTTCCAGTAGCCTATCTACAACAAAAACAAAAACAGGTAATCTCATGTTATAAATTATTGTAGTTTTTTTTTCAATTTCATTAGCTCATTGTTTCACTTCAACCTGGAACTTCCCATTATCAACCGATGGTGCACTATGTTTTGTATAACTGTCTATTGCTATTTCTTTCGAGCTGATGTTTGAGTTTCTAGCATGTTTATTGTGTGAGGTGACTGATTGTCTTTGATATGTACCTACTTTATAGTGCTAAGAAGTTAAGGAAGTTAAGACTGTCTTCTCCTTATCAACCGATGGTGGTAACACATACTTTATGAGTTGACTGGATTCTCGTTGGACCTATCCCATGGGAGTAAGCTTCTCTTAAACTCAATTTTAATAATTGTCGCCTTTATGAGTTGTTCCTTGTAAATTTCGAAAGATGGACCAAACATCAGATAAAAAGATGGTCACTTCATTCATGGTATCATGCGACTGAATTTTTCATCTTTTGGGTTTTGAAACTACTTAACATGCATTTTCCATTGTTCTCTAATTCTCTTATAATCACTAAGTTAGAGTTTCTGTGTTTTGGGCAGAGGGATATCTAGATACAAGAAGTTGAGGAGCAACAGAAAAAGTATAAAGGAGTAAAGGTGGACATAATCGGAGAGGCGTTTGTTGCTGAGCAGTTTGCTTTTATTTTGACTTCTGTTTCATATTTTTTGTTTTGAAAATACTGATGAAACAAGTGCAGATTTTGTATATCATACTTTGTGTAAACGTTTTTGTTTATTAATAAAATAGTTTCAAATATTTTTTATATAAATTCAATTGATGTAATAATAATAATAATAATAATAAAATATAGTTTGGCTCGGTTTGGCTCGGCTCGGATATAACTATAGCAAAAGAAATTAGCGCTATCATAGATGCAAGATATTATAGCACAACGTAAGTGCTATTATTTATAGTCAACCTATTATAGCTGGGGCAGAAATAGCATTTTCAAAAACGCTATCATATACATACGATGACGTTTTTCGTGTGCTAACAATAGATATTTTTCTTGTAGTGAATCAGTGATCTAAATGGCCAGTTCAGATCAAGTGTTAAGAACATATTAGATGAAGAACTAGATGATGAATCTAAATAAATCAGTTAATCTAACATTCTTTCAAATCCCTAATGAGAATCCCTAACCTAACAAGAGATCTACTCAGACATAGCAATCATAACAGAAAACATAATCAAAGTAGATATCATGAAATAATCAAGGGAATAAGAACATGGGTTCGAAATCAAGTCTCTTTCGAGAACAAGATCAGCCCCTAAAACTCTCTCTAAAAGTGTAGAATAAAACTTAGCCTAACAAGTGGCTGTAAAAACCTAATTATAATGCTAAACACGTTTTGGGGCTTCTTTGTAAATATCAGGAACTTCTGGGTAATTATGCAATTTCTTCATTCTTCATAACTCGCCGAGATGTGTCTGTGTCGCGTCTGCATCGATCGATGCACATAGTGTGTCGATCGATGCAACTGTCAAATATGGGCAGTGAACTCTCCTCTCGGCCAAACACTCCAAAATGCTCCAGAAAACTCCATAATCTCCAATTCCGCTCCAAACATGCATGTACCTAATAAACACCTGAAAAGACTCTAAAACATAATAATAGACTCGATAAATAAAACATATACCATGGTTAAAAATTCTAAAATCCATGGTATATCAAGTTGTCGATTTGGAACATCAGAAGTGTGAATGTGGTGTTTGGGATTACGAAAAGATACCTTGCTCACATGCCATATGCGCTGCACCGGAACTTGGGCTACACATTTCTACCCTTGTATGTCCATCTTACAGAACAAACTATTTGTACGATGCATACTCGCGAAACATCTTACCAAAGAATTTTACTGGCAAAGCTGATCATGACACCATTTGTGTCTTTCCGCCGGAAGAGAGGCGGAAGCCTGAAAGACAAAAGAAGTCGAGGTGGCAATCTATGCTAGAAATCGCCAAGAAGAAGAGCAGTAAACCGCAGAAACTACATAAGCAATATTGTTGTTCGAATTGCAAACAACCAGGCCACAAACAACCTAATTGTCCACAACCTGAGGCTGACTAGAAATGGTTGAAGTCTGATGTGATTTAGGGTTTTCTGAAGTCTAATAAGTGTTTGTGTTCAGTGAAGTCTGATAAATTTTAGGGTTTACTGAAGTTTGATATGTTATAATGAAGAACTGGTTGAAGTCTGATTTTTTTTAGGGTTCACTGAAGTCTGACTTAGTAATTTATTCCAAAAGTCTGATATTGAAACTTGTCTCAATTGTTTGAGTTCTGTTTCATCAAGCATAGTAATAAACATAACTAGGATATGTGCTTAAGTTTGTTACATAACTAAAAACAAGCACAAAAGTAGGCCAAAAGATGGATGTGTTTTTCTTACAACCACAAAAGATATTTCATATGAAAGAAATCCATTGTTTGAGAATCCAAAAGATATCGGCAGTCTATTTCTCACCGTAGGTGTCTAGCAAATCATACTCGGTACGTCTCTCTTCACCTTTTCGCCTGAGTTCAGTCAATATGTCAAAAGCTAGCTTGTCCCTGATTGACTTGATGTTATTATCATAAAGATACTTTGGAAACACCATTCCAAGTGAATGGAACTCGATGAACTTCAAGCATAACACTCCACAGTCACCCGTTTGGTGGTTTTGAGGAAGATCTTCCCTCCCAACAATCGTGTAGGTGTAACGTTCGACGGGATAAGGCCACCCATCAACATCAGCTAGTTTCAAGATGTGCAACGCATAAGGAAACATCTCACAGATTGGTGCCACTGCCGCTCCGACCAACTCATCAGTCTTCGGATTAATGATGTTGTCCCAGACTATTACGTGCCTATCCGGGATAGAAACCATTCTCTTCTGCACTGCTCTTAATAAAATATGGATAGTGTTGACCACAAGTTTTGAAGGAGTGTGTCAATGAAGCACATCCTATCGCTCATGAACCATTCCGGATGGCTGTGTTGGCGAAGCCTCAGCAGATCAACCTCCGCATGAATTTGCTGCATCAAGCCAAGAATGTGTTAATATAAAAAAAAAAAAAACACAACCAGACAGCTTCGAAAGTTAGAATATACAACCAGACTTCTCTGGAAGTCTGTATTTACAGCCAGACTTCTTGCGAAGTCTGAATATACATCCAGACTGGAATGGAATTCTTAATTCATAACCATTGGAGTGATACTGACCGTGTCATTTAGCCACTCCTTTGGAGTGCGAAGATCATAATACCATTAGAGTGATGTGTTCACTTTCCTATTCGGATAACCCCTACAAAGAACAATACGCTTGTTAGACATCGAGTTAAGAGATTAGATATACATACTTACAACCTAAGTAGAGTGTCAACACATACGGCTGTATTTTTTTGTAATCATTAAGTGTCTTCACTTGCATCTTGGTGAGAGCAACACAAGGGTCATATCCTGGTGTAACCTGTGCTTGGACAACATGTTTAACTGGAATCTTCACCTTCTCCTTCTGTTTGACCTGGGTTGCCTTCGTTTGCATATAAACTTCAGCTGCTGCCTGCTTAGTGTCCTGTTTAAACATCCGCGTAGCATCGGAGTCTATGCCCATATCCGACTGTGTAACGATCAAGACACTCGGATCTGAGCTCTCGGTATACTGTGTATATACAATTTGACAACCCATGTTAAACATAATTTTTGATCTACACACAAGAACCAGATTGCACTAGATGTCTTGTAACTAGAATACATCACTGTCAGACTTCTATAGATGTCTGAGTTCACACTTCTATAGATGTCTGACATACGACATCTATAGAAGTCTGATATTCTCAATGCCGACTAAAAATCATACCAAACCATTGAAATATAAGTCTAATGCCACGAATCCATGTTCAAAGCAAATACAAGAACCAAGGGGAAAAAACAAATACGGTTATGCTCATGTGTTTACAATCAAGGATATTCATAAATAAAGACAAGGCTACTTCCCCTCAAGTGATTTCTTCATAAGTCTGCTACTTCTCTTAGGCCCAACGTTCTCTAAGTCTGCTACTGCTACATCATCAATCGTAGTCTGTTTGGTGGCTTTAGAGAGAATGACGGGTTTGTCTGCTGCTTTCTTAGGCTTCGCTTTCCCTGCATGTGCAGGTTCGGGTACCTTCAGTACCACTTTCCTCGGGATCCTCTGAGGCCTTTCCTTTTTCTTTCTTCCTCCCTCTTCATCAACCTCAACAATTACTTTATCTTGATCCTGAAGATCTTCAGCTGGATCTTCTTCATCCTCACCAACTCCGGCCTTCTTCATCTCATCATCAACTGCAACACTTGCATCTTTCTTTTTCTCACTTCCTTTCCTTCCAGTACCAGCTTTCTTCTTCTCATTTCCCTTCTGTCCAGAAGAATCTTTCTTATGGTCTTTCTCCTTCTGTTCAACTCCAACACTTTCTTCCTTCAAATTCTGGACATTCTTGGCAAGATCATCAATTCTGATACCCATCAGACGAAAACCCTCGTTGAAAACATCTACCAATACATCAATCCGAGTTTCAAATGATTTTTGCAAACCCTCAATCATTTGAACAACATCCCCATTCGTAGGACCAGCCTTCCCTACTCTAGGTTTCTGACTAACTACCTCCACCTCTTCTTCCTCATCCTCATCATCAGAAACAACATGTACCAACTTCCTCTTGACTCCCAGAACCTTTCGCTTTTTCTCACCAGCCTCATCCGCAACTTTCTCAGACTTAATCTCAATCTTAACAAGACCTCTACCTTTGATCCTGAACACACCTTCACTTTTCTAGTGTTTAGAACTCCAATGCACAGTCCCTAGCTGTCCAAGGATTGCTTTCACAATGTTCTCAACTTTGTCGTCCTCCTCATCATCGTTGTCCCACTCGGGGAACATGTCATCATATTCCTTGACTACGAAGGTGTTGACGCGGGTCTGCAAATTACAAGTCACATAGCAAAATTAATATAAGCATTTATAATATCAAAATGTCAGACATCATACGAGACTGGGAAAAATGTGTCAGACTTCAGAACAGTCTAAGAAATACTTGTATGCGTAAGGTTTCGTCGACTTTCTTTCGACTCTGTGATCCCCGGTACGCCAGCAATGGTAGGTCTTGGGTATTCAGAAAGGGCTCTCCATAAGTTGTCGCCATAGCTAGATGTTCAATACCTCAGCAAAACCTCCGATCTGATAATTGTTTCCTTCCACGAGTTTTCTGTTTGCCTCCTTAACAGAATCTATTAGAAACTTGAAGGTGAATCGTCCCCATGGATAGGGTTGTAACGATCCTGGAACCATCAGAAGCTTAGCCATGTCACCCCTTGTGGAAGTTGTCCAGTGTTGAGCCTCAATCAAGGTTGCATAGATGGCTAGATAGCCCAGCCATATCCTTTGTTGTGGTTCCCAACCAGCACATATTTTACAAACATCAATTAGTTGCAAAAAACTTGGGCCTAAATCGAAATCCACCCCAAGAAGATCCCACATTGTTCTCATCTGATCAGTATATTGAACGTTAGGGTACTCGTGGTTCTCAATATAGTCGCAGTTGAGTCCGGTTATGGCATGAAACTCATTCAAGGAAAACCTAACTAGATGAACGCCGAGAAGAGACCATATATCATACTTCTTCTTGCAGTCTAACTACAAACAGAGCATGTAGGGCACCATCCTTGAACACCATTTGAAATTTAGGTCATGGAATCTCAAAAAAATCCCAAATTCTGAATCGAGGAGCTGTTGATATTCTCCTGGTAACAGTGCTATTCTAACATCATTTATCAGATCTCTCCTTCCACTAAAGTAGTGTATGCTTTTATCCGGAACCGGTTCATAACCGGCAGTGAACATCCTTTGTAGGAATTCAACATCTTCCATAATGAAAACCTGAACCAACAAGGGCCACACAAATCATACAATCTGAATACTACTAGCCATAAGCCATTTGATGTCAGCCTTACACAATCAGACATCGTATGCCGTCTGGCTACTAATAGTTTTGTAAATATATAGACGAGGAGAAGAGTCGATGAATCTTATCGTCGAAGGTCACCGGCGGAGGAGAGAGAAACCAGATCTAGAATTTAACAAAAACTGAAAGCTTAGCGCAACAACGTTCAAAATAAAGAAGTCAATAACGAATATCCAGACGCCATTTCAGTCTGAGTAACTAAGTCAGACACCATATGCTGTCTGGCTACTATAATAGATGAATCTTACCGTCGAAGGAAAACGACGGAGGAGAAGAGTGAAACAAGATCGGGCCCCAACAAGATCTGGAATTTAGAAAAAAAAAAACAAAAAGCTCAGCGCAAGTACGAGAGATATTCAGACTCCATTTGCAGTCTGAGGCTATAATCAGACTCCATGTGCAGTCTGAGATCTAAAGTCAGATACCATTAGCCCTCTGGTTACTAATAGTTTTACTTAGTTTATGCACGAAAGGAGGAATTGATGAATCTTACCGTCGAAGGTAAGCGGAAGAGCAGAGAGAAACCAGATCTAGAAACGATAGCCAGAAAAAGTTTAAGATGTCGGTCGAGTGGCTTTGAGAGAGAACAGGTTTTTTTTATCTTTCCTGCGAAACTGTAAAAAAAAATATATTTATATATGTCTCATAAGGGGCAGTTAAAACGAGACGGTTTTACCACTAACGGACGGTTTTACCACAGACGTAACTGCCGCGCATTTTTCGTCTCCGTTTTACATAACTCCGCGCATTTAATTTACAAAAAATAACTCTAGGGCATGCAAATGGCCACGTGTCATCACGGACACGCGTCAACAACAGTGGATATCCCCGATATCATATGATAGTTTTAATATTTATTGTTCAGACATCATTTGAAGTCTGAAAACTAATTATTGTAGATTTAAACTCCATACGAAGTCTGAGAAAAATATTTGTTACTCAGACTTCATATGAAGTCTGAGAATATAGTATCTATTATTCAGACATCATATGAAGTCTAGAGACCGAGTTCTTTAGTAGCTTCAAAAGAGGACAATTCGTATATTTGAAATTGGATGATGAATGAAATTGGATGATGAATGAAATTGGATGAAATTCGTCTTATAATACATAAAGTTGTACTTGGATACATAAGACTTATATTACAAGAAACCAAATGCCCTCAAGATAATCGGGACGATAATAACTGAACCAGCAACCATCATATACTCATACTTGGCGCCACGCACTGTCTGGTTAGATGGTTTCTCAGTCAAGAGTTCCTTTAATTGATCTATCTTTGCCTGCGCTTTCTTGATCTCATCGTGCAAGTTGGTAACACAGTCAATTTCAACATAACAAAGGAAGATGTAATCAATTTGTTCACCATGTTGGTCCACACTCAGCTTTGACTCGTGAAACTCCTCCATCATAGCCTCATCCCACCACATTATTATATGGTAGCCACCATCCTATACATCCACATTTTAAATATACATTCATCTTCAAATTCCAAATATATGCTCGAATAAGTCAAAACAAAATAAAACTGGCTACATAACAGAAGCGAAAGACAATTACATCCCAGTTACGACATCCAAAGAATCTTCTTCCCGGATTATCGGCAGTAGTGGATGTTCGCATGACAGGGTCTAGACCGCAGAAACATTTCTTGGGGAATCCATTGCATGAACCAGATCGTTGTTGAAATGTGGAACTGGAGAATGAACTACTACTACTCGAGGTTGGAACCTGACTGAATCGCCCCATCTTGTGTACCATAAAACAAATGTAAACAGTCATATTCCAGACTTCTAAAAGAATCTAATTCAAAAACGAATCCCATTTCAGACTTCTAATAGAGTCTAACTCAAAAACATAAAACCTATCTATTTTTGTTCAGATCTAGACAAAGTACATATGAAAAAATGGGATGACTCGGACTTAAAACCGTATGGATCTAAAATGAGAAATATATAAAAAACCTATTTTTGGTTTAGATCTCGACAAAGTACATATGGAAAAGGGGATGACTCGGACTCAAAACCGTATGGATCTAAAACGAGAAATATATAAAAACCTATTTTTGGTTTAGATCTCGACAAAGTACATATGGAAAAGGGGATGACCCGGACTCAAAACCGTATGGATCTAAAACGAGAAATATATAAAAACCTATCTATTTTTGTTCAGATCTAGACAAAGTACATATGAAAAAGGGGATGACTCGGACTCAAAACCGTATGGATCTAAAACGAGAAATATATAAAAACCTATTTTTGGTTTAGATCTCGACAAAGTACATATGAAAAAGGGGATGACTCAGACTAAAAACCGTAAGGATCTAAAAATAGAAATATATAAAAACCGATTTTTGGTTTAGATCTAAACAAAGTACAAAGAAAAAATGACTTCTTTCGTATAGATCTCAAACTTTTGCAGAAAGAAGAGCTTAGAATACGACGATGGCGGTGTAGGGACTGGCCAGTAGAGACGAAAAAGAGAGATAATTACAAGAATGAAGAAGATGACGACGGCGGTGGCGGTTGAGGGTTTTCAGAGAGTTTTTAGAGAGTGTATAGATAGGGAGTGTGTTTCCGTTTTAGAGAGAGAAATTTGATAAAGATTTTTACGAACTAATGTTGGTAACTTTCGTTTATATATGGGGTAAATTCCCAAGTAGGGTTTAGTACTTGGTCGAGTTTAGTCAGACTTCTTCGGTAGTCTGAAAATCATCTACGTGAATCAGATTAACATGGAAGTCTGATATACCCTAAATCTACTAATTACTACTTAAATACCATCATATTATATAGAAAACTTATAAAAAACATCAAACTCGTTTAATATAGTCACAACCTAACCAGTATATGCAAATGTAACAATATGGATGAAAATTCACAAACCCTCAATCTAACCCTACATATGAAAATACGATATCCAACTTCATATGTTAAGCATAGATCAAGCTACATGGTGTAATTGACTAAAATTTATGTAATTTTAATTTACATATTTCCAAAAGTCTCATGTTTAATTTATGTATCCGAAGTTTCCATATTATGACACATACCTATGAGTATGTAATAATTGTGTTGATGTATTTTTTAAAGACATAATTTATGTAATAATTCAGACTTCTATCAAAGACAATTATTACATACTCATATGTATGTGTCATATTTTGAGAAAAAACAGGAGGAGGGAGTTTGACGATGCTTTCCGAAGAGTAGTCTTACTTGCTAACCGATCATAATATAGATTATTGTCCAACTTCATATTTGATCTTTCTCTGATGTGATTTGTAGGCAGCATCTTTTGGCTGAACTTTCTTTGTACAAAACTCATCTTGAAACCCGATGTGTCGCAATGTAACTCTGGAAAGAAGATACATTGATACCAACACTTCCGTACCCAGGTCTTTATGATAAATCTTGTCTCTATAAGTTGTTTCCTTGTTAAGAGCAACATATTACATTGTTGTATTCGTTGCCGGCATTGTGTATTTGTCAAATCCGTAAGGATTTGAGATTCCTCCGCAATGTATTGATTCTATGGTGGTTTCCGTGATGGTCTTTGTCTCCATAAAAAATCTGTGTGGATTCGTATAAACCATCGAGAAGTCAATGGGTGATGACTTTCGGGAACGACCACAAATCTACATATTAGTTTTGACATAAAATCGGTATGAAATACCAAAATGAGATCGGCATATTTTTCGGACAGAAATTCCATAACTGATGCATGAAGATGTCGGAGATTAATACGATTTTGGAGATGGCCGTGTCGGTTTAGATATATCCAACCACCGTGAGATTGCACATAGAATCTACTTGTCGTAGAAACAAACCGGTTTCCATATAACAAAAGTGATCTTGGATGAGGGTACCATGAGACAAATACAGTGACGATTGTCCATGTAACCATTATCATCCAAAAGATTTGTTTATAGAGAATCATTCCAGAGTCACAACCCGTAGCGGCGAGAATAAGTGGTATCCTTTGACGGCTTGTTAAACGATTAACCGGATTTCGCCCATCGACACCATACCATGTTTATTGAACCGTAAGTTAAGCTAAACTGATAGAAAGGAACAGGACCGGCACCGGAGAAGCCGGCACCGATCGGAGACGAAGAAAGAAACTGTAAACTTTGGCGATCATCTTCTGTATCGCTCAAGTTGAGAGAGAAAAAGACGGTTTATTAACACTCTTACTATTAGATTTATTGTGTGTTTTGATCATATTTAATTTATTTTAATTATTCAATAAAATTTGGTTTATAAAATTGTTTAGTCCCCACTACAAAACAAGAGTTGATAATTTATGTTGTTTTTTTCTGAAGAAGAGTTTGTCGTCTCTTAATCTGTAATAAAGAAATTATGAAATAAATTGACACACATACTTTGACACACACAAAGAGACACATTAACACATAAATATACAATTTGACACAAACACACTTTGATATTTCAACACACACACAATACACACACAAACAGACACATTAACGCACAAACAAACAGTTTGACATAGACACACTTTGATACTTCAACACACAGACTTTGACACACACAAACAAACACATTAACGTACAAACGAACAGTTTGACACAGACACACTTTGATATTTCAATACACACACAAACACACACAAATAGACACATTAATGCAAAAACAGACAGTTTCACACATACACACTTTGATATTTCAACACACACTTTGACATACACAAACAGACACATCACAAACAAACAGTTTGACACATACACACTTTGATACTTCAACACACACACATACAAACATATTTTAACACACACACTTCTACACATCCTCTTCACGTGACGACATCTTCGTATTTTAGAATCTAGAGCAAATCCTCCAAAGCAAAAACAATTTAAATCCTAAAACCCTAAAACAGTGCAACAATTGAATCAAACAGTCCACAACGCATAAACATATAGTGAACCCTAAAATCATAATCCAAATCAGTATAAAGCACATTCATTCACTGAATCAAATATATTCATTGTCTACTGAATGAGCGATAAGAACGGAAAAACTTGTCGAATCCATCACAAATTCAGAAGACTCAAGGATGCTTATTGAAAACAAATCTTAGACTGCGGGAAGAGGACGTCTCGTAGCGACGACGATGTAGCGATAACGTAATAGCGACGAGGGCATAGCGACAACGTCGTAGCGATGACGGATCGATAATGAAAGAGCACAGAGATGGCGACGAAGGCTGCGGTTGGGACGAAAATGGAAAAAGGCAGAAATGGTTGAATAAGAGCTTCATCCCGAAATTATTAGGGTACATTAATTTTGGTCTTTTTCCACTTAAATGAATGCTCTTTTTGCCCATTTCATTTCTTGCTGCCAATTTTGTGAAACTACCCATTCATTATTGAGATTTGCCCTATAAATTATGTCTTACGTCAGAATGCAATATATAAGAATCAAAATGCCTCATGAAAATATCACGCATTTCCCATGCAAAGCATAGCAACTATGGAATTATATAAAGTTACATATAGTGACATATCTCTAGCTACTTATTATTCTAGAAAAAAAGTAAAATAGACAAAACTAGTTTGAAAAAAGAATTAGCATAAAATACTTACGAATATAGAAAAATCTGCGGATAATTTGTAACAGTTTCTACAATTTCGAGATCGCAATAAGATCAATGTGTGAATCAAATAATCTGAATCTTTGGACAATTATAATTGAGAATCAATTCTGAATAGACATCCAAATAGGGTTAAAAAATGCCATTCGAATTTGATTTAATTTATTTTAGCTTAACTTTAAAGCTAAGAACAAAATAAAGACAAAGCACTAACAAAATGGAAAGAACAATTTTTTTTGTGTGAAAATGAGAATGTTTTCTCACAAAAATCTCACACTATATATAGACCACTAAATTTAATCTAAAAACACACACAAACACAACAAATACAAACAGAAAAAAAAAAACTAACCTTTTCTTTACCACAATGCAGTGCTACAAAACCCACGACAAAGAGTGCTACGATGTGACTAAAGCCCACAACCACCAGGGTTACGGCCAGAACCACCAGGGATACGGCCAGAACCACCAGGGTTACGGCCAGAACCACCAGAGTTATGGCCAAACTCAGACCCATGGCCACGGTGGATTCGTTGATGGCCAAACTTACCCAGGACACGTTCGTAACCCAACTCTGAACCACCACAATCACAGTGGATTTGTTGATGGCCAGACATATCCCGGAAATGTGCATAAACCAACTTTGAACCAGCACAGCCACGGTGGATTCGTTGATGGCCAGACATATCCAGGAAATGTGCATAAACCATCTTTGAACCAGCAAAGCCACGGTGGATTCGTTGATGGCCAGACTTATCCAGGACATGTGCATAAACCACACCATAGCCATGGTGGATTCGTTGACCACCATAGCCACGGTGGATTCGTTGATGGCCAAACTTATCCAGGACATGTGCATAAACCACACCATAGCCATGGAGAAAAGAAACATAGGAAGAAGAATAACAAGGGTGGATGTGGCAGTGGGAATGAGAGCGGAAGCGGCAGCGACAGTGACTAAATCAAACGCTTTCGTTGAAGTGATGCTTATTAAAGAGACAATGCAAAGTAACTGTGTATTACCTAAAATAAAACAAAAACCCACTTTATATGTGGTTGTTGTTGTAATGGCCCAAAACCATGGCCCAAAATTTCTTTTGAAAATGAGGGAAAAAGCCCAGCCCATTAGCCAAGCCCATTTCCTTTTTCTAAAACCCTAGCCCCTAGCCTATAAATACCAGCCCCTAGCCTTCTAAAAACCTATTTCTTTTCTCTGCTGCGAAGCCCTGTCGGAGTACGGAGTTGACCAAAGCCCTAGAAGCCACTATTCGCGTTTTCAAGCCTCCCCTTCGATCCAGGTAACATTCGAACCCGTAGATCTGAGTTTTCAAAACCCGAAACCTGTTTTCAAGCGTTTTCTAAAAAATATCCCGAATCCCGAGAAACCGAGCATACCACCGTGACCGCCTCGACGAGACGAAGCCGGAGCCGCCGACCGATCGCCGATCAGCCGCCGCACGCGCCCACACGCGCCCACACGCGCCGGAGGGGAGTCGGGCGCGTGAGATCCACGCGCGCCGGAGGAGCCGACGCGCCGGAGCCCACGCGCCGCCACCGGAGCCGCCCGCCGCCGTCACGCGCCGCCGCCGTCCGCCGCCCGGAGCCGCCGCCGTCGCCGGAGATCCGCCGGAGCGCCGCCGCCGTCCGCCGACCGGAGCCGCCGTCGCCGTCGCCGGAGCCGCCGTCGCCGACCGTTGACCGCCGCCGTTGACCACCGGTCCGGTTTGGTTGGTCCGGTTCGGTTTAATCCCAAATTCGATTTTGATTTCCGGTTCAATCTAATTGACTTCGGTTTAGCCGGTTTTCTTAAATCGATTTTGATTTCCGGTTTAGCCAACCCGGTTTCCAATTGATTTTGATTTCAATTTCGATTCGGTTCGAACCGGATTAGGTTTTAAACTACCAAACTTCTTTCTTTCGTATCTAGCCCGTCTTAGATCCGTTTTGAGTGATTCAAAAGCCTAAGTTGATCTATTTCTCGCCCTCTTTCCAGATCTGTCGTCCGTTCGGTCTCATGAGCTTCCTAAATTACGAAAATGCCCTTCTTTGGCTAAGGTGAGGATCGGTTCTTGACCCTTGCTTGCCTATTCGATTCCGGACGATAGTCCTTAGTTAATATTATCTTTCCCTAGGTAGTGTAGGGCAGTCATATGCGCATGATGTGATTGATTGTGGAACTTAGAATGCTAGGTTATCGCTTAAACCGAAAACGTTGTTTGTGTGTGATGGACTCGTATTCTCTTAGAACTGTGGTAGGGCCCCCGAAAGGGTGTTTGGTGGCGGCTTGCGTATAACGAGTTTGGTACGCAACCCTTGTGTCGTCGGAAGGGGGTTTTGGCGAGCCCCCCGAGAGAAATAAATTTGGGCGCTGGAGCCAATGGCGGGCTTCGGTTTCCCTGGGAATTGTTTGCGCTTCGTGCGGAGTAGATGTCCTTCGGGACGTAGGTTGTGTGGTGAAAGCCTTCGGGTGATGATTGTTGATTGCAAGATTCTATTAGCCTAGGACTTGTGATTCGTTGTTGTGTAGTGTAAGCTGGGATCGCGGGTTCCCTAAATCCGCCCCTCGCTGGGTAATTGTGTTTGAAACAATTACTCAGACCTCCTTTCCCTTTTTCCCCTGCCCCCGTTTTCTTGCAGGTCCGGATGCGGGATTGATTCGATCGGGTGATGACATTGGTGTATTTGAGTCCGAAGAGAGCGCCGGGTCCTGGGACAAGTTGAGTGACATCCCGGTTGGACCAGAATGGGCTCCACGGGTGTCCTAACGCCGCGTCTCCGGTTTAACCGGGAGGCGGGTGTTACAATTTGGTATCAGAGCCTAGGTTAAGATCTCCCAGTCCTATCCTGATTTCAATCTTTTCCAAAGCGTTTGCAAATTTTTTTTTAATAGATACGTTGTGAAAACCTTTTCAAACACCAATATGCATTGCTGATTATCTCCTGTGGTGACCTCTCTTAGTATCTAATTTTTGCAGTATGTCTTCTGATTCGAGTTCTGATTCGGGGTCCGAGTGGACACCAAGCCCCACCAGTGTCTTGCGCAACCGTGTTTCGACTAAGGCAGAACCACCAAGGCAGAGGAGACGTCTCACGATCGGGGCCACAGCCGCGACTCCGAGACTCGTCCGATCACCCACCCCACACCCTAGAGGTAGATTTGATTTTCCGCCAGTTGGGACTTTTACGAGACCAGTGAGAGGCAGAGGGCGACCGCGGAAGACGCCTATCGTTGTTTCAGCAGCACCTGTGGACCCAGTAGAGCCACCTATTGCGAGAAGGCCAGGGAAGGAGCATGTAGTTGAGGAGAGCCATCCGGATCCGCCAGCTCATGTGTGCTTCATGACTGTGCGACCTTCAGCCCAGTGTGACCCGGATTTCCAGGACCGGAGGCCAGGAGCGGCACCACGGGCAGACGACGCCCCGGGATCGTCGACCATGAGGCCACCGGCGCAGGCACCCCCTCGGGACGTCCCCCGACCGTTCCAGATGGTGGGTATGAGTGTGCAGGAGTACCTAGATGCATTTATCCTTAGGGCCGACTGCACCTATCCCCGATCCCCGGCCCATCTGATGACCATGTTTATGAGTGGACTGTTACCGGAGATCCGTCAAGCGATGACAGATGGGAGTGAGTACGGAGAGTACGGGCTGGTTGAGATGGCTGCTAGATATGCAGAGGCGGTGGAGCGGAACCAGATGGATCCAGCGTATCGACAGTGGATGAGAGAAGGGCGTCAGAGAGATGAGGATACCCGGCGACGTGTAATGGCCGAGCAGCAGGCCACTTGGAACAAGGAGCTGCGACGGAGATAGGAGATTGCAGATCGTGACTGGATGAGTGAGCAGAAGCTCGCCTTAGCCCGGTCCCGAGAGAGGTTTGAGCGGCAGCGGGCAGAGTGGGCACAGCAGCAGGCCACCTGGGAGCAGGAGCGAGAGCAGAGGAGGCAGCAGAGGCAGGAAGATCGGGACTACGCTTGGTTGGACCAGCAGATGAACATACCGGAGCAGGGACCAGATGGGTTCAATCAGCAGCAGGCTACACAGAGTCCAGAGCATACGGCAGCAACACCCGTGATCACCATCTCAGATTCAGAGCCAGAGCCAGACTCAGACCCGTCAGAGGATGAGGATGCGTCAGGACAGTTGTATCATGGCGACCAGGACCTCGAGCACCGGACCCCGGGATCGCCAAGTGGCTAGAGTCAGGAGACTTAGGAGTTGTTAGGAGTAGGGCGTTTTATTTATTATTTAGTTGGTGTTGGTTTTGAGTTCCTTTCTTTTCCGCGGTTTCGCGTAGTCAGCTTGTTTTCATTCCATTCATTCAGACCTTTGTAGCCCTACGCCGATTGGTCTATTTATTCATTATTTTATTCAATCGTGCCTTTCCGTTCGGACGTTCCGTAGTCATTTCAGCTCCTCCCAATGTTAGAACCCTTGAGTTCGGTTGCGACCGGGAAGCCGAGTCCTTCAGAATTCGGGACGAATTCTTTTCAAGGGGGGGAGAATTGTAATGGCCCAAAACCATGGCCCAAAATTTCTTTTGAAAATGAGGAAAAAAGCCCAGCCCATTAGCCAAGCCCATTTCCTTTTTCTAAAACCCTAGCCCCTAGCCTATAAATACCAGCCCCTAGCCTCCTAAAAACCTATTTCTTTTCTCTGCTGCGAAGCCCTGTCGGAGTACGGAGTTGACCAAAGCCCTAGAAGCCACTATTCGCGTTTTCAAGCCTCCCCTTCGATCCAGGTAACATTCGAACCCGTAGATCTGAGTTTTCAAAACCCGAAACCTGTTTTCAAGCGTTTTCTAAAAAATATCCCGAATCCCGAGAAACCGAGCATACCACCGTGACCGCCTCGACGAGACGAAGCCGGAGCCGCCGACCGATCGCCGATCAGCCGCCGCACGCGCCCACACGCGCCCACACGCGCCGGAGGGGAGTCGGGCGCGTGAGATCCACGCGCGCCGGAGGAGCCGACGCGCCGGAGCCCACGCGCCGCCACCGGAGCCGCCCGCCGCCGTCACGCGCCGCCGCCATCCGCCGCCCGGAGCCGCCGCCGTCGCCGGAGATCCGCCGGAGCGCCGCCGCCGTCCGCCGACCGGAGCCGCCGTCACCGTCGCCGGAGCCGCCGTCGCCGACCGTTGACCGCCGCCGTTGACCACCGGTCCGGTTTGGTTGGTCCGGTTCGGTTTAATCCCAAATTCGATTTTGATTTCCGGTTCAATCTAATTGACTTCGGTTTAGCCGGTTTTCTTAAATCGATTTTGATTTCCGGTTTAGCCAACCCGGTTTCCAATTGATTTTGATTTCAATTTCGATTCGGTTCGAACCGGATTAGGTTTTAAACTACCAAACTTCTTTCTTTCGTATCTAGCCCGTCTTAGATCCGTTTTGAGTGATTCAAAAGCCTAAGTTGATCTATTTCTCGCCCTCTTTCCAGATCTGTCGTCCGTTCGGTCTCATGAGCTTCCTAAATTACGAAAATGCCCTTCTTTGGCTAAGGTGAGGATCGGTTCTTGACCCTTGCTTGCCTATTCGATTCCGGACGATAGTCCTTAGTTAATATTATCTTTCCCTAGGTAGTGTAGGGCAGTCATATGCGCATGATGTGATTGATTGTGGAACTTAGAATGCTAGGTTATCGCTTAAACCGAAAACGTTGTTTGTGTGTGATGGACTCGTATTCTCTTAGAACTGTGGTAGGGCCCCCGAAAGGGTGTTTGGTGGCGGCTTGCGTATAACGAGTTTGGTACGCAACCCTTGTGTCGTCGGAAGGGGGTTTTGGCGAGCCCCCCGAGAGAAATAAATTTGGGCGCTGGAGCCAATGGCGGGCTTCGGTTTCCCTGGGAATTGTTTGCGCTTCGTGCGGAGTAGATGTCCTTCGGGACGTAGGTTGTGTGGTGAAAGCCTTCGGGTGATGATTGTTGATTGCAAGATTCTATTAGCCTAGGACTTGTGATTCGTTGTTGTGTAGTGTAAGCTGGGATCGCGGGTTCCCTAAATCCGCCCCTCGCTGGGTAATTGTGTTTGAAACAATTACTCAGACCTCCTTTCCCTTTTTCCCCTGCCCCCGTTTTCTTGCAGGTCCGGATGCGGGATTGATTCGATCGGGTGATGACATTGGTGTATTTGAGTCCGAAGAGAGCGCCGGGTCCTGGGACAAGTTGAGTGACATCCCGGTTGGACCAGAATGGGCTCCACGGGTGTCCTAACGCCGCGTCTCCGGTTTAACCGGGAGGCGGGTGTTACAGTTGTCTTGTAAGCTTCACTACTATAAGATCACCTTTTATACTTTTTGTTCACTCAATGCCGAATTGGTTGCATTATACTAAACACAAAGGACGAAAGCCTAAGGCTAACAAGCAAAGCGTAGCTAAGCTTTTTTTTTTTTGTTTGTCAACGCCTAGCTAAGCTAAGAGCAGGTCCAACAGCGAGACCCACCCCGTCTCTTACCCAAAAAAAATAATAAAATAATGTGGGTCCCACGTGGGGCCCACATTTTTTTAATAAACCGTCTCTTAAATAAGAGACGCATCTTGTGTCCGTCTCGCCACGTGTCAGATTCCGGTTGGTCGCTTTTTTTTAATTTTTTTTTTTTTGGCATTTGTAAAAAAAAAAAATAATAATAATTAAAAAACATTTTTAAGTGACTTACCTGGAGTACGCCGATGTAGCTGCTCTAAGAGGCACAATAAACTAATGTAATGACCCTAATAGCCTTTTTTTGCTTGTGTTATCATGAAAATAATAATAATTTAACAATTCTGATAAATGAGAAAGCGAACTCATCACTAACAGTTTTTTTTCTTCTTGTGTTAATTAGTTGAGAAAATGTATAAAATATCACAAAAAATCTACCTTGTCATAAATATAACACCAAAGAAAATAATTCACATTTTTAACATTATTTTGATTATAAAAACTTTTATAACATTATAAAATTTAGGGTTTAGAGTTTATTTATTTAGGGTTAGAGTCTATTATTTAGAGTGTAGGGTTTAGTATTTAAAATTAGGTTTAAGGTTAATTTAGTCTTATCGCTTTAATAAATAATATTTTGTGATTTTTTCTCCTTGTTGCTATATTTGTGACAATGCATATTTTTGTGATATTTTTGCAATTTGCCCTAATTAGATTTCAAGTGAATAGGATTCGGCAATGGTAATCGATAAAATTTCATACTATTTAATTGATTTTAATTTAGTTTTATATATTTGAGTTTTCAAACAATATCTCTAATTTTGGAAATGTTAAAAATGGCAGAAGAGTTCTCGATTGAGGAGGATGAAGATGACGAGAGACAGAGAGAGATTCAGTCGAGCAAGCAGAGGGAAAAAAAATTCTTATTCTCATTTAAAATGAACAGTGATACAATGTACAAGCTTATATACAACTAAACACTTGATTAAATAGACTAACCAACATATTGAAAGGTAAATGGAAGCCCAACAATAGTTTGTTGATTGTCTAACCATCAATCCAATCGGCCTTTTCTGTTAAATCAACAACTCATAATATTCAATTTGATTTCAAAATTTCCCCAAGTTCGACACTAATCTATGGTTCATGATTGATCTTCCTACACAAAATTAATCATTCTTTGCGATTAACATGTATGAATTTTGTTGAGAAAAAGGCAAAAGTAAGATTCCTTGTTTTTAGGTCAACAACAGTCTCATTTTATTAATTAAACTAAGACAAAAGTTCTAGGTCTTGAAGAGCTTTCTTAGCTAAAGAATCAGCTAACACATTAGATGTTCTAAGGATAAAATGAAAATCATTTGAGAGAAAATCCAGCGCGATTGCGTAAATGTCTACGAGATAATTAGAGATGTCTACTCTTTCTCCCCTTGTTTTCATTATATTAATTGAAGTTTGGGAATATGAGTAAAACTGTACCCGTAACAGTTCTCTCGCTTTTGCTTCTTTCATACCTTGGAAGTATTGCCCATGCCTCCCCTTCTAGAGTTGACGAGATGAAAGGAATAGAGCCTCTGAACTCAAACAATAAATCATCCGTATTATAACACGGTAAATACATCCCATTCCACAAAGAAGTGAATTTGATTTCCATGAAGCTAATAGATTTAAGCTATCTAGAACTCTTCTTTGTACTGAATAATCCGATTCCTTCGATTGATTGAATGAAAGAAAGAACAACTTGAATGTATGAATGAATTACGATCTCATAGTGAAGGTAAAGCATTCATCGATCTCATAGCGATCGTAAGCAAAGTCTCATACGACTCTACACTTAACAATTCAAGCATAAAAGAAATGAGCTCTGATCAGTTGTCTTATTTATATCCTGATCTTCCTGAGCTTCAGTTTCGAGCTTCACTCAACGGCAAAGCCTCCTGTTGAGTCAGAGTCTTTGCCTTTTCCCTCCTTAATCACTTCTTCAGCCAAACGGTCCTCCTCTTTGTCTATCTCCACCTCCAGCTGATCCTTCAATCCTGCTCCTCTCAGCCTCTTTCTATAGTATGCTTTATGGTATCTATCAATATCCCTCCCATCCAAATCAAGCTTGCCCTCAAGCTTGAATGAGGGAAACAAGTTGATGAACTCCTTAGCAATCATCCAAGAGTTATCAAGAGAGATACGGCCCTGCCATTTAATTAAGAGCTCCAACTCTCCCACCTCATTATGGCGCTTCTCCAATACATCCTCATGAAACATAAATATCTCAGACTCAGGTAAGCAAGTAAGGGGTAACGTAGTACAAACATCATGATTTTCCAAGGCCTTCTTAAGGTGAGAAATATGAAACACAGGGTGTATCCTCGACCCTTCAGGTAAAGCAAGACGATATGCAGTGTTACCCACTCTGGCCAATACTCTATACGGTCCATAGAACTTAGCAGCAAGTTTTGGACATAAACGTTTAGAGACTGACTGTTGACGATACGGCCGGAGTTTCAAGTAAACTATATCATTAACCTCCAAGACTACATTCCTCCGATGTTTATCTGCTTGTGCCTTCATAATCTGTTGAGCCCTTTCCAAACTAATCTTCAACTGGGCTAACATTTTATCTCGTTCCAACAATGCTTGTTCCAACTCAAAGTTAGCAGTGAAACCACGTTCAAAAGACATAATTGTTGGAGGATCTCTTCCATAAACCACCTTGAAAGGTGTGGTTTGAATGGACTTGTGATATGTGGTATTATACCATAACTCCGCCCATGTTAAATACTGATGCCAAGTACGTGGATGGACTGACGCGATGCACCGCATGCCAAGTACGTGGATGGACTGTAAACGGGTGTTTCAGCGACAGAAAGTGGGCATATTTGCTCAAACGGTCCACCACCACAAATATGACGTTGATTCCATTGGATGTAGGCAATACCTCGATGAAATCCATGCTGATATCCTCCCAGATACGGCCAGGAATGGGTAAAGGCTGAATTAAACCAGCAGGTGATAGGGTAGAGTGTTTGTGAGTTTGGCAAATTACACACTCAGAAACGTACTCTTGAATGCGTTTCTGCATTCTATTCCAATAAAACACTTGCTGAACTCGCTTTAGTGTCTTAAGAACTCCATAATGACCACCAGCCTTACTATCATGTGCCTCAGACAATATCAACGGAATAAACTGAGAGCTACGAGGAATAACCAACCGATGTTTGGAAAAAAGTTTCCCATCGATAAGCTGATAACGAGTGGATACAAGGGACCCATTCTGTAACTTCTTAACAATACCCTGTATTCCCACATCCTCTGCTATTTCCTTGTATAAGTCCTGTAACTGAATCACAGCCGGAATTGTCAAAGCCAGCAACAAAGTAGACATAGACAGACTACGAGATAATCCATCCGCAGCACGGTTCTCACACCCAGGCTTATAAAATATGTCAAAATCAAAGCCAAGAAACTTCGTTAACCACTTCTGATACTCAAGATTCACCTCTTTCTGCTCCAAAAGATACTTCAAACTATGCTGGCCTGTATTCACCACAAATTTCCGACCCATTAAGTAGTGTTTCCACTTTATAACCGCCATCACAATTGCCATCAACTCCCGTTCATACGTTGGTTTAAGATGTTCTCGTGCAGATAAAGCATAGCTAAAGAAAGCAATTGGATTTTTATCTTGCATGAGAACTGCTCCAAGACCAAACCCCGAAGCATCATATTCATTGATAAAAAGTTTATCAAAGTCAGGCATAGACAGAACAGGCGCCTCCACCATAGCTTTCTTCAGACTCTCAAACGAATGTTGAGCCTCTTCTGTCCACACAAAACTGTTCTTTTTCAGCAATGAAGTCAAAGGAAGAGCTAACAAGCCATAATGTTTGACAAAACGGCGATAATACCCTGTTAACCCCAAGAATCCACGCATCTGTTTCACATTCACTGGTGTAGGCCAAACTGCCATAGCTTCAGTCTTCTTAATATCAGTAGCAACTCCTTTCTCTGATATTATGTGACCCAAGTACTCCACTTGGTTAACCCCAAACAAACACTTCTTCAAATTGGCATACAGTTCATGTTCTCTCAACGTTTGTAACACTTGTTGAAGATGATCCAAATGTTGATTGATATCTGAACTGTATACCAAAATATCATCAAAGAAGACTAGAACAAACTTCCTCATAAAGGGTTTGAAGATTTTGTTCATCAAAGCCTGAAAAGTTGTAGGTGCATTAGTAAGCCCAAAAGGCATTACCAGAAATTCATAATGGCCTTCAACTGTTCTAAAGGCTGTCTTCTTAATATCCTCTTCATTCATGCGGATCTGATGATACCCTGATCACAGATCAAGCTTGGAAAAAACTTTGGCACCGTGTAACTCATCTAAAAGCTGATCAATAACCGGTATGGGATATTTATCTGGCACTGTAGCTCTATTAAGGGCTCTGTAATCTACACAAAATCTGTAGGAGCCATCCTTTCCCCTTGCCTTCTATTTACGATGATAAATAACCTACTTAACTCAGTGGTTAGAGTATTGCTTTCATTTCTGAGCAGTTTTTTTCACTCATATATAACTATCAAATTCCTTTTATTAAGATAAACCCGAAAGATAAATATATATATATATATATATATATATATATATTCCATTTTTAACTTATTCGTCTAGAAGAAACGGAATAGTCAAAATAAACGTTTATGTTTCAATGAATCGCACGTAGAGATATTGATAAAACACATAGAGTTAATGGTATTTCATAATTAATCGCTTGGGCAGCAGCTCGCAGACCACCTAAAAAAGAATATTTATCAAATTCGTGAAAAAAGCCGATTGTCTGGGAAATCCTTCAAGAAGTTATGCAGGGGCATCCCGTATTACTGAATAGAGCACCTACTCTACATAGATTAGGCTTCTTGTTTAGGCAGTTCGTACCATCCATACATAGTGTTTTGATCTAAGATTTGAATTCTTCCATGTTTCAGTAGTAGCATATTGTTCCATGGACACTTAATTACTTAATATTTCCATGTTTCTATTACTAAGAGTTTCTAATATTAATAATATAATATTAATATGATTAATAACTAGTAATTTTTTTATTTTTTTTATCGGGGCGATAATTCTGAAAAGATAGATTTCCTATCTTTTCTTTCATCTCGGGTGAAATACGATCGGGGGGGGGGGGGGCTAATTCAAATTGCTCTACTATAATAATCTACTTTATTCAAATTGAATTTATTTAAATTTGAATAAAGTAGAAGGGGGCGCATTCTAGGGACTGGTGCTTGGTCTGATAATACCAGAGTGTAGCATGTCATGAACCATCTGTTCCATCACCACCTTAGTAGCGTGTGGGTATCGATAGGGACGGACAGAAACAGTAGCTACCCCTGGTGTAAGGACAATAGAATGTTCCTGACCTCTAATAGGAGGTAATGTTGTTGGAAGATCAAAAACATCCTTGAGCTGTGCTAACAATTCCGAAAGTCCTTGAGAAATTTCTGGTAATGGCGATGCAGTCAAGTCATTCGAGAACAACACTACTCTTCTTGTATTCGAAGTGTCTTGAAATGACTTGAAAGAGAGTCCCTGGCAATGTAATTCTTTGTCTCCACACAATGTCACTGGAACTCCCTGATAGGTAAATGAGAGCTCCTGAGATCTCCAATCCATCTCGCATTTACCTAACGTTTCTAGCCATTGAACACCCAATATTACATCGACATTTCCCAGTTCTAGAGAGATGAAATCGGAGGTGAAATCAGTGTGATTTAGTTGGATTGTGACACCACGACACAGACCATGGGCATGTACAGATTCCTCAACAGCACCTCAAGACTGCTAGCTGCAGAAAGTTTCAAACGCAGTCTCTGCACAATTTTAGGAGAAATAAAATTGTGCGAAGCTCCACTATCGAGAATAACGACCACCTCTCTCTGATTGATCCACCCACAAATTTTCATAGTTTTAGGTGAATCAACCCCCATGAATGAATAGAATGACAGAGTTCTCAACTCTTGCTCCTGTAAACACAAAATGTCTTCCTCCGGATCCTCTTCTACTACTTCCATCTCAATACCATGAACCACAGTCATCACCCTGAGAGATTTATTAGGACAATCATGAGACCTTGACCACGGTCCTTTACACTTAAAGCACAACCGATCTCGTCTTAATGCATCTAACTCCGCATCACTAAGCTTCTGTCGAGGACGAATCAACAGTTGTTGCTGATTTTTTTAACCTTCTTTGTGTACTACAGTGTCACCCTTAGACTTATCAGTTTGCGTTCTATAAGGAACAAGCTGATTAGTCTGACGAGGGATGTAAGTAGACCGCGACTGTGCACCCTTTGTTACTGGCATCACAGTTCCACTCATAACCTTGCAGAAAGCACTCGACTCCATCTTAAGAACTGCTGCAATGAAGTTAGACAACCCCTTAGGATCCTTCATTCTAATAACTTCTTTCATCTCTTGATTCAACCCAGAGTAAAAGATCTTCTCCAAATGTCTGTCTTCCAAACCTGAAACCTGAGCTGACAGATCTTCAAATTCAGAGATATAATCAGATACTGAACCAGTTTGAGAAATAGAGAACAGTCTGGTACTAGTTTCATCATCAATAGATTCCAAAAATCGCAGCACTAATCTCTGTTTGAAATCTTCCCAACTGTGAAATCCACCTCTTCTCATTACCCAGGCGAACCACTTCTTAACCTTTCCTTCTACACACAGAGCAATCATGTCCAACCTGACAAGGCCTATCCCGGCCATAGGGCCGGAACGGATTGCCACTACTTAACCGATTTCATCTTGAGGTTTCTTAAGAACCTCAAGTCCATTTTAGTCATACTTAAACGTTTTTCCATTTCATTCATTCAACAAATTCGATTCATAATAAAGACTAAGGCAAAATAGACATTTTATTAATAAGTAAAAGGTACCAAATACAATGTAGTTCACACGCATTATGCTAATAAGTATTCGGTCCTAGAACAATGTCTACCCAACTAACACCACTCGCTCCAAGTCTTGTCCGCGCCTAGGTTTGATCATCATCATGATCACCTGAAAGTCAAACAAGTTCGTGAGATTTCCATATTCGTTTATAATCGTTTTCATGCACCCTAACATTTATATTCTATATGATCCCACAAACTTTATATTATACAAGCAATACTAACATTCCTATAATTCCGTTCTTATAAGTCGCTTAGTCCATACACGTTCATAAACCGCGACCGCAACTTGGCCCATGGTAATGAGCGTGCGTCCGCGGTAAGTCCGGAAGGTCATATGCGCATGTACCGAAGGTTTTGATCACACGCGGGTTTATGCCGGACGAGTGCTGGCGCGTAAGCATGACCGCATGGCCGTAGCGCATGTCCGTGTCGATTGTACCGCGTGATCTCACGCTTGACCTTACGGTCGCGTGAACTGATCGTAGCGGATGTATCGTCGGGACAGCGACGATCCTTACGGTCGCGATACACGTCCGCGAGCGTCTGTACCGAGCCCGTCATGCGTACGGTCGTGGTCGGGTTGCATATCCGCGAACGGATGCAACTGTTCGGACGGACAGACGCGATCGTTCCGCGGACGGTTGCGATCGGTCCTTGCGTCCATTCGATCGACCACGGCCCTAAGTCCACACGCGACCATCCTTAGACGGTTCGCGATAGGCGTACATGGCTTGGGTTCGATTGACGAGCGATTATACTTAGCGGTCCGACGAACTCTTCTCGGTTCGATAGCGCGCTGGCCGATCACGTCTTGGCTTCTCGGTTCTCGGTCAACCGTCCACTTGACGTGCCGTTAAACCGTTCGAAGCGACCGTGATCCTTGGGCCATGTCACGCTTGGACTCGCTTGTATCCGCACGCAATCTTCACCACGACCAAGGCCTTAAGGCCGGTCGTGCATAAGGATTTCAGCGCTTAATAGAAAGAAGAAAAGAGAGAAATCCGGCCTAAGTACAACCGGCCATTGGCCTTCACGGTTTGGCCAAGGCCGCGATGAATAGACTCGGATTCTAACCTTAGAAACGGTTGCGGTTTTGCCATGAGTAGCCGATGCCTCTCCAGCCATCTTTGCTCCTCTTCTTGCGCTTTAAACCACCACCAAGATCTCCTTAAACCGCCGGCCTTTCCCCTTGAAATCCGGCTTCTCTCTCTCTCTCTAAACTCTCTCTTTTGGCCTTTGCCTTTTTGGGAGAATTCTTATGTGTTTTGTGCCTTCTAGGCGTGCGCAAAAATGAACAAGGGAAGGCCTATTTATAGGCTCTTCCATGCGCCAACTACCAAGGGGAGAGAGGTGTGAGTTGTGGACCGAATGGGTGCAACACTTGGTGGTACCCATTCGCTTGGTAACCGCTAGTCAGCTAGTGTCACTAGCTGACCTAGCTGGCCCAAGAGCTTAACACTCCGGCCAGCTGAGTTGAGCTGGTTGCCAGCTGACCTAGCTAGCCAGCTGGACTGTTCAGCTCAGCTAAGCTGACTTCCTCACTCCTACACTTAGCTGAGCTCCTTCCAGCTGAGTCTCAGCTCTAAACGCCTATGGGACACTTGGTTTAGTATCTCCGGACTTCCCGTTCACGTTTTCTGGTCCCATGGCCGTCCCATCTTCCTTAGGCCGGTTGGGGGATACTACAAGTCTCCCCCCCTTGAAATGGATTCGTCCCCGAATCCGCGTCAAGGTTTTTTTACCACTCTGGATAGTCGGCCTTCATCCGATTCTCAGTTTCACAAGTAATCTCCTTGATCCCGTTATGGATCCATTCCACTTTGACCATTTGCACCTCTTTCTTCCGGGTTGCTTTTTCCATCCTATCTAGGATTCGGAGTGGTCGGATTTCGATGGTCAAGTTTGGCCTAAGTTCTCTTGGAATCTCAGGTTCAACCTTGTCTTGATCCCCTAGACATTTGCGCAACTATGAGACATGGAACACATTGTGAAATGCGTCCATCTCACTTGGAAAGTCTAACTTATAGGCGACCGCTCCAACCCGTTCAATGATTCGGAACGGTCCCAAATATCTGGGATCAAGCTTACCACGCTTGGAAACCCTGGCCCGACCCTTGAAAGTGATCATCTTCAAGTAGACTTGGTCGCCTACTTCAAACTCAAGGTCCTTTCTTCTCTTGTCTGCATAGCTCTTTTGACGGTCTTGTGCCTCTTTCTTCTTGGCCTTGAGGAATCGGATTCGTGGTTTCCTCTATGATGTCTGGTCCAACTATACTTGACTCTCCAACCTCAGTCCAGCATAGTGGAGTTCGACAAGGCCGTCCATACAAGGCCTCATAAGGCGACATTCCGATGCTTGTGTGATAACTGTTGTTATACGCAAACTCGGTCAAAGGTAGAAACTTCTCCCATGAGTCGCCCCATTCAAGAACACACGCCCTTAGCATGTCTTCTAGGGTTTGTATGGTCCTTTCGGATTGACCGTCCGTCTGGGGATGGTAAGCCGTACTCATGTTCACTCTCGTTCCCAGGGCCTTCTGGAAGGCTTGCCAGAAATAAGAAGTAAACCGGCCGTCCCGGTCTGAAACTATACTTGATGGGATCCCATGAAGTCTCACGATCTCATCAATGTATAACTCAGCCAACTTCCCCACTCCGTCCGTCTTCTTGAGGGCCAAGAAGTGGGCGGATTTCGTGAGCCTATCTACCACAACCCAAATGGCATCTCGCTTGTTCCGGGTCGTAGGCAAACCGGTCACAAAGTCCATAGCTATGTTATCCCATTTCCATTCCGGAATGGGAAGACTTTGTAGCAGACCACTCGGGACTTGGCGTTCAGCCTTGATTAGCTGACTGGTCGGGCACTTGGCCACCCAATCAGCTACATCACGCTTCATCCCAACCCAATGATAGTACCGTTTGAGGTCATGGTACATCTTGGTTTGGCCAGGATGAATTGAGAACTTAGACTGATGAGCCTCTCATAAGATGACTTCCTTCAGTTCCCATACGTTTGGCACACAGACTCGGCCATTTACCACAATCGTCCCATTGTTGGAGATTTGGTATTCCGTATGGTTGTTCTCAGCGGCTTTCACCAATTCCTCATCATCTTTCTGAGCAAGCCGAACCTTAGTCAGAATATCTGCTTGGTCCGCTGCCCCTAAGCCAATTGGTTCCTCTCCCACGGTCAATTCATTGAGACGCAAGGAACGGACCATTCCGACCAAAGTCTCTGCATCCCGTTCACTAGCCACCTCGGTCCTTTTCCTACTTAAGGCGTCGGCCACGAGGTTGGCCTTTCCTGGATGGTAAGTAATGTCCAGATCGTAATCGGCCACTAGTTCCATCCATCTCCTTTGACGAAGGTTGAGCTCAGGTTGGGTGAACACATACTTCAGGCTCTTATGGTCTGTAAATAGTTGCACTTTCGCTCCGTAGAGGTAAGATCTCCAGATCTTAAGTGCAAAGACTACAGCGGCCATCTCAAGATCATGAGTGGGATAGTTCCCCTCATGTTTCCTTAATTGCCTTGAAGCATATGCAATCACTTTCCCTTCTTGCATCAACACACATCCCAACCCATTGATTGACGCATCCGTGTAAACCACGTAAGGTACATCATCTTGGGGTTGAGTCAGAACTGGCGCCTTAGTCAACATCTCCTTGAGTTCCTTAAAACTCTTCTCCGCGGCATCAGTCCATACAAACTTCACGTTTTTCCCGGTCAGCTTCGTCATGGCCTTGGCCATACTTGCAAACCCTTGGACAAAACGTCTGTAGTAGCCGGCCAGACCTAGAAAGCTTCGGACCTCAGTCGCGTTTCTCGGTCTTGGCCAATCCTCAATTGACCGGATCTTCTCCGGATCAACTGCCACTCCTTCCGCCGACACTATGTGTCCTAGGAAGCCAATCCGCTCTTGCCAGAAGCTACATTTACTTAGCTTGGCATAGAGCTTCTGTTCCCGCAGCTTCTCCAACACGATCCTAAGATGTTCCCGATGTTCCTTAGGGTTCTTGGAGTAAACAAGTATGTCATCAATGAATATGATGACAAAACTGTCTAACCATTCCCGAAAGACACCGTTCATCATCTTCATGAACGCGGCTGGTGCATTTGTTAGACCGAACGGCATGACCACAAACTCGTAGTGTCCATACCGAGTACGGAACGCGGTCGAACCCTTGAGTTGGTCTAACAACTCGTTTATCCGAGGCAATGGGTACTTGTTCTTGACAGTAACCCGGTTGATGCCTCGGTAGTCTATGCACAAGCGGAGGCTCCCGTCCTTCTTCTTTACGAATAAGACAGGCGCTCCCCAAGGAGAACTGCTCGGCCTAATAAAGCCTTTGTCCAGCAGTTCCTCTAACTGCTTCTTCAACTCAGCCATCTCGGCTGGGGCCATTCTATATGGCGCCTTGGATAAGGGTTTCATTCCGGGTTCAAGTTCGATGACGAACGGATCAGACCGGTCAGGCGGTAAGCCTTCTAATGGTCTAAAAACGTCCTCAAAGTCCTTAACCACTGGGATTTCCCCAACCTTAGCCTCCGGCCCTACTTCCTTGATCGTGATAGTGGCTAATTATGCTTCACATCCCTTAGCCAACATCTTCTCTGCTTGGATAGCAGAGACGACCAAGCTTCCCGAGGTTGGCCGTATTCCTTGGAACACAACCTTACCCTCAGGTTTCTCGAACTTCACCCTTCCCCGGTGACATTCAATGGTGGCTCGGTTTTGACCGAGCCAGTCCATACCCAAGATCACTTCGTGATGTTTGAGTTGGACCACCACTAGATCAGCCGGCATGCTCACGCCTCCAATGGAAACGGGCACATCTCTGACTAATCCTAGCATAGGCATTACTTGCCCACCGGCGGCATTCACGATGTCTTGGCCGGCTGCTTGTTCACTTTGGAACAAGCCTTTCCCAATCATCCCGGGACTCACAAAACTGTGTGTAGCCCCGGAATCAAACAAGGTCAATGTCTCTACACCGCCTATCAAAACGGTCCCTACACATCGCCCTCAAATGTGTAAGCGCATCCCGCTTTTTCCCCAATATGATGCAATGCATTATTCAAATATTGAAGAAGGTCAGGGTTCCAGTAACGTACCAGTAATCGCGTCATATGAGCCGGCCTCCCCTGAGTCCTTCACCAGTTCGTAAACCCGAGGTTTCACAGTTTGACCCTTGGCCGTAGCCGCGCGGTCTCCCTGACCCCGGTTCACTTCTGGCGCCCTTTGCTTCCCATCTTGGCGCTTGGGACACTCTCGGATGTAGTGCCCAGCTTGGCCGCAGAGATAGCATGTCACTGGTCTCTCGGTCACCTCTTCACGCCCCTTGTTCTGTGGACAGCTCCGTGACTCGTGGTCCTTGCCGCCACACTTCGCGCATGCAACATCGGCTTTCCAACACTTCCCTAAGTGTTGTTTGCCACATGTGGCACATCTGGCGCGGTCAGAGGAAGGAGCATCAGCCGTCTGATCTCTCTTCCTCTTTAGGTCCTTCCCGGGTTGACTGGACACCTTGTCCTTTGAGCCAACGCGGTTCTCCTCAGCCAAATTGGCTTCCACCGTAGCTGCCCTCTCGACTAGCTCGGAAACACTGTTGTAGGTACAAACCGAGCAGTGGGTACGTAACTCCACTCGCATGCCGCGAAGGAAGCGACGCACCTGTGCCGGCTCGTCCTCAACATCCCGTCCCACGTAACGTCTGAGACGGTCGAACTCGGCCTCATACTCACGGACCGACCTGCGGCCCTGGACCAAGCCCAAGTATCTACCTTCCATACGATCCCAGGCCTCCGCCGGGAAGTACTTCCGGTTGAACTCTACCTCAAACTCCGCAAAGGAGTTGATGAGGCCCTTGGTGCGCCTGTCAACAGACAGCCACCAGTTGTGAGCGTCCCCTTCCAGGAAGTGGGTCGCTATGTCCTTACGGTAATCTTCAGGGCAACGGGTAGAACGGAAGTTCCGGACAAGCCGTGACCTCCATTCATCAGCCTCAAGTGGGTCAGCACTTCCCTTGAAGTGTTTTGTGCCCAACTTGGTGCTGTGACCTAGAACGTTGAGGTAGTCCACCTTTCGGACCTTTTTAGGGGTCGGTGACTCTACCACTACTACGTCCGAGTCATCATCACTCAGACCCGTGGTCTCAGGAACCACGGTCCGCGGCTCACCCTCAGCCGGTTTCTGACCAGAAAGGCTCTGGTTCAGTACCGTGAGCTGGCCCATCACTTCCTTTAACATAGTCAACATCTGACCGACGTTCGGGACAGCTGTCAAAGGCTCACCGTCACCACCACCTGTGGCGTCATCCATCTCATGGCCGGTCTCATCTCGAGCCGCATGAGATGAAGACTCACCCATATGCTCATCGTTCCCGGTTTGGACGTGCGGTTGTTCACCCTAGTCCCGTCGGGAATCAGTGTAGCATTGGGCCCAGTGGCCGTTGGGTCAACCTCAGGACCGGTTGCCCTTGGCGTGACAGGAGTGGTCTGGACTCTCGGGCCGTGGCCGGTCGCAGACGTCTCCTTGTCCTTATCTTTTGTCCTCTTGGACTTGCTTTTTCCAACCTGAAATTCAACAAGACAATTCCATATATATCCAATCAAATTTCAAGTCCTAAACAAGTCTAACTTTCTATGCGGACAATTCGGACTTGGACGAGTGGTGTAGCCCCTAACCCCAGCCTAGGAAATAACTCCGCTCTGATACCAACTTGACAAGGCATATCCCGGCCATAGGGCCGGAACGGATTGCCACTACTTAACCGATTTCATCTTGAGGTTTCTTAAGAACCTCAAGTCCCTTTTAGTCATACTTAAACGTTTTTCCATTTCATTCATTCAACAAATTCGATTCATAATAAAGACTAAGGCAAAATAGACATTTTATTAATAAGTAAAAGGTACCAAATACAATGTAGTTCACACGCATTATGCTAATAAGTATTCGGTCCTAGAACAATGTCTACCCAACTAACACCACTCGCTCCAAGTCTTGTCCGCGCCTAGGTTTGATCATCATCATGATCACCTGAAAGTCAAACAAGTTCGTGAGATTTCCATATTCGTTTATAATCGTTTTCATGCACCCTAGCATTTATATTCTATATGATCCCACAAACTTTATATTATACAAGCAATACTAACATTCCTATAATTCCGTTCTTATAAGTCGCTTAGTCCATACACGTTCATAAACCGCGACCGCAACTTGGCCCATGGTAATGAGCGTGCGTCCGCGGTAATTCCGGAAGGTCATATGCGCATGTACCGAAGGTTTTGATCACACGCGGGTTTATGGCCGGACGAGTGCTGGCGCGTAAGCATGACCGCATGGCCGTAGCGCATGTCCGTGTCGATTGTACCGCGTGATCTCACGCTTGACCTTACGGTCGCGTGAACTGATCGTAGAGGATGTATCGTCGGGACAGCGACGATCCTTACGGTCGCGATACACGTCCGCGAGCGTCTGTACCGAGCCCGTCATACGTACGGTCGTGGTCGGGTTGCATATCCGCGAACGGATGCAACTGTTCGGACGGACAGACGCGATTGTTCCGCGGACGGTTGTGATCGGTCCTTGCGTCCATTCGATCGACCACGGCCCAAAGTCCACACGCAACCATCCTTAGACGGTTCACGATAGGCGTACATGACTTGGGTTCGATTGACGAGAGATTATACTTAGCGGTCCGACGAACTCTTCTCGGTTCGATAGCGCGCTGGCCGATCACGTCTTGGCTTCTCGGTTCTCGGTCAACCGTCCACTTGACGTGCCGTTAAACCGTTCGAAGCGACCGTGATCCTTGGGCCATGTCACGCTTGGACTCGCTTGTATCCGCACGCAATCTTCACCACGACCAAGGCCTTAAGGCCGGTCGTGCATAAGGATTTCAGCGCTTAATAGAAAGAAGAAAAGAGAGAAATCCGGCCTAAGTACAACCGGCCATTGGCCTTCACGGTTTGGCCAAGGCCGCGATGAATAGACTCGGATTCTAACCTTAGAAACGGTTGCGGTTTTGCCATGAGTAGCCGATGCCTCTCCAGCCATCTTTGCTCCTATTCTTGCGCTTTAAACCACCACCAAGATCTCCTTAAACCGCCGGCCTTTCCCCTTGAAATCCGGCTTCTCTCTCTCTCTCTAAACTCTCTCTTTTGGCCTTTGCCTTTTTGGGAGAATTCTTATGTGTTTTGTGCCTTCTAGGCGTGCGCAAAAATGAACAAGGGAAGGCCTATTTATAGGCTCTTCCATGCGCCAACTACCAAGGGGAGAGAGGTGTGAGTTGTGGACCGAATGGGTGCAACACTTGGTGGTACCCATTCGCTTGGTAACCGCTAGTCAGCTAGTGTCACTAGCTGACCTAGCTGGCCCAAGAGCTTAACACTCCGGCCAGCTGAGTTGAGCTGGTTGCCAGCTGACCTAGCTAGCCAGCTGGACTGTTCAGCTCAGCTGAGCTGACTTCCTCACTCCTACACTTAGCTGAGCTCCTTCCAGCTGAGTCTCAGCTCTAAAACGCCTATGGGACACTTGGTTTAGTCTCTCCGGACTTCCCGTTCACGTTTTCTGGTCCCATGGCCGTCCCATCTTCTTTAGGCCGGTTGAGGGATACTACACAACCTGTCCTCTGCTCTAAATTGACCAACATTGAAGAAATGCTCAATATCCATCAACCAATCATGAGTATGAATCCCATCGAAACTTGGCATTTCAATCTTCTTCAGCATATTTTCTCGATTTGCTAGATTAAGATTGCCAGACTGATAACCTAACGGAATCTCCCTCTGATCATGTTCCGAGTGATGAAAAGGTACCTGATAGCGCGAATCCGATCGTTTTGGGGGTGACGATGACGAATACGGCTCCTGGTTGTTTTGAATCGGCTGTTTCCCAAGCATCTTCATCACCGCTTTGAGTTGTTCTGCGATTTCTTCACAACTCCGTTTCGTATCAGAACAGCTCAGATTCGTCTCGGCGAGCTGCTCCATCAGGAACTGATAACCTTTATCTAGTTTCTCTACCTCCGATTAAAGCGTAAATTCCGCGTTCTCCTCCGCCTCCAACTTCCACAACCTCGACGGTGAATGAACCATAGCCATAACGCGATAAATCGACCAGTTTCACCGCACCAATGATAGATTTAAGCTATATAGAACTCTTCTTTGTACTGAATAATCCGATTCCCTCGATTGATTGAATGAAAGAAAGAACAACTTGAATGTATGAATGAATTACAATCTCATAGCGAAGGTAAAGTATTCATCGATCTCATAGCGATCGTAAGCAAAGTCACATACGACTCTACACTTAACAATTCAAGCATAAAATAAATGAGCTCTGATCAGTTGTCTTATTTATATCATGATCTTCCTGAGCTTCAGTCTCGAGCTTCACTCAACGGCAAAGCCTCCTGTTGAGTCAGAGTCTTTGCCTTTTCCCTCCTTAATCACTTCTTCAGCCAAACGGTCCTCCTCTTTGTCTATCTCCACCTCTAGCTGATCCTTCAATCCTGCTCCTCTCAGCCTCTTTCTATAGTATGCCTTATGGTATCTATCAGAAGCATCCACGTAACAAGAAATATCATCATGCCAAGTTTCCTCAAGAGAAATAGACAATGGCTTACTCTGTTTTGGAAGGTCTTGTTGAGCTTTCTCCCATTCTTGTGCACCCTTAGTTTCCTTTGTTGTGATTTCATCATCTTTAATGAGCTTGTTCTAAAAAATCAGGAGGTTTCGAGACTTCCATAGACCCCATAAGATCCATGAATACAAATCAGCATTAGAGATACCCATGGGAGGTAACCTGATGATCTTCTTCCCTTCACGTAGAATATATTCGATGGTTGGCATTTGAGGAAAACAAGGCAATGATACTAGAGCACGATCCCAAATCCGTTGTGTAAAATCTCATTATATGAAACAATGCTCCATCGTCTCTAAAGCCCCACATCTTTTCCAGTTACTCGTCGCCTCCATTCCTCTTTTTGCAAGTTTCAGATCCTGTTGGTAGAGCTTCAATAACAAATTCCAGAGAAAAAGCTTGAGTTTAGGAGCTATTTTAACCATCCAAACATTCTTGTTCCAGTCACATCCCGAAATAATGCTACTCTCTAGATTCTCTATTAGAAGTTTGTAGCCTGATTTGGAGTGATTTGGCAGCATACATGGATTTTACAAACTTCACTGGGTGCGTCTGCACTCTGTGTCGGTCGACACCACTAAAGGAAGAAACTCTTGCGCACCAAAAATACAGCTTTTGGAGATTTGCAAGATTTACCCAGAAGTTTCCCATATTTACAGAAAGACCCAAATCGTGTTTTAGGCTATTAATTAGGTTTTACAGCCACTTGTTAGGCTAAGGTTTTCTTGAGAAGAGATTATGAGATTTGAGGCTGGTCTTGTGCTCAAGAGAGACAAGATTTCGAACCTCTGTTCTTATTCCTTTTGATTTATATGATTTCTACTTTGATTATGTCTTTTGTTTTGATTGATATGTCTGAGTAATTCTCTAGTTAGATTTAGGGATTCTCACAAAGGTTTTATGCATGTCTGATAACTGATTGATTAGGATTCACTATCTTATCGTTCATCACCTAAGTGTGCTTAATACTGAATTCTAGACTGATCACCTAGGGTTTAGATCTGAGATAATTAACAATAGCAAGAGAGTGTGAGTTATAATCTGAACAAACTTAGTGTGAGCAATTTGACTAGGTACAAAGAGATTTGGTCTAGGAAAATTGTGAACCGATAAAACCTGTTCTTAATTCTTGTTTAGAGCTCTAGGATCGCAAAGAGATTTGGATCACTAGGATGCTAGATATAGAAATAATCTCAGCGAGAGTTGGATTATTTAGCATTGTGTTTCTAGTTCTTGAACTGTGCTTAATCTGAATCATGTTAGTTAAGTATCGAGCATAGCATAATTCCTGGGAATTTCCCTAAGTCTAGCACCTTCGCTTATTGATCACTTTACTCGCTTACCTTGTTGTCTTATTTACTGCTTTTCACTTCGCTTCGCTTAGCTTAATTCGATTACTTACAATCTATCGTGTGACCAAGAGTCTCTGTGGGATTCGATACCTTTTATACTATAATTGCATTAACTGTGCACTTGCAGTAGAATAGGGATAAAACTTTACACCTATCAAGTTTTTGGCGCTGTTGCCGGAGACTCCTTGAGTTCGCCGATAGATTCAGTATTAGAATTTAGACTATGCATTTTTCTTATTTTTCTAGTTTACTCACGTTCTTGTTTCTTTGGTGTCGCAGGAATCGTATAGTGTCGATCGACACACATAGTGAATCGATCGACACTAAGCGCGACCAGAGACAACGAGAACTTGAGCACTTAGCAGGTTTCTCTCTATGGAACCTGTGATTCTGATTCGCGGTGAGGACGGCATTTTACGAGACCAAGAGGGTCATATACGCAACGCGAAGGGTCAGAAACTAGATGGGGAAGGAAACTCCATCATACCAGAGGTTGCCGTGGGCGCGGAACCTACACAACAAGAGGCTGGTCAGAAGAAGACACTTGCTGACTATAACAGACCGGATCTATTCTATGATAATCGGTCTGCGATTCGACCGCCTCCGTTTTCCAGAGCTGAGTTTAGGCTGAAACCAGAGTACTACGCATTGGTTGGGCAGCATCAGTTCCATGGTCTTTCTAGCGAGCATCATATGGTCACATAGATACATTTGAGGACTTGGCTAGCAGTATCAAGGCTGAGGGAGTTTCATCTGATTATCTTTTCTGTAAGCTTTTCCCATTCTCTCTTAATGGAGAAGCAGCTCATTGGTTGACACTTTTATGATGATGCTACATCCGACCAGCTTAGACAGGATCTCTTAACTTTCAAACAGAGACCTACAGAGTCTTTTAAAGCAGCATGGATGAGATTCAAAAGGTACTAAAGAGATTGTCCACACAATGGTTTCTCCAAGGTGCAGCTGTTATGTGCTTTCTTCAGAGGAGTTGACTTCTGGTATCAGAGAGCTATGGACACAGCAAGCAATGGGAACTTCTATACCAAGACTACACAGGAAGCTAAAGATCTTATTGAGACTTGATAACTAGAAATAGTGTAAAGAATGCTAACAAATAGAGGCAAAAATCTGGTGGCAAAGATGATAGCTTACAGATAGCTGAGATGAGGGACAAGATTGATTATGACCACAACATCCTACTTAGGAAGAGGCAAATCCGATCTGATGCAGAAGCTGAAGAGTCTGCAGAGGTGAATTATATAGCTGGAGCTGATTATCATGGACAGACATATGTAAATCAGCAGAGGCAAGGTTCTAGTTATGCTCCGAGATCGAGAGATTATGGTTATTCATCTCACCAAGATCCTCCCACTAATGAGCAGACAAAGATTGAGTCCATGCTTGAGCAGCTACTTCTTGGACAGAATAAGATGACACAAGATTTGAATGGAAAGATAGACTTCATGTATCAAGATCTGAGTGGGAAATTGGAGACTTTGACAAGCAGAGTTGATAATCTCGATTCTAGGATGACGCAAGTGGAAGCCGGTATACAGACATAACATGTTAAGGCAGCTTTGGCAGAAGATGAAGCTAGGAATAATCATGATACTAAGGTTTTGGAGCTGCAAAACCCGAGAGAAATTCGAAATAAAGACACTATGTCGATCGACACACATCCGTGTCGGTTGACACCACTTTCGAGTTTTCATGACGGACCGAAATCGACCAAGCTCGACATGAAGGTCGACTCGGATCGTGTCAATGTCGATCGACATCACTTTAGTGTCGATCGACACCATGGGCGTGAGCAGCCAATTTATCCAGAGAAGCCGAATGTAGCTGAAGAAAGAGTCTACAAACCGAAAGTTCCGTTCACTAGGAAGTCTAAGCAAGAGATCCAGCTAGAAAAGTACATGAGGATGATGAGAGATAAGCTAATTGAAGCCCAATTGATTGATGTTGTTAAGAACATTCCTATGGTGAGGAGATGTGTTACAGACATGCTTTCTAGTAACATGACTGAAGAAGAAGGTGTCTTGATGGTCTCTGAAGTGTGCGATGCTGTTATTCATGGTCAGATTCTTGAGAAACTAAAGGATCCAGGGGTTTTTGTATTAGACTGTTCTATCTACAGAGATAGATTTAGGAGGTCAATGTGTGATCTTGGCTCAAGTGTAAATCTCATGCCATACACTGTGGTTGTGAAATTGGGACTGTTGAACTTCCAGCCCACTAGGATCTCTCTTATCCTAGCTGATCGATCACAGAGGTATCCAGAAGGAGTTCTTGAGAACATCCCTCTCAAAGTTGGAAATTGCTTAATTCCAACGGACTTTGTGGTGCTGCAGTATGAGATTGAGCCTGATGATCCCCTACTGCTTGGTAGATCCTTTTTAGCCACTGTTGGAGCTGTGATTGATGTGCGACATGGATTGATTGATCTTTACCTGGGAGATGAGACTTTGCAGTTCAAGATGGATAGGTTGCAGAAATCCACCATTGATGGACAAAGTTTCAGTGTTGAGATAGAACCAGATGCTGAGATTGGAGAAAAGAAGATGGCAGTTCATGCTAAACCTGCTCTAACATCTTCAAAGCCTATACCTGCTCTTAAGCAGAAGGCTCCAAACATCTCACATGAGCGACTTCTAATTCAGCCAAGGTATGCATTTTCTCGCCTTAAGAATGCTAACTCTGATGCTGATTTTGCAGGAAATAAAGTCAGGAAACAAAATATTCCACCTGACCTTGCTGTCGTTCCCATGTTCCTCGGTTAGTCTCATGCACACAATGCATATACGCCACCATGGATGAGGAGAATTTCGCAAAGGCATGCTCTGCCTTTAGCAAAACCACCTGACGCCTGACCATGTGTCACAGTCAAGCTAATGACTTAAAACAAGCGCTGAGTGGGAGGAAACCCACTGTAGGTTAGTTTTCTTTTCTTTTTGGTTTTTGTTCTTGTGTCTTTTGATTTTTCTGGTTCTTGTGTGTTAGAGCCGTAAAGAACAGGTCTGCAGACATTAGTGTCGGTCGACATCACCATAGTGTCGGTCGACACTAAAACTCGAAACACAGACGGAAATTGATCACCATTGATTAGGAGCAAGTTGATGTCGACCAAAGCCTGATGTTCCCCGACGCAGGATGGGTGTCGGTCAACACCGACGGCGACCACATATAAGGTTTCTGTTCCTAGTCTCGGTTCTTTTCCAAATTGCCTTATACCGATCTTACGCTACAATTGCACTGGGGACAGTGCAGTTTAAGTGTGGGGGGAGGTGGTATTGACTTTGTGTTTTGTATTCTTAGAGAGTTAGTCCATGTTTTCACTAGTTTTTAAAAAAAAATTATTGAGTCAAAACCTTTATGAAACAATGATTTTTCGAGGAAATTTTTTGCTGGAACAGGAACTAAGTGACCATTGGACAGACTTGCAGGAGCTCTATAACTATTAGAAAACCCTAAACAGATCAGCTTACCAAGGACACTCATATCTAACCAGGTATTCAGAGGATCCATCACTAGTCTCGCACTTAATATTGACTTTAATTTCTAGCTTAGGGGCTTGGTAATCTTTGGGTTGGATTCCTTTGATGTGTTTGACACAGCCTATGATCATGTTCTAAAGTATGGTTTCTGATTTTCCCCTCCCTTGAAAGTAAAAAAAAAAGAGATAAAAACCGAGGATAAGCTAGTAGCTTCGAAGTGGTCACGGGAGTGGTAGAGACCCCTATTACCTCCTGTGTATCCATGGAAAGATCCAAAGTTAAACCCCAATAAAAAAGGGAAGAGCACTGATAGAAAAATAAAATGATACCCAGTGGGGAAAAATCAGTGCTAAGGGAGAAAGGGAAAAGAAAGAAACCAGAAACCGACAGTTTGGTGGTCAGATACTGAATAGGTTGTGCCCATGTGTCCTTTGATTCGATACTCCCTCTGTGAAACCGCACCTAATTGTATATAGAGGCTAGTGTGGCGAACTTGAATGTCCTAACTTGATTTTGAAGTTTACTTGGGACAGTTGCTAAGTGTGGGGCAAGTATATTGTGGTCTTGGGCTCTGCAGGAAAGTTTTCAGTGGATTACTAAGTGAATGTGAATGCGAAAGTTCCAAGAACGAAATGAGTTTCTGTGTTTTCAAACCTCTTTCTTATATTTTGGTTCTTTATTTGCTTGAGGGCAAGCAAGAGCTAAGTGTGGAGGAGTTGATATATCATGGTTTTTATAGGTTTTCAACCATGATATATGTGTATATATTGAGTCTTTAACCTTGTATTTGGAGTTTTTAGAGTCCTTTGCAGGTTTAGGTACGTTTGGAGCTTATCTGTAGATTCTGGGAGCTTTTGGAGAGATTTGGCAGCATACATGGATTTCACAGACTTTACTGGGTGCGTCTGTACTCTGTGTCGGTCGACACCACTTTGGTGTCGGTCGACACCACTAAAGGACAAAATTCCTGCGCACCAAAAATACAGCTTTTGGAGATTTTCAAGATTTACCCAGAAGTTTCCCATATTTACAGAAAGACCCAAATCGTTTTTAGGCTATTAATTTGGTTTTACAGCCACTTGTTAGCCTAAGCTTTTCTTGAGAAGAGATTAGGAGATTTGGGGCTGGTGATAACTAGGATTTTACAATCCTTTGAGGTACCAATTCCTCAAGCTTATCGAAGTAGCTTTGAGGTATCGAACCTATTCTGGGACGGACAAAACCAATAAGTATACACTAAACCTCCAGAGTCAAATCTAACAATTTGGTTTTCAATTTCTAACGATCCTAACGAATGCAAATCAAATATAAGTAAACAAAAGCAAATAAACAAACGATTCAATCAATAGGAAGAATAAGGCCCAAGGGTTAGGGTCAACGGATAGGTGACTCGGGATGATCAAGGAATCCTAATTCAAACTTTTAAAAGCTAATCTCCTAGCAAGGAACACACTATGTAAATCGGCTTAATCTCTTAACACCAATTCTTCATTCAATCTTAACTCAAGAACAAATCATCATTTGTGAATCAAAATCAAACGAGCATTCAAACAGGTTCCAATTAGCAACCAATCACTCTAGACATACATTTTCATGTGCTAGAATATGAAAGTTCTAACAAAGCTAAGTACAGGAATTTCATCGAACAGGTTGTGAACAATAAATTCTAAACATCCTAATCAATGTGATCAAGATTAACTAGGCATTAAGAGCACTTTGCTAGATGAGATTTTGACAATTAACTACTAGAATTCCATTGATCACCCTTAATCAACCTAATCCTACCCAACCCACAAGCCTATGGAAAACTACTCACAAATCATAACTAGATCAACAAAACTCATAGAAATAGAGTTGATCATGGTAGATTAGTGAGAGATTGAAAGATTTGTTGATGGAATAGTAATAGAAATCTAGATTGATCAAAGGATTTTTATGTGTTCTTACAAAAGAGTTTAGAACATCAAAAACTGCATAAGAAACAAAATAAAATAGGTTTTTGGCTTAAATAGTCTAAAAGGTGCGAGCCGGGTCAACCCGGAACAAACCGGGTGTTGACCCGGATCCAAGTGCAATTCTGGGGTCGATATCGGTCAGGTGGACCGATATGCAGACCGATATCGAGTCTCGGATTATTTCTGGGTTCGAGCGTATCGGTCCACCTGACCGATATGTGGACCGATATGAACCCTCGAAAATTAATCCGAGAGTCCATATCGGTCGGGTGGACCGATATGGTGGCCGATACTGTTCTCCGAAACTTTGACGAGGGGCTGTATCGGCCCGCCTGGCCGATACTCAGACCGATATGGTCCTTCTTTGGCTCTTCCTTGGTCTTCTGAGCTCAAGACTCCACTTCCAAGCTCACCAATGCTCCTAGATGCCTCCATTCACCTGAAAAACACAAGAAACACTCCAAATGCAAGCCTAGAATGCCTAATCCTAGTCCTAAACAACTCTAGACTCTAGATGTGACAATGACTCGGCAAAATGGTAAGAATGATGGAGAAAATAAATCAAAACAAGAACTATATACAAGCCTAAATGCATGAAAATGTATGAATATCAATTCCCCCAAACTTGAATCTTGCTTGTCCACAAGCAAGCATAAGTCAATCAATCCATTTGGGAGAAAAGTTTGAAAGCGGGAGCTCATATCCAAAAGTTCAATCAAGATCAACAAGTTTCATTTAAAGCTCATGCAACTAAGATGTATCCAAGTCAAGCTTACTCCAAGGATTTAGCCATACTCATCATGGCCAATTCTCCAACCCATTTCTCAACTTACACAAGAATTCATATCAACTAGCTCTTTGACATTGATTAAGCATTTCAAGTGGATCCTACTCACAACCAAGTGTTCAAACTCATTTGGCAAGGGTTAAGGTTTTGAGATAAAGATGATCTCAATCAAGACAAAAAGGGGTTTCTCCACATTCATTTAGGTTCTCTCATGAAGGAATGAATGAGCTTATAGTAAAAGGCTAAGAGTATAGAAGCAATTGGTGCGTACTAGCATCGATTTCCGTCTACCCATCGCCCCAAAGACCTCCACTCTTACTCTAACCCACCTAGTTTGAGTCTACCCTTTATCAAGGCTTTTCTTGCCTATCCATCTTTCTCAATCAAAACACTTCCCATGAAGCTCCCCAAGGATCATTTAAAACCTTTCAAAACAATGGCAATTCTTTTCTTTCAACTTAGCTCAAATCCTTCTTTCTTTAGTAATGACCTCTTTTTCATGAACCCTTTTTTTTTTCTTTCTTTAAATTGAGCACTTTGGCTTCTTTTCTTTTCAAAACATGAGGTACTTTTTTTTTCTTTGAAAACACATAAGAGCTCTTTCTTTTTAAACACTTTGCCAACAAATACAAGATCCCATTTAACTTCCCTTTTATCCTTTCCCTCTCAAAATCCCTTCCCCCAAACTTCAATCTTAGCCTAATACAAGCAAAAGGTGGTCAAGCTTGCATCTATACGGAAATTTTCAACTAGTCGCCTCAAACTCAACACCATTTACTTAGCTCATTCCAAGAGGCCTACCTCTCAACTAGAGTGTTTTTGGGTTTGAAGGAAAGGTGGTGAAGGGTGCGGAATCTATTCAAGCAAACAAGAGTGGTTAAAGGGAGAAGAATGCTTGAATATTTTGGGGTATCCATGAGTTTAAAAACACTAAGAAGGAGTAGGATAATTGCAAGTCAAGTTAAGGTTCTCACTTTGAATAGAACTAGCTTCAATTCACATTTTGCTTCAGTTTTAAAACAAGGCTGAATGTTAGCGTTCCAAGCAAGGTTCGTTCTAGCTTTCATGCTTAACTCGGGATACAATCCTAGTGCACTCAATTAGCTAAACAAGCTAGCATTCGAAACCATTTTCACCCAATTAAACTTTACAAGGAAATTCAATCATTGCTCCCAAATGCATGAATCCTACAACACTAACTAGACTCGATCCTACATGCTTATTTTTGTGAAAATTTTCGAAATTTTTTTTTTTAAATTTTTTTGGTTTTTCTATGCCTTAGATGAATGCATGAGACTCAAGATTAGTAAGTAGCCTCTCCCCCAAACTTAAATCACACGGTCCCTTGTGTGATCTAGGCAAGGAGGATAAACCGAAAACACACAAACAAAAAGCAAACAAAGAAGAGAAGAAAAATATGTACAATGGTGGAGTGTTACCTGGCTAGTAATGGAGGAAAGGAGGTGATGAATCCCCCATGGAGTAGGTCGGGTTGGAGGAGGAGCAGGAAGGTGTCTTCATGGCTCTTCTCTTCTTCCTCCGGTCCTCGCGGGTAGAGTGGCGGTGAGGATCCTCATAGTAGGAGTCATGGGCCATACGTGCAGATCCTGATGTCTCGTGTCCAGCAACCGAGTATCTGCCCTGCTCCAATTCAGCCTGCTCAACCAGAACATCAGCTTCAGCTATCACCTCCTCGGTGGCTGCCTGAATCTCCTCATCTTCACCAGCCTGAGCTGCTCGGGATGTGGAAGCCTGTCCTGCAGCGCCACTCTTGTCCTTCTTTCCGACAATCATCTTAAGCACTTTGGTCACCTTCTTCAAACAGGAGGCCATCTTCTTAATGTTCCTACCGTGCCATTTGCTCTGCTTCTGGAGGCTCCGGTTCTGGTCCCTCAATGCCCTGATCGTCCTGTTCTCGATAGGATCATCTAGAGGCTCAATAAGGTACCTGTGCAGCCCATACACCCCAGCAGGTGCGTCGGAAGTATCATGCTCTGCTGCAGCTGCTCTCTGTGACCCGTGAGGTCCAAACACATGCTCCACTCCCGGTAAGAATCTGATATTAGCTTTGTTGGCAAGGCTTGTAATGTCGGGGTTTGGGAGGAGGTACCCTTCTTCATGGGTAGTGCCTGAGCACATCCGGTAGAGATGGCGCTCTGGAGGCGCCCTGGATGCAAGGTAGTGAGTTCGGGTAAGGTATTGGATATCCATCCATGCAACAGGTGTGGTTTCCCCAAATGTCTTCTCGTTCAGGCTTCCTTCCAGTTTTATCTTCTTTTTCACAAGCAACGGTGTGATCACACCAGCCATGCTGAACTTCGGGTTAGAGTCCCTTACTGACATAGCCCACTCTCTGTGGACAACAAACTGCTCTATCAGAATGGAAGTGTAGCTCGGGAGGCGCTCAACCGGTGGTATGGGCTGACCGTTGGGATAAGTGAGCAGGAGTGGCTGCAGCCCAATGTACAACATCTTCATTTCCTGCTCGTGGACTTGGTTGGCCTCCTTCCTAGCAAAGAACGTGTGTGCCAATGCCTTGTGCACATATCTAATAGCCGGATGTCTGATCCTTGCAGCTTTCATACCCCCCAGCTTAAAGGGCCCATCAGCTATCATCTGCCAAACACCCTCGAGGTCGTCCTTATCAATAGGGATAAAAGTCCCCAGCTGAGCACCATTCTCTGGAAAGTCAAAGACAGCAGCTATGTCCTCATACGTCATGCTAAACTTCTTCCTGCCCATTTGGAAATCAATCTTTCCCTTACTCACTTCCCCTGTTAAAGCTGCTCTTCTCATATTGACCGTTGCCTGCATGGTTGAGAGGAACTGACATGCCGAGCTCTGATAGGAGTCACTGGCAAGGTTGAAGAACTCCTTAAGACCCATGTTCTCTACAATCTCGTTGTAGTCATCTAGCAGCCCAAGTGCAGTCAGTGTCGGGGTGTGAGGGTATCGGGTTGACAAGAACGGTATCCCCTCCAGCTTGTCACATATCTCAGAAGCGGTGAACTTTTGTGGGTTCTCAATTACTTTCCCTGGAGCCTCGGGTGCCTCTTCCTCAAAAGCTACCCCTTTTCCTCTCGATGAGGTTCCCACATCTTCAACCGGCTTTTGTGCTTTTGGTTTCGGGTTGGCACGCTTTCTCGTCATTGTCCTACAAAAGACAACTCATAAAGTGAATCAGCACAGATCGCAATCCAACCACACAATGAATAATAGCTTGAGACATCCATGATCAACAATTGTGGGAGCTTAACAATTGCATACTTTTTCAGTTTCAATGGAGCAAGCAAGCCTAAACATCTTAACCAAACTCATTTCTAGCTCAACAATCAATCACTTTCTTGAGCAATTCACAACCTCATCAACCAAAGGTTCTTAATGCACATTTTTGAAACTTTTGTGAAACAAAACTCATCCAAATCAAGTAGTATCACAAAGTCAAGCTTTTATCAATCCAATGCATCATTAGAAACCATCCAATTAGAAAACCCCCAATATTTTCGGATTCCAAATTTCTCAAGAACCCTAATTCACCAAAGATCAAATTCATTCATTCTTAGGGCGAAATTGGTTATGGGTGTTGGTTCAAACACATATTGGGAAGGAATTCAAACAATAGCAACCATCAACAACCAAACAAATTCAAGTTCAAAATTTCCGGGTTTTTCAATCCGAAAATCTTGAGAAAGATGAGAGTTCTACCTTGGTTTGTGATGGAGGATGGTGATTGAGAGTGAATGCAAGTGATAGAGCTTTGAAAACCTTGGATTTAGCAACCGAAAAATCGAATTTTGGTGGAGATTTGAGAGAGAAAAGTGAGTTGGAAGAACTTGGAGGATTTGTTGTTGAAATCACAATAGGAGCCAAGAGAGAGAGAGAGAAACGCGTGTGGGGAGAAGAAAAGAGGGGAAGAAATCGATTTTGGGTTAAAATCCGGTTAAAACCGGTTTGAAATCGGTTTAGGGTCAGATTGACTTACCTGGGCGAAGGGCGTATCGGTCTGGCCAGCCGATACGCCGACCGATATTACCTCTCGGATTTATTTCCTGCACCCCGTATCGGTCTGGCCAACCGATACGGTGACCGATATCTGCTCACTCCGAAGACCCGTATCGGTCTGGCCAACCGATACGGGGACCGATATTGAATTTTCTGGGGAATCCGTATCGGTCTGGCCAACCGATACGGGGACCGATATGGAGCCTCGGATTATTTTTACCAGAACCGTATCGGTCTGGCCAACCGATACGGAACCCGATATCGGCTCCTGCACCATTTTTCTTCATTTCCACGGTCTTTGCTCAACTCCAACTGATCTACAACCTCGTCCTTAAGCCAAAACCTGACAAAACTCAAAGCAAAACATCAAAAATAACAAGCAAAAGACGTATGTACAAGGATAAACATGGGAATGTCTCCCAAGTGCGCTTTTATTTAAAGTCGTTAAGCTCGACTTTGCAAACCGTGATCTCAGGCTGAGGGAGGGCTAGAGAGTGGAATGGAAGTTCCCTCATCTATTACTTCTGAGACGGAGTAGTGCTTGAGTCTTTGGCCATTGACCGTGAACTCTTCATCAGATTTTCCAAAAAGTACCACTGCTCCATATGGTCTCACCTCCTTCACTCTAAACGGTCCCGACCATCTAGACTTGAGCTTCCCGGGAAACAGCTTCAACCGGGAGTTAAAAAGCAACACAAGATCTCCTACTTTGAACTCCTTCTTCTGGATCAGCTTATCATGAAAAAGCTTGGTCCTCTCCTTATAGATCTTTGAGCTTTCAAAAGCCTCAAGCCGTATCTCGTCAAGTTCGTTCAGCTGAATCAATCTCCTCTCGGTCGCGGTCTTGATGTCAAAGTTCAGCAACTTGACAGCCCACATGGCCTTGTATTCCACCTCCACCGGTAAGTGACATGACTTACCATACAGCATGGTGAATGGTGTAGTGCCTAATGGAGTCTTGAAAGCAGTCCTATATGCCCACAGTGCGTCATCAAGTCTCTTAGCCCAATCTTTCCTTGAAGCTCCAACAGTCTTCTCTAGAATGGCCTTGATCTGCCTATTGGACACTTCAACTTGGCCACTTGTCTGAGGATGATATGGTGTTGCAACCTTATGCTTCACTCCATACTTCTTCAAAAGGCTCTCGAATAGCCTGTTGATGAAATGTGAGCCTCCATCACTGATCACAATCCTCGGGATTCCAAATCTTGGGAAGATGATGCTCTTGAACAGCTTTATCACAACCTTGGCGTCATTAGTTGGACTTGCCACTGCTTCTACCCACTTGGAAACATAATCCACAGCTACCAAGATGTAGCTATTCCCGTAAGAAGATGGAAAGGGTCCCATGAAATCAATGCCCCACACATCAAACACTTCAACTTCAAGGATGGGGTTTTGAGGCATCTCATTCCTTCTACTGATATTCCCCTTTCTCTGACAAGGATCACACTTAGTAATGAACTCTTGGGCATCCTTGAACATTGTAGGCCACCAAAACCCAGCTTGTAGAGCCTTCTGAACCGTTTTGAAAGTGGCAAAGTGACCACCATAATCTGACCCATGACAATGTAGTAGAATGCCTCCCACTTCTTCATCAGCTATGCACCTTCTATAGAGCTGATCCTTGCACAAAGTGTAGAGGTAAGGCTCATCCCAATAGTACCTGTTGACATCTCTAAAGAACTTCTTCCTTTGGTAGCTATCGAGGCTCGGTGGTTCTTTCCCAACAGCTAGGAAATTGACTATATCAGCATACCACGGTTCCTTGTCTTCAATAGAGTTCACTTCCTCGATCTTCATTCTTGTATCATGAGCATCCTTAACAGCCTTGCAAGCCATTAGCTGCTCCTCAGGGAGAGAGTCGTCTAGAGGAACAGCATCCTCAATTCTCAGTCTTGACAAGTGATCTGCTACCCCATTCTCAATGCCCTTCTTGTCCTTGATTTCCAAATCAAACTCTTGTAGCAACAGTATCCACCTCAGTAGCCTTGGCTTGGCATCCTTCTTGGCAAGTAGATACCTCAACGCAGCATGGTCCGTGTACACCACAACTTTAGATCCAACCAAGTACGACCTGAACTTCTCGAAGGCAAATACCACAGCAAGAAGCTCTTTCTCAGTTGTTGCATACCTCACTTGAGCATCGTCCAATGTCCTACTAGCATAGTATATGACATGAAGTTTCTTTTCTTTCCTCTGCCCAAGGACTGCTCCCACTGCGTAGTCGCTTGCATCACACATGATCTCAAATGGCAACTCCCAGTCGGGAGCTTGGACTATCGGGGCGCTGATCAAGGCCTCTTTGATCATGTGGAACGCTGCCAAACACTCATCATCAAACACAAAATCTGTCTCCTTACACAGCAGACGTGTAAGTGGCCTAGCGATCTTTGAGAAGTCCTTAATAAACCGCCGGTAGAAACCTGCATGACCCAAAAAGCTTCGGATCCCCTTCACCGAGTTTGGTGGCTGAAGACTTGTCATCACCTCTATCTTAGCCTTATCCACTTCGATACCATTCTCTGAGATCTTGTGACCCAACACAATCCCTTCTGTTACCATGAAGTGGCACTTCTCCCAATTCAGCACGAGGTTCGTCTCTTCACATCTCCTTAAGACCATGCACAAGTTCAGCAAACAGGAGGAGAAAGAAGAACCATACACAGAAAAATCATCCATGAAAACTTCCACAATGTCCTCAATAAGATCTGAGAAAATAGACATCATGCACCGCTGAAAGGTAGCCGGTGCATTGCACAAGCCAAATGGCATCCTTCGATAGGCAAAGGTACCATAGGGACAAGTGAATGTCGTTTTCTCCTGATCATTAGGATGTATCGGAATCTGAAAGAACCCACTGTATCCATCAAGAAAACAATAGAAAGGATGATTAGCAAGGCGTTCTAGCATTTGATCAATGAACGGTAATGGAAAATGATCCTTCCTAGACGCGGCATTTAGCTTTCTATAGTCAATACACATCCTATGCCCAGTGATAGTTCTAGTTGGAATCAATTCATTGCTGTCATTTTTAACCACAGTAATCCCCCCTTTCTTTGGAACACAATGCACGGGTGAAACCCAGGTGCTGTCCGAGATAGGGTAGATTATCCCTGCATCAAGCAACTTTAGAATCTCTTTCTTGACTACTTCTTTAAGGTTATGATTCAATCTCCTTTGGTGCTCAATAGAAGACATGGATTCATTTTCAAGGTGGATCCTATGAGTACACAAGCTAGGCGACAATCCTCTTATGTCATCAAGTGAATATCCTATTGCCTTTCTAAACTTTTTCAATTCAGTGGTCAAAGCAATCAATTCATCATCATTCAGCAACTCATTCACAATGACAGGATATGTAGAGTTTGGGCCAAGAAATGCATACCGAAGCCCCCGCGGAAGGGGCTTTAACTCAACCTTTGGCGCCTTAAGCTCGCTCCAATCGTCAGCTACAAGCTGCTCCTTGCACAGCTCCACTCCTTTGGCGCCATCGGTACCCATGTCAACAGCAAACACCTCCAGCTCCTCACACACTGAATCTGATCCCAGCTCAATGAACTCAACCTCTTCTAACAAAGGCTTGTGTGAATCAAGCGCTCTCATGTAAGCCCAGCTCTCCTCTTGAAGATATCCATACTCCCCACATTCCTTGGTCAAGGTGACCTCTAGAGGATCCTCCATGTTCAACTCTTCAAGGAGTTCATCAGCTAGCTCATCCATAGTCTCAATGTAAAATATTTGACCTTGAATGGTTGGCTTCTTCATCACCTTGTTGATGTCAAATTTGAGCACTATGTCTTTCCCAAGGTTGAGGTCTATCTTCCCTTTCCTGACATCTATAATCGCACCAGCTGTGGCAAGGAAAGGTCTCCCAAGAATTAGAGGATCCTTTGGTTCTTCATCCATCTCCAGCACAATAAAATCTGTTGGCACTTCAAATCCTCCTACTTTCACCGGAAGATCTTCTAGGAGACCAATTGGGTATCTCACTGATCTATCTGCAAGAACCAAGGAGATCCTACATGCTTTGTAGGTAGAGAAACCCAGCCTCTTGGCTACTGAGAAGGGCATCAGACTTGCGCTCGCTCCAAGATCACACAAACAACCCTCAAACCGGTATGGACCAATAGCGCATGGAAGAGTAAAACTGCCAGGGTCTTCAAGTTTCTTTGGGACAATATCCCTTTGGATGATTGCACTGCACTCATGAGACAACACAACCATCCCTTGCACTTCCTTGGTTCTTTCCTTGATTGCATCCTTGAGAAACTTGCTATACTGAGGAACTAGCAAGAAGGCATCAATCAAAGGCATGGTCAGCTCAACATTCTTCATCTGCTTGTCAAAAAGAGCTTTGTACTTCTCTAGAAGCTTCTTCTTGAATCTGCCCGGAAAGGGTAGCTTGGGCTCATAGGGTGGTGGCACAAACACCACATCCTTCTTCTTGAGTGTATCATTCACTACTTCTTCAGCTACAGCCTTTCCTTTCCTCTTAGCCATGTCACTATCACTCTCTTTGTTTAGAGCAGAATTTTCAGAATTCTCCTCCCCTTCTTGAACTTCAATGTCCTCATTGAGTGAAGATGCCAGCTTAGGCTTCGGTACTTGACTTTGTTGCAACTCTTTACCACTTCTCAGGGTGATAGCGCTGATATACTCCTTTGGGTTTTGCTCAGATTTTCCGGGTAAAGTACCTTGAGTGCGGGACGTAGAGGCATTCTTGTTTTCCATGTTTGTGACTCTTGATGTCAAACTCTGTAGCTCATTCTTGAGGTCACGTACTTCCATAGCCCCTGAGGCTTGTCCTTGAAGGAGTTGCTGCATCATGCTTTTCAGCTCATTGTCAACTCCCGAGTTAGAAGAAGTTTGTTGTTGTTGTTGACCAAAACCAGGTGGGTATTGTTGCTTGGGAGCATAGCCTTGTTGACCTTGAAACTGAGGCTTGTTTACAAAACCTTGTTGGTTGTTGTAGTTGACATATGGCTTTTGCTGTTGAGGTTGTTGAAAACCTTGTTGACCTTGTGGCTGAGCTTGTCCTTGGGATGGAGCTTGAGGATAAACTTGGTCTTGAGGATTGGCTACATTGTTGCTGCGGTATGAGAAGTTTGGGTGGTTTCTATAGTTTTGGTTGAAGCCCTTGTTGAAACCACCTTGGCCAGCAATGAAGTTAATCTCCTCTTGAGTTAAATCCTCATCATCATCATAAAATTGAGGTTTAGAATCCTCCTGGTGTCCCACAAAGCTGATGTTCTTTTGGCCAATGGAGATCATCTTGTCCAACTTCTCATTCAAAGCCTTTATCTCTTTCTCATACTTCTCATCTGAAGTTGATGAACCTCTATTAGTCCTTTCATAATCCTCATTGTAGTTGTCATCACTTTGCGCGAGATTTTCAATCAGCTCCATAGCTGCATCTACTCCCTTGCCTAGGAAGTGTCCATTGCTGCATGAATCAAGCATTGCCCTCATTCTAGGAAGCACTCCGCGGTAGAGGTTGCTGAGTAGTGTTTCCTTGGTAAAACCATGGTGTGGGCACTGAGTGGTGAGCTTGTTGAACCTCTCCCAAGCTTCAGCGAAGCTCTCATTGTTGCGCTGCACAAACCCGGATAGTTCACTGCGAAAACGGGCAGTCCTAGTAGGTGAGAAGAACTTCTTCAGGAAAGCTTTCTTCAGGTCTCCCCAAGTAGTGATGGATCCTGGAGGGATAGTGCTTTCCCAATCCTTGGCTCTGTCCGCCAAAGAGAAAACGAATAGGCGCATTTTTAACCCATCATCAGTCACACCATTCAACCTCGTAGTGGCACAAATCTTGTCAAAGGTGTCCAAGTGCTGTAGCGGGTCCTCAGATGCTAACCCATGGAACTGATTGTTCTGCACCATGTTCATCACCATTGCGCGGATCTCAAAATTATTATTGTTCACCGCTGGTGGAATGATTCCTCTCCAGTTAGCATTTGTGTCAGGTGTATCTCCATCACCAATAGCTCTAACCGGCTGTTGTTGCTGCTGTTGCTGCTGCTGTTGCTGCTGCTCATCCTCGTGGTTATCCATAACTGTGTGCTCAACACTTTCAACTGAAACAGCTCGTTCCTGTGCTCGTCGTTCCCTTGCTAGTCTCCTCTCGTGTGCTTTGATGTCGTAAACTCTTGCAACTAAGTTTGTAGTCCCTTTGCTGCGCAAGTTCATACACCTAGCATCAATAAGAAAGAAAGTAGCAAGTTAGTAACAATAACTTGAACTAAAAAGGAATAGAAAACGAATTGATATATCCAGAATCCCAAAATGGCAACGGCGCCAAATTGATAACTAGGATTTTACAATCCTTTGAGGTACCAATTCCTCAAGCTTATCGAAGTAGCTTTGAGGTATCGAACCTATTCTGGGACGGACAAAACCAATAAGTATACACTAAACCTCCAGAGTCAAATCTAACAATTTGGTTTTCAATTTCTAACGATCCTAACGAATGCAAATCAAATAGAAGTAAACAAAAGCAAATAAACAAACGATTCAATCAATAGGAAGAATAAGGCCCAAGGGTTAGGGTCAACGGATAGGTGACTCGGGATGATCAAGGAATCCTAATTCAAACTTTTAAAAGCTAATCTCCTAGCAAGGAACACACTATGTAAATCGGCTTAATCTCTTAACACCAATTCTTCATTCAATCTTAACTCAAGAACAAATCATCATTTGTGAATCAAAATCAAACGAGCATTCAAACAGGTTCCAATTAGCAACCAATCACTCTAGACATACATTTTCATGTGCTAGAATATGAAAGTTCTAACAAAGCTAAGTACAGGAATTTCATCGAACAGGTTGTGAACAATAAATTCTAAACATCCTAATCAATGTGATCAAGATTAACTAGGCATTAAGAGCACTTTGCTAGATGAGATTTTGACAATTAACTACTAAAATTCCATTGATCACCCTTAATCAACCTAATCCTACCCAACCCACAAGCCTATGGAAAACTACTCACAAATCATAACTAGATCAACAAAACTCATAGAAATAGAGTTGATCATGGTAGATTAGTGAGAGATTGAAAGATTTGTTGATGGAATAGTAATAGAAATCTAGATTGATCAAAGGATTTTTATGTGTTCTTACAAAAGAGTTTAGAACATCAAAAACTGCATAAGAAACAAAATAAAATAGGTTTTTGGCTTAAATAGTCTAAAAGGTGCGAGCCGGGTCAACCCGGAACAAACCGGGTGTTGACCCGGATCCAAGTGCAATTTTGGGGTCGATATCGGTCAGGTGGACCGATATGCAGACCGATATCGAGTCTCGGATTATTTCTGGGTTCGAGCGTATCGGTCCACCTGACCGATATGTGGACCGATATGAACCCTCGAAAATTAATCCGAGAGTCCATATCGGTCGGGTGGACCGATATGGTGGCCGATACTGTTCTCCGAAACTTTGACGAGGGGCTGTATCGGCCCGCCTGGCCGATACTCAGACCGATATGGTCCTTCTTTGGCTCTTCCTTGGTCTTCTGAGCTCAAGACTCCACTTCCAAGCTCACCAATGCTCCTAGATGCCTCCATTCACCTGCAAAACACAAGAAACACTCCAAATGCAAGCCTAGAATGCCTAATCCTAGTCCTAAACAACTCTAGACTCTAGATGTGACAATGACTCGGCAAAATGGTAAGAATGATGGAGAAAATAAATCAAAACAAGAACTATATACAAGCCTAAATGCATGAAAATGTATGAATATCAGCTGGTCTTGTGCTCGAGAGAGATAAGATTTCGAACTTCTGTTCTTATTCCTTTTGATTTATATGATTTCTACTTTGATTATGTCTTTGTTATGATTGATATGTCTGAGTAATTCTCTAGTTAGATTTAGGGATTCTCACAAAGATTTTATGCATGTCTGATAACTGATTGATTAGGATTCACTATCTTAACGTTCATCACCTAAGTGTGCTTAATACTGAAATCTAGACTGATCACCTAGGGTTTAGATCTGAGTTAATTAACAATAGCACGAGAGTGTGAGTTATAATCTGAACAAACTTAGTGTGAGCAATTTGACTAGGTACAAAGAGATTTGGTCTAGGAAAATTGTGAACCGATGGAACCTGTTCTTAATGCTTGTTTAGAGCTCTAGGATCGCAAAGAGATTTGGATCACTAGGATGGTAGATATAGAAATAATCTCAGCGAGAGTTGGATTGTTTAGCATTGTGTTTCTAGTTCTTGAACTGTGCTTAATCTGAATCATGTTAGTTAAGTATCGAGCATAGCATAATTCCTGGGAATTTCCCTAAGTCTAGCACCTTCGCTTATTGATTACTTTACTCGCTTACCTTGCTGTCTTATTTACTACTTTTTACTTCGCTTCGCTTAGCTTAATTCGATTACTTACAATCTATCGTGTGACCAAGAGTCTCTGTGGGATTCGATACCTATTATACTATAATTGCATTAACTGTGCACTTGCAGTAGAATAGGGATAAAACTTTACACCTATCACTCACCGCCTTCTTAGCAGCTTCCAGCTTCCTAGCATGCGAAGCCTCGCGCAGATCGCGCTCAGACTTGGCCACGAACCTGTTCGTAGCCTCCAAAGACTGCGTACATCAAAATATATCAAGTTTCAAAAAAAAAAAGAGAAGCATAACGACTTGAACAAGGAAGGAAAAAAGAATAAGATCCTTACCTTCTATATGGCTGCCATCATTTCGGTGTAGGCCTCCCCGAGAGCCATATCACCGACAGCCGGGAGTTGAACACCCGTATGCTTGAAATGCCTAAGCAGGTAGGCCACGCCCTTCGGATCGTCAGCAATCGGGCACGCCTTCTGGTGCCTAAAGCGCCAGTTGAAAGTCCCGGTAGACCCCGAGGAGGGGGGCCTCGCTTTGATGTCCTGATTTGACCTCCGCGAGGTCGCCTCCATGTCAATCCTTTGACGCTTCGGAGTAGGAGGACAGGATCTGCCTCAGCTCCGGCCATCCGACCCTCTAGAGCCATTTGAGTGGTAGTCATGCAAAGCAAGTTCCCGAGAACGAGCTGGAACGATCTCCTGACAAGCTAGGGGAGGAGGCGGAATCTCGCCCTCCGTAACCACTTCCTCGGGCCTAGGAGCCGGAGGAAGAGAAGCCTGAGCCGGGAGAAGAGGAGAACCATCCGGAGGGGGAGCAGGAGCCCGGCCGAGGGAGAAGAGGATGGCGTTGCTCAGATCTCCTGCCCTCATTTTGTTCGCCAGGTCAACTGGATCCTTTCCGCTTCGACGTGCGCTTCCTCGATGAGACATCTTTTCGTGTGGAGGCGTACTAGCAACTGAACTTCTGTCCGAGATGGCTTGATCTGCAGAGAGGTCGAGTCGGATTAGTACGAAATCATTGTCTAAAATAAGCAAAACAACGACAAGTCCTTACTTTCTACAGTCCGCTCGATTATACGAAGCGGAGGCTGAATTACTCGAACCGGAGGAGGGTGACGAGGAGCTTGCGGTGGAGGTACACCCCGAGGGAGTTGAGGTTGATTCTGAATAGGTCTTTGAGATTTGGGACCTATGGCAGCTCGTATGCGCTCTGTCGAAAAAATGGTTCCAATACGTACCCTCTTCGAAGATGAGCTATCAGGTTTTCTGTGATCGGATTTAGAGAAAGCGACTCAGAAGCTTCTACAAAACAAAAAAAAGAAAGGAAATTAGCGACAGTTCGACTTCCCTATAATCAAAACAAGCTAAAAACATTAAGATATAAACGACGCTGGTAGCCCATCGCGTCAGAACAACGGAGAAATAAAAGTCTCCTTCTGAGTGGCTTTTAATTTTAAAGAAGAAATAGTGATCCCGCCGGACATCCCTTCCCTAGGTTTCTTCAACAACCTTCCCAAAACAGGGAGAGAGGTAGTACGTCCTCGGAGCTCAGACGATGTGCTTGACCGAGCAAATACTCATGAGCTCCTCGGCTCCAAACTCGATCCCCTCTTCGACGGCTCTGACCCCGACCCCGATGACATAACAAACAAAATTCAGAGTCATCTGGGGGAACGCTAGCTGGAGCTGAGCCAAAACACAAGATAAGAGGCGGGGTATAGGGAATAAGAGTCCACATTTGTCGAATTAGGTGTAGGAGGCACAACAATAGCCCTCCCTGACCTTTTTGGGCGATTCCATTGAATGTGGAATCACCATCTCGATGGCTGCCGGAATCTGGCACTTTGTTCTTAACCTCTGTAAGTGCCCCGGATTCAAACGTGATTTCGGGTGCAGACCATGCAGTTCCGCCGATGAACTAGTGCTCGCCACCGTCGTATTCTTCAGAGCCATGCATTTTGGTGTCGGAATCGATGACGGAAAGAGAGAAAAGAAGAAAGATTCTAGAGAGAAGGATTTTAGGAAACCGTAGAATTCTAGTTCTAAAGAGAGAAAGAAAACTGTAAAAAGAAGAAGAAAGAAGTTACCTCTTGTAACGCCCCCTTCCCGTTTTCCGCTGGCCGACGAGCTGACCGGCCAACAATCAAACAAGAACATGACCGATCGAACCCGATCAGTCATACGAGAAGAGTTTGTCACAATACGAAAGCCAGAGACAATCTGGTTTGAGACAAAGGCTCGAACCAAACTATCTTTGACTCTGTATACCTCGTTTCCACGATGCGAGGCTTTGCAACCTGTACCGCTTCCACGAGTTGTGTTCGGTTCGGACGAAACCGTATATCAGGGATTATTCTGTTTTATTACTTGAAAAACATAAATCTTATTCATAGCAATATACGGTCTAATACAAAACATTTAGCGAGATATCCCAACAAAATCCGAAACCAAAAATAATGTCAAAATGCTTACAAACCCTAGCCAAAAACCAACCCGAGACTACTCCGAGTGTCCTATGCGTCCGCCGAGCTATGCCGAACCTGAAAACAAAAAGAGTCTAATGAGTAATCTAAGATTACGTAGTGAGATGGCTCCCAACTAAAGGTTGTTAATAATCTAATAATCCCACCCAAACCCAAAATAACAATCAAGTATAATAGCTGATCACGTGCTACCAAGACGTGATGAGCTTCACAACACACACAAGCATTCAAATAACAACACAATCATCAACAAAGGGAATCGATAACACTGCAGCACATGTTCTTGATTAGACTTGATCTATCTATTGCATCTCTAACACAATCTCCACACCATCTGGGCCCACTTTGTGAACTCGGTTACTTCCACGGGAACACTTAGATGCTTCCACGGTAGCTAAAACCTCCCACGACTCCTAGGCGATAACACGAAGTTCAACGGCTAGGACACCGTTCTCCGTCCATCGATACGCGGTGACTCAAGTTACCCCCGGTAACCCGAGTTTCCATGCAGTCCGCCCTAGGACGCGACCCCGTATTCTCCGGAGCACACACCTACAGACGTCAATCCATAGGTTAACACCTGCCAGAACCACTACCGAAGGTACGTGAACTGACCAGGTTCTCAACTCCCGAGGATCCAATCGGGTCGGAAGTACCGGAACGCCATCTCTAGACTTGCGGGATCTAACGCGCCCTACAGAGTCCTAATAACAGAAATGTAAACAAGCAGACTCACTGGGACTCTATCAAACAAGACCGACAAGGTCAAATAGAAACCCTATCTTAATCCTCAATCCATCCCGCAAGTCCTATCACTAACTTCCACATCACCCAAACTTACTCGGTCCCGTACCAGAGTAAGTATCTACCAGTACAGTCTACTCGGCCCAACACCGAAGTAGATAAACAAGCAAGCAACAATCAACAGTCTACTCGGCCCAACACCTAAGTACATACACAATCACAACAAACTATCAATCACAACACCACACAAACAATTAACTAGGTTTACTAGCCTTTTACTATTTCCTTAACCTCTACTCATTCAACCCGCTACCTTGGGATTAGTGGGTTAATATTGATTTTCCTCCTTCCAAACTAAACCGCCATACTTATGCACGCCTCGAACTTTCTCGATCACTGAACTTCACGCTTCATGGATATCAAACCGCCTTTCCTTTGATAACCTCGAACTGATCCAGAACTGACACTAATGCTTTCAAATTCCTTCGCTAACTCATCATACCCATCTATCTTGGTTCCTCCTATCACTAATACCCACTCTGGTGATGAGACTCCACTGACTCACTTGCAGGCTCAGGTTAAACTGCTTCTTGTAACACCATCTTGTCTCTAGGGTTCGTGTTGGAATCCCTAGGATCCAGGGTCTAGGTGATTGAATCTGAGAACTGACCTCGTGATTACCTGTAGATTGGCAACGGAAATTGGAGCAGGTAAACGATATCTAGAGCGCCTCAATCGCTGCGCCTCTATCGTAGTCCACACGCACACAAGCTGGAATCCGCCGGGATGCTAGTACCGGTGATCAGATCTCCTGGGATTCTATACGTATTTCTCGAGGAAGAGGGTCTGTTTTCTGTCAAGAAAACTGTCTGCGACGGCTCACTCAATTAGGTCGTGTAACCTGGCCCCTATAAATAGGCCCATGGTGTACAAACCGTAACATCAGTTACGGTATCGACCTTGTGTCGATTGTTGTACCAATGGCATCGATCGACACACCTCTTAACACACGAATTCAATGTGTATCCAATACACATTGATCGGACCATATGCCAATGATCAAATCCCTTCAGAAGCGTATCCAACTTGCTTAGGTGTGTGACCCTTTAGGTTCACACGATACTAGAAATGAGTTACAACTCATTTGTCATAAGCGGTTTCTAGAAGAACATTATGATTACCCAGTATCACATGAATTGTCCGATCTCAACAATACAACTATCTTTAGAGTAAGTACAATGTGATTTCAGGACATAATCCCAACAATCTCCCACTTGTACTGGAATCATCTATTCCCATAATCCCTTTGTCGCTATATCTCGATATGGCATAAGGCAAGAAATTGTGTCATCCTTATTATAGCCAACATCATGTTCATCGAACTTCTGATCTATACTGATAAAACAAACGACTGACAATCACCTCGTTTGAGCACGGCCATGCATTTTCTCAGTATCAAATCTTCGATGGGCCCTGAGATATTTATCCTCTGTTATATAGAAGGGACAAATCCCTTCTTGTTCCATCCCTGTTTCTACATATACTTCATGATACACCTGAGCAATGTCTATATAGCCGCCATTTACGGATCGACGTTTGACAAGGTCAAAGTGCACCAATTCATATACTAGAAAGCATGATGAACTCAGGTCTAAGGACTATACTCTATAGTTGTAATGAGAAACTCTCATGACACAGATATAACTATCCTGTAGAGTTCTCATTAGTGGGTCATGTCCGATCATATGTTCATCAACATATATCTATGTGACTGACTGTGATACTCATACCATTGACTCCATGAAACTTAGTCAACAGTCACCTCACAAGCTAGTCTCTCGCGATTATCAGTGTCCCACTTTGACAATCTCGACTAGGGACAATCATAATTTATGTCATCTTTATTTATAGGGTTTCATGATCAAGTCCTCAACTTGATGTCCTATAACATGAACATAAAATACTTGGGACCATTATTTAATCATCCAATGATCAAATAATGCTGATGTCAGTTTTTCACAATCATGACTACATCATGTCTATCTGAACATCATAACTAACATAACTCCCACTAGAATCTAGACCACGTCTTCAGATATCTAGTACCTACACCAACAGCATGAAACTCATGCTTAGGTTGTGGAGCCATTCCAACAAACCACACTGCTGTTCTTTAATAAGCACTATTCTGCTGTCCACTGCTTGGAAACCTTTCCAACAAGAGCCCCGCTACACAGACAAAGAGACATAAACAGGTGGGAACCGTGAATCATCTTTGTCTGTCTAACTACTCTTAACAGATTCGTCATTTCCTCAGTTGTACAAGAACCTATCCTTAGTGTTTCTCAAACACTTGGGGATATTCCTTACAACTGTCCAGTGACTCTTACCGGAACATATTGGTATCTTCTCGTCGTGCTATATGCATAAACTGCATCTATACGAGCGCTAAATATGGCATTTATTATGGATTCTATTGCTGAAGCATAAGGAATCACACTCATAGATACTAGCTCAGCCAGTGTCCAAGACACTTCATCTTGCTAAGATTATTGCCATAAGACCTTTGGTGTGAAGCCATTCTTGGAATCATGCATATTGGAACTGTCCAGCACCTTATAATCATAAGGATTCTGACACGATCCAATTAGCTCTTCTAATCCATTTCAATGGATCCATATTCCAAGAACTCACGCGACTTCTCCCATGTCCATCGTTAAATTTGACTTCCGACCCAAATCTTGACAAGACTTTAGCGTCGGAACGTCGTTTATGAGATTAAGTACGTTCTTAACGTACAGTTTGAGAATTGCAATTACGCTCCCACTAGTTTACTTGTAAACGCACGGTTTCTATTCGTTCCTGATCGAGTCAAAGCCTTTGACCGTTTTAACAGAACATAGATTCCAACTCCAAGATGTTTGCTTCAATCTATAAATAGATCGGTGAAGTTAACATGCATACCTAGCAGATTTTCGGAGTTGGGGCTCACCATCGCTTCTTTGAATTTCGCATGCTCGTCACTATTCAATGATCATCAGATCACGGCAATCAGTCATGAGGAATCACCCTCGGTTTTAGTGACGGATCCATCAGGATCAGCGAAATTCTGGCTCCACAGGTTCAGATTCTACAACACTTTGTAGATCCAACCGCTGCTCTTCCTCAACGGGTTTAACAGCCTCCTGTGTTTCTTGAATTTCTTCGAGCTGTACTTTTACTCCCACAGTTTTCTTGGAAAAACATGGTTCCGAACAACAAAACTTTGTTCTCGGATTGGTTGCAAAAGTACTAAGCCTCGGTTTCCTTAGGACAACCGGCGAAGCAGCCCTTATCAGATTTGGATTCAAGTTTGTTTGTTGACAACTGCCTTACACAAACCTTGCAATTCCAATTAATCAGTAAAACATACTTGGAAATCACCCAGTCCACATCCAATGTGGTGTCTTTCAACTGATTCTGATAGAAACATAATTTGCGTAAACTTATTCATTTTAGAGCGTATTTTATGAATGATTATGGAAGATTCCTGTGACTCATCATTAATCGGAGCATATCTAATAAGATCCGATTCATTCTGTTAGATGATCACCCAATTCTTGACTCAAGTATTTTCCTCCGCGATTCAATCGAGGATCTTAATACTTCTGTCAAATCGTTTCTACACTTCATCTTGGAACTCCTTGAGGGGTTCCTGCTCGTGTCTCATCAAATGAACACAGACACACTTATTGATGCCATCAATAAGGTAATGAAGTACAGAAGATTTCCTTTGGCACTAATGCTCATCGGGCCGCATACATCAGTATGTTTAAGGCCCAATAAGCCTCTGGCCCGCTTCTTTTAGCTCTGCTAAAAGGGCCTTAGTCATTTGGTCCAGTGAACAGAATTCATATCTCAAATGATTTATAATCGAATGAGTCCAAAACTATGGAACTTCTGAATCCGCTTCACTCTATGTGGTTAAATGACTATGCCAAAGAAAAGTCGAGTTCGAGTCATCAGACTCAAACCATTATTATTTGTGTTATATTCAAAATTACGCTGGTTTAAGATATAAAACCCATTCCAAACGGGGTGCTACCATATGATATTTCATTGAGATCTAAAGAACAAAACTTGTCTTTTATCAAAATGAAAAACATCCAAATTCTTTACAAGAAAATGAAGGACATTTATGCACAAGGCAGATACATAGTAGCAATTACTTAATTTCTAAAACCAAGTATGAAAGGCTCCTACAAGTGGAGAATCTCTACGGCTCATGTAGCAACCATTGCTTCATACCAGACACGCAGTTCCACTTGCCCTTTCTTCAACGTTCTACTGTCGCTTAGGTCCTGCATATTTCAAAAATATCAGTACCACAACTAGTATCTAATACTTATGTAGAACTTGAATTAATAACACAATACCTGAAGAAGAAGTACCATACATCTCCTTCATCTCTTGTGAATCTTCCAAGAATTTAATGCAATCTCTCTTCCAATGTCCTGACTCATCGCAGTAAAAGCATTTTCTAACACCCGACGGGCCTGACTTGGGCTTATAAGATGACATAGGCTTATCCTGATTCCAAATCTGGACGGCCCTGCCTCTACCCTTGCCAACACAAGATTTCTCAAATCTTTTACCCTTCTTGATGTCTTGCTCTGCTGTTTTGAGCATGCCATGCAGTTCAGTCAACGTCTTCATCAAGCCTTTCTCGATATAGTTCTCAATGAATTTATCATAGCTTGACAGCAGTGACTGCAGAATGATGTCAGTGGCCAACTCTAAGCTGACAGGACATTCCAGTTTCCCCAGGTTATCAATGTAACCCATCAGTTTAATGACATGAGGACTTACTGGAGCATCCTCTGGTAGCTTGCACCCAGTGAGAAACTTCACCATCTGGAATCTCTCAACTCGTGCCAGATCCTGAAACTTCAGTTTCAGGTTGGTGATCATCTCTATTGGCGACTCCATGTTCTCGTATTGACTCTTCAAGTCCGAGTTCATGGTAGCCAACATCAGATCACGCACATCTACCACATCAATATAATGCTTATTCCAAGCATCATATACTGCATTCGAGCGATTGGTCCCAAGCCTTTCTGGAAGAGCTTTCTCAAGGACATAGTCCTTACTCTCCTGCTTGAGGATTAATCTCAAATTGCGATACCAATCCAGGAAATTTGACCCATTTAACTTGTCCTTCTCAAGGACGGGTCGTAACGAGAAGGTAGTTTTAGACATAGGCTGAAAATTTTAATCAAAGAAAATTTTAGTTATGATTTCAGAAAATGAGGAATCTTATCCAATAAGAAAACTCGCATTATATTCAAACAATGTTTCCTCAATGAATATAATAATCCAAGATCCATACATCACTAAAATCCGAGTGGACGACTCGTCTTCACCCAGAGTTTAGCAATCTAGGTAAGCAAATCATTGCTAATTGTACTCAGTACAACTCTTGGTCGTAGATGAGACAAACTATGTCTTTTCCACTCTGATGTCTCCGGTCCCAGAACTTCTGATAGCCTAGTCAAGTAAAACCAATCTTTTATGTCTTGTGATCACTGACAGTTGCACTGCAAGTCTGTCAATGGCCACCTGCCTTACTCATGTTGCAGTGGATACCAAGGACTCCAAGACTATCCAACAAACGACATGAGTCTTGACAGTAGACAAGATTGGGCAAGACATCAAGATCACTTGATATTTAGTTGAGGAAATGGAACTTTAAAAGATTAGTGATTCAATCTCTTAGGTCATGCAATAGTTGATGTCAAGCACTGCAAGACCATCAACACTACTACCTGCCTTACTCATGTAATTGTGGACACCAAGCTCTTGGCAAGACTATCCAACAACGAAACGAGTCTTGACAGTTGACCATATTGAATAACTAAGCTTCGGTCTAACACACATCCAATGTGTATTAAATAGGTTTAAAACATTTTTAACTTTTAATTTCAATTAAGTTTTACTTGTTCTAATTTAAGTGGGTTAGGTCATTTGGTTCGGTTTTTCAATCATCTGATTCAAAACCAAACGATTACGGTTCGCATCATCACCACGCGCATCGACTGACACACTTGGTCGGCATTTGATATGCAACCTTTACCAACCCTATGACCGGTCTTAGACCAATTGCGATAACCGGTCCAATCTAATTGAACCGACTTATCCAATCAAACTGATCTTAACTAATCAAATCGGTTTATTCCAATTGAGATAACTAATTCAATCCAATTGAATCAATTCATCCAATTTAAACCGATCTGACCTACATTAACCAAGCATGATAACCAATTCAATCCAATTGAACCGATTAACCAATCGCAAGGACTGTGTCGACCGACACTAAACCTGTGCCGATCGATACAGTTGGGTATCAGGGAATTTTAATCGAATTAAACCGACATAACCATGTGAGATAACCGGTTCAATCCAATTGAACCGATCTATCCTTTGGCACAGCCTGTGTCGATCGATGCACCCAGTGTGTCGATCGACACAGTGCGATTTCTAAATCGAAACCCATTCTTTAATTAGGCGAATTCGCGGTGCATCGATTGACACAAACTTGTGTCGATCGACGCTATGCGAAAACACAATTGCTTTTGCATTTTCGCGTTGCATCGATCGACGCACCCATTGCACCGATCGATGCTGTGCGAAAACCCTAAATCAGTTTTGCCGTTTTTGCGCTGCATCGATCGACACACCCAGTGCATCGATCGATGCTGTGCGAAAACACAGTTCTTCGTTTTCGATATTAACAAATCCGAGATTCTTATTAACAAAACGAATCCTAGCTAGCATCAATTAAATCAAAAAGCCATTTAATCGAATTCTAGGCTACTGATTCAATCTATTAAACCCTATGGCTCTGATACCACTGTTGGAATCCCTAGGATCCAGGGTCTAGGTGATTGAATCTAAGAACTGACCTCGTGATTACCTGTAGATTGGCAGCGGAAATTGGAGCAGGTAAACGAGATCTAGAGCGCCTCAATCGCTGCGCCTCTATCGTAGTCCACACGCACACAAGCTGGAATCCGCCGGGATGCTAGTACCGGTGATCAGATCTCCTGGGATTCTCTACGTATTTCTCGAGGAAGAGGGTCTGTTTTCTGTCAAGAAAACTGTCTGCGACGGCTCACTCAATTAGGTCGTGTAACCTGGCCCCTATAAATAGGCCCATGGTGTACAAACCGTAACATCAGTTACGGTATCGACCTTGTGTCGATCGTTGCACCAATGGCATCGATCGACACACCTCTTAACACACGAATTCAATGTGTATCCAATACACATTGATCGGACCATATGCCAATGATCAATTCCCTTCAGAAGCGTATCCAACTTGCTTAGGTGTGTGACCCTTTAGGTTCACACGATACTAGAAATGAGTTACAACTCATTTGTCATAAGCGGTTTCTAGCAAAACATTATGATTACCCAGTATCACATGAATTGTCCGATCTCGACAATACAACTATCTTTAAAGTAAGTACAATGTGATTTCAGGACATAATCCCAACAGTTCGGTCTCGTGTCCTCGTCAAATCGTCCATCACATCCTACATCAACAACCTCAACAAAACTGGAACGGTTAGACCTCTCTAGCTCATTCATCGATATCACGTCTTTATATAAATAGGTTACTTAGTCATGTACCCTTCGGTCACACATGGCTAACTAACAATATCCTATAATTCCGCTCAATCTCAAATAAGCTTCCTATAAAAACCGCATTTTCAATCACGAGCTTATTTCTATCGAAGAGGTTCTTTATCTTTTCAAAAGCAATTCTAACCGAGCAAACCAAACGATTTCGCTAATTAAAATCAAGAATCACTTTCTAGCAACCTAGCGATTAAACGAAATGCAGCGATTCAAAATCAACAACAACCTAGCAAGCAATCAAATCATCAATCAACTCAACATTCTAACACCCTAGCAAGGCAATCAATCACACACAATCAATCAAGCAAATCGGCGATTGCAGTTGACTCTTAGGGTTCTGATGGAAACCGTCTGCTCAGACCATCATCTATTTTCACATCGTAACTATATTGCATTCACCACCATCATGAGTATGCAATATAACCACTCCGCTACTCAAAACGACAACCGAAATACTCCACATCCACTACGTTAATAAACATCTATTCACCGCATAGAGTTCTAAATGCATAGGTCTGTAGGAGTCTACATATTAGCGGTTTCCAATTTGTCCCAAAAGAAAAACCGCTACACCAAACCGATATACACACATCAAAAAGCGAGTTAGAGCCCTTACTTACCTGGGCCTAATCTACTTCCTAGTATCCAACATGAGCGGTACAACTCATGTGGATCCTAACCGGCAGGTGCGCCAGGAGGATGGAATGAGTGTGGTGGTTGTGGTGCCGAAGCGATGCGATCTCAATCATGACGGAAACAGAGCGCAATGTACTTCTCGGCCGTAAATGAAACAAGATGGAAGCATCATTGGTGGCGGCGGCTGGTCTGCTGGAACTGGCGCCGAATCGGACTTGATAAGATTGACACCAACAAAATAGTAGTGACCGACAACCACTGGTGAAGGCGGCTGCGGCTAAGTGACCTCAAAATCCTACGTCTTGGATAACTAGAATAGTCCACCATCATGTCTGTCCACTGCTGCTTCAGGATAGGCCGCGAATACGTGAGCACTCCGTATACTAGTAATATCGGCTTCGACTATCCGGCGTAGAACTAACAAACTCTCGGTCGTCCATACTGAGGTTGCTCCTCATGTCGTCGCAAACCACACACACACTGATCCTCCCAGGACAACTCTGTTGTGTGACTGCACCAAAACACAAAACTGTTAGTACAATCCTAGCAAATTTCCTAATTTACCCAATCCCCCGGTTTGACGGACGCGACTCGGATTCCTAATGGCTACATTGGCAACACATTTTGACTCGATAAAACATTGAAAACTTTGAAAAACCAGAATTTCCGAATCCATGACGAACCATGCTCTGATATCACCTTTTTGTAACGCCCCCTTCCCGTTTTCTGCTGACCGACGAGCTGACCGGCCAACAATCAAACAAGAACATGACCGATCGAACCCGAGCAGTCATACGAGAAGAGTTTGTCACAATACGAAAGCCAGAGACAATCTGGTTTGAGACAAAGGCTCAAACCAAACTATCTTTGACTTTGTTTACCTCGTTTCCACGATACGAGGCTTTGCAACCTGTACCGCTTCCACGAGTTGTGTTCGGTTCGGACGAAACCATATATCAGGGATTATTCCGTTTTTATTACTTGAAAAACATAAATCTTATTCATATAAATATACGGTCTAATACAAAACATTTAGCAGGATATCCCAACAAAATCCGAAACCGAAAATAAAGTCAAAATGCTTACAACCCCTAGCCAAAAGCCAACCCGAGACTACTCCGAGTGTCCTATGCGTCCGCCGAGCTATGCCGAACCTGAAAAACACAAAAGAGTCTAATGAGTAATCTAAGATTACCTAGTGAGACGGCTTCCAACTAAAGGCTGCTAATAATCTAATAATCCCACCCAAACCCAAAATAACAATCAAGTATAATAGCTGATCACGTGCTACCAAGACGTGACGAGCTTCACAACACACACAAGCATTCAAATAACAACACAATCATCAACGAAGGGAATCGAGAACACTGCGGCACATGTTCTTGATTAGACTCGATCTATCTATCGCATCTCTAGCGCAATCTCCACACCATATGGGCCCACTTTGCGAACTCGGTGACTTCCACGGGAACACTTAGCTGCCGCCATGGTAACTAATACCTCCCACGACTCCTAGGCAACTACAAGAAAAATACACATTGTTAGCGTCGTGGAAACGCTATATTATACATATCATGGCGTTTTAGTGTTAGACATGACATGAGGAGCTATCTTAGACCCCCAAGATATAATAGCGTTATTATTGTCTGCTATTAAATATTGATATACAATAGCACTAAATTCTTTGCTATTATAAATTTAATAATAGCAACTTATTATTGCCATTTTATATTTTATAGTAGCTCTAATACTTTGCTATTTCAATGTGTAATGTGGCACTAGAACCTCGCCGTTTTATTGTTTCTAGTGACTCTATATTTTTGCCATGTTGGATCATGTCCTAGCTTAAAATTTGAGCCGTAGCATTGTTCTTGAAGCAAATGGTTTTAAATTGGCAGATGGCCTGGTTTATGCAATATTTTGGATTCTATTTGATACTTGAATTGCGAATGACAATACCAAAAGTCGATAAACCAAATACATTACAAACGAAATCCACAAGTACAATAGCCGTATCCAAATAGAAACACAAGTCTTGAAGTCAGAAATACCATTTCTAAACATAACCATGCCGTGAAATTAAAGAAAACAGGTACTAATTAAAAACCAACACGTTCAACTGACCGTTCCTAAGACTTTAGTTCAGCACATTACCACTTTGTCCTCTTGCCATGCAATAGATGTACCAAGAGCATCTTCCATTGTCTCGATCTCGGAAGATGACCTCCACACTGATGCACTCTTGATCTTCACCACATCCACCCACACTCGAATTGCATTCGGTCCCAAGGTAACAAAATGGACAACTTGTTCTGGATTGTTTAAAGCCCAGCAGCCCTCCGCAACAACTCTTTTTTTACCGGCGATATCCATCAGCTTGCACTTATGATTCTTCTTGATGTTGGCTACATTACGCTGCGATGTTGACAATGAAAAGCCAAGTTCCAGAATAACCATCCAATACCACAACACTACAGATATCATTATTTGTCAAGTTATAAAAGAGTTCCAAGGAAAATACCAATGATTTTCGTATAGGAGAAGCTGGAGCTGCTTTAGCTTTTTTCACAGGAGTTTTTTTTTGTGGTGGAGTAAGTTCAGGAGAAGTAATTTGATCTGCTGTTGCAATTTTTACTGGAGAAGATGGAACTGGTGTCGGATTCGCTGGAGACTTATCTGGAGACTTCTCTGGTGGAGATTGCTTATGTGCAGACCTTGGAGTTGATCGAGATTGATCAGGAGACCCTGTATTTGCTGGAGAATGTAGGGAGGAAGAACTTTTATGAACTGATGCTTCCTTCTCTATATCAAACTCAACTCTATTCGCAGGCCATGCCACAAAAGACTTGAAAGAGTCCTCCACGGTTGTCACTTCAGTAGTAGGTCTCCAGAGAAAAGCATGGGGTGCAAGCACAACATCCACATATACCTTAACTGCGTTTGGGCCAAGTGGTAAACCATTAACCAGAGTTTTCGGGTCTCGAGACTGCCAACGACCAATAGCAACAACTACATCATTCCTAGCCCAATCCATCAGCTTGCATTTGTTCACCAAACTTGCACATGGACTCTGTCAAACAGTCATTAACAATAGTGAACCAAAAACTGAGAAAAGAGGGAGACTACTACAGTAATGAAGAGGACATGTAATCTAACACAAACGAAATCATTACCTTAGGCACATTACCATTACTTGAAGCAACACAACAATCTGCATGCCAAGCAACAAACTGTCCAACAGCTTCCTCCATGTTAAACATGCTTGGCGCAGGTCTCCATAGAAATGCTTCTAGGTTGGTGGCGGATACAACCAAAACTTTCATTGCGTTAGGGCCTAAGGGAATATCATTGACAAATTCTTCTGGATCATCGGAAATAATACGTCCCTCAGCAACAATGTCCTCGGTTCCAGACCAATCAATCATGTGACACTTAGCTGGCAAACTTTTGTTTACACTCTACATACACAAAACATAACATCAGTTAAATAGTTTAACTAACAAAACAACAATGAATCCGAATACTAGGTACATGACATACTCTTGGAGCTGATGTTTCACCCATATCATCATATTTCTGTAAAAAAAAGACCCATGTTAATAGGTAATTGATATTGTCTAAGTCAATTCAGATGGTTTTCGTATTAAGCATACAGAGAGTTAGTCTTACCGAGTAGCCCTTCTGTTGCATCAAAAGTTTTTCTAGCTCATAAACCTTTTGTTGTAGTTAACTGCTTCTCTTCCATTTGAGCCATACATTTGTTCCTGACTTGGTAGCAAGCTAGTTTGGACATATTCATCCCTCGACCCATTTCCCTCAATCGACCTGGATTATCGGGTCCTAATATTTGTGTGAGTACATCTTCCTTGGGATTGGTCGTTGTAGACGATGCAGGACATGTCTGTTCTTCTATCTCCTTTGATTTTCTCTGACAAAAACACAAACCATTGAAGTGATTTGTATTCAAAACCAAAAAGTAACCAAGCATATTTTATCTAACAGAAGATGCTAAACTCACAATTTTTTCAGCAGCATTTGTATTCATTCCTGGTGTATTGTTCAGTAACATCTTCCACATCTTCATTAACATCAGCCACATCATCACCAGCAGCTTCATCGTCAGCAGTTTACTAGTGTGAAGCCATCATGCACTTGACTCCATTGCCTTTGACTGCCCACTGACACCGGAAAAGAAGAATGTAAAAAACATTGTAGTCCAGCAGAATTATGTCAACCACTCTTCCATAGTAAGAAACCAGATCAATTGTCTGCGAAGTGTCTTTAGCACTAGCTCTACACATTGTTGTCGCCTCATAGAGAACACCACTGTTTTGACTCTGCTTTGCATCTGAACTGGTGTGAAACCGTTGCCTATTCACTATGTAACCAGTATATGAACGTGCGCTACTGCGTGGACCATAAGCTAACCACTTCAGTCTATCCTCATGTACTTCCGAATCAAGAGGTATCTAAGAAATACAAAGAAATCAGTGTGTAAGCCAACATGATGCAAAATGAAAATTTCCAGTCAATCTTCAGTAATTTTGTCAAAATAAAACTTGCATGTTCTTTAAGCCAGGATGCAAAATGATTTGCATACTCCATAACACCGTAGCATCACGATAACACCTCGGGTCTGTGTCTTGAAGGATTTGTAGGTGCATACTACAAAAGATGAAGACAATTATACATCAACGCTATTGTTTAGGAAACTAAGTTCTGGAAACACAAATAAAACAGACTCACTTACTCGACATACTGATCAACCATAGCCATGTTTTGTATGACAGCTAGGTGAGCTATCTGCTTTTCCATTTCAGTTAGCGTAATTGGTTTGGATGCAGATATTGGACGACCCTCTAGGATAGAGCTGTTCCCATCCTCTGTATTTCTCTCAGCTTTTTCCACCACACTTGTAGCCTTTTTCAAGAATTCACTGCAAAATTGCATGCATTCTTCACCGAGTTAAGCCTCAGCAATGCAACCTTCGGGTCTTGCGGGGTTTCTAACATAGTCTTTCAAAACTTTCATGTACCTACACACAATTACCAACTAGTTATTATAAGCTCCCAATGGTTTATAAGAGATCAAAGATTTGAAAAGTGAAGACATTAGAAGTTACCTCTCGAATGGGTACACCCATCGGAAATGGACATGCCCATAAAGACGTGCTTCCCTCCCTAAGTGCACGGTCAAGTGCACCATAATATCAAAGAAGCTTGGTGGGAAAATTCTTTCAAACATGCACAGAGTTTCTACTATCTCAGATTCCATTACTAAGATTTGCTCCCTATCAATAACCCTCTGACATAACTTGTTGTAGAATGCGCATAAGCGTGTAATCGCTATCCTCGGACCAGTAGGCAATAAGCCTCTAAGCCCAACCGGGAGTAGTTGTTGCAACAACACATGGTAATCATGTGATTTTCATCCTGATACCTTGCAATCCTCCATAGACAAGCCTCTAGATATGTTTGAACAATACCCATCCGGTCCCCTGAAGTCAACAAGTCTTTTACAAAACGTTTTTTTCTCTGCTTTCGTCAATGACCAAGGAGCAGCATGAAGGTAAGTCCTCTTTCCTATGAGTTGAGGATGCAGATCCTTCCGAATTCCAAGAACTTGCAGATCTTTCCGAGCGTTGAGACCATCCTTCGATTTCCCACAGTGCAATAGTGTAGAGACTATGCTTGAAGCCACATTCTTCTCCACATGCATAACGTCTAAGTTATGCCTAACTGGAAGTTCCTGAAAAAAATACAAATACATAAGAATAAACTCAGTTATAGAAAGCCAAAATTGCAAAACTGTGAAAGAGTGTAGACATTAAAAATATATGCATACCTCCCAATATGGCAGTTTGAAAAATATGGATCGTTTCTTCCATCTGGATAACCCTTCCTCGTCTATTTCGAGTTCTTATTCCTCCTCTTCCGATTCACTATCTTCACTCCCCCCATCTGAGTTTGTTGCAGCTTCAGGCATTTTCCTTTTCTTTCCACTTCTCTTAACATTCCCGAAATCATTCTTGTAGCTCTTAAGGATCTGAGAGATATTGTGTCCAGTAAGAATCCGACCCTTGCTCCCATGTTCTGGTTTTCCATCAAACCATGATTTCTTAGTTCGATAACTATGTCCCGGTGGCAGACCCTTGCGGTGACACATATAGACATGCTTCCTGCTGTTTTTCAACCATAAACTATCGGTATGTTTCCCACATATAGGACATGCCATCTTTCCTTTTACTTTGCAGCCTGCGAGATTACCGTAAGCAGGAAAATCACTTATTGTCCAAAGAAGGACTGCCTTAAGTGTGAAAGTACTTCTGGTGTATGCGTCATATGTTACATCTCCCGTCTTCCACAGCTTGTCTAGATCCTCTATAAGCGGTTCTAGGTAGACATCTATACTGTTTCCCGGTTGGTGCGGTCCAGGAATCAACAAGGTGAGGATGATGTTCTGCTTCTTCATACATAAGTGAGGAGGCATGTTGTAGTTAACCAACAACACCGGCCAACAACTGTAGTTAGAACTCCTCCTGTCGAATGGACTGAACCCGTCAGTTGAAAGTCCTAGCCGCATGTTCCTTTCTTCACTGAAAAACGAAGGATACTTGTTGTCTATGTGCTCCCAAACAACAGAATCTACCGGGTGACGGATCTTTCCATCAGTGCTCTTGTTGTTAGAATGCCACCGTAAGTCTTTTACCATTTCCTCTGATCTGAACATCCTTTTAAGGCGTGGTATTATGGGAAAGTACCGTAATACTTTATGTGGAACATCCTTCTTCACCTCACCAGTGTTGATGTTTGACTTCCATCTCGAAGCTTTGCACTTTGGACAAGCCTCAAGCTTCTTATACTTCTTCCTAAATAAGCAGCAGTCGTTTACACACGCGTGAATCTTCTGGTATCCTATATCAAACTGTTGGGAATGTCCTGAAATCTACTGTACTATCTCTAGAAAGTATGATAAGTGTCGAGATCAGACATAAGTCATAAATATTGGGTGATCATGATGACTTGCTAGAGCCCGCTCATGATCTATACGTTTAGGACTTATTACCAGTATTGTATGATCCCTAAGGGTCACACACCATAGCTAACGGGAAAGTTAACAAGGAATTAATACGGTAAGATGCAAGGCATTTACTGTATTTGTACAGAGAATTGGGCCAGACAAAATACAGGCTTTTGTCTGATTTGTGTCTTGGGCCCAAAAGCCTAATAGGCCATTAGTTTAATTACTTGGGCCCATATAAGGAAGAGGACAGGCGCCTAGGGCAAAAACACACCACCATCTGCGATTTTGCCTCAGCCGTATTCCTCTCTCTCTGTTGATTCCAACTTGGTCTAGCAGCCTGATCCAGTAGCTTGTAAGCATGTGGATACCTAGGAGGAGCCGGTTATCATCAGCTCTCATTGATCTCTTCATTACCAATCCGCTGCGCCAATAACAAGGTAATGATTCTGATCTGGTTTATGATTCAACTGCAAATCACCTAGATCCTAGTTGATTATGTGCTAGGTTGTAACCTGTGAATTACACCATGAACAAACATAATCCTACAGTGGTATCAGAGCCTAGGTCGTTAGGTTTTTGCTTTTTGGATCATACTAGGTTGTTTATTAGTTTGATGAATCGATTTTAATGAGTAAAATTGATTGAAACTTGGAAAACCTAGAAATAAGAAACTGGTATAAGAATCGATTTTACTCATAATCGATTTTATTGAAACTCGTTTCTATTGTATGAATCGCTTTGTAACTTTGCTTTATAATCACTAACAAATCAATCGTTGTTGACTTTGTTTGATAACAAGAGAATCGATTTGATTAGTTTTGTTAAGGTTTAGAATTGTTTTGTCTTCTAGCGATGATCTTCTGATCGTAAAGTGAAAAGAACAAAACGAATTGAAAAAGTCAAATCGATTGTTGAAGTGATTTGTTTAAACGTGCAAGGTTAATATTTTGAATCGAATTTGTCAAAGGTCAAAATCGTTTGTCCTTTTGTGAATGTCTAAATCGCACATGTTGATTTGTATGAATTGTTTGATTGGTTTGTTAATAGCATGAATTGAATTGGAAAAAGGACAAAATCCTTTTGTCTTTAGTGAAGTCATAATCGCTTATTGACTTTGCTGCAATTATAGAATCGTTATGAATTGTTGAATTATGAATCGTGATTGTTGAATTATGAATTGGAAAAGTCAAAAAATCGTGTTTGTCTTTTTGATAATATCTCGATCTTAATTTGTTACGATTTTGTTAATATCATGATCGTAAAGCAATTATCGATTTGAAAAGTCAAAATCAATCATTGAATAATTATGGTTCAAGCGGTTAACCCAAATCGCGGTTTGCTGGAAATTATTTAATACAATTGGTATTATTTAATTTCTGGTTAAACCGGATTTAAATTCAAAATTTGAATTTTAACCTAAACCGAAGGCTGGTCTAAGTTTGATTTGGTTGGACCAAATAATTTAGAGCTGGTCTGGTTTAGTAAATAACCAGTTGGATTTAGTAGTTAATTTGGTCTTGGACCAGAATTAATGAACCGACTCGGTTATGTCAAATTATTGGGCCAATTGGAATTCTGTGGTCTTGGGCCAAGAATTGGGCCTATAATTTGTGACCCAACCGAAAACTTTAATAAAATATTAAATTAGAAATTTCTATTTTTAGCAAGTTTCTAAATTTAGAAAGTTTCTAAAATAAGTAAGTTTCCCAAAATAGTAATCTTCTATTTTTGGAAAGAAAATCTAAAATCCTCAAAACCAATATCAAGCTTGGATGTCTTGCCCAATCTTGTCAGCTACTTAACGCTTATTCAATTACAGATATGGCTTACAGTGTGAGGTGTCTGTTTTTGCGTAAGTAAAGTAGTATATAGTCACTAATTTCATTGGGAGTCCCAGACTTTAGTGATTATTTGGCTGTAAGAGATTGGTTTCCTTGACTGGGCCATCGGGAGTCCCGGGCCTTGAGACATCTGGTGAATTGGGCCTTGGGCCCAATCCACAACCGAGAGTTATATGGATATAACTAGTTGTGTGTATGCTTACCAAGTAAAGTTAATTCTGGGTGACGGCCAGTGGCCCACTTTAGTTTTAGCTGAACATGGGTCTCGGAATCATTGCATTCTTATGAGGTTAAACAAAGAAATTTTGAATGCAATGCGAGTTTTCTTATAAGTTGTTAAGATTACTCTTTTTTGAACTGAATAACTAAAACTCTATTTATCTCTAAATTCAGTTATGACTAGCACAAACAATCAAAACACTTTCTCGATCCGGTCTGTCCTTGAGATGGACAAACTGAACGGATCAAATTTCTTGACTTTGTCGCGGAACCTGAGGCTAGTCCTCAGGCAGGAGAGAAAGGACTATGTCCTTGAGAGAGCTCTCCCCGAGAGGATCGGGTCCAATGCCTCTCATGCAGTATATGATGCTTGGAATAAGCATTATAATGATGCGGTAGATGTGCGTGGTCTGATATTGGCTACAATGGACTCAGATTTGCTGAAGCAATATGAGAACATGGAGTCGCCAATAGAGATGATCAGCAGCCTGAAATTGAAATTTCAGGAGCAGGTAAGAGTGGAGAGATACCAGTTGGTTAAGTCTCTCACTAGCTGCAAGCTACCAAATGATCATCCAGTGAGTCCTCATGTCAATAAAATGATGGGTTACATTGATAACCTGAGGAAACTGGATTATCCAGTTAGCCAAGAATTGGCAACTGAGATCATTCTGCAGTCACTGCCGTCAAGCTATGATAAGTTCAAAAGGAACTATATCAAGAAAGGCTTAACGAAGACGCTGACTGAACTGCATGATATGCTCAAGACAGTTGAGCCAAACGTGAAGAGTACCCTGTATAATCTCATAATGGAGAAGGGTAGGTTTAATAAACCTAGTGCTGACAAGGGTGAAGACAAAGTTGTCCAGATTTTGAATCATGGCAAGCGTGTGTCTTCTGAGCCCGAGTCAGATACATCTTACGTTGGTAAGTGCTGCTACTGTAAAGAGACTGGGCATTGGAAGAGAGATTGCATTAAATTCATGGAAGATTATGAGGAGTTGAAGTTGATGTATGAGACTACTTCCTCAGGTATTCATGTTATTACTTCAAGTTCTACCTTATAGGTATTGGATACTGGTTGTGGCACTGATATTTGTTATAATATGCAGAGCCTAAGCAACAGTAGAACGTTGAAGGAAGGACAAGTGGAACTGCATGTCTGGAAGGAGCTATGGATGCTGCCTCAGCCATAGGGTTTTCACTTGTAGATGCCTTTGAGGCTTGGTTTTGTATTAAGTAATTGCTACAATGTACCTGCTTTAAGCAGAGTTGTCTTTCATTTTCTTGTAAGAATTTGAATGTTTTTCATTTTGATAAAAGACAAGTTTTGTTCTTTTGATCTCAATGAAATATTGATTGTAGCACCCTATTCAAGGAATGGGTTTTATATCTTAAACCAAAGAGTGCCTAAATGTAACATAAATACCGAATTGGTTTAAATCTGATGAATTAAACCTGATTTTTCTTGGCGTAAATGTTTTGGTCACATAGAGTGAGTCGGATTCAGAAATCCCATAGTTATGGACTTTTGGGCTCATTTGATCGGATATCTTATGAGACTTGAATTCTGCTTACTGGACCAAAAGACAAAGGGCCTATCTTAGCCGAGCTAGAGAAAGGCCCAAAGGCTTATTGGACATTGAACATACTCATGTATGTGGCCCGATGAGCAGTAATGCCAGAGAAAATTTCCTGTACTTCATTGTCTCTACTGATTACTTCAGTGAGTATGACTGTGTTCATTTGATGAGACACAAGTCGGAATTCTTTGAAATGGTCGAAAGAGTTCCAGAATGAGGTATAGAATCTGAGTGACAGAAGTATTGAGACTCTGGATTAGATCACGAGTGAGAATACTTAAGTCATTGTTGGTATGATCATCTGAATGAGTGTGAAGTCGTTTCACAGCTCATTTCTCCTGAAAACCTGGAGGTGTTTCTGTGAGAAAGAATCAGATCTTATTAGAAATGATTAAAGATGAGTCACACGAATCTTCCATGATATTCTTTAAGAATAACGCTCTAGAAATATCTAAGTTTACGCTGAAATAGTTCCACCAATATCAGTTGAAAGACACCACATAAATGTGGACTGGAAATGATTCAAATTCGTCTTTACTGAGTATTTGTAGTTGTGCTACTTCGCTGGTTTTCCTAGGGAAACCAAGGCTTGTTACTTTTTACGTCCATTCCGAAAACGAAGTTAGGTTGTTCGGAATTCTGTTTTCTAAAAGGAAAGTTGCTTTCCAAGAAGCACAGTGGGAGTAAAAGTATAACTCGAAGAAATTCGAGAAATACAGGAGGCTGCTCAACCTGTTGAGGGAGAGCAGCGGATGGATTTACAGATTTCTGTAGAATCTACACCTGTAGAGCCTGAAGTTCGCAGATCTGAATGAATCTGTCACTAATCCGAGAGTGATTTCTCGTGATTAGGTACCATGATCTGATGATCATTGAAAGTGACGAACCTGCGAAATTCACAGAAGCGAAAGTGAGCCCGGACTCCGAAAAATTATACTGTATGTAAGTTAGCTTCATCGATCCATTCATGGATAGAAGCAAACATATCGGAGTTGGAATCTTCGTTCTGTTGAAGTAGTCAAGGTTTTGACTTGAACAGGAACGAGATGGAACTGTGCGTTTACTAATAGATAAGTGGGAGCGATGTTGCATTTCTCATAGTGTATGTCGATGACATACTGATTCTCGGAAATAACGTTCCAATGCTGCAGTCGGTAAAGGACTGGCTTGGGAGTTGGTTTTATGAATGACATGGGTAAAGCCACGTATGTTCTGGGATTTTGGATCTAAAGATAGAGATCCAAAAGAGCTGATAGGACAAAGTCAGGATTCTTGTATTGACAAAGTCCTACACGTTTTCAGCATTCCAAGAAGGGTTTTATGCCAATGTCACATGGCATTACGTTAAGCAAGAAACAGTGTCCTACGATAACTGCTGAGCTTGAATGCATGGATGAGATTCCATATGCGTCGGCAATTGGATCTATCATGTATGCCATGACGCGTACTTGTTTTGATGTTGCTTTAATGTTAAGCAAGACAAGTAAAGACCAGTCAAATCCAGCAAAGAATCACTGGATAGACGTAATGAATATCCTCAAGTATTTGGAAAATACTTAGGATAAGTTCTTGATTTACGGAGAAAGTGAGGTGCTACAAGTCGGTAGAGTCTGAAAGGCAAGTTTCCAACAGACAAAGATGATTTTTGGTCACAGTCCGGTTATATCTTGTGTCTGTCTGGCGGTGCAAGGCACTGTTGCTGACTCCATGACTTAAGCTGAACATTTCGCAGCTTGGGTAGCGGCGAAAGAGGTTGTTTGGAAAGAAGAGTTCATCACTGAACTTGATGTGATTCCCAGCATAGATGAGACTAGCTGCACATCAGAGGTCCAAACACCTTGAGGGTAGGTATAACCTATTCCATGAGATAAATGACAGAGGTGTTAAGTAGATCAGCAAGTTTCAACAAATGAGAACGTTGCTAATCTATTAACGAAGCCACTCCTTAGACCTAAGCACGAGTCGCGGACTGTAGCTGTAGGATAAGAGAAATTAAGATGTAGTCTTAATTTCAGTGGGAGTTTGTAAAGGGCTTTATTTAGTTGTTTTGAAAGGTTCATGTAAACATAATATTTTATGTTTATGAAATCTATGATTTCTAGATTATTTTAACTGTGATATAAATAATCGTTCCAAAATGATTCATGTCATTATATATGGGCCATCGAAGTACATGAGTAGACTTGATCCTGAAACCCCATATTTAACAAAATGACATAAATCATAGTGTCCATAGTCGAAGGTTGTTGAAATTGGAACACCAACAACCACTTGAGACTAGATTGTGTTGAGACTTATGACCAAGTTTCGAGGGGTCATAGATGCGCGGCATCAAAGTCGACACATAGGTATATGTAGGGGAGCATATGACTGGAAATGGCCCGCTGATGAGAACTCTACAAGATATTAATATCTGTGTCATAAGAGGTTCTCATATACGACTATAGAGTATAGTCCTTAGACCTGAGTTCGCATGCATGTGGCTGCACATGGAGTGATGCACTTTGATCATTGTCTAACGCTGTTTCGTAACTGGGAGCTATAAGGACCTTGGTTGGGTGTATTATAAAGTGTGTAGTTCATAGTGATGGAACAAGATGGGATTTGTCCCTGCCGTTTAACGGAGGTAATATCTCTAGGCCAATCGGAGACTTGATAGCTGGTAAGAGAGTGGCCACTCCCAAACGGACTTGCCCAAGTCGTTTGCATTGTCAGTATCAAATCTGGTCCGATGAACATGGTCTGGCTATATAAGGATGACACGTATCTTGCCTTATGCCAGATCGAGATATTGAGACAAAAGGATTAGGGAATGTAGGATTCCAGTACAAGTGGGAGATTGTTGGGAATGTCCTGAAATCTAATGTACTATCTCTAGAAAGTATGATAAGTGTCGAGATCAGACATAAGTCATAAATACTGGGTGATCATGATGACTTGCTAGAGCCCGCTCATGATCTATAAGTTTAGGACTTATTACCAGTATTGTATGATCCCTAAGGGTCACACACCATAGCTAACGGGAAAGTTAACAAGGAATTAATACGGTAAGATGCAAGGCATTTACTGTATTTGTACAGAGAATTGGGCCAGACAAAATACAGGCTTTTGTCTGATTTGTGTCTTGGGCCCAAAAGCCTAATAGGCCATTAGTTTAATTACTTGGGCCCATATAAGGAAGAGGACAGGCGCCTAGGGCAAAAACACACCACCATCTGCGATTTTGCCTCAGCCGTATTCCTCTCTCTCTGTTGATTCCAACTTGGTCTAGCAGCCTGATCCAGTAGCTTGTAAGCGTGTGGATACCTAGGAGGAGCCGGTTATCATCAGCTCTCATTGATCTCTTCATTACCAATCCGCTGCGCCAATAACAAGGTAATGATTCTGATCTGGTTTATGATTCAACTGCAAATCACCTAGATCCTAGTTGATTATGTGCTAGGTTGTAACCTGTGAATTACACCATGAACAAACATAATCCTACAGTGGTATCAGAGCCTAGGTCGTTAGGTTTTTGCTTTTTGGATCATACTATGTTGTTTATTAGTTTGATGAATCGATTTTAATGAGTAAAATTGATTGAAACTTGGAAAACCTAGAAATAAGAAACTGGTATAAGAATCGATTTTACTCATAATCGATTTTATTGAAACTCGTTTCTATTGTATGAATCGCTTTGTAACTTTGCTTTATAATCACTAACAAATCAATCGTTGTTGACTTTGTTTGATAACAAGAGAATCGATTTGATTAGTTTTGTTAAGGTTTAGAATTGTTTTGTCTTCTAGCGATGATCTTCTGATCGTAAAGTGAAAAGAACAAAACGAATTGGAAAGTCAAATCGATTGTTGAAGTGATTTGTTTAAACGTGCAAGGTTAATATTTTGAATCGAATTTGTCAAAGGTCAAAATCGTTTGTCCTTTTGTGAATGTCTAAATCGCACATGTTGATTTGTATGAATTGTTTGATTGGTTTGTTAATAGCATGAATTGAATTGGAAAAAGGACAAAATCCTTTTGTCTTTAGTGAAGTCATAATCGCTTATTGACTTTGCTGCAATTATAGAATCGTTATGAATTGTTGAATTATGAATCGTGATTGTTGAATTATGAATTGGAAAAGTCAAAAAATCGTGTTTGTCTTTTTGATAATATCTCGATCTTAATTTGTTACGATTTTGTTAATATCATGATCGTAAAGCAATTATCGATTTGAAAAGTCAAAATCAATCATTGAATAATTATGGTTCAAGCGGTTAACCCAAATCGCGGTTTGCTGGAAATTATTTAATACAATTGGTATTATTTAATTTCTGGTTAAACCGGATTTAAATTCAAAATTTGAATTTTAACCTAAACCGAAGGCTGGTCTAAGTTTGATTTGGTTGGACCAAATAATTTAGAGCTGGTCTGGTTTAGTAAATAACCAGTTGGATTTAGTAGTTAATTTGGTCTTGGACCAGAATTAATGAACCGACTCGGTTATGTCAAATTATTGAAGCTTTTGTCTGACCAACCATTCTGAGTCTTGAGCCTAAACAAAGAGACATTAGCCGATAGCTTGCTATGTGTTGCACAATTTGGAAACAAAGGTGTCTCTGCGTCTGCTAGCTTTGCTAGAAACTCGTCTTCTCTCTGGTCCTCAACCTCAGCAACATCGCATAAGTCACCCTTGTCCAGCATCTCTTCATCTAAACCTTCAGCAGCCTTGAACAACCGAGCAATCTCATCTCCCCACAGATTTATCTGTCTTCGGCCTTGACCATCTGACTTCACTTCCCCATGATGATACCATTCCTTTCCCATCTTGTATGCCTCATCCATTCCCCTTCTTACAAGATGATCAACTACGACACTCGCTGCATGACAATCAACATTACGACAGTCCATACATGGGCATACTACCATGTCACTATCTCCTAACCAAGAGGAAACAAAATTGATGGCACCTATCTCGATCTGCTCTGTAATATGAAATGCAAAAAGAAAAGAATAACAAAAATTAAATGATTTTTCATCAATGACTTAATGTTATGCTCTAAACAAATATATAAATTACATACCTGCATAGATGCACCCATGCCGTTATGCAATATTTTGGATTCTATTTGATACCTGAATTGCGAATGACAATACCAAAAGTCGATAAACCAAATACATTACAAACGAAATCCACAAGTACAATAGTCGTATCCAAATAAAAACACAAGTCTTGAAGTCAGAAATACCATTTCTAAACATAACCATGCCGTGAAATTAAAGAAAACAGGTACTAATTAAAAACCAACACGTTCAACTGACCGTTCCTAAGACTTTAGTTCAGCACATTACCACTTTGTTCTCTGGCCATGCAATAGATGTACCAAGAGCATCTTCCATTGTCTCGATCTCAGAAGATGACCTCCACACTGCTGCACTCTTGATCTTCACCACATCCACCCACACTCGAACTGCATTTGCTCCCAAGGTAACAAAATGGAAAACTTGTTCTAGATTGTTTGAAGCCCAGCGGCCTTCCACAACAACTCTTTTTTTACTGGCGATATCCATCAGCTTGCACTTCTGATTCTCCTTGATGTTGGCTACATTACGCTGCGATGTTGACAATGAAAAGCCAAGTTCCAGAATAACCATCCAATACCACAACACTACATATATCATTATTTGTCAAGTTATAAAAGAGTTCCAAGGAAAATACCAATGATTTTCGTATAGGAGAAGCTGGAGCTGCTTTAGCTTTTTTCACATGAGTTTTTTGTGGTGGTGGAGTAAGCTCAGGAGAAGTAATTTGATCTGCTGTTGCAATTTTTACTGGAGAAGATGGAACTGGTGTCGGATTCGCTGGAGACTTCTCTGGAGACTTCTCTGGTGGAGATTACTTATGCGCAGACCTTGGAGTTGATCGAGATTGATCAGGAGACCCTGTATTTGCTGGAGAATGTAGGGAGGAAGAACTTTTATGAACTGATGCTTCCTTCTCTATATCAAACTCAACTCTATTCGCAGGCCATGCCACAAAAGACTTGAAAGAGTCCTCCACGGTTGTCACTTCAGTAGTAGGTCTCCAGAGAAAAGCATGGGGTGCAAGCACAACATCCACATATACCTTAACTGCGTTTGGGCCAAGTGGTAAACCATTAACCAGAGTTTTCGGGTCTCGAGACTGCCAACGACCAATAGCAACAACTACATCATTCCTAGCCCAATCCATCAGCTTGCATTTGTTCACCAAACTTGCACATGGACTCTGTCAAACAGTCATTAATAATAGTGAACCAAAAACTGAGAAAAGAGGGAGACTACTACAGTAATGAAGAGGACATGTAATCTAACACAAACGAAATCATTACCTTAGGCACATTACCATTACTTGAAGTAACACAACAATCTGCATGCCAAGCAACAAACTGTCCAACAGCTTACTCCATGTTAAACATGCTTGGCGCAGGTCTCCATAGAAATGCTTCTAGGTTGGTGGCGGATTCAACCAAAACTTTCATTGCATTAGGGCCTAAGGGAATATCATTGACAAATTCTTCTGGATCATCGTAAATAATACGTCCCTCAGCAACAATGTCCTCGGTTCCAGACCAATCAATCATGTGACACTTAGCTGGCAAACTTTTGTTTACACTCTACATACACAAAACATAACATCAGTTAAATAGTTTAACTAACAAAACAACAATGAATCCGAATACTAGGTACATGACATACTCTTGGAGCTGATGTTTCACCCATATCATCATATTTCTGTAAAAAAAAAAGACCAACGTTAAGAGGTAATTGATATTGTCTAAGTCAATTCAGATGGTTTTCGTATTAAGCATACAGAGAGTTAGTCTTACCGAGTAGCCCTTCTGTTGCATCAAAAGTTTTTCTAGCTCAGAAACCTTTTGTTGTAGTTTTAACTGCTTCTCTTCCATTTGAGCCATACATTTGTTCCTGACTTGGTAGCAAGCTAGTTTGGACATATTCATCCCTCGACCCATTGCCCTCAATCGACCTGGATTATCGGGTCCTAATATTTGTGTGAGTACATCTTCCTTGGGATTGGTCGTTGTAAACGATGCAGGACATGTCTGTTCTTCTATCTCCTTTGATTTTCTCTGACAAAAAAAACAAACCATTGAAGTGATTTGTATTCAAAACCAAAAAGTAACCAAGCATATTTTATCTAACAGAAGATGCTAAACTCACAATTTTTTCAGCATTTGTCCACCATATATAAACGTATTAATAATATTAATTAACATAATAGAAATAATGTATATTATAACCTTTTTACTGATAACATATAATTATTATAAGCAATGAATAAAAAAGAATACAAAATACAATTTTTGTGGCATATTTTTAAATTTATTACACTTTTTACAAATATTATTAATTACAATAATGCATTGTACAGTTAAAATAATTGAAAAATATATAAAAAAGTAGTCTAAGTTTGCATACATACATATATATATATATATATATATATAAATAAGAGTATCATACAAAACTTATTTTGATCATCATATCATAGAAACCAAGTATTAAATAAAAGTATGAATTGTTTACTATTTTATTCATTTATTAACATTTAAGAGTGTCAAAAGTAAAATAATGGACATAAATTTTGTTTTAGAAAAAGAAATTGAAACTTAAAAATGAAAATAGAATGAAAAGACAGATAAGAGAGACAATTGTTAACAAGAAAAAATATACTAATAATAAAGGAAAAGTCAGGAAAAGGAAATTAATAATTTAGCAGTAGTAAAGACTAAAGAGTCACAGTCATGCGCCAGAAAAGAAAAACAAAACCACACAATGAAAGGTAAAGTGCCACACGGGGGTATGGAACTCGCTAAGTTGGAAATAAGCGGGGGCATCTTTACCAAATAAACCACAAAGACTAATAGTTTCCTTCATAATAAAATAGGTTTCGGGACCCCACTCGTTACACTGTAGCTCCGCCCCTGACCCAAGACCTCCTTATATAGCTAAAGTGGTGTGATCTCCACCTTCCACTTGTCTCCTCTTCTTCTCCATCTTATGCCACGACCTCCTCACCCAAATCCATTCAAAAACAATGCATTTGATCATCCACCATCCATTTGTAGCCTCCTCCATGCAGCCCTTGGATTAATGACAACTCACAAACTTAGATTCATACACCTAAAATATCAAGAAGCTTCTTAATTTCTTGGACCAGATTTCGTGGCCCATTTTTCATACTAAGCTGGATTTAGGTCCAAATTATCCTTAGTAATCAGCCCTGAACACTCTGGTCCAAGCCCAAGCTCCTATGAATTTATTTTGGATTTTTAGCCACTAATCACCTCTTAATGTTCTAAAATTTATAACTTGATCCAGGGATCAAATATTGCTCAATCCTTTTAACCATAGCCTCTCCATAATTGAATGGAGATGTGGTCAAATTTTCATAATTTATGGAGCAGGTTTAGAGGTGTTTCCGTCTTTTTCTCGGTTTTGTCGGTTTCCATTCCCGACAGTCCGTTAAAAATATTTAAAACTTCGTAGCCTCTGAAATAAATCTTCAAAGCTTTTTTAAAAAAATACTAGACTCCTTTAGAATAATTTAACAAGTCGTTTCACCTCAATCGGACTCCCGTAGCTCTCGTAATGATTTTTACAAGTTTTATCGGTTCTATCGGTTTCTTTTCCCGATAGTCCGTAAACCAGTTTAATCTCAGTTTCTTCCACGTCTGGTCTTCTAAATGTTATTTATGGACAAAAAAAAGAATATTTGGCATATTTTTATTTCCGGCGGGCATTTTGGTAAAATTACCAAAATGCTCCTTAACTTCTTAAAGTTACAAAACTGCCCTCCGTTGACTTTTCTGCTGCTCGTTGACCATTTCTTGGAACATGATATTACACCTCTAATATGCAGCACGAACCGTAGTGGGAATCATGAAGGAGGTGTCCTTCCTTTTAAAAGAAATTAATACTTTCTTCCCTCGAGATCGACAGAATATTTGATCTCCCAAGATCTCAACCGTTCGTTTGAACATCTTAATGATTATTGCGAATCTAATTGTTATCTCGCCGAATTCGAAAAGATAGAGACCTCTCACATTCCTCATATGAACCGTTGGTTCGCAATCAATGATCACAAATCAACGACGAGAGATCGAGTTGTATTCTCGAAAATCTCAACCAACAAGATTAGTTTGGATATCAAACCCCAGCCGTTCGATGTTGACCAAATCAACGGGTAAAGATGAAAGTATCATCATTAACTCCTAAAGACTGAGTTCATGCGCCACGCGAGGTCAGGCGATCCGCATCTTTTCATCTCGACCGTTCATCTAGAGGAGAGATCAACTATGTGGTCGAGATATTCATTAGGTGTCATAATCAAGAGCTGCGCACGTCTTCCCTTGGTTTTCTACTGCCCATAAACCTCAAAACATCGGATTAATCACTACAAGAAATGTAGGTATTAATAGCATTGGAAGATAGCGTTTATTACAGTTTTGCTATTGTATACGAATACGGTTTTTTCATAGCGTTTGCTAATATAAAACGCTATATTTGTTATCACGGGATAATAAAAAAATTTAGCCGCGTAAATTTGCTAAGTGTTGGCACCTTATCATTGCAGATCAAAATTCAACGCTATCTTAGATCTAAAATATCTCAAAACTTTTAGTCAAAATAACTTAAGTGAATATTTGTATACACACCAAAATCTCTTACTTTGTTGTTTCTCTTAAAATCCCAAACTCTCTCTTTCTTCCTTTGGCTATTTTTTCCTATTGAATGGAAGCTTCATTTTTCAATCAAAAATGTTTGTTCTCATTTGATACCAGTGGTTAATAGATTCAACTCGTCGTTCGTTCCTCTTTCATATTTCTCTATCAATCTCGCAAGAAACCTTACGGTTACTAAACTTTTGGGGATTTTGACTTCTTCACTGTGGATTTTGGTTTGGATTATAGAAAATAAAGTTGAATTTCATTGTAATAATCTGTTTACAGGTACCGATGATGATTCCTCCGTCGCATAGGTTTCACGAGGAGTCGGAGGAGGAGAACGACGAGTTTCTGGAAACGGATAACCTCTTCATCTTCTTCATATCCAATTTTAGGTAAGAGATGATTCGTGATTAAGATTTAGTATCAGATTGTTGTTTCATTTGGCTCTAAATTGTCATGTTCAGTTCGCACATCCGTGAAGAGTCGAAAGTTTCAAGCTGATAATGGAAAAAGACAAAGAAGCCAAACTCATAGCTACTTTATATAAATATATGTTCTCTAAGAACACCAAGAGGAGAAGAGAGGCAGACATAGAGACAAAGTGAGAGGTACAATTTTGTGTTTGATTTTATCATAGTTTTAGGCAAACATAACCTTCTGCTTCGAAAGAACAACAATGGCTATCTTCTGCTTTTTTGTTTTGGTTCTTTTTATGGTCTGTGGTGAGTTTGGGGTGGGTTTTAGTTTGTATCCATTAATCCCTCTAGGTTTTGCAGAGGGAAAACATGGTGCTTTGGTGTTTGGTGATGAAACAGTTGATTTTCTTTTTGTTCTGTTGTTGTTTTCAACCTCACATGGTTAGATTAAGGAGCATCAGTATTGTTGTCTTGGAGACCATCTTATTCAGACATAAGTTCAGGCACGCAAATCACTAATATCATCTAAGTAGCACATTAATCTCTTTTTTTTTGCCCTTTTGTTTATGATATTGGTTTAGAATTTGCTCCCGGCCTCTGGTTAAAGTACTATGTCTGTCTTCCATAGCTTATTTTGGTTTCTGTGGAATGGTTGAACAACTTAGAAACTTTCTTATGGTTCCATTAGTTCGTCAAAGGATTTTCTGGCAAAAGGCCCTAAATATCCACTCTAGGCATGGGTTATGTTTTGTTGTTGCTGGTTGTTATCGCAACTTGTGTTGCTCAAATTGTATCCTACATTTATCTTCTCTTTCCCCGCTTCCTATATGTCTGGCATTTTGTTCAGTGGTTCAGTGAAATATTAGTCTTGTTTCATTCGTTGTTATTTATCCCAACGACGAGAAAGTCCTTATGTTTGCAGCTACCAATACACCTTATGCTCTTTTTTTTTTTTGAAACAAGGATTTACTATTTAAAGCATGAGAAAAAATGTTTTTACAAGTCTAACCACAGGCTAGTTCAGCAAATGATGATTGGGCTCAGCCCAAATTCCTTAAAACCCAAACAACAAAAGATCAAAATTTGAACCCAAAGTGAAAGACGACATTGGAGCCATGGAACCACAGAGCAGGAGAGCTCCGATGAGACCAAGGTGCAGGAGAGCTTCGAAGTCAAATCGCAGTCGACATCCATAGATTGAACAAAGAGGAATAAAGGACCGGATTATTGTCTCTGAAGGTTGCAATACGGTTCCTGATCAGTCTGTCAGTTTGCATGAACAAAGAATCCACCGATCGGAATGTTGAGCGATGCAAGCGCGTATTTCGCTCCGACCAGATATCATAGATAACTGCCTGCCAAGTTAAGAGGGTCAATCTTCTCTTCTTCCTGCTTCCTGTTAACTCTTGAAGTTTAATAACTTGTAAATCCCACAGTCTGACCGGTTCAATTTGACATCTTCTTGCAGCAATAGACCATAGCCTCCATGAAAAAGAACTCTCAAAGTAGAGGTGATTACGAGACTCATTAGCAGCGTTGCAGAGGAGGCATGTTTCATCAGTAGCTAAGCCCCAGCTAGCGATTCGATCTCGCGTGGGAGAGCGATTAAGAGCAAATAGCCAAGTGAGGAATTGGTGCTTCGGGATCCCTCCAGTAAACCACACGATGCTTGTCCAAGTTAATTCAATTTCGTCACCCTTAAGTTTTCGATAAACTTGACCAGTAGAGAATGAGTCACAGGGATTACCATCCAATTCCCAGATGTAAGTGTCCTCTTCTTGAGATAATTCAATAGTAGTGAGAAAGGCTTATAAGGAGACTTGATTATCTGATCTCGCAGTTGGCAGTCTCCAAGAGCCGTTACAGTATAAGTTTGCAAGTACCACTTCCCGATGGATACCAAGTCTTGAGCCAGAATTAGAGGCAAGGAAGAGATCAAGTGAACTGAAGGGGGACCAGTTGTCTGTCCAGAACCTACAACACCTGCCATTACCGACACAAAGCTTGATCCAGGTATATACTTCTTTCCCCAGCTTCAGGAGCTTATTATCTAGCCAAGAAAATTTTGGGTTAGGTTTTGTGAGCCAAAAGTTATTGATCTTGTCACCCAACACCTCAGACCTAAACCAGGCCACCCAAATAGACCCTGCCTTAAAGAAAAGTAACCAGATTAACCGTAGAGCACATGCTTTATTCAAGAGAAATAGATCTTTTAGGCCTAAGCCTCCTTCTTTTTTTGAAAGAGTAAACGAGCTCCAAGCAACACAGGCAGTACGAGAGCCTTCAGCCTGTCCATTCCAGAGAAAAGCTCCACATAGAGAGTTTATGGCTTTGATCCCTTAGGGAGAATAAACGAGGATGTCCAAAAGTTAGTTATACCAGCTATAACTGTTTGGAGAAGTTGCAAACGACCAGCAAACGAAAGTGATCTTGCACTCCAGGAACTGACTCTTTCCTTTACTTGTTGGATTAGTGGAGCACAGTTGGAGAGATTAAGCTTCTTAGAACAAAGAGGGGGGCCTAAGTATTTAACCGGCAGAGAACCTTCATTCATTCCTGTAGAGAATCTGATAGCATCACGCTCGTAGGAGGATAAGCCTGAAGCAAAGAAGGACGTCTTCTGAAGACTGACCGCAAGTCCAGATCTCTGTTCAAACTCATGTAGAACCTGTAGGTCGTTCTGAACTGAACTGATTGAACCATCAACAAATATCAAAAGATCGTCTGCAAAACTCAAATGAGTTAGCTTCGACTTTTGGCACTTGTGATGGTATTTGAATTTCCCCTCCTCCCATGCTCTATTTAGCATCGTAGATAAACAGTTCATGGCGATCACAAAAAGATAAGGGGATAAGGGATCCCCTTGTCTTAGTCCGCGCTTCCCTTTGAAGTATCCTTTTACTGAACCGTTGTAGCTAATGGTGAAGCTTGTAGAACATACACAGGCCCGAACCCATCTGATGAACTTCTGCGGTAGAGCTAAACCTTCCAAACAATTGAATAAAAAATCCCAATTCAAAGTGTCAAAAGCCTTTGTTATGTCGACTTTGATTGTGATTCGCTTAGGACCCTTGTTTTTTTTATAGCCATTAACCAGTTCACTCGCAAGAATAGTATTTTCCAGTAAAAGTCGATCTTTGATGAATGCAGTTTGGCTCGGCAGAATTAGGCCAGCAAGAATAGGCTTCAACCGCTTTACCAGAAGACGCGAAATGACTTTATAAATGGTGTTTAGACAGGAGATGGGGCGGTAATCAGAGATCAATGACGTTCCTGTTTTTTTTGCAACGAGAGTGAGGATAGTTGAATTTGTTGTAGAGGGTAAGAAGTCTGACACAAAAAAACTGAGATATAGATGCAACAGCTTCTGAGCCCAGAATACTCCAAGACTCCTTGTAAAAACCAGAGGTAAGGCCGTCTGGACTTGGCGATTTGTTGGGGTTGATCTTGAAAAAACATTTAGCAATCTCATCAGCAGTAGGAAGGGACACCATGGATTGGAAGATGGTCTGCTCACAGCGAAATGGGAAGAGAGATTGGAACCAAGAGGGGCGCGAGAAGAGCGCTGGAGGAGGGACTACATCAGGTCCTAGCAGCCTTTTGAAGTGATCAATTGCGTGGACATACATTGCTATTGGATCAGATATAACAATTCCCGACACCAGAGTAAAGGAGCAAATTGTGTTGTAGTTCTGCCTCGATAATGCAACACGGAAAAAGAAAGCCGTATTTTGATCCCCAACCCTCATCCAATGAATTCTAGCTTTCTGCTTGAAATAGTGTTCCTCAATGTCTCTCAGAAAAGACAATTTAGCAAAAAGATTCCGTTCTTCTTGGAAAGTATCATGGGAAGGGTTGTTCAGCACATTCACCTGCAAACTAAGTAACAAATCATTAGTCTCTCTCACTCTCACTTATCTATTCGGAAAATTCTCTCTGTTTAGGTGTTTCAAAGCTCTCTTTAGTTGCCTTTGTTTCCAACAGAACATAGTAAGGTTGGTTGCGGTGCTTCCGGTATGAACCCACGCTTCTTCCACAACAGGTTTAAAGCTTGGGTGTTTGGTTAGATAGTTGAAAAAATTAAAGGGGTGGGTACCATGGCTAGGAAGGGTATAAGCAAGGTCAATAATGCTAGGACAATGGTCAGAGGGGAAAGGCGGAAGGAAAGTAGCGAGGCTATTAGGAAAGGAGGAGAGCCACTGGTTGTTAATTAGAACTCTGTCTAATTTTTTTTGCAACAGGCTGAGATGGACGGTTGTTAGTCCAAGAGAGGACTGGACCGTGGTAACGCAGGTCGAAGCAGCCAATTTGGAGAAGAGTGTCTCTGAACTGAATCATGCGGCTAGAGAGAGAGTTAACATTAGGATCAAAGTGCTCCATAAAGTGGGTGATTTCATTAAAATCTCCTCCCAAGAGCCAAGGTCTAGAATCCAGTGAGAGAGAGGCATGGATACTCAAAAGGTAAGTCCATAAGTCAACTCTTTTCTCATGTCTGTTAGAGGCATAGACTGAGGTAGCAACAAAGTTCTAGCAGCCGGGAATAGACACTTCACAGGTGAGAGTCTGGGCAGATTGACAGAGGAGAGTAACTTTCACATGATTCTTCCAAATTAATATAATGCGCCCATCGGGCTCGGAGAGGTGGTTTGACGCATAATTCCAGCCTCGGCAAAGTTTCTGCATTAAAGGGTTCAGGTTTTGATCTTTTATGTGGGTTTTAAGGAGACTCCCAAAAAGTGGTTGGTGGGAGGACATCCAATGACAAAAAGGCTCATGCTTGTCTATCTCGTTAAGTCCACTGACATTCCAAAAAAAGGCTTTTATATTCATAGAGAGGGTAAGGAAAGCTCCTCCCCCAACAGAAGAGCCTAAAGAACCCGAAGTAAAGACTGAAGAAGAATTATTTATGGCAGAGAAAGAAGGAATGACTGCCAAGGCACCAAAAGAAAAAGGGATAGATTGGGTGGTAGATGAAGAAGACGGGACAGAGGTAAGAGTTGGACTGGAGTGGGACCGCTTGAGGGCTTTTTTCCGGAGAAAAGAAGGGTTAGGGGAGTTTAGATGGGCAGAATCAGGAGGATCAACATGAGGGGTAGGGGTCAAAGGTTTCGTGTTTGGGCTTTGGAAATACGCAGGAAGGACACGAGAAGTTGATTGGGGAGGGTTTTTACTGAGAGGCTCAGGGTGAGAGATAGGGTCAGGGAAGGCAGAGGGGTTTTGGACATAAGGTACAGGAGAGATCACCTCAGCTGAGGGAGGTTGACAAGGCAAAGAGGCAGGCAAGCCCTGGGTTACCTGAGAGGGAGCCTGAGGAATCGAAGATGAAACAGGGTCTTTAATCTTCTCTCTGTACTTATTCACTTTATGTCTAACATTCTCAACTGTTTTCTCTTTTTCAGTGGTATGGGAAGGGCGCTTTTGATCCGGAGGAGGAACCGGCAATACGAGGCAGTTTTTTGCAATGTGCCCGAGATCTTTATAGTAAGAACAGGACGGTGGCAGCCACGGGTAGTCAACAGAAACCTCAACAACCTGGCCATTCTGACGCTGAAATTCAACCACCTTAGGAAGATCTGCAGTGAGCTCCACTTCAACCTTAATGTGAGATAAGGTGAGGCTTACAAGATTTATTGTAAACTCATCCGTTTCGATTGGTTCTCCTACTAGACCACCGATTAAGCTGAGCCCCGTATTATGACGCAAGTCGAGTGGGATACCAGTAAAGTGAGCCCAGAGTTGTAATGAAGCAGGAGCTGGCGGGATATCATCCGGATTAGGAGACCACTTGGTAGTGTGGAACATACTGTCCCCAACATACCACACACCTTTCTCAAGAATTTTTTGTCTTATGAAATCACTAGGGACTCTCACTAAGCAAGAGCGAGATATAGGGTTTAAGTGGAGTTCAATACTACGGCCTTTGCTCCACATATGACTGAGTACACTCCTAATAAGGTTGAAGGGAGGTAAGCGACCATGGAAATGACAGACTATAAAGTCTTTGTGTAGTTCAGCTCCTGTGGCAAAGACCTCATCCGGGATTAATACCTGAGGCCTTCCAGTCTCAGAAATAGTAGCAGGAGCAAGACGACTCAGAGTTTTATCAGAAGAGATACGGAGCCGTTCAACAAGAGAAGGAGGCTGGACAGCAGGAGAGGCTTTAGGAGGAACAAGGGTTGAGCCAGGTTTTCAGTGGTACCAGCTACAGGGGAGGGAGATGGGGTCAAGGTTGAGTTGGCTGGAGGGGGGGGGGAGACAAGGGGTTAACAGGTTTAACAGTAGCACGGTTAGTAAGTAGAGGAGAGGAAGCCTTAGGCGGGACAACAGTAAAGCTATCTTCAGCAATTGTTGATCCAGCTACAATACTCTTAGATCTAGGTTTGAGCACAGTGATTTTTGTAGTTTCAACAGGAGTGACTGACGGCTTTCAGCAATCAAAGGAGCCTCAGCCATAACGACATCGGCAGTATTAGAGGAGGAAGAGACCACTACAGGCTTCAGAGGAGAAGCAGTTTGCAATTTGACTCGATGAACAGGGGAGCAGGGAGCAGCGGAAGGGGATAAAGGAGGGAACTGAGCTAAGCTAAGGTTGGAGGGAGGGTCAGGAGGGTCAGGAGGCAAGGGAGGGGGAAGAGCAGGCTTTTCACCGGCGGTGGCAAGCGCAGGGTTCACGGCGGAAGCAGCATCCAAGGAGAACCAAGGGTTCTTCATGGGGAAATGGGACAGAGCTTTTTTATTAATGTCAATACCTTATGCTCTTGATCAGGTGGGAAGTCATAAGCTTTGTTAACACCATGTTAATCAATTTCAGGCTACTCGGTGACGTTTTGATAAGCGTATATATATTCCCTCTACCAGACGCCAAGGCTCTGGAGCACATGCTCATTTTTTTTTAATGAATTTCATGCTTGAATATATTGAAAGCGAGTATGAATTGTGTTCTATTGGATTGTATGTCTGTAGTCTTTTAACTTTGGTTTTGCATGTAAATAGATTTATACCTTTAATTTAGTGGAGAAATGAGATGAGGCATTCTACTAAGGATTTATACCCATCCAATCAGTCGTTATAACAATTACAAACTAAGATTCCAAACAAACCCTAAAACAAACCTTATAACCCTAAATTATAAAGAAAAATCTAATTAAAAACTTCAATTACTTTAACATATCTAAAACTAAGATTAAACACTTGTAGAAATAATTTTTGTTTTCTAATGAATTTAAGGTTTTGGGTGGTTTGGGTTTAGAGTTTAAAGAAAAGAAGGAAAACTGATCAATATTCATTTTAGTATTCGGTTCGGTTTTGGATGACAAAATGTTTAGGGTTTATGTTAAGAAAATATAGTTTAGGGCTTAGGTTAATGAAATATGGTTTAGGGTTTAGGGTTTAGTTTACCCTTAAAACTCTATACCCTAAACTATAATCATACTCAAACCTTAAACCCTTAATCATAAACTATATAATCAAAATATAATTAAAAATATCAAACCACATTACTACAAATATAATCATAAGCTATTTAATCCCAAAGGTCAAAACCCTAAACAAACCCTAACCCACAAAATCTATAAACTAAAACTTTAAATACAATATATCTAAAATTATGATTCAAAACTTCTAAAAAGAATTTTTATTCTCAAATCTACTATTTTAAACTTTAATTAACTTAAAACCTTAAATGTGACCCTTCAAACCCTATCTCCTAAGCCAGTGCCGTCCCGAACATTTCGGAGGCCTAAAGCAAATATGTTTTAAAGTTTTTATCAATTCATAACATTATATATATATTAGATGTCCAAGTTACAATGTGTAATGGTTGTCTGGGTGGTTCAAGGGCCTAAGTTATATTAATGGGACGCGGTTCGAGTTCCACTTGGACCAATTTTTTTTTTCCCTTCAGATTAATGAAGGGCAAATTGGTCATTTGACTTTATCTTCTTCTTCCTCCAAGACAAGTCTCTGCAACCCTAATCGACGGCAGCCATATTTTTTCAGTTTTTCATCGTTATTTTTCGATTTCAAATCGATTTCTACTTATTTTGTGTAGATCCAACACCAATTTTCGATTCTACACCGATTTCTAACCTTAAAACGAAGAAAAATCAATTTATAACAATGTGGCCTTAATTTTTTTTTTTTTATGTGGCCTCAAGCTAATGCTTTATATGCCTTAAGGGAGGGACGGCACTGTCCTAAGCCATAATCAAACCTTCACCTTAAACTCTTAATCATAAACTATAAAATCAAAATAAAAATATAATATATATCCAACTAAGACTAATACATAAAACTAATATATAAAATCCTAAACCCTAAGCAAATCCTAAAACTCTAAACTATAACCAAAACTCTAATTAATAAAATTTTAAATATTATAACATATGCAAAACTAATATTTAACACTTATAAAGGAAAAATATTTCCAAATGTATTATTTTCAAGCATTAACTTCAAATCCTAAACACAACCCTTTAAATCTATATCATGAACCATAATCATAAAATCCTAAATCCTAAACAAGCAAAACTTTAATTAATAAAATTTTAAATACTATAACTTATCCAAAACTAATATTCAATAATTATAAAAGAAAAACATTTACTAATATTTTAAATACTATAACATATCAAAACTATTTTACACTAATTTAATTACTATTTATATTCATATTTACTAATATTTTATATATAATTTTAAACTTTTTTTTAGTTTAACAATTTCAAAGTTTTTATATATTATATTTTCAAACAATATTTTTAAAATTTTCATTTTAGTTAATTTAATATTTTTAAAAATATTTTTAGTTATTATATATTAATTAAATCTTGAAATAATTTTTATTGATTGAAATTGAGATCACATGGACTATTATTATCAACCATTTAGATCAACATCTGAACTTAAATCTCAGCCATTAGATCTTCTTCTCTTTTTTTTCCCTTCATCAGTTTAACCCTAATCTACTCTCTTTCTCTCTTGCGATGTTCGTCATTTTCCTTCATCATTTTTTTTCCTCTTCAGCATCTGTTTCTATCTCTTCGCCATCTGAGCCAGTGAACCTTCTTCTTCAGCACCTGAGACGATCTCTTCACGATTTCTCTTCTCTTGCGCCGTGATGAGGAGCCGTCGTGATGAATCGTTGGGTAGAGGAGGAGCCGCAGGAATCGTGATGAGGAGCCGTCGTGAAGAGGAGCTGTCGTGAATCGTGATGAGGAGGTGGTGGTAGATCTGTGACGCCGCCCTCACATCCTTTTGCGATCCCATCTGAAAATCTGCCATAGACCTCTCCGAAAGAGACTCCAGAGAGTGCCGATGAGCCAGCAGAAGAAACTCCTAAACCGAAACTAAAGGCGTTACATTGGGATAAAGTGAGAGCATGTTCTGACCGTGACCACATCTTCTTCATCTCTGCTATTTCTCTCTCTGCGTTCGTTTCAGTTTAGGTTTTTCTGCACATTGTGGTTCATTCATGTATGAGTTCGTGTTGATCTTGAATCTGGTTTGGGTTTCGGTTATTGAACAGATCTATGAATCAATTAGATAAACATCACCAGAAGCTGCTTGCCAATTTTTCTCGGCAAAGCTGTAGTGAATGGTATGTTCTGTTGTTCTCTTTGTTCTATTTTCACAGCCATTCTCTTGATCAGTTTTGTTACCAATTGAAACACTAGTCCTGGTTTCTGTGTAATTTGATATTTGCAGTTTTGCTTGTCATTTTTGTTACAGGTATGAACATGCTTTGGCATTGAAAGTGTATATCCTTGCCTTTCCTCTACTGATATTACGTTTCTTGTTCATAGTTACCAAGCTTTTGTACCTCTTTGCAAAGATGGAGATAGTGTCCCTTATAACCGCCCACTGGTTCCATGTATAAGCGGAACCACTAGTAAACGCTGGATTGCTATTGAGAACAAGTTTTGTCTTAAATCCGTCGTTTTAAATTTTGTTTTGTCTTAGCTGGGTTTATACTGTCTTAGAGTTTTCTTACATAGCCACGACTCTGTTTTTCCATTGATACCTCTTGTCTTCTTTTAATATGATTTCTCGTTGTAGTCCAAATTTATTTTCTTATTGTTGGACTTGGTGCAGGCAATTTTGTTGTTCACAGATTACAACGCAATTCTCGTTCTGGACGTATCGCAAGTAGCAACAGAAAGCTGATTTGTGAATGATATTATTTATTGAAAAAGTTTCAAAATTCAATATCTGTTAGTTATGTACTATTGTAACATAGATGTTTTGTATCATGGTTCTATATATCATATAATAAAACGTTTGCGGGTAAGATCGTTATGGTTTCATCGGTTATCTACGGGATGGTCAATTTCTGGAGCTCGGTTTTCGCTTTGCCAAAACGTTTCTATGCTAAAATAGACTCTCTCTGCGCCGCTTTCCTGTGTAAAAACAAAACCGACACGGCAAGAGGAGCAAGGGTCTCATGGTCCGATATATGCAAACCGAAGCTTGAAGGAGGGTTGGGTATTAGGCGCCTTGAGGAGTTTGAAAAAGTATTCAGATTAAAACAAGTATGGAATTTGTTTGCAAACTCGGGCTCACTATGGGCGTGGATAAATGCCAACATCTTTGGAAGAAAGGGCTATTGGTTGACAAATGATTCAACTCGGTTCTCCACTTCCGTAAGAGGTATGCTTCAGATTAAGCTTGTGATAATACAACTGATGCGGTGTGAGATTGGTAATGGAAAGGTGGCTTCGTTCTAGTATGATAGTTGGACTGATTTTGGACCTCTTATTGACTACATCGGGACGTCTGGGTCTCACAGCCTGCGTATTCCGATGCAAGCAAGAGTTATAAACGCATCAAGAGATGGCGAGTGGAGATTGCCGCCGGCGAGATCAGAGACGGCTCAAAATCTACAAATCTATCTCACAACCGTGCAATGTCCAGGCGACCTAAGAGGTGAGGACACTTACCTTTGGCGCAATGCAGCAGGAAACTTTTTGAGGAACTTCTCATCTAAATTCACGTGGGACTTCTTGAGAGATCGCTCTCATGTACTTGACTGGACTGCGGTAATTTGGTTTAAGGAGGAGATTCTGCGATGTTCTTTTATCACATGGATGGCTATGTTGTCTAGATTGCCAACACGGGATCGACTATTACGCTGGGGACTCAATATTCAGGGAGTGTGTGTCCTCTGTTCTTTGCACCAGGAAACACCTAACCATATCTTTTTTGAGTGCATCTTCTCCTCCGAGCTTGTCAACAGTCTTTTTGCATCGTTTGGGTTTTCTCCTTTGGGGGATTTACACACGGTCGCAAATGATATACGAACTGATCCATCGCTTCAAAGATCAAAAAAGGGAGTTGTGGCAAAGCTTCTATTTCAGGTTTGTATCTATCTAATATGGAAGGAGCGGAACCGGCGGATCTTTGTCTCCTTTTCATCCTCTGTCGTCTTTGTTCGTGCTGAAGCTAATAGGTTGATGTGTGATCGCTTGTTTTCAATCCCTGCAATCAGTGTAAGTTCGCCGTCTTTGTTAGATGTTTACTTCCAATGTATTGCAGGTCTTTTGTAATCTCTTTCTATTTCTCTCTCTTTTCTTTCTTTGTAATAAGTTGACTTCGTGTCGACATTGTAAAACTCATAAAACGGTATAAGATTTAAGATTGTACCAAAAATATAATAAAATATGTCATTTTTTCAATAACCAAAAGAAAACCAAAGGTTTTACATTACGAATTAATTATTTTTATTATTATTATTAAAAATATATTATAATTAAAAAATCTATTTGTAATTTATTTCGATTAATTTTCGAGTAAATAAAAAATAATTAATAACACAAATAATTTGCTATCTTTGTAAAACAAAATGCTATCATTAAAGATTTTAATAACAATTATAACACGCTATTATAAAAATTAACAATTGCGAAGAGATGAACGCTATCCTCGTTTAATTAGCTATAGTATACGTCAAGTCCGCTATCTAAAGTGCATGACCTACAATGACGGGCGCTGTCGGAACGTTTTAGAAAACGCTATGGAAAGTGAAACATAGCATTTATCACCGCTATTAATACTCACATTTCTTGTAGTGAATGGACTGAGGGACTATTGTTAGTGCTGAATCTCGCGATCCGGCCCATTAACTGACAGAAAGGCCCGATTGTAGCTCAAGGCCCATTCAACTACGAGTCGACATAAGCGCAAACAGATCCAAGCATCGAACGGGATGGGTCGAGTTCGACTTCGACTAATGGGAGATAAGATCGAGTCATTAGCAGTTGCAACTACCTCCACAAATCAAGGAGAAAGGGAGAGATAGTTGGTTAACAAGATACCGAGATATCAGAACAAGGAGATTAAGGGATCGAGGCTATTTAAAGAAGAAGAGAAAATCATTTGCGGGACCCCAACATTTATAAAGAACACTTCGACTAAATAGCTATAAACATATTTGTATACTTCGTTTCGATTGTATAATTCGATCTCGACATTCAATCCTAAATATATCTTTGATTCATAAAAAATCTATATCATTATCTTTAAAAAGTCGAAATCTACGAAATACAAATTTTTGGTGTAAATCTTTGATTTCACGCTTATAGCGAACCTGTCTGGATAAAGGAATGAAATACCTTTACCTTGGCCCACAAAAAATAGCAGAAAAGAAGAAAAAAGCCCATAAGAGTAATTAAGGAATTAAAATGGAGAAAAAGAAAAGACCTTAAAACGACGAGTCTCGCCGATCCAATTCTCCATTAACAAGAAAAACAATAACAACATCTTTCCTTTTCCCCTTCCTCACTCCAACAATTCCCAAAAGACGAACAACAACAATCATTAAGCTTCGAAAACGAAACTTCTCTCAGGTTCTCTCCATCTTTGTCTTCAATGGCGACACCCAATCAGGAAGCAATCGGCACTTTCATTAGCATCACCGGCGCTTCAGACGCCGTCGCCGTTCAGAAGCTCCAGGTGATTCGGATTACTCATCTGGATTTATGTTTCCTTTTGTTATATTCGCGATCTTCACGTTTTTAGACGACATCCTGATTGGTATTGGATGATTTATGGAAGTTTCTCGAGTCGATAAAGTGAAAGTTCGATGAGACGATCGCTTAATTATGGGATGCTTTTCTCCCACTCTCTTTGTTCGTTGTTTTATATTGATCTCTGATTGTAATCGAAGTTGATTTTCAGAATTTTAGGTCGTTAGATAGTCTGATTGAGTTTCTAGGAGGGTCACCTCTCTCTCTTCTTACATTGCTAATTAGCTCTTCGGTTTCTACTGAATTCTCGCGTTCATACTTAGTACTTTGTTAATCGATGGTTATATGATTTTAGCCAATGTTTCCAGAGGTTTCGTCGACTTTGAGAGCTGATTGTAGACTGGTATATGCTTGCTTCGATGGAGTAAAGTTAGATTGATATGTATTGTCTTTTTAGTCGATTGAGTTTTTCTTCACTTTCCAATCTTACCTTCTTTTTGTGATTGCAGGAACATCGTGGTGATCTTAATCAAGCGGTGAATGCATATTTCAGCGAGGGAGATCAAAACGCGTATGCCATCCATCTCACCGATTAATTCTCACCGATTAATTTTTTCCACCTATTTATCATCTGAAAAATCATCATTATTATTTTGTGGGTGTTTTATCATCTTTGTGCAGAGTACGTGAAGCACCAGTGAATATCCCTCAAGACGATGCAATGGATATAGATGATGTGATTCCGGCTGCACAATCTCCTCTATCTCTTCTTACTGCAGCTAGAACAGCGTCTCCCTTTTCACTTCTGGATTCAACATTTGGTAGAAGTATATTTGATAGTGATCCTCTTATGCCACGTCCACCTTCATTTGTTAGTCATCCCAGAGAGGTTAGACAGATACCCATAGAGGTTAAGGATAGCAATGGCCCATCAGAGCGATCTAGTGATGCTCCTACTATTGAGGATGTCACAGAGACAACACATGTTCAGGGACCAGCTACCCAAGGGACGGTTATTATAGATGAAGAGAGTGATGATGATGTTCCTTATGCACAAACAAGAAGTAGGCAAGTTATACCTGCACCCAATAATATTCATGATTACAATGACATAGAAGAAGAGATGATCCGAGCTGCCATTGAGGCCTCAAAGATGGAGGCTGAGGTTAGCTCTACTTTAAGAGTCAGCTGTATTTGGGTTTGTCTTCTTGATTGTCTTCTCGCTTATTGATTAGGAATTTTTTTTTTTTTATAGGGGTTTGATAATTCTTTACCTGTGGAGAGGCCGTCTCACATGGGAGATGATGATGACATAGCAAAAGCTGTCACAATGTCATTGAAGGTCTGTGGTTGTCTCCTCTCTGTCTTATTTTTTTGCTTTCATGTCCCTTTGATTTCTTCTAACATAATTGACTGCAGTCAGCGGAGGAAGAAGTGTTGCGCAATCAAGGGTTTAAAGCATCAACCTCGGAAATAGGAGCTTCTGAAACGGCTGCTGCACAAGGACCTGAAGATACACAAGCCCTGAACGGAAAGTTCGTTGGTTCTTTTCTGTAACGCTTTACCATTGTGTTATCTCCGTGCTTAACATCTACAGTTGCAAAAACTTCTGTCAGGCGGTTTATCTACTGGTGTTTGTCAAAAAAGTGAGGCCTAACCAATTGTATTTTCTACATTGTCTAGATTGGCAGCACCTAGCTCACCATTTGAGGAAGACTCGGATGACGGTGATTCAGAACCTCTTGTTAGACACAGGCCAAGACGTGTGACATCTGGATCTCTAGCCCCACCTGACGCTGATCGTTCCCGGAGCAGGAGTCCTGAAGGAGATAATCCAGCGGACAGTGGAAATAGGTTTCCTTCTGAGGTAACATCTGTTTTGTTTCAGACTAGTATACCTGTATTACTTTACAGTTGAAAATCCTAGAGTAGCTAGTCCATGCTAATACTGATACTCTATTTTTATATGCTCAAGTGGGGAGGCATTTCGTCGGAAGAACATGATGAAGCTGTTATGCTGGAGGCAGCCATGTTTGGCGGAATTCCTGAAACTGGATATAATCATCTTCCATTCCTACCTCCTCAGCAGAGGGCACCACCACGTCCACCCTCACCTTCATTGACAGCTCAGAGGTTGATACGTGAAAAGCAGGTTAGGCAACCTTTGGTAGTTGCTTGACTTTATAAAATTTGTTTTATCGAGGGTTACTTGTGATGATAAAGTTTCTTGAGCTGCTACCTCATGCAGGATGATGAGTATCTTGCATCCCTGCAAGCTGACCGAGATAAGGAACTGCAATCCATTAGAGATGCTGAGGCACGTCAGTTGGAGGAAGAAATTGCTAGAAAGGCTTTGCTGGAGGAAGAAAAGAAAAAAGAAGAAGAAGCTCAAAGAAAACTGGAGGAGGAACAGGTATCTCTTTGAAACAATTTTCTTAATTTTTGATTCTGGATCGTTACCGAAACTCCTTGCAAAGTAGATTAGCTAAACCACATGGAACTTGATTTTATTAAAGGCGGTTCTCTTGGTATTTTCCTCTGAATGTTTTTGCAGGAGCTAGAGAGGCAACTAGATGCAAAAGAAGCGTCTCTACCTAAGGAACCACAAGCAGACGAAGAGAATGCTATTACCCTTCTAGTCAGGATGCCAGATGGAACTCGACTTGGCCGCCGATTCCTTAAATCCGACATACTCCAAGTGAGTTTCCCCAATAATCCATTTTCACTTTGCTATTGCATTTACTTAAATTTTACATACCTATTCAACTGTCGATGGCTCTGTTTTTTTTTGCAGTCTCTTTTCGACTTCATAGACATAGCCAGAGTGGTGAAACCCAAGACTTACAGACTGGTAAAACTTCTGCATCTTAATCAATAAAATCTCTCTTTAGTCATGCCTAAAGCCAAAATGATATGCTTGTCCTTAAATTAGTTAAAGAGGGTCTAAGTTTTGGTGTGTGATGAAATAGGTGAGACCTTACCCTCGGCATGCGTTTGGGGATGGGGAAAGTCAGTCGACTCTGAACGATCTTGGATTGAGCAGCAAACAAGAAGCATTGTTCCTTGAACTCATCTGAGTAAAAACTCTTAAGCTCTTAAAATACATCAGACTCTTACATTTTAATTTTTTAATCTTAGTTTATGTAAAAGAAAAAATATTTGTTGGGAGGGGATTAAATTGTTATCATACAATCGTCGTTTTAGCCGTTTTCAGTTGTACATACATATGAATGTGTTCATTCATCAAACATTAACAGCCAAACATTCCAATAAACTACATGACCTTACAAAACAGATAGAACAATAATGATAATGAAACAAATTATTCACTCTGATTTGAAGAATTGAAATAGTTATTGAAAAATTATTTAAAAGTTACTATAAGACACTGTAAAACTGAGAATGTATATTTAACTAGTATTATTTTCATTCCATATGCGATTACAAATATTATTAAATAAAAAGTTTAAAAAATAAAAATTATAAATTTAATTTAATATTAATAATATTATAAAACATCTATATCATATTAATTATAATTAAACATATATATATATATATATATATATATATATATATATATTATACTTAACTTTTTTATAAAACATTTATAGTTTATCTAAATTTTGAATTAATAGCAACAAAACAAATCGTTTGATGAAAGCATGTACAATTCCTGGCAATACTGACTTGAACTTTGTCCTTCGCAAGTCATCTGGATTGATCCTCCGGAGAACGTTTTAGATTACTTGTGAGAGCTTTGCATGAAATATTTGAGTAGTCATGGAATCTTAATTGGGGGGTTTTGGGAAGCTCACACTTCGGTGTTTTTGTTTCAGCTTTTGTAAAAGTCTTCTTCTTCAGTTGACAAGTAACAGTTTCTGATTCTCCCTCGCAATTGCTGAAAGTGATGAACCTTTATCACATTCTCAGCTCAGGCCTTTCAAAAATATTATGTCAGTACTGTCTGGATGGATCGGTTCAAGGGCAGATTAATGCCCTAAGGACCCTAACCAGGCCGTACAACTTACTAACTCTTCTACACAAAACCAGAAGAATCATTTCAGGAAACCATTTCTGGTCCTAGGGAATACAGCAAAGAAAAAGAACCTGAAAGCTCACACTCATTACAGGTTTCCCTGCAATTGCACCCCCAATTTCACAGGAACATATACTAGTTATGTGTTAAACTGAGCCATGATTAGTTTTTAGTGGGCCTTTCACTAGACCCGCAAGTAAACACATGTTTTCTCAAGAAATAAAAAATTCTTGTTTTTTTGGACTTTTGGTTAGAGAAACAAAAAATTGTGAATTAGATGAACAAATAGCTCTAACAAGGAGTGAGAATTTCAGACATAGGCAAAACCACGCAAGTCTTACTGATGAAAAGATACCTAGTTAAGCTTTAAGCCAAACTTGTAAATCATGAAGTTAGCTAAATGATTGGACGATTTTCCCGGAAAAAAACTGATGTTATTCTTGATAAGACTTAATGGTTCTCGTTTTGTAATTAACTCCGAGTATATTAGGATCCGACCCGCACTGAGCGTGCGGGTTTTTTTTCTTCTTTTTATTCACATTTTATAATTGTTTATTTTTAGAAAATTTCTGATAATATCGAAGTTTTAGTATTTATAGATGATAGCTAACTAATTATTGGTCTGTTTAAATTACGTCTGATCAAACAATTATTTTTTGCGTTTGTTTTTGAATTAGTTTTATACAACATTTGATTTATGTTAATATCCGTTTTTAGTATTTATATATGCTAGCTAACTATGTTTGGGCTGATTGCAAAAATGCCCCTGAAATTGAAGTCAACCCTGATTCTACCCTCGGCCCTCTCCTTCCTCTCGCGCGCTAATTTATCCCCTTAGTTATCTTGGTTATTCACGAGAATGCCATCGTCAGACTTCATATGAAGTCTGACATTTTAGGTAAAAGACAAAAGGGCCCAAAATTTGTTTGGATATTCACGAAAATACCATCACCATCAATGCTCAACAACCACGACACCCACCATCGCCGACGAGTTAATGTGTAATTCAGCTCGTTTTGCCACCATTAAAGCTCAATTAAAGCTCAAGAATAGAGCTTGGACGTTATCCCGACCGATTTCTCCATTTTCCCCTTTGATTTTTCGATTCAAAAGTTGCGAAATCGTGTATCATCTTATAAAAACAGCTAAACACGTCTCAAATTCGTGTTTCCGGTGATATTAGACGTTCTGGGAAATCGTCGAGGCTAAGAACAAACTAAAAACGGACATTGGTAAGAATTTTTTTCATATCGTCGATTTTCAGATCTGAATTGTACTTTCAGTCTGCCGTTTGTCTTATCTTTTTTCGTAAACTTCAATATGGTCAACGTGAGGGTATTTTTGCAATTGACTTTCAATTGCCAGACCTCTATAGAGGTCTGTCAAAATCCTTTGCAAAAAAAAAAAAAATCAGACTTCACTAAGAAGTCTAAATAAGAAGAGGGTAGTTTTGCAATTGATTGTAATTTGATTTTTTCGTCAGACTTCTTATGTTGTCTGGCAAAAAATTGACCGATTGTTGACTTTTTGTCAGACGGAATCCGATGTCTGACAAAAAGGAGGGGTAGAAACAACAATTGACCCAAATTTTCAGATGTTGACCAAGATTAGCGAAAAAATCGTCAGACATCTAAAGCAGTCTGAAAATAAGCAAAAAAGTATCAGACGGCTATAGACATCTGAAATTCTAAACTTTTGCCAGACGGCTATAGACATCTGAAAATCCGAATTTTGGTCAACGATGGATAAAAACCGTAAATGCGATGTTTTATGTCAGACTTCCATAGATGTCTGAAAATTTTGTCAGGCAGCTCAAGCTGTCTGAAAGTTTTCAGACTTCTTGTTGAAGTCTGACATTTCAAAATCAATTGCAAAACTACCCTCGACTTCTTGTCAGACTTCCCCGAGAAGTCTGAAAGGTTTCAGACTTCTTAGAGAAGTCTGACATTTCAAATTCAATTGCAAAACTACCCTCTTTTCTCAGACTTCATAAGATGTCTGACAAAATTTCCAAAGCAGACAGCTGACGCTGTCTGATAGATTTCAGACTGCATCCGCTGTCTGACATTTCAATTTCAATTGCAAAAATACCCCTTTTTCAGACAGCCATAGAGGTCTGGTTTCACTTTTATCAGACAGCTATAGCCGTCTGAAATGTTAAAAACTTAAAAAATGCATTTTATTTTATATTTGTGATTAATTTTGCTGATTTTAAATTTTATAAATGTGTGTTAGTTTTATATGTTCCTCCTGCGTTAGTTTTACATTGTTATATATGGTAATTATTTTTAAATCAATTTTTGAATAATATTGGCAAGATAGCGAATAGCATCAGACTTCTCCAAGAAGTCTGGCTTTAACCAAAAGATCTCTAATGTGGTTTATACGTGTTTGTTTATACAGATAATGGTTCAGTTACCTGTTAACTTTGGTGAATGGGTCGTGAGAGACCATATTTGGCATTTTGTGGTTGATAAGGTGAAAGGAGGGCGGTTTATCACTTTGCGCCATGGTTCTACACATCAAGAACTTGTTGAGATTGTACAAGATGATTATATGCTGGACAGGACAACCGAGTTGGTGGTGTTATCATATCAATTGCCGGAAGCACTCTTGAAACTAATGGATCCGGATAGCCATCCGGTTTATGTCACAAATGATAGACAAGTAAGGAGCATGGTCGAGTTAGCTAATACGCATTTAATCCGTCTTTGTGTCTCGAGCCGATCCGCTATGGAAGTTGATGATGCGGTGAATTGTGATGAAAAATATGAAGTTGAAGTTGAAGATGTGGACGAAGATGACGTAGATGATGAAGTCAATGATGAGGAAGATGTGGACTCAATCTCGGATGATTCTGTTTGTGGTGGTGGTGGAAACGATGGTGTTGGAAATTTGGATGTGCCTGAAAATGTTTTCAGGAAACACGCTGAGGCTTACCATGACGATGATGATTATAGCTAGGCCTGGGACTTCGGTTCTTCGGTTCGGTTACGGTTCAGTTATTCGGTTTTTCAGTTTTTTCTGTTTTTAGAAAACTTACCGATCGGTTTTTTTCTTCGGTTCGGTTCGGTTTCGGTTCATAAAACTTCGGTTCGGTTCGGTTCGATATTTCGGTTCGATTTTATATTCCAAGGCTATATGTATATATATACATCAAACACACAAACACAAACTGACAAAACTATATATATATTGAAAGATTGAAACTTTTATGAAAATTAAAACCGATCGACAACTACAAGTCTACAATAATGAATAATAGGCCAGGGACTTCGGTTCTCCGGTTCGGTTTTTCGTTTTTTTTTGTTTTTAAAATACCTACCAATCGGTTTTTTCTTCGGTTCGGTTCGGTTTCGGTTCATAAAACTTCGGTTCGGTTTCGGTTCGATAATTTCGGTTCGGTTTTATATCCCAAGGCTAATTATAGCTTATATGGGAAAGTGAAACATGAAGATGTAGATGTGGAAGAAGATGAAGATTATAAGAAATATGAGTTGGAGGATACTAGTAAACGGTGTGGTGGCAAAAGGGACTTGTCTGAGGGTATCTTTCTCCATAAGTGTTTTGATAGCAAAAATGACCTAATATCAGAGCTACGTTTGACGGCGATATTGAAGAAATTCGCATTCATGACTGAGAAGTCTGACAAGACACGTTTTGTGGCTAAATGTCGTGTGGAAGGATGCAAGTGGATGGTTCGAGCGTGTGTGAAGAGCGAACCAAACAAGTATTGGGTGATGAGCTATAACCCATACATGTTCGATGGTGGACCGGATGTCTACGCGCAAACGTTATACTCCAGTTTATATTGGTTGGTTGTTTACTGAATCTTTTGGTATAATTGAGGGTATAACACCAAAACATGTTAAAGTATCAATGAAGAAGCAGTTTGGGATTAGGATGAGCTACACAACCGCATACAGAGCATTGTTACATGCTCAAAAGATTGTGAGAGGAACAGCGGAGTCTTTTTTGCATGGAATCAGGCAAACCAACCCGGGAACAGTAAATGCTCTTGAACTAGATGAGAAGAATAGATTTAAATATCTATTTATAGCATTTGGAGCTTCCATATATGGGTTTACGTTTCTTAGAAGAGTAATTGTGGTGGATGGTACTCATCTTAATGGAAAGTATGGGGGTGTTATGCTAGTGGCGGCCGCACAAGACGGAAATTTTCAAATATTTCCGTTGGCCATCGGAATTGTAGACTCTGAGAATGATGACTCGTGGGAATGGTTTTTCACAAAGCTGAAAGAATGCATCTCAGACCAATATCCTTTGGTCATAGTCTCGGATAGATGCGAGTCTATCAAGAATGCGTGTGAAGCAGTTTTCCCTTGGGCACAACGAGGGATATGCTATTACCATCTACAAAATAACCTAGTTACCAAGTTCAGGGGAAAACATCTTCTGTACTTAGTGAAAAACGCGGCTTACGCATATACGATTTACGATTTTGACCGAAACATGGCTTCCATACGAGCGGTAAATCCTGAACTTGCTGATTACCTGGAGGAGGCGGATGTGAGGCTATGGTCATGCGTCCATTTCGGCGGAGACAAGTACTTGTGCGGTATGACAATAAGTGTCAGACTTAATATTTTCGTCTTCGACTTCTATTGATGTCTGATACTATTATCAGACTTCTCCTGCTGTCTGAGTATATACCAGACGACAGAAGAAGTCTGAAATCGTATGGTTTTTCTTAATACTTTCTAGTTCTTACTTGTGTAAACCTCTTTCGAATTGTTGGAGACAGGTACAACATAAAGACGAGCAACATTGCTGAATCTATAAACTCCGCAGTTAAGAAGGCAAAAGGATATCCCATATCTTTCCTTTTAGAGTTTATACAAGAGAAACTAGGGACGTGGTTTTGTAAAAGGCGGCTAGATGCAATGAGTCTCTCAACAACATTTAGCAGAGGAGTTGAATATTTGCTGGCTATTCGTGAATATTATGCAGATATGATGACGGCAAAACGCGTGGATACGTATCAGTTTGTTGTTAAGGGAGGACATAGGGATTTTGTTGTCGATTTGGAACATCATACGTGTGAATGTGGTGTTTGGGATTACGAAAAGATACCTTGCTCACATGCCATATGCGCTGCACCGGAACTTGAGCTACACATTTCTACCCTTGTATGTCCATCTTACAGAACAGACTACTTGTACGCTGCATACTCTCGCAACATCTTACCAAAGGATTTAAAAGGCACAGCTGGTCATGACAACGTGCGTGTCCTTCCGCCGGAAGAGAGGCGGAAGCCTGGAAGACAAAAGAAGTCAAGGTGGCAATCTATGCTAGAAATCGCCAAGAAGAAGGGCAGTAAACCGCGGAAACTGCACAAGCAATATTGCTGTTCGAATTGTAGACAACCAGGCCACAAACAACCTAATTGTCCACACACTGAGGCTGGCTAGAAATGCTTGAAGTCTTAAATGTGGTATCAGTGAAGCCTGATAAGTTTTAGGGTGTAATGAAGTGTGATACATTTGTGGTTCATTGAAGTCTGATATATTTTAGGGTTCAGTGAAGTCTGATATTTTTAAGGGTTCATTGTTTGGGATTTTCCACACCCTGGGGCTGACTAGAAATGCTTGAAGTCTTAAATGTGGTATCAGTGAAGCCTGATAAGTTTTAAGGTGTAATGAAGTGTGATATATTTGTGGTTCATTGAAGTCTAATTTAGATTAGGAATTCAGTGAAGTCTGATATTTTTAAGGGTTCATTGTTTGGGATTTTTCACACCCTGGGGCTGACTAGAAATGCTTGAAGTCTGAAATGTGGTATCAGTGAAGCCTGATAAGTTTTAGGGTGTAATGAAGTGTGATATATTTGTGGTTCATTGAAATCTGATATATTTTAGGGTTCAGTGAAGTCTGATATTTTTAAGGGTTCATTGTTTGGGTTCCGAAGTCTGACGTAGTAATGATGGTATTTCAGAAGTCTGATTTTCAAACTTGTCTCAATTGTTTAGGTTCCGTTTCACCAAGCGTAGTAATAAACATAACTAGGATTAGTGCTTAAGTGTGTTACAAAAATAAACAAGCACACCAAAAGATGGATTTGTGTTCCTTACACCAGCAAAAGAAAATAGGGTAAATGTATGCAATAATCCATTGTTTGAGAGTCCAAAAGATATGGAGAAGATATCGGAAGTCTATTACTTTCCATAGATATCCAGCAATGCATACTCCGTACGTTCTCCTTCTTCACCAGTTCTCCCGAGTTCAGACATGATGTCAAAAGCTAGCCTGTCTCTGATCTGCTTGATGTTCCTATCACAGAGATACTTTGGCCACGGCATTCCTAGTGAATGGAACTCGATATACTTCAAGCAGTACACTCCACAGTCACCCGTTTGCTGATTTTGGGGAATATCTTTGCTCCTGTCAATCGAGAAGGTGTAACGATCCAAGGGATAAGGCCATCCATCTGCAGCTGGGGCCAGGATGTGCATCGCATAAGGAAACATCTCACAGATTGGTGCCACTGCCGCTCCGACCGACTCATCAGTCTTCCCAGAAAGGATGCTGTCCCAGACTGTTACGTGCCTTTCCGTGATAGAAATCATAATTGCTACCCAATGATTTCCGCCCATGTGGAGTGCGGTGTAGATCTCATCAATTTCCAGCCCCCAAGGCTTCTTTGATTTGCAGAACACGGGAAGATCACCAGTGAAGTAATCAAAACAACCAGGAGGAAGCATTCTAGTTCTGGCTGATCCATTCTCTCCCTCACCGCTCTTGATAAATTGTGGATAGTGTTGACGCCAAAGTGCCTGAAGGAGTGTGTCAACGAAGCATATCCTATCACTCCTGAACCATTCTGGATGGCTCTGTTGATGAAGCCTTAACAGATCAATCCCAGCATCAATATGCTGCATCAAGACAAGAAATGTGTTAATATAAAAGAACAAAACACAACCAGACTCCTTAGGAAGTCTGGATACATAACCACATTAGATTAGGAATTCTGAGGAGTCTGAATATACAACCAGATTTATTGGGAAGTCTGAATATACAACCAGACTTCTTAGGAAGTCTGAATATACAACCAGATTTATTGGAATCGAATTCTTAATTCACAACCATTGAAGTCATACTGACCGTGTCATGCAGCCATTCCTTTGGAGTGCGAAGATCATAATACCATTGGAGTGAAGTGTTCACTTTCCTAATCGGATAACCCCTACAAAGAACAATACGCTTGTTAGACAATTAGTGTAGAGATTAGGCATACAACTTACTCGTCTACTTAAGAGTGTTAAGACATACGGCTGTCTTTTGTTGTAATCATTAAGTGCCTTCACTTGCATCTTGGTGATATCAGCACAAGAAATACCTGTTTACGTAAGGTTTCATCGACTTTCTTGCGACTTCGTGATCCGTGGTACGCCAGCAATGGTGTGGTTGGGGCATTCTGGAAGGGCACTCCATAAGTTGTCGCCATATTGGGGCATGCCCAATATACCCAGATGTTCAGGACCTCAGCAAAACCTCCGATCTGATAATTTTTTCCTTCCACGATTTTTTTGTTTGCCTCCTTAACAGAGTCTATCAGAACCTTAAAGGCGAATCTTCCCCATGGATATGATTTTAACGTTCCTGGAACCAGCAGATTCTTAGCCATATCAGCCCTTGTGGATGTTGTCCAGTGTTGAGCCTCAATGAAGGTTGCATAGATGGCTAGATAGCCCAGCCATATCCTCTGTTGCGGTTCCCAACCAGCACAGTTTTTACAGGCTTCTAATAATTGCGAATAACTTGGGCCCAATTCGAAATCCACCCCAAGAAGCTCCCACATTGCTCTCATCTCATCGGTGTATTCAACTTCAGGGTACTCCAGGTTCTCGATATAGTCGCAGTTGAGTCCGGTTATGGCTCGAAATTCATTCAAGGAAAACCTAGCAGGCTGAACGCCAAGAAGGGACCATATCTCATACTTCTTCTTGCAGACTAACTGCAAGCATAGCATGTAATGTACCATCCTTGAGCACCATTTGAAATGGAGGTCATGGAATTTCAAAAAAACCCCAAATTCTGATTCTTGGAGTTCTTGCCATTCTGCCGGTAACAACACTATTTTAACATCATCCATGAGATCTCTCCGTCCACTAAAATAATGGATGCTTTTATCCGGATTTGGTTCATACCCGACAGTGAACATCCTTGGTGGGAATTCAACATCTGCCATAAGAAAATCTGAAACAACAAGGGGAAAAAAATTCATGAACAGTCTGAGTACTACTAGCCAGACGCCATGCACAGTTAGACAAACACAGTCAGACATATCTCTTGCCATCTGGCTATTATTAGTTATGTAAATATGTAGACGAAGAGAAGAGTCGAAGGATCTTACCGTCGTAGGTCACCGGAGGAGATAGAAACAAGATCTGGAATTTAAAAAAAAAAAGCTCAGAGAAGGTATGAGAAAAATTTCAGCATAACCAAGGAAGATGTAATCAATTTGGTCACCATGTTGGTCCACTCTCGTCGTCGTGAGGTCGTTAAACTCCTCCATCATAGCCTCATCCCACCACTTCATAATATGGTAGCCACCATCCTATACAGCCACATTTTAAATTTACAATCCTCTTCGGATTTTCAATGAGTAAAGATAAAATAAAACTGGCTACATAACAGAGAAAGGTAATTACATCCCAGTTACGACATCCAAAGAATCTTCTTCCCAGACTATCGGCAGTAGTGGAGGTTCGCATGACAGGCTCCAGACCGCATAAACATTTCTTGGGGAATCCATTGCATGATCCGGATCGTTGTCGAAATGTGGAAGTTGCGTATGAACTACTACTCGACGTTGGAACCTGACTGAATCGTCACATCCTGTGTACCATGAAACAATTGAAAACAGAGGCTAGTTTCAGGCTTCTAATAGAGTCTAATTATAAAACAAATCCAAGCTTCAGACTTCTAATAGAGTCTAATTCAAAAACAAATCTAAGCTTCAGACTTCATAGAGTCTAAATCAAAAACAAGACCGTATGGATCTAAAACGAGAAACCTATATTTTTGTTCAGATCTAGACTAAGAAAATACGGAGAATCGTATGGATCTAAAACGAGAATTTTATAATTTTTGTTCAGATCTAGACAAAGTAGATACGGAGAAGAGGTTAACTCGGACTCAAAACCGTATGGATATAAAAGGAAAAATATATAAAACCTATATTTTTGTTCAGATCTTTACTAAGAAAATACGGAGAAGGGACTAACTCAAAAAAAAAGTATGGATCTAAAACGAGAAACCTATATTTTTGTTCAAATCTAGAAAAAGTAGATACGGAGAAGAGGTTAACTCGGACTCAAAACCATCTGGATATAAAAGGAAAATATATAAAATCTATATTTTTGTTCAGATCTAGACAAAGTAAATACAGAGAAGGGGCTAACTCAAAAACAAAACCGTATGGATCTAAAACGAGAAAGTACATAGACAAAGTACATAGGTAGAAGGGGATGACTCAGACTAAAAACCGTACAGATCTCAAAAAATTTCAGAAAGAAGAGTTTAGAAATATGACGACGGCGGTGTAGGGATTGGTAAGAAGATACGAAAAAGGAGAGGTAATTACACGTTTGAAGAAGATGAAGACGGTGGTGGCGGTGGCTAGGAGGATTATCGGAGAGTTTTTAGAGAGTGTTTAGAGAGAGAGAGCGAGTATCCGTTTTAGAGAGAGAAATTTGATAATGACTTTTACAGACTAATTTTGGTAACTTTCGTTTATATATGGGGTACAATCCCAAGTAGGGTAACTTATTGGTGGTCAAATTCTTCGGTAAGTCTAACAAAACATATACGTGAATCAGACTAAAATGGAAGTCTGATATACCCTAAATATACTAATTACTACTAAAATACAATCATATTATATAGAAAACCTACAAAAAACATCAAACTCGTTTAATATAGTCACAACCTAGCCAGTATATGCAAATGTAACAATATGGATGAAAATACACAAACCCTCAGCCTAACCCTACATATGAAAATATGACATCCAACTTCATATGTCATGCATAGATAAAGATACATGGTGTATTTAACCAAATATACCTTAAGTGGTTAGATTTGACTAAAGTATATGTGCTTTTAATTTACAAATGTCCAAAAATCTCATGTTTACGAGAAGTCTGAGAGATATTAAATTTAGAAATTTAATTTATAAAATTATAAAAAAATATTTTTAGGGAAATTTTGGATCCATAAAATAAACATGGGATTTTTGGACATTTGTAAATTAAAAGCACATATACTTTAGTCAAATCTAACCACTTAAGGTATATTTGGTTAAAAGTATTTTTTTTTTGGGGCTAGTTAAATACTTCTCAGACTTCTCTCGGAAGTCTACGAAACCCAAAAATTCAGACTTCTCATAGAAGTCTGAGAAACCCTAAATCTAATATTAATCACTAAACAGTGAAAAATATTTTAAAAAAAGACATAGAAAACATCAAATTGTTTAATATATGCGCATTATAACATACATGTGCAAATATAATTTTTTTCAAATGTAAATTTCGTGAACCTTGAATCTAAACCCTAAAGTTAAATGTTAGTCATATGTAAATGTTCCACCAGTTCCATTACAAAGCATGTTCTAAGGGTTAGAAACTACTAAACCACTTTATACATTTTTAATCTGATTAAAATTTACCCAATTTAATTTATATACTACTTAATTGAATATATTTAATTTATGTATATAATTTTTTTGACAAAATATTTTTTTTATAATTTTAAAAATAAAATTTTCAAACTTATTCTGTATCAGACTTCAATGCGATGTCTGAGAACGTCATTTAGACTTCGCTTAGAGTCTAACTCGTCAGACGTCTATAGACGTCTGACAAAGGCAAATGTTATAATGGTAATTGCGTTTTCCGGTTTTTTGATTGGTCGTAAGGGCTTCGCGGTAATTTTCGTAGTCCGCAAAACCAGTTTTTCATTTGATTCAAATTCAAGGGTACACTTTTATTTGAAACCAATTTTGAGGGCATTTTTAGCAATTCCCCCACTATGTTTTGGTGTGTTTAAATTTAGATGGTAAACAAATATTTTTGTGTTTGTTTATGAATGAGTTTTAGAAATGCTCATCTAATATTTGTATTTACATTTATACTATAAAATGCGATTAAATTCTATAATATTACAACAATTTTTTATTTCATATAGTACATATCCACATAATTTAACTAAATCAAATAATAACCTAAAATATCTCTACCTATATAAATATTAATATATCTTGCGAAATCTAAACCAAAGCAACTATTGATGATGCATAATATTCAATGTAAATCATTATACCAAATCTAAATTATAATAACTACTTTTCAAAATCAAATTTTCCGTTTCTTATAGATACAATTAATTTCATAAGAGAAAAAATATATAAAATATATCAATAGTCAAAATGAGTTTTCAAGACCACTCATGTAGGTATATTTGATGACTACTCATGCAGGTATATTAGTATCCATAGATCTTTTACCCATTCATATTTTCTATTGCATCTTTCATTATATTCTCGTATTTGACTTATTTTCTAACCGACACTACCCAATTAATGATGTCAATCCTCGTTGGAAAAATATTTGTTCCAAGACAATTATATGTTGAAATTATTTATAAATAATAAATTATCTTGTGTATTGTAAAATATTTTAATTATTTTGTAAATATTATAAAATTCGTTTAGGTATATTTAACTTGTCAAAGTAACACATGCATATTTAAATTCGTCTACGTATTTATAAATTTATTTCTTCAAACAATTAAAAACAAAATAGAGAAAAAACAATTAAAATAATTTATTTTATATCATGTTATTAGTTATAATTAAAACTAGGAATAACTAAACCTTTGCAATGATATACACCAAAATATGTATATATTTTCATGATGACAAATTTAACAATAAATTATTTAGATAGACAAATATAATGTCACTATTCAAATGTTTGAATGTTCCATTGCCTTGTTATGTAAGGATTAAAATATACAAATGATAACACTCTATTATAAAATTAATTGAATCATACGATTTTTATTCTTGTTATCCCACCAAAACACTTGATTGAATAGAGTAGTATTATTGACAAAAAAGAGTAGTATTATGTGGGTCGTCACGAAAGGAAGAAGGAAAATCCATCATATTATATTTATTAAAAAATAATAATATGTTTTAAGTTAGAATATCATGTTTTTAAAAATAGTTATTTAAGTTAGCATATTCCATGGTAAAAATAATATTTTATTTCGATTTGTGTTTAAATAATATATGTTGTAGATTTATATTTTAAATATAATAATAAAAAGATTTTATTAGATATATATTGGAAAATATAATATTCTATAGTATATTTTAACCAATATAACTAATTAAGATATTCAAAAAGATATTGTGATATATTTTCGAAAACATAATAAATGCTACGAATTTTAAATGAATAATGATATTTACCGTAATTAACTCCAAACTTAAACTCATTTCTATATATTTTTAGTGCTAGTTATAGTGAATAATGAAACATCATTATTCAAATCTAACATTATTCATATATCTCTATTGAATACCAGAACTCGTAATTTTATACCAAAAAAAAACAAAATTATTCAAATCTAACTAAAGGAGTTGAGTAAAATAAAAACATCAACCTTAGAACACCCAAAAACAAAATTAATTGAATCCAATTTCATAGCAGAGAGTCTCATCAGATCTTTATCGTATATTTATCAAAGAAATAGATTGATACCTAAGATATTATATGTTATTAAAAAATTATATAGTATATTTTAATCAATATAACTAATTAAGATATTCAAAAAGATATTGTAATATATTTTCGGAAACATAATAAATGCTATGAAATTTTAAATGAATAATGATATTTACCGTAATTAACTTCAAACTTAAACTAATTTCTATATTTTTTAGTGCTAGTTATAGATAATAATGAAATATCTTTATATTTTAAACTAATTTATGGACGTGAAAATGATAATCGCCCAATTAGCAATTCAAAGGCTTCTGACTCCTCTAATCTTGATAGTGCAACGGAAGTAAGAGTTATTGACCTTCTAACTTATGTCATTCCGTTAGAAAGAAGAAGAAGAAAAAAAAAAAGAGAAAGATATTTTTGAAGGGAAATAAAGAAAGGTCAAACCAAAAAATATGTGGGAAAGTTAGAGATACGTCAATGTGACGATGAGACCAGAATTATATATTTATTGTAATGTAGCAGTAGCCCAATCATAATATTATAATAATAATGTAATATATTATGAATGTTAAAAAAATAAATAAATCAATGATAGATCCATCGCTTTTGTCCTTATTATATTGTTCACCGGTTTAGAACACTGACTAAACCCGTTTCTTTTATATGTAATCGAAATTGTTTTTTGGAGAAATAAAAAAGAAACATAGAAGAGTCTATTGCTTGTGGAACTGAAACAAAAATGCAATAGTGATATTCTGCTTACATCAAACTTCTCTGACTGTTGACAAAAAATCTTGGTTATAGACTTGTTTTGATTGCTGCAAGGGTTCAATGTAGTTATTTTAGTGTCGTTGTGCAGTTTATGATAAGAGGTGGGCGGACTCGGGAGGAATCTTTAATAGGCATATAAAAATCACCCGACCTTGATGATTAACCCTGAGCTATTGCTTCGTGTTTGCTTTTTGGACGTGAAAATGATATTTGCCCAATTAGCAATCCAAAGGCCCCTCACTATCGAGATTTAACCTCATATGATATGATAGATACTCAAAAAAGTATTTACCAAATTCATTGTTTATCATAAAAACCATGTCTATAGTAATGGACATCACTTAGTCGGACTACATGTTTATTGGGACAAACGAAACATGTGATATGAACTAAAAACGTATTGGCAACAACATTCAATTGGATATTTAGATCTCACGCTCCTTTTTATATAAAATATCAAACGTTTGATAATTCACATCACATCATTAGATTTTATTTTTGTGATAATCAAGCTTCTTCTTTGATGTGACCAAACGAATAAAACAAAATTAAAAAACCAAAAACATAGAAATCCTTTCAAAATCAATAAGAAGAAGAAAGCAATATAAATGACAACGGATCATTTAACCAAACTTTAATGATCCGGAAGAAAACTTTCATGGTCAATGAGGAAAAAAAATAGAGAAAAAATTCTTGAAAATATGGAAGATGCAAACGATTGTGTTTCTAGGCCACCCAAGCTCCCTTTATATAGGATTTCACAAACTTCTCTCGAAAGCTTGGTATATACCATATAATTTTTTTTTAAACTCGAATTAATAAGATATTCATAAAGATATTGTGCATTTTAAGGAAATAAATTAATTAAATGAATTAAAATTGATATTTATCAAGAATGTAAAGAATATTCACCAAAATTGCAAATTTCTATTTCCTAAAATATAGGCTACGAAAATAAATATATATGGTAGGATTAAGAAACCCAACTAATCCAACATGTAATATTAGATCTACGAACGAACGATCAAGATTTAAAAACAGGATCCGCGTGTATATCCGTTTCCAAATCCGGATCCGCCCAATATCTCTGCATGACAAAATATCCAAAAATTCCAAGTTTTACCCTTAATGAAAAATACACTTCTAACGACTCCAAGGACAATTTTCGGGAATACAACCTTTTTGTTCCAATGACGGTTTCCTGTTGTTATAATAATAACTAGATTTTGACCCGCACTTAGAAAGTGCGGGTTTAATTTTCTTTACAAATTTTACTTTTTATTCATTTTGTTAATAGTAGTTTAGATTTTTAATTATGTAATCTAATTTTGATTATAGTTGTTTAATCAATATTATAAACAGTGAGTTAGCAATTTAGTTTTTTTTTAAATGAATTATGTGTTATTTGGAGGAGATATATCGTAAGGATTAAGAGATTAAAATAACAATTTCGTATTATATATTTTAATTTGTATTGTATCGTAAGATCATAGTTTGGAAAAAAATATATATATATATATGTGAAAACAACTATTGTAAAATTTATGTGGTATATATTTAATTATTATTTTATTTATCTAAAATATTATTTTATAAAATACATGTTGTAGTCGTATATATAATTTGCAAATTTGATGGAACTATCCGTTAAAAAATTCATTCAAACATAAAGCATAATTTGACGCTTCAAATATTTGAATAATATAAGTATGAAATCATTTTAATATTTTATAATTTTAAAATATATCAGCTGAAATTATTTACTATATGCAAATTTTTTTTAAAAAAAATTATAATTGAGATTGGCTAATTAATTTTTCAATCCGTTTAATTAATTAAATATTTTTCAGTTTGATGGAAAAACCTGCTAAAAAGTACAATCGTAAAAACATCAATCGTAAACAAAATAAAAAGATATTAAAATATATTATAAATATATTTTGAATTAAATCATAAATTAGAGAATCTCAATTTATATATAATAGTTTATGTATAAATTATTCATTATATTTATCAATTAATTTGTTTTGATTTTAATTAATTAGGAAAGTGGGATCCATTAGATTTTGGTTGTTTGGCTACATGTTTAATAATTGTCTTGTTTGGAAACATGGATTGTAGAGATAATGTTATATTACCTAATTACCCTTAATGAAGGTTACAAATACTAATAATATCAAGGGCAAATTCCGGGAACAACATTTATGTACCATGGCAAACCTTCCTGTTTTAATAGATTAGATAAGGGACTTGTGTGTAAAGTTTTCTCTCTAAGGTTGATCTATGATGTGAATAGATAAAAGCGATATTTGTAATCCAAGAAGTAGTGGATTGCTTACTTATGCCATGCTTAGACATAAGGTTTTATTGTGAGATCCTAAACTGGTTAGTTTTCTTGTGTACTTTCATTCTCTGCATCTCGTTCATTTAAAGTTCTTCTGCTAATCGTGTTCTCAAGAGTTTGACTTTCTTCCTTCTCAAGTTTCTCTTTCGATTTGTGTTTTCTGTTTAACTTTTATCAATAACACTAGAAAAAGAGATATTGTTAAGTTAGAGATCTTTATAGGTAGTAAACAATAATTTTGGACAAAACGACGTAGTTTTGTCTTAATGGAATAGTTAACGGTTCGTCGTTTAGTCATAACAGATCAGATAACGGTGTGCTGTTTTGGCCGAGTCAACCATAAGTTTGTTGATTATCGAAAAAGTCAATCAAAGTTCAAATATTTTTTTATTTGTTCTGTAGTCCAGATATTTTCTTACCAAAATAAAATAGTTTAGGTATTGTTTGACATTTTTCTCAAGCAAAAAAATATAGAGAATCCTCCTTGTATATCATTATTCTCTTAGAGGCCCCTAAGAAAATAAAAATGCAAAGCCTTTGAAAAACTAATCTTGATCTTCCAGAAGATTTGATTACTAAATATTTGTCTCTCCTTACATAGTTACAAGTTTCTTATTATTGAGCATAAGAAATAGATTACAACCGAACCAGGACAATAAGACATAATATCCATAATCATTAGGAAATGACAAAAAACGCTGAAACATTACAGAATACTTCATTTGTGGGAATTCGAACATCCTGGGTTTCAGGAAGTCTCCACAAATCTCTACTTCACAGTTTAGAACTCATAATCCTAACTCGTAGCCTCTCCGTTTTAGGAATTCACGAGTGTGAGATGTGTTCACCTCTTTAGACAAAAATTCACGAACACAAGATGTGGAACAAAATATTGAATTGGACAACGCCAACACTATTTTGTGTGGACAACGCTTCTTGCAATAAAAACAAAAAGGTCGTGTCATTTGATGATTGTTGACCCGAACATGTATCGTTCTATCGAAGAAGATCTCCAACCAATTTGAACCGGGCTTCACATATAAATCCCGCCCAAGCAGACATTCAATGTGTAGGGTGACACAACAGTGATCACCACACATATAAAACCGCTCCATTGGATCTAATTTCTGCTCGTAGATTTCACACCAATAACTCATGGTACCTGTCTCCTCCCCATAAAAAAAGAGTTAGGCTATGTTTATCATGCTCATACCTCACCTTTTGAGGTAAAGTAGCACATCCAAAACATAAAGAAAAGTAGTCACACTCAATGCAATTGAATGTTTTTTTGTTGAAAATTGTCCTGGTCACTTTTTGTAAACCGAACATCTTCTTTGCTCTCCTAGTTTAGATGTTAGGAATAAAGAGTGATTATGACTTTCATGGACTAGTGGCTCAGTAATTGTGGCGCACTGCATATGTAGACAAAAAGTATATGGATCTCCATCCTTTTCTTGACACTCATAAAAGAAACCAGATTTGCACTTCCAAGGACAAGCTGAACATGACTCCACAAGACTCTGAGATCCTCTCCTTAAAGTGAGCATATGTGGATGTATTGGATGATGCATTTTGCGAGAAATATTTGCACATGCTTCGTGGAGAATATATTTACATTGCATATTGATAGAGATGCGGAAGCTAGGGTTGAATTCGTTTGTAGCGTTGATAGAAACTACAAACGAGCTCAGAGATTCTTAAACGAGATCAGGGATTCGATTAAGAAAAGAAGTTCGAGTACTCCTCGAAGTGCTAAGTTTAGCTCTGTGAATTGTAATTCAATATCAAAATCAAAGGTGTCGTTTACAAAACCCTAAGCTATGCTTATAAAGGAAGCAATCGAAATCTTTAAAGTAATCTAAATCCTAACTACTAACTAACTTGTTATTATCTAAAAGAACACCAAAACACCGACTAAATGACTAAGACTTTAACGTGCGTTGCACGACGAGCCCATGAAGCCCAATAGCATCGTATACGCTACATCAGGTTCCCTCCGGTGAAGAAGGATTCGTCCACGAATCCGGAGAGTCATTGTCGCCATGGAAGCGTGATAGATGCTTGATGTTAAACACGTCCGAAGTACGCAGGTGAGAAGGAAGCTTGACGCGATAGACGTTGGAGTTAATACGTTCTAGTACCTCAACCGGACCAATCTTCTTCGACTTGAGCTTGTTATAATCCCGTAGTGGCAGTCGTTCCTTGGTTAAGAAAACCCAGACGAGTTCACCTGGTTCCAGAAGAAGTTCCCTGCGCTTGGCATCGGCTGCGGTTTTATACTTAATGGCTGACTGTTCCAAATTAGCATGAGCTCGTTGATGAATATCCTGAAGCTGAGTGACGAAGTCAATGGCCTCACCGTGGTGTCTAGTGTGATCAGGCGCGGTTGCAAGGTCCAATGGGCACCGAGGAACCAGTCCATACACAACACGGAAAGGACAAAAGCCTAAACTCCGATTCAATGCGTGGTTGTGAGCGAACTCGGCTTGACACAACTTGGTGTCCCAAGACTTAATGTTATCTCCCACCAAACAACGTAGAAGGTTACCCAAGGAGCGATTTGTCACCTCTGTCTGACCATCCGTCTGAGGATGGTAAGCTGAACTCATGTCGAGAGATGTACCTAACAGTTTCCAAAGCGATCTCCAGAAATGGCTGAGAAACCGGGTGTCCCTATCTGAAACGATCGACGTCGGTAATCCATGTAAACGGTAGACTTCGCGGAAGAAAAGAGATGCCACGCTGACTGCGTCAGTGGTCTTTTTGCACGCTATGAAGTGTGACATCTTAGAGAATCGATCCACAACGACAAATATAGAATCATGTCCTCGCTGAGTACGCGGCAGCCCGAGTACAAAGTCCATGCTTAAGTCTGTCCACGGTTGCGTCGGGACAGGAAGAGGTAAATACAAGCCTGCATTGGACGATTTACCTTTGCCAAGTTGGCATGTTCGACAGCGCTCGACGAAGCGGACCACATCCCGTCTCACTGTCGACCAGAAGTAAGAAGAAGTCACCAAGTGAAGCGTGCGATCACGTCCGACATGCCCCTCCTCGTGCAGCTCCTTAATGATCTGTAAGCGTAAACTACAGTCAGGTATGCAGAGACACACTCCTTTGAACAAGAAACCATCCTGGACCGTGTAGTTGCGAGATGATCCTGTCGTAGCTTCTTCCACGATTCGAGCAAAGAAAGGATCTGTGGCGTAGAGATCCGCGAGTGCTTCGAAACCAACAACATCCGCGTGCATAGTTGTCATCAGCGAATGGCGCCGACTTAACGCGTCTGCAACACGGTTAGTTTTCCAGGATTGGTGACGAATAGAAAATGTGAACTGCTGTAAGTACGAAATCCAGCCAGCATGTCTGGCAGATACCTTTGACTGACTGTCAAGATGCCTCAAAGCGTCATGATCCGTAAAGAGTATAAATTCCCGGTGGACCAAGTAGTGACGCCAGTGTTTTATGGCTTGGACAATAGCATAAAATTCAACGTCGTAAGTACTGTACCTACCACGAGCTCCGGCCAGCTTCTCGCTAAAGAAGGCTATGGGACGGCCCAACTGACTCAGGACTGCACCAATTCCCAACTTTGATGCATCGCAGTGTAGTTCAAATGTCGTGGAGAAGTCCGGCAGTACGAGTATTGGAGCCGAAGTCAACTTGTCTTTGATAAGCTCGAAAGCTCGGGTCGCTTCCGGAGTCCAAACAAACTTGCCTTCGCGCATACAGCTTGTAATAGGAGCCATAATCGAACTGAAATGGCTCACAAAGCGTCTGTAAAAGGAAGCCAACCCATGGAAACTACGTACCTCAGTAATCGTTGTCGGGATCGGCCATGATCTTATCGCCTCTATCTTTGACAAGTCGACTGCAAGGCCTTGATCCGAGACCACATAACCCAAAAACAGAACGCTGGACACACCAAATTCACACTTGTGTTGAGCGGCGAAGAGCTTTTCCTGGCGCAAAACAGAGAGGACTTTGCGAAGATGATCGGCATGGTCAGTAATGTTTGCACTAAAGATCAATATATCGTCAAAATAGACAACGACAAAACGCCCAATGAATGGTCGCAAGGCCTGGTTCATGATACGCATAAATGTACTTGGTGCGTTAGACAAGCCAAATGGCATTACGAGCCATTCAAACAATCCCTCTCTCGTCTTGAAAGCGGTTTTCCACTCATCCACAGGCTTAATACGAATCTGATGATAGCCGCTTTTGAGATCAATTTTCGAAAATACCTTGGCCGAACCTATCTGATCGAGTAGGTCATCTAAGCGCGGGATAGGAAAGCGATAGCGTACCGTTATTTTGTTGATAGCTCTGCTATCGACACACATCCGCCAAGAACCATCCTTCTTCGGGATTAGAAGGGCAGGGATTGCGCATGGACTGAGGCTTTCACGTATATGGCCTTTACGTAACAGCTCTTCAACTTGTCTCCTCAATTCCTCATGTTCTTGAGGACTCATCCGATAATGCGGTCTATTCGGTAATGTCGCACCAGGAGCCAAATCGATTTGGTGTTGTATTTCTCTCAACGGAGGCAAACCGTCTGGTAGCTCGGTGGGAAAGACATCAGAGAATTCGTCTAACACCGCAACCAAAGCTGGAACCGGAGTTGCAGCTAAAACGCGATCGATAGAAGCTGGTATGATAGCTAATGCGAGACCCTCGGTTCTGAACTCCGATAAAAAAGATGAATATGAACAGATCAAGTTCTGTCTTTGTCGACGGTGAGATCGCAAAACAGGTTCATCAGCTGTCGGTGATGGAGGAGCGGGTAGGGCTTCCTCTTGCGACGGTACGAGGACGATTTGGTGAGTTTCCCAAATGAAACTATACGTGTTCTGAAAACCATCGTGAATGACTCTTCGATCAAACTCCCAAGGTCTGCCCAATAGGAGGTGGCTGATGTCCATTGGTGCGATATCACAGTAAGTCCTGTCCTTGTAATGTGGACCAATTGAGAACGCAACCAATGCGCGATGTGTGATACGGACACTGACATCCTCTCGGAGCCAACCGAGCGTGTATGGTGCAGGATGGATTTCACGATCGAGGCCAAGTTTCACCACTGCATCATCAGAGATCACGTTATGACAGCTACCCGAGTCGATGACGAAAGTACAGATCCGGCCACGAATGGTACACGTAGAACGAAAGATGTTTGTGCGCAACCACAGGGCATCTTGTTTACGTGGTGTAACACAAGATCGTCGAACCACCAGCATACGTCCTTTGTCACCTTCAGTGCGCACACCTGCCTCGTCGTCTTGAATGTCATCGTCTTCATACGTATCAAAAACAGCCTTTGACTCGTCAGCTGAACCATACGCAAGAAGGCCACGGCGAGTTTGATTTGCACAGGCCGTCTGGCGATGACCAGGCTCACCACAAGCGTAACACTTCAAAGCATTTGGACGAGACGAACGCCGCAGAGCTGGATCCTCACCCTGAACCGGAGCACGAGCAGACGCGACATCTCCGTCCTTCGCGGTCGTAGTAGGATTTGGCTCAGGTGGGCGAGATCGCGATGATGAGTTGCCCCATGATGATGAGCGTTGCTGTTGCTCAAACGTAGAAGAACGACGGTGAGCTTCAGCGATCGTAGACGGATCGAACTGAGCCATCGCCACTTGGAGGGGCTGTCGAAGGCCTCCAATAAAACGAGAAACCAGCTGCTCTTCATTGTCGAAGATCTCGGTGCGAGTAAGTAACAATGAGAACTCCTCCGCATAATCATCTACGGACCGTGATCCTTGCCGCAGATTCTGGAGTTTGTTATACACGACACGGTCATAGTTGTGAGGTAAGAACGTTGCTCGCAAATGCTTTTTGAGCTTTTCCCAAGTAACGATCGGTTCTTTGCCCACGCGGTGATGAGTCACCTTGACCTGTTTCCACCATGATGCGGCGTGACCGCGAAATTTCATCGCCACCAATGGCACTCGTCGATCATCCATAACCATCTTGAAGTCCAATATTTCATCGACCGAGACCATCCAGTCGAGCAAGGCTTCGCCGCGAGCACCTCCGTGAAATTCAGGGATGTCAACTTTGAAACCTGATTCCCAAGACTTCTCGTTCCTGTATCCTCGATCCGCAGGAATATCCCGTGGACCAGTATTCCGATCGCGGTTAGCACGACGATCACCACCCGCGAATGGATTAGTGTTTGTCTCGGTGTCATCATCCTCAAACAAAGGGTTGTGACCCGTGAGACGCAGAGCCAGTTGTTCACCCATCTCCAAGATCGATGAATGAATAGTGCCCTGAATGTTCTCTTGCATCGCCAGCAAGGTCTGACGCAGCTCAGTCCAGTCCGCCGTGATCACTTCACGCGGAGCATTAGGAATAGCCGTGTTTCTTCTTGGAGGCATCGTACGCAATAGAGATTGATTCCCAGAACGTTCCGTGTCTGATACCAACTGATAGAGATGCGGAAGCTAGGGTTGAATTCATTTGTAGCGTTGATAGAAACTACAAACGAGCTCATAGATTCTTAAACGAGATCAGGGATTCGATTAAGAAAAGAAGTTCGAGTACTCCTCGAAGTGCTAAGTTTAGCTCTGTGAATTGTAATTCAATATCAAAATCAAAGGTGTCGTTTACAAAACCCTAAGCTATGCTTATAAAGGAAGCAATCGAAATCTTTAAAGTAATCTAAATCCTAACTACTAACTAACTTGTTATTATCTAAAAGAACACCAAAACACCGACTAAATGACTAAGACTTTAACGTGCGTTGCACGACGAGCCCATGAAGCCCATGTTGGGATTATGTCCTGAAATCACATTGTACGAACTCTAAAGATAGTTGTATTGTCGAGATCGGACAATTCATGTGATACTGGGTAGTCATAATGTTTTGCTAGAAACCGCTTATGACAAATGAGTTGTAACTCATTTCTGGTATCGTGTGAACCTACAGGGTCACACACCTAAGCAAGTTGGACATAGTCCATATGGGATTGATCATTGGCATATGATCTGATCGATGTGTATTGGATGCACATCGAATATAAGTTTCTATGAGATGTATCGATCGACACCATTAGGTGGGTCGGTCGATACAGGAGGTGTGTCGATCGACACCACTAAGTGTGTCGGTCGACACAAGGGCGAAACCGAGACTGATGTTTCGGTTCACCGCGAGGTCAATATATAAACTCGTTTTATGTATTTCGACGGTGAGTGAGTTGCTGTGCGCCGCCCAGAGTGTTTTCTCAGAGAGAAAACACAGAAACCTCAGAGAACCTAAAGCCCCAGGGAGATCCGAGCACCGGTCCTAGCATCCCGGCGGATTCCAGCTTGTGTGCGTGTGGACTACGATAGAGGCGCAGCATCTGAGGCGCAGTAGATCTCGTTTCACCTGATCCATCTTCCGCTGCCTAACACCAGGTAATCACGAGGTGAGATCCATGATTCAATTAACTAGACCCTAGATCCTAGGCTATCGGGAACTCGCGAGAATTCTGAAACTGTAGAATTGGCTCGGATTCCCAACAGTGGTATCAGAGCCTTAGGGTTTTATCATTGAATCGAACTTGTTCATTGAATTTGATGATTTAGATTCGCAAACTAGGTTGTTTGGCTAGAACAGGATTAGATCGATTTTGCTCGGAATCGAAACTGTGTTTTCGCACAGTGTCGATCGACACACTAGGTGTGTCGGTCGACACAAGGTGGCGAAATCGACAGATTCGGCGGCTAGGGTTTTTCGCGAAGAAAAACCGAAAGCCTTCTGTGTCGATCGACACACTGGGTGTGTCGGTCGACACAGAGCAAACTCGGTCGAGTGTCGATCGACACAGTTTGAGTGTCGGTCGACACAGGACGAAATTCGGCGGCTAGGGTTTTTCTCGTAGAAAACCTAAAAGCCTACTGCGTCGATCGACACAGGTTGAGTGTCGATCGACACAGGCCGAGCGAATGGTTAATCGGTTCAATTGGATTGGACCGGTCATCATGCTTGGTTAAGTCCGAATAGATTGGTTTAAATTGGATGAATTAGTTCAATTGGATTGAACTGATTATCTCAATTAGCATGAACCGATGGGATAAATCAGTTTGATTGGATAAGTCGGTTCAATTGAATTGGACTGGTTATCACAATCAGTTGAAACTGGTTTAAACGGTTTAAATTGGATGAATTGGTTCAATTGGATTGAACTGATCATCCCAATTAGTATAAACCGATTGGTTAAGATCAGTTTGATCAGATAAGTCGGTTCAATTGAATTGGACCGGTTATCAAGAACTATCTGCGGTTTAGGTCTATGTCGATCGTCACACATGGGCTGCGTCGATCGACATAACTGGTTCGATGAACCGGGTTAATTGAATTAACTGGTTATTGAAGTCCGTTTTTGTTTGGTAGTGTCGATCGACAGACATTGTCTGCGTCGATCTACACAGTATTCGAAATTCTGGTTATTGAACCTTGAACTTGCAGAAACCAAACTAGACTTAAACATTGATCAAAGATTAGCTTCAATGAGGTCAACTGTCAAGACTCATTTCGTTGTGTTATGTCTAGCCAAGAGCTTGGTGTCCACAATTACATGAGTAAGGCAGGTAATAATGTTGATGGACTTGCAGTGCATTAACATCAACAATTACATGACCTAAGAGATTGATTTGCTAAACTTTTGGGTTTAGTTTCCTCAACTAAATATCAAGTAACATTGATGTCTTGCCCAATCTTGTCTACTGTCAAAACTCGTGTCGTTTGTTGGATAGTCTTGGAGTCCTTGGTATCCACTGCAACATGGGTAAGGCAGGTGGTCATTGACAGACTTGCAGTGCAACTGTCAATGATCACAAGACTAAAGAGATTGGTTCACTTGACTGAGCTATCAGAAGTTCTGAGCCCAGAGACATCAGAGTGGATTAGACATAGTTTGTCTCATCCACAACCAAGAGTTGTACTGAGTACAATTAGCAATGATTTGCTTACCTAGATAACTGAATTTTGAGTAACGGCGAGTCACCCACTCGGATTTTAGTGATCTGAGGATCTTGGATTATTATATTCATAGAGGAAACATTGTTTGAATATAATGCGAGTTTTCTTATTCGATAAGATTTCTCATCATACACATAACTAAATCTTTGTTTTTCTTGGATTTCAGCTTATGTCTATGACTACTTTCTCGTTGCGATCCGTCCTGGAAAAGGACAAGCTAAATGGATCGAACTTCCTGGATTGGTATCGGAATCTGAGATTCATTCTCAAGCAGGAGAGCAAGGACTATGTCCTTGAAAAAGCTCTTCCAGAAAGGCTTGGGACCAATCGCTCGCGTGCAGTGTATAATGCTTGGAATAAGCATTATATGGATGTGGTAGATGTGTGTGGTCTGATGTTGGCTACCATGAGCTCGGACTTGAAGAGTCAGTATGAGAACATGGAGTCGCCAATAGAGATGATCACCAGCCTGAAACTGAAGTTTCAGGATCTGGCACGAGTTGAGAGATTCCAGATGGTGAAGTCTCTCACTGGGTGCAAACTACCAGAAGATGCTCCAGTCAGTCCTCATGTCATTAAACTGATGGGTTACATTGATAACCTGGGGAGACTGGAATGTCCTGTCAGCTTAGAGTTGGCTACTGACATCATTCTGCAGTCACTGCCGTCAAGCTATGATAGGTTCATTAAGAACTATATCAAGAAAGGCTTGACGAAGATGTTGACTGAGCTGCATGGCATGCTCAAGACAGCAGAGCAAAACATCAAAAAGGGTAAAAGATTTGAGAAATCTTGTAGAGACAAGGGTGAAGGCAAGGCCGTCCAGATTTGGAATCAGGATAAGCCTGTGTCATCTTATAAGCCCAAGTCAAGCCCATCTGGTGTTAGTAAGTGCTTCTACTGTAATGAGTCAGGGCATTGGAAGAGAGATTGCATTAAATTCTTGGAAGATTCACAAGAGATGGAGAAGATGTATGGTACTTCTTCTTCAGGTATTGTGTTATTAATTCAAGTTCTACATAAGTATTGGATACTTGTTATGGTACTGATATTTTTGAAATATACAGGACCTAAGCGATAGTAGAACGTTGAAGAAAGGACAAGTGGAACTGCGTGTCTGGTATGAAGCAATGGTTGCTGCATGAGCCGTAGAGATTCTCCACTTGTAGGAGCTTTTCCTACTTGGTTTTTGAAATTAAGTAATTGCCACCATGTACTTGCTATACGCAAAATGTCTTTCATTTTCTTTTGAGAATTTGGATGTTTTTCATTTTGATAAAAGACAAGTTTTGTCCTTTTGATCTTAATGAAATATTTAATGGTAGCACCCCGTTTGGAATGGGTTTTATATCTATAACCAACAAGAGTTAGAATATAACATAAATACCAAACGGTTTAAGTCTAATGACTTGAACTCGACTTTTCCTTGGCATAGTCGTTTAACCACATAGAGTGAAGCGAATTCAAAGGTTCCATAGTTTTGGACTCATTCGATTGTTAATCATTTGAGATATGAATTCTGTTCACTAGACCAAAATGACTAAGGCCCTTTTAGCAGAGCTAAAGGAAATGGGCCAGAAGCTTATTGGGCCTTACACATACTGATGTATGCGGCCCAAACGAGCATTAGTGCCAGAGGAAATCTTCTGTACTTCATTACCTTATTGATGGCATCAATAAGTATTGCTGTGTTCATTTGATGAGACACGAGCAGGAATCCCTTGAGGAGTTCCAAGATGAAGTGTAGAACCGATTTGACAGAAGTATTGAGATCCTCGATTGGATCGTGGAGGAAAATACTTAGAGTCAACAATTGGGTGATCATCTGAAAGAATGAATCAGATCTTATGAGACATGATTCGATTAATGGTGAATCACATGAATCTTCCATAACCATTTAAGAATACGTTCTGAAATGTCTGTGTTCACGCTAAAAGGGTTTTTATCAGAATCAGTGAAAAACACCACATTGGATGTGGATTGGGTGATTTCCAAATCTGTTTTTCTGATTAATTGGGATTGCAAGGTTTGTGTAAGACAGTAGTCAACAAACAAACTTGAATCCATATTTGATAAGTTCTACCTCGCTGGTTGTCATGAGGAAACCAAGGCTGAGTACTTTTGTTGTCCAGAACTGTGTCTTTTAAGAAAGGTGATACTTTCAAAAGGAACAGTGGGAGTGAAAGTACACATCGAAGAAATTCGATAAACACAGTTAGCTGCTCGACCTGATGAGGAAGAGCAGCGGTGAGATCTGCAAAGTGTTGTAGGATCTACACCTGTGAAGCCTGAAATTCGCAGATCCGAAAGGTTCCGTCACTAACTCGAAAGTGATTTCTCGTAGCTAATTGTCGTGATCTGTTGATCATTGAAAAGTGACGAACATGCGAAATTCAAAGAAGCGATGGTGAGCCCCAACTCCGAATAATTGGCTGGGTTTGCATGTTAGCTTCACCGATCCATTTCTGGATTGAAGCAAACATCTTGGAGTTGGAATCGACATTCTGATAAATTGGTCAAAGGTTTGACTTGATCAGAATGAAAAGGAAACCAAGCGTTTACAAGAGACTAGTGGGAGCGTAATGGCAATTCTCACACAGTATGTAGTTGACATACTTGAATCTCATAAATGACGTCCCGACGCTAAAGTCTTGTCAAGATTTGGGTCGGAAGTCAAAATTAATGAAAGACATGGGAGAAGCCGCGTGGATTCTTGGAATAAGAATCTATTGATATAGATTGAGCAGGCTAATTGAATCGTGTCAAAATCCTTATGTTTATAAGGTATTGGACAGTTCAAAAGTGCTTGATTCCAAGAATGGTTTCATACCAAAGGTCTTATGGCAATAATCCAAGCGAGATGCAGTGTCTTGGACACTGGCTAAGCTGGTAACAATATTAGCAAGAAGAAGTGTTTTGAACACTGTCTGATCTAGTATTAATGAGTGTGATTACTTATGCTGATGCAACAGAATCAATCATGAATGCCATATTCTGCGCTCGTCTAGATGCAGCTTAAGCATAGAGCATGACGAGAAAATACCAATGTACTCCGGTAATAGTCACTGAACAGTTACCAGAAATATCCCAAGTGTTGAGAAACACTAAGGATAGGTTCGTGGTGAACTGATAAAGTGACGAACCAGTTGAAAGTAGTTAGTCGGACAAAGACGATTCCCGGTTCCCACCTGGTTATGTCTCTTTGTCTGAATAGCGGTGCTAACTGTTGGAAAGGCTCCAAGCAGTAGACCGTAGAATAGTGCTTTTATCTGAATGGCGGTGTAATTTGTTGAAATTGTTTCAAGCAATAGCACCGCACTCTCTCCCACAACCTAAGCACGGAATTTATTCTGTTGCTGTAGGTGTAAGATATCTGAAAAGATGATCTTGATTCTAGTGGGAATTATTTTAGTTATGTTGTAAACTTAACATATACATGATTTGGCAGTGTTTGTGTAAGTTAAAACTGACATCAGTATTATTTAATTATTGTATAATTAAATAATGGTCCCAAAGTACTTTATGGTCATCTTATAGGTCATCAAGTTGAAGACTTGATCATGAAACCCTATAAGTAAAAGATGACATAAATTATGATTGTCCCTAGTCAAGGTTGTTAAAAATGGGACACTAACAACCGCGCAGACTAGCATGTGAGGTGACTGTTGGACTAAGTTTCATGGAGTCAATGATAGATTATCACAGTCAGTCACATAGATATATGTTGGTGAACATATGATCGGACATGACCCGCTTAATGAGAACTCCACAGGATAGTTATATCAGTGTCATGGGAGGTTCTCATTACGACTATAGAGTATAGTCCTTAGACCTGAGTTCATCATGCTTTCTAGCATATGAATTGGTGCGTGTTGACCTTGTCAAACGTCGTTCCGTAACTGGCGGCTATAACGGCATTGCTTGTGCGTATCATGAAGTATGTGTAGAAACAGGGATGGAACAAGATGGGATTTGTCCCTCCTGGATAACGGGAGATAAATATCTCAGGGCCCGTCGAAGATTCTATACTGAGAAAATGCATGGCCGTGCTCAAACGAGGTGATTGTCAGTCGTTTGTTTTAATCAGTATAGATCAGGAATTCGATGAACATGATGTTGGCTATAATAAGGATGACACAGTCTCTTGCCTTATGCCATATCGAGATATAGAGACGAAGGGATTGTAGGAATAGGTGATTCCAGTACAAGTGGGAGATTGTTGGGATTATGTCCTGAAATCACATTGTACGAACTCTAAAGATAGTTGTGTTGTCGAGATCGGACAATTCATGTGATACTGGGTAGTCATAATGTTTTTCTAGAAACCGCTTATGACAAATGAGTTGTAACTCATTTCTGGTATCGTGTGAACCTACAGGGTCACACACCTAAGCAAGTTGGACATAGTCCATATGGGATTGATCATTGGCATATGATCTGATCGATGTGTATTGGATGCACATCGAATATAAGTTTCTATGAGATGTATCGATCGACACCATTAGGTGGGTCGGTCGATACAGGAGGTGTGTCGATCGACACCACTAAGTGTGTCGGTCGACACAAGGGCAAAACCGAGACTGATGTTTCGGTTCACCGCGAGGTCAATATATAAACTCGTTTTATGTATTTCGACGGTGAGTGAGTTGCTGTGCGCCGCCCAGAGTGTTTTCTCAGAGAGAAAACACAGAAACCTCAGAGAACCTAAAGTCCCAGGGAGATCCGAGCACCGGTCCTAGCATCCCGGCGGATTCCAGCTTGTGTGCGTGTGGACTACGATAGAGGCGCAGCATCTGAGGCGCAGTAGATCTCGTTTTACCTGATCTATCTTCCGCTGCCAAACACCAGGTAATCACGAGGTGAGATCCATGATTCAATTAACTAGACCCTAGATCCTAGGCTATCGGGAACTCGCGAGAATTCTGAAACTGTAGAATTGGCTCGGATTCCCAACAGCCCAATAGCATCGTATACGCTACATCACATATATGAGTAGAAGTTACCGGAATAGATTGGCATGATGCATACTTGACACAGCTTATTCACGTCGTAATCTATGCCCATGTTCTCATCAAGTCGCAAATGATGATGTTGATGACTAAAATTCTCTATGATTCCATCACTTATCATCACAAACGGCGGTTCAACTTCTTCATTTTCTTCTGGTATATCCTCAAGTTCTTTACAGTCCCACACATTTTTCTGCGTGGCACATTTTGAATGAGCCGCATATGAACAACCGTCCTTGATGCAAGAATAAGTCCCATAATCATTTTCAATCTTTCTACGACAAACACAACAAGACCAATCTCCTGGACCAAAAGAAGGGGTAAACTTTATACGATGGGGATGACGAGATATCCTAATGACACGTGGTAAGCTGAAACATGTTTGATGGACCGCAAAATCACAAGGGGGACATATATAAAAAGGACAGCTTGAATGTCTCAAGGCACATGCCCTGCAAGTATTGGAAACAGAGCAAGAGTATGCCCATGCCACTTCAAATCGTCTATAGAAAAGACTGGTGGTTTCTCCAGACAAGCTATGTTCATAGCATAGTCGCATGTCGTGCACTAATAGAAGCATTACCTCGTTTCGCGAGACTTTTGCAACAAAGCAAGTGTTGAATCTCAATTCCGCATATCCGAAGATAGCAAGAATTTTAGGGTTTCTTGAAGGATTCTTCAAAGTCTCTTAACCTAGCTCGGCGGAGATGATGAGATTAGGGCAAAATTGGCTTTCCGGTGAATCAGAACGAAGGGAATTAGGTTTATAGCTGAACCTTGTAAAAGACTGCCTATGTACCCTTCGAAAAGGGATCAAGCCGTTCGTAGATCCTTTTAGGAGTTCGTCGAATGACGAGATGGTGTGAGGGTTAACTCGAGTCCTTCGAACACATGGAAGATATCATACAAGAGATCGAAAGGTCGTGACGAGATGGTGAGAGGATTAGGTCGACTCTCGGATTTGTGTGTATTTTCTGTGTATATTCGATCCTCTTTAGCCTGAATACCCTCATTCTCTTATATATAGATTTAGGTCGGCTTTCGAAGTTGTTAATATTTTTTTGACCTCCTTTACTTCTTCTCCAGCCTGAATGGCTTCATTCTGTTATATAGAGTTTTAGGCCGGCCTCAACAGTCATATTTTTTAAAAAGAAATATATATTTTCCCGAAAAGAAAATTGATATTTTTCTTTCGTGATTATCTTCGAAGATTGCCATTTATCTCCATGGATATCGTAATTATCCATAATAAATGCTTTATATTTCGGGCCGATATTATATGAATGGACCATTTGGAGGGGTGCTAAAACCGACTCCAACAGCAAGCCGAAGAGAATGTTTTGGATGAAGAAGGTGTTTGATCTCAATTGGAGCCTTGTTGTTTTAATTATGATTCTGGCCGCTGCAACCTCGACAGAAAAAATGGGTAACGTCTCCTCCAGTTGACTTGAATTTCAGCCAGAATAATGGGAAACAACAACAATTGTAATTGTCTCCCCACATGAATTCTTCATCCACCTGTAATTCTCCTTTCTCCAATCTTACTGCTACTTGAGGGCACACGGAAACAAGCTTCTTCCACTTTTGATCCATAGAGATGACGAGTGATACTATTTGACGGATGAGTGATATGAGCTTCGGCTCTGGCTCGAGCCTCAATATTTCACCAAAGTGTGGCAAGAGATCCAAATCTGGCTCCAAAAAAGGATCAATATCTAGATTTGTTTTTCGGATGATGAATGATATGAGCTTCCTTAGTGGCTCCGGCTGGGAATCAAAATCCATAGACTTGAAGAGAGAGAGATGGTTTGAGTAATGAGTAATGAGTAATATGAACTCCGACTCCAACTTAGGCTGCGTTGCTAACAGAGCCTATTTCAAAAATGCGTGCAATGATCTCCGTATTCGCATCTCCATTATCCACTTCCCATGGGTTGTCGATAGAGAGTAGCTGAGAAATGAGTGATATGACCTCCTGCTCCGAAGCCATAGTGTTTCTCTCGCTCTCTCTCTCTCTTTTTTGAGTATGATGTCTCTGTCTCTATTTGACATTCAATTTGTGAATTTTCTTTTTGTTTCTCTTTTTCCTTTATGGAGTGGTTGCTAGGACACGAGTGCTAGTGGATGAATTTAATGTTGTCACCAAATCCGACCATCCAAATTTAATGCATTGTACCTAACAATTACAGGTGCAAACGCAACCTTGAATGCCTAGAGGGTAAATCATTGAAAGGAAGGAGCATGTAACAGCTCTTTATTTATTTATTTTTATGTTCTTAAATGGCTTTCTATCAATATAGATCTAATCTATTAAAACAGGAAGGTTTGCCATGGTACATAAAAGTTGTTTCCGGAATTTGTCCTTGATATTATTAGGATTTGTAACCTTCATTAAGGGTAAAACTGTAAAACAATTTATATTTGATTTATTCATAATATCTTATAATATCTTTTGTTTTCCTTTTTCTATCTTAATCATATCTAACGAAAATCTTTTTCAAAAATTTAATAAAATAATAATTAATTTCAAAATTAATATTAAAATAAATATTATAAATTATTCTTAACTAAAATTTATAATAAAGAAATAAAATCAAGCATAATTAAGTTACTAAATCAATTGGTACATATAATTATATAATTTAATACATAATTATTTTATAAATTATATAATCATTAAAATTAATAAATTATTATTAAAATAAGAAATTAGTATATAATATTAAACATGTAGCCAAACAACCAAAATATAATGGGTCCCACTTTCCGAATTAATTAAAATCAAAACAAAATAATTGATAAATATAATTAATAATTTATATATCTACTATTATATATATAAATTAATATTCTCTAATTTATGATTTAATTCAAAATATATTTATAATATATTTTAATATCTTTTTATTTTGTTTCAAATATATATATATTACAATTGATGTTTTTACGATTGTACTTTTTAGCAGGTTTTTCCATCAAACTGAAAAATATTTAAATAATTAAACGGGTTGAAAAATTAATTAGCCAATTTCGATTATAAATTTTCTAAAAAAATTCGCATGAGTTTAAAATATATATACATATATATGTATACATATAGTAAATAATTTCAGTTGATATATTTTAAACTTAATAAAAATATTAAAATAATTTCATATTTATATTATTCAAATATTTGAAGCGTCAAATTATGTTTTATGTTTGAATGAAGTTTTAACGGGCTGTTCCATCAAAGTTGCAAATTATATATATGACTACAACATGTGTTTTATAAAATAATATTTTAGATAAATATAATAACAATTAAACCTATACCACATAACTTTTACAATAGTTGTTTTCATATATATATTTTCTCCATGATCTTACGATACAACACAGATTAAAACATATAATGCGCAATCGTTATTTTAATCTCTTAATCCTTACGATATATCTCCTCCAAATAACACATATTTCATTTTAAAAAAAAACTAAATTGCTAACTCACTGTTTATAATGCTGATTAACCAATTATAATCAAAATTAGATTACATAAATAAAAATCTAAACTACTATTAACAAAATAAATAAAAAGTAAAATTTGTTAAGAAAATTAAACCCGCACTTTCTAAGTGCTGGTCAAAATCTAGTTTTGCTTTAAATTTGATGAAAATGTTATAGATGGGTTTAGCACCCCATCCACTTAGAAGGCCCAATATTTATTCTCTATACGAAGGCTAACCCAACAGAAGCAAAACGGCCCAACAAGCAAAAGAGGCCCAAACACACATGCTCGAACCAAGCCTGTTACCATCGGCTCGGCTCGGTCCAGCCGAACGACAACAAAGTCAACTCGGCTACACTAGCAGCCAAAAGAACGTACGGCTCAGCCCATCTCGTCAGCAAGTACGGCCCATCCGCACGAGCTCGACAAGCGGTCAACGGCCTGTAAAAAAGACGCCCGTATTTTACTATAAATAGGAGTCGTCACTGTACATTAATGTAACTTTTGGGGATTTGTGCACTTCTCACTACTTTCTCTCTCTAGAGTAAAACATTCCCGAACTGTAAAAACCGAACTCGTCTTTCGACAAGCTCGGCCTTTTATCTAAATACAACACACTCGTTACCGAGCATCTCTCTCTTCATTACTTACGCACCGAACGTCTCTCTCTCTTAACTCAACATTGGGCCTAGTCGGTTCTCCCTTAGAAAAACTTTGACCTTCGGACCCGAGCACGTTAACTCTCCAGAGCAAGACGCACTCTTAAACCTTTGTGACAAGCTCGGTTATCACAATTGGCGCCGTCTGTGGGGAATTAAAGTTTTCTTCACAAACTGGCAGGATCAATGACCGGACCGCAACCGATCAAAGATTTCGTCCTTGTAACGGAAAAGTCAACCTCGGGAACGAACATTTCTCAAACAGGAGGCCAACCTTAGCCTCAACATGTCTCTCAAGTCACGAACCCGATCATCCAGCCGGCGGGCGCCGAGCAGCAGTTTCTGAACACCGAGCAGACTCAGACTGAAACGAGTAACCAACAAACCGAGCAACAAACCGAGCAGAACACCTCTGCTTTGCTCAAAGCTCTCATGACACAAATCTCCGAGCTATCTCAAAGAAGTAATGCCCGATTCGATCAGCTCGCAACAACGCACGCGATATGCCAAGGCCAAATCAACGATTTGCGACTAGTAAGCCAGCAGGAGTCTGCTCCCAGGACTCGCCTTAACCGAGCATTATTCGGCAACATACCCAGGTGTCGGACGGTCACACAGCCGACTGAGGACGATGAGGAACCCAACAATGACAGAGTCTTAAACAACTCAGCACAGGACACCCTCAGGAATAACGAAATCGAGGAACTGAAACTGATGCTGAAAAATATGACGTCCAAAGTTCATCAAGCGATCAGCTCGGCACCAGAAATCGACTGAGTACTAGAAGAAATCCAGAATACACCTTTTACTCGTCGCCTCATGGACATCCAAACCGAGCATCCAATCTCGGCAGTCAAAATCAAATTAATGACTTACGACGGAAAGTCCGACCCACGACAGTTCTTAACGGCTTTCCGAATCGCAATGGGTCGAACAAACTTCAGCCTCGGGGAGCGTGATGCAGGCTACTGCCAACTATTCGTTGAGCACCTTACCGGCTCGGCCCTGGATTGGTTTTCTCGTCTAGAGCCGAACTCGATCGACGGATACAATGATTTAACACACGCCTTCCTCAAACATTACTCAATGTATATCCAGGAGGAAGTGTCGAACGCCGACCTATGGGCTATCTCTCAAGGACCGAAGGAAAGTCTCCGATCTTACATCACCCGCTTCAAAAACATTCTGGCTAAAATCACCATCACCGACATCGAAGACTTGCCCGCACTCCGGAATGGCCTATGGTATGAATCGAACTTCCGAGAGGAGATGAAAAAGAACAAATCAAATTCATTGGAAGACGCTCTCCACCGAGCATCAATCTTTATCGACCTCGAAGAGGAAAAAAAAACTTTAGCGAAGAAGTTCGGTCCAAAAAACTCAGCTTTAAAGGAAAAGGTCGAGAGATGCACCGAGCAAAACGAACCACGGCAGCACTACAATCAGAATTACAAGAAAACCAAGGAGGAAGAAATTACGAGAAAGGGGAAATCGTCATATTACGTCAGCGATCAGTCACAGGACCACCAAAAGGACGAGGAACGCTCCCACCAGAATCATCGACAAAATCATACTGACCGTCCCCGAAATTATCAGCAGGATCGACCCTCCAAAGGCTACCAAGGTCAAAATCAAGGCAAGCCATGGAACAAATTCGTCCGAGGAGCCGAAAAAAGCAAGCTATTTTGTGAGTATCATCAGCGAGCAGGTCACAACACCGAGGAATGCAGAAATGTTCAAGCCCTCCTCTACGCCGACTATCAGAAAGACGGCAAAAAACTGGTCCTACATCGCATCCAACCGCCCTCGAAGCACGTCAACCAAGTAGCACAACCAAGAAACGAGGCCGAACGCTTCAAACTCGTCCAAGAGGAGAGAAAGAAGCAAGCGGTCTTCGCCGAGGAATTCGAACAAATAGACGCGAACACAGCAGCCGCCAACAAGCAGGATCGGGAAGAGGAAGAAAAAGAAGGAACACCTCCGCCGAGAAGACGCATAAACATGATAATGGGAGGACTGCCAATGGTCAACAACTCATTCCGCTCGATCAAGGAGTATGAACGGCGAGCCATGGCCGCCCAACATTACCGACGAAACGCTAGCGACGAACTCAGGATCGGCAGTGAAATCAGTTTCGCCGAACAAGATGCCGAGGGAGTAGACCGACCACATAACGACCCACTCGTCATCGCTATGTGAATAGACGATTGCGAAGTTGAAAAAATCTTGATCGACACTGGAAGTTCGGTAGATCTAATCTTCAGAGAAACCCTACAACAAATGGAACTCAGCGACTACCGTATCAAGCCATTAACCGGTTTCTCGGGATATTCCATCAACACGATTGGAACAATCAAACTTCCTGTCTACGTCGGCCGAATCACCAAGCTGATTAAATTTGTGGTCGTCGACCGACCAACTATCTATAACGTCATCCTCGGTACGCCTTGGATCCAAGAGATGAGAGCAGTACCTTCTACGTATCACCAGTTCGTCAAGTTTCCCACCCCGTTCGGAGTTTTTACGCTACGAGGAGACCAAAGAATATCCCAAACATGCTTCCGCGTCGAGCACAAGATGCGCCGCAAATCACAGGCATATCTAGTTGCAGAGCCCCGAATCGAACTGCCACCGCCTGATCGACCGCATAAAGACGCAGTAATACAAGTCAACATCGACATAAAGGATCCCGAACACTTGCGTCGGAATAGGAGCAGGCCTGCGCGAAGACCTGCAGGACAAACTCGTGGAATTTCTCAAGGAAAACGCCACAACCTTCGCCTGGACCACCAACGGTATGACCGGAGTGGACCCATCCATCGCATGCCATGAACTACATGTCGATCCAATCTTCAAACCGATCAAACAAAAAAGGAGGAAGCTCGGTCCCGAGCGTGGCAAGGCCGTTAACGATGAAGTAGAACGACTCTCAAAGGCAGGTTCGATCACCGAAGTTAAATATCCAGACTGGTTGGCAAATCCCGTTGTGGTAAAAAAGAAAAACGGAAAGTGGTGGGTGTGCGTAGACTTCACCGATCTGAACAAAGCGTGTCCCAAGGATAGCTTCCCACTACCGCATATTGATCGGCTCGTTGAAGCAACCACCGGTCACGAGATATTATCGTTTATGGATGCCTTTGCAGGGTACAATCAGATCATGATGCACCCCGACGATCGGGAAAAAACCTCCTTTATCACCGACCGCGGCACGTATTGTTACAAGGTCATGCCGTTCGGGCTCAAAAACACAGGAGGGACATATCAACGCCTTGTCAACCGCATGTTCGCTGATCAACTCGGCAAAACAATGGAGGTCTACATCGACGACATGCTCGTTAAATCCACCTCGGCAAACGACCATATTGATCATTTGGTGACATGTTTCGCAAGTCTGAACAAATACAGAATGAAGCTGAATCCGACAAAGTGTACGTTCGCGGTCACGTCGGGAGATTCCTCGGCTACATCGTCACTCGAAGAGGGATCGAAGCAACCCCAAAGAAGATAACGGCGATTACCGAACTCCCTTCCCCGAAAAACACCCGAGAGGTCCAACGACTAACCGGACGCGTCGCGGCCTTGAACAGGTTCATCTCACGATCAACTGATAAGTGTCTCCCATTCTACAATCTCCTCCGAGGAAACAAGAAATTCGAATGGGACGCTAAATGCGAGGACGCGTTTCAACAGCTAAAGACCTACCTCTCCACCCCGCCAATTCTGGCCATACCCGAGGAGGGAGAGACGCTGTACTTATACATCTCTGTATCAACCTCGGCAGTCAGCAGTGTGCTCATCCGAGACGACCGAGGTGACCAAAAACCCATCTTCTATACGAGCAAGATCTTCGACGACGCATAGACACGCTACAACATGATTGAGAAGCTTGCATTAGCCGTCGTCGTCTCAGCACGAAAGCTTCGCCCCTATTTTCAATCACACTCGGTGGTCGTGCTCACGAATCAACCAATCAGAACGATCTTGGATAGCCCGAGCCAATCAGGAAGAATCCCAAATGGACAGTCGAGCTAAGCGAGTATGACATCGAGTACAAACCCCGAACCAGTGCTAAGGCCCAGGTCCTCGCAGACTTCCTCATCGAACTACCACCCGAGCTCACTATCAATGAAGCTCAGGCCCCGAAGGAAAAATGGATTCTGTTTGTAGACGGCTCATCATCAAGGAACGGCTCGGGAGTAGGCGTAAAGCTAACATCCCCAACCGGTGAACTGATCGAGCAATCTTTCCGACTTGCTTTCCCAGCCTCCAACAATGAGGCCGAGTATGAAGCGCTGCTCGCTGGATTGCGTCTAGCCGAAGCAGTAGGGGCGAAGCAAGTAGACGCGTTCGCCGACTCGCAACTCGTAGTGAACCAATTTAACGTAGAATACAAAGCAAAAAACGAACGCATGGATGCATACCTAAAACTCGTCCAGGAAATCGTTGCACGAATTGGGTCGGTCACGTTGACAAAGATTCCCCGAAGTGATAATTCCTCCGTGGACGCATTAGCCGCTCTAGCCTCGACTTCCGATCGACCTCCGCCGAATCCTTCCAGTCGAATGCATAGCTCGACCGAGCATCACACCAAACGAGGACGTACTACTCATCACCGAGGAAAATGAGGGTATGGACAATGCTTATAAAAGCAACGAGGAAGACATCATGGACACCAACCTCGAACCCACAAATTCCGTCGATTGGAGAAACGAAATCAAAGAATACATACTGAATGGGAAAGTCCCCGAGGATCGTTGGGCAGCTCGCTGACTGAAAGCCCGTTGCTCGCAATATGTAATGATGAAGGACGAGCTATTTCGTTGGAGTGCATCCAAGGCCCTCTTACGATGCATAAATGGGCAGGAGACCCAGTGGGTCACCGAGCAAACTCACGAGAGAGCAGGCGGAAACCACACAAGTGGCCGAGCACTAGCCGCAAAAATCAAACGACATGGTCACTTCTGGCCGACCATGGTCGCCGATTGCGAAAGCTACGTAGCCAGATGCGAGAAATGCCAAAGGCATGCACCGAGCATACACCAGCCTGCCGAGCTCTTGAGCACTGCAACAATTCCCTACCCCTTTATGCGATGGGCGATGGATATTGTCGGGCCCCTCCCGGCCTCGCACCATAAGAAGTATATCTTAATAATGACGGACTACTTCATGAAGTGGGTTGAAGCGGAGTCCTATTCAGAAATTCACGACCTCGATGTCCAAAAGTTTGTCTGGAAGTTCATAACCTGCTGCCACGGTGTCCCGTATGAGATCGTAACCAATAACGGATTTCAATTTATTTCCAAACTATTCGAGGGATTTTGCGCGAGGTGGAAAATTCGTCTGAGCAAATCCACCCCGAGATATCCACAAGGCAACGGGCAAGCCGAGGCAATCGACAAAACAATCCTCGACGGACTCAAAAAGCGGATGGAGAGTAAAAAAGGCCTCTGGGCCGACGAGCTCGATGGCGTCCTATGGTCTCACCGGACCACACCGAGAACATCAACCGGCCAGACCCCCTTTTCCCTCTCTCATGGGATGGAAGCGATGTCCCTAGCCGAACTGGTCGTCCCGACAATCCGCCTAATCATGTCACCCAAGCACGAGGAACTCAACAATGAAAATATCATCGACCCCCTCGATCAAACAGAGGAGCTGCGCGACCAAGCACTACTACGCCTCCAAAACTACCAACAGCAGATCACCCGACACTAAAACAAGAAAGTAAGGGGCCGACGCTTCGTCGAGGGTGGCCTTGTCCTCCGAAAAGTATTCGAAAACACCCGCGAATACCGAGCAGGAAAGCTCGGAGCCAACTGGGAAGGCCCGTACATCGTCTCCAGGGTAGTAAAACCCGGCGTTTACGAGATCGTTACGATGAAAGGAGAAGCCATTCCACGTTCGTGGAACGCCAGCAAACTCAAACGCTACTTCTACTAAGTCCAGCCGAGCAGCAGCAGGACAAGGCGACAACGCAAGCATCTACAAAAAAAAAAACAAAAAACAAAAACGAGCACCTCGCTCACAAGAAAAGGAAGAAAAAGCCGAGCATCGCGCTCAAAAAACAAACGAGCATCTCGCTCCAAACCGAGCTCGCTATACACGAGTTCGAGTAATATGTAAAGTGAACTACAATCGGCTTGATCCCCTTTCGGGGTACGTAGGCAACCTCTCACGAGGCTCAGCTATATCAATAATAAAATTTTATTAAGTATATTTGTTTCAGTTGCCCGAACAAATCGACATTTTGGCCAAATGCTCGATATAACACAAGCCGGGCCCAATTCCCGCACAAGGATGATCGACAAAAATAAGCCGAACCTAGTTTTCACATAATGTCCCGATCAGACCTTAGGGGTAAGTCGAACACTTACTCTCACCCGACCTGTGGGATAACGAGCATAGCCTCAAATCCCACGCAACCAATTAAGCCGGGCCCAGTTCCCGCACAAGGACGACTGAAAAAAATAAGCAGAACCCAATTTCGCATAACTGTCCTGGTCGATCCTACGGAGTAAGCCGAGCATTCTACTCGCTCCTAACTAACCAACTAATACGACTAAAAGCATTGCCAAGGACAAGTACGCGGAATGAAAATCATAAGTACGTGGAAAATCCCGAGCAAATTGCAATTGAGCATGATCAAAATATTCATTATATTACTAAAAAAAAGGAGAGAGGGAAACAAAATCCCAAGTTCACAAACATGCACAAGGCATGAACACGACTACAAAAGGAGAAAAGAAAAAAAGGTTTAAAAACTAAGAAGCCCCAGCAGAACGATGCACGACCTGATCCTCCGCCGCGCTCTCGAGACGAAGATCATTCGACACTCGCGGAGTCACGACTGCTTGGTTCGAGCCGTGCTGATCCTGGACAAGAACCGAAGAGTCCCAGTCGGTTTGGCTTGGGCTGCTAGGCGGAGTCATGATAAAGTCCTCCTCGACCAGATCAGTGAACTGGAACTCGCCGAGCTCCCGTTTGAAACGAGCGAAATCAGAGTCAGCTTTGGTGATCTTCTCGGGAGGAACAACAAGCCCCTCCTCGACAAGCGTCTTCAGTATAGACACAACCGCAGCAGCCTGATTCATCATTATCTGCTTTCTCCTCCCAAGCTCCTTCTCCTCGTTGGCTTTCCTTATCTTGGACAAACGAACTTGTGCCTTGCCCGACACACGCTCCCTCTCTTTCAAAACCTCGCGCGTACGAGAAGCCCTGAGCCGAGCACATTCGGACTTGAGCTTGCTTTCTAGGTCAGACACCCGAACAACCAGTTCGTCAGCCTCGGCCCGAGCGTTTGAGCAATCTGTGAGACATTGCCTGTTTTCGGCATCCAACCGAGCATTCTCGGTGGAAAGATCAGCACTTTTCTTCTCCAGATCAGCAACCTTCTCTTCATCGATCCTGAGGGACGAACGGAGCGCCTCCGTAGCAGCCGCCGCCTCGCGACACCCTTCAAGCTCAGAAATAACCCTCCCGACCTTGGCAAGATCCCTCTTCAAGCCACTGATCATCTGCTCGAGACCAACATGTTGCATCTCGTACTCATCAAAGAGAAGATTATAGTTGGCTAGACCCTGAAAAAAGAACTGGATCAAACTAAGCAATCACCCAAAAAAAAGTAGGGAAAAGACGAGCAAAACTTTACCAGAGCAATGTCACTGGCCGCTGCCTTTTTGTGCTCGGAGAAGTGCGTATGATCAACCGAAGGAAGCGGACTCGGAGGACTATCCCTCAGCATGTTGGGATAGTGTCCTGAAATCACACTTGTACTCACTCCTGATGGTAGTTGTGTGTTGAGATCAGACATTCGTATAATACTGGGCGGTTGCAATGTTTTGCTAGAAGCCTCTTGCAATCTGTAAGTTGTAGACTTACTGCCAGTATTATATGATCCTATAGGGTCACACACCTAAGCAAAATGGAAGCATGAAATATGGGAATGATCATTATGGTAATGATCATATTGATGTGTATTGGATACACATTAATATTGAGTTTATAATTGTGTGTCGATCGACACAGTATATGTGTCAATCGACACAGATCGGGTTTCGAAACCGATGTTTCGATTTTATGACTTAAACGAATTGGTATTAACCAATACTCGGTTTTAGTCATTCCAGGTCTATATAAGGCATATAGTTTCGACCTGGAACCCTAGCCGTCGACTTTTCTTGACAGAGAAAGCAGAAAAACAAAAACTCAGAAATCCCAAGATCCGGCACTAGCATCCCGGCTTTCCAGGTTTGTGTGCGTGTGTATCTGGTAGAGGCGAAGCACCTGAGTCGCTACTGATCTCGTTTCACCAATCATTCCGCTGCCAGTTCAAAGGTAAGAACGAGGTTAGTGATTCAATACAACGAACCCTAGATCCTAGGCTTTCCAACAGTGGTATCAGAGCTATTAGGGTTTAATCTATTGAATCTAAGGCATTTAAATCGAATACTGATGAATTTGATTAGTTTAGTGCCTGTTAAATCGTGTTTTGATGAGTTTAATCTCGGATTAAGATTCTGCTAAAAACGATGAACTGTTGTTTTCGCACTGTGTCGATCGACACTAAGATTGTGTCGGTCGACACGCCGCAAAACATTTTAAAATTTTTAGGGTTTCGATCAGCGATCGAATATCCGTATCCCTACTGTGTCGATCGATACACTGGGTGTGTCGGTCGACACAGACTATGCGAATGGATAGATCGGTTCAATTGGATTGATCCAGTTATCTCGCTTGGTTAAGTTTATTAACCAATTTGGTTCTGGTTAGGTGATGACGATCGACACAGAGTTGTGTGGCGATCGACATGGACCATTAAACCGGACCGGTTCAATTAGATTGAATTGGTTAAGGAAATTTGATCCGGTTTGACCGGCTATCGAAGTCCGGTTTAAATTGGGTTGTGTCGACCGACGCCAATGGTTGGTATCGATCGACACACCAATCGCAGACTTGATGGTTAGACCTCAAATTTGCAAATACTGGACCAAATTTACTCCTAAAGTTATAAATTAACCTAAACTTAATAAACCTTTATGTTAATAACTTCTTGGATGTATATTGGATATGCATCAAGATTAAATAGTTCTTTTCCTCAACTAAATATCAAGTAATCTTGATGTCTTGCCCGATCATGTCTACTGTCAAGACTCGTTTCGTTGTTGGATAGCCTTGGAGTCCTTGGTATCCACAACAACATGAGTAAGACAGGTGATCATTGATAGACTTGCAGTGCGACTGTCAATAATCACAAGACTGAAGAGATTGGTTTACTTGACTGGGCTATCAGAAGTTCTGGGCCCAGAGACATCAGAGTGGATAAGACATGGATTGTATTATCTGCGACCAAGAGTTGTACTGGGTATAATTAGCAATGATTTGCTTACCTAGATGACTAAAGTTTGGGTGATGGCGAGTCGTCCACTCAAATTTTGGTGAGCTGAGGATCTTGGTTCATTGTATTCGTCTGAGGAAACATAGTTTTTGAATACAATGCGAGTTTTCTTATTAGATAAGAATTCTCATTTCTTGAGCATCATAACTAAAACCTCTACCTCTTTTAGTTACAGTTATGTCTGTCTCAACTCACATCAACACTTTCTCGCTAAGATCCGTCCTTGAGAAGGACAAGGTTAATGGATCAAATTTCTTGGAATGGTATCGGAACCTGAGAATAGTTCTCAGGCAGGAGAACAAGGAATATGTCCTTACAAGAGTTCTCCCCGAGAGGCCACGTTCCAATGGCACGCAGGCAGATAAGAATGCTTGGGATAAGCATTCAGTTGATGTCAAAGACGTTAATTGTCTAATGCTGGTGACTATGAACTCTGAGCTGCAGAAGCAATATGAGAACGTGATGACACCGATTGAGATGATTAACAACCTGAAAGCTTTGTTTCAGGAGCAACCTCGCACAGAGAGATACCAGACGGTTAAATCTCTCATGGATTGCAAGCTGGCTAAGGACAGTCCAGTAAGTCCTCATGTCCTTAAAATGATGGGTTACATTGATAACCTGGGGAAACTGGACTGTGCCATTAGCCAGGAGCTAGCCACCGACATGATTCTGCAGTCTTTACCGTTGTGTTTTGATCATTTCATTATGAACTACAACATGCAAAACATGACTAAGACATTGACTGAGTTGCACGGCATGCTGAAGACAGCCGAGCCGAATCTCAAGAAGGCAACTCCTAGTGTATTGATGGTACAAGGAGGTAAAAGGTTTAAGAAACCTAGTAAGGATAAGGGAAAAGCTAAAGCTGTCCAGACTGAGAGTCAAGACAAGCCCAAGCCCAAATTCGGGCCTTATCCTGAGGACAAATGCAACTACTGCAAGCAGCTAGGGCATTGGAAGAGAGACTGCAAGAAGTTCATGGAAGATTACAAGAAGCTGAAGAAGACGTATGATGCGTCTGACTCAGGTATTTATGTTATCGAACTTAATTTTATGTCTTCTAGTTCTACTTCGTGGGTATTGGATACCGGCTGCGGTGCTCATATTTGTACTAATGTGCAGGCACTAAGAAACAGTAGAACGCTGAAGAAAGGACAAGTGGAGCTACGGGTCGGGAATGGAGCTAAGGTTGCTGCACTGGCCGTAGGCACTTATGATTTGTCTTTACCTTCTGGCATGGTTTTAGAATTGAATAATTGCTACTTTGTACCTGCGATTAGCAGAAACATAATTTCAGTTTCCGTTTTGGATTTGGAAGGTTTTGATTTTGCTGTTAAGAATAAAGTTTGTTCTTTTAATCGTGATGGTACGTTTTATGGTAGCGCCCCATTAGATAATGGGTTATATGTCTTAAACCAAGAAATGTCTGTCTTTAACATAAATACAAAGCGGTTTAAGTGAAATGACGAAAACCCGACTTTCTTATGGCATTGTCGTTTGGGCCATATCAATGAGAAACGCATTCAGAGACTCCATCGAAATGGGCTTCTGAGCTCATTTGATTTTGAATCATGTGAGAAATGCGAATCTTGCTTGATGGGCAAAATGGCTAGGGCCCCTTTCAACAAACCGAATGAAAGGGCCAGTGACTTATTGGGCCTTATTCATACTGATGTATGTGGGCCGATGAGCACTGTTGCCAGAGGAAATTACAAGTACTTCATTACCTTTAATGATGACTTCAGTAGGTATGGCTACGTCTATTTGATGAGACACAAGTCAGAATCCTTTGATAGATTCAAGGAGTTCAAAAATGAGGTACAGAACCAACTTGGCAAAAGTATCAAGTTCTGCGGTCGGATCGCGGAGGAGAATACTTGAGTCAAGAGTTCAGTGACTATCTGAGCGAGTGTGGAATTGTTTCACAACTCACTCCTCCTGGAACATCCCAATGGAATGGAGTGTAAGAGAGGAGGAATCGAACCTTATTGGATATGGTTCAGTCTATGATGAGACATTCAGATCTTCCATTATCCTTTTGGGGATACGCTCTAGAAACGTCTGCGTTTACACTAAATAGGGTGCCATCTAAATCAGTGGAAAAGACACCGCATGAATTGTGGACTGAGAATATTCCAAGTCTATCTTTCCTGAAGATTTGGGGTTGTGAGGCTTATGTCAAACGTTTAATCTCTGACAAGCTCGCACCCAAATCAGATAAATGCTACTTTGTTGGTTATCCTAGGGAAACCAAGGCATACTACTTTTACAACCGATCTGAGAACAAAGTTTTTGTTGCTCGGGACTGTTCTTTTCTTGAGAGGGAGTTTCTTTCTAAGAAAAAATAGTGGGAGTAAGGTACACCTCAAAGAAATTCAATATGCACAGGAGACTGCTCAACCTACTGAGGAAGAGCAGCAATTGGATCCACAAAGTTCTGTGGAGGCCACGCCTGTGGAGCCTAAAGTTCGCTGATCCGGAAGGATCCGTCACGAACCCGGGAGATATTATGGATTTCTCGTGACCAATTGCAATGATCTGATGATCATTGAAAGTGACGAACCAGCGACCTTCGCGAAAGCAATGATGGGCCCGGACTCCGAAAAATGGCTTGGAGCCTCTAAATCCGAAATGGGATCCATGTCAGAAAACCAAGTATGGTCCTTGGTCGATTTACCTAATGGTGCAAATGCCATTGAGTGTAAATGGATCTTCAAGAAGAAGATTGACGTGGATGGCAATGTCCAAATTTATAAAGCTAGGTTGGTGGCTAAGGGTTTCAAACAGATTCATGGTGTTGACTATGATGAAACCTATTCCCCAGTCGCCATGATTAAATCCATTCGGATTCTTCTAGCAACTGCCGCTTATTATGATTATGAGATTTGGCTGATGGATGTCAAAACCGACTTCCTAAATGGTACTTTGTAAGAGGATGTGTATATGACACAACCTGAGGGTTTTGTAAATCCTAAGAATGCTGGGAAGGTATGCAAGCTTCATAAATCCATTTATGGATTGAAGCAAGCATCACGGAGTTGGAATCTTCGTTTTGATGAAGCAGTAAAACAATTTGGTTACATCAAGAACGAAGAAGAACCATGTGTATACAAGAAGACTAGTGGGAGCGGAATTGTGTTTCTCGTACTGTATGTCGATGACATACTACTTCTCGGCAATGACGTTCTGTTGCTTCAGTATGTTAAGACTTGGCTCGGAAGTTGTTTTTCCATGAAAGACATGGGAGAAGCCGCGTACATCCTTGGAATTAGAATCTACATAGATAGAGCGAATATGCTGATTGGATTGTGCCAGGACACTTATATTGATAAGGTGTTGCACATATTCAAGATGCATGATTACAAGAAGGGCTTCATACCGATATCTCATGGCATTAGTCTCAGCAAGAAGCAGTGTCCAACGACACATGCTGAGCGAGAACGCATGGATATGATTCCTTATGCTTCTGCAATAGGATCTATCATGTATGCCATGCTCTGCACTCGTCCAGATGTAGCTTACGCGTTAAGCATGACGAGTAGATACCAATCTGATCCAGGTGAACATCACTGTACTGCTGTCAAGAATATTCTCAAATATTTGAGACATACCAAAGATAAGTTCTTGGTATATGGAGGAAGTGAAGAGCTTGTGGTGAATGGATTCACTGATGCGAGTTTTCAGACGGACAGAGACGATTTCCGATCACAGTCTGGATATGTCTTCTGTCTAAATGGCGGTGCAGTGAGCTGGAAGAGCTCTAAGCAGAATACCGTAGCTGATTCCACGACAGAAGCTGAATATGTTGTTGCTTCATAAGCGGCAAAGGAAGCTGTTTGGATCAAGAAGTTCATGACTGAACTTGGTGTGGTTCCTAGTATCTTGGAGCCAGTGGCTTTGTTTTGTGACAACAATGGAGCCATTGCCCAGGCGAAAGAACCCATGTCACACCAGAAGTCCAAACACATAGAGAGGAGATATCACCTGATTAGTGATATCGTCAATAGAGGAGAAGTGAAGATCAGTCGAGTTCCGATGGACGAGAATGTCGATGATCCTCTGACTAAGCCGCTCCCAAGGCCTAAGCATGAGTATCACTACTGCTGTAGGCATTAGAGATCTTAAGATGTAATCTTGATTCTAGTGGGATTTCTTGTAGTTTTATTTTAGTTATATTAAGATATTCTTGTAAACATACTTTTTGGATATGTTTAATGAAATTTGATTTCAGCATTATTTATTTTGATCTAAATAATAGTCCCAAAATAAGTTTATGTCATATTATAAGTCATCAAGTTGAGGACTTGATCATGAAACCCTATAAGTTATAGATGACATAAATTATGATGTGTCCCTGGTCGAGGTTGTCAATATAGGACACTGACAACCGCGAGAGTCTAGCTTGTGAGGTGACTGTTGACTAAGTTTCATGGAGTCAGTGATATGAGTATCACAGTCAGTCACATAGATATATGTTGATGAACATATGATCGGACATGACCCGCTAATGAGGAGTCTCCAAGATAGTTATATCTGTGTCATGAGAGATTCTCATTACGACTATAAAGTATAGTCCTTAGACCTGAGTTCATCATGTTTTCTTGCATATGAATTGGTACACTTTGACCTTGTCAAACGTCGACCCGTAACTGGCGGCTATAACGGCATTGTTCAGGTGTATCATGAAGTGTGTACAGGAACATGGATGGAACAAGATGGGATTTGTCCCTCCTGAATAACGGGAGATAAATATCTCAGGGCCTATCGAAGATTTGATACTGAGAAAATGTGTGGCCGCACTCAAACGAATTGTATTTTAGTTGTTTGTCTTGTTCAGTATAAGATCAGGAGTTCGATAAATACGATGTTGGCTTAATAAGGATGACACTAATCTTGCCTTGTGCCAAATCGAGATATAGATACAAGGATTATAGGAATTGATGATTCCAGTAAAAGTGGGAGATTGTTGGGATAGTGTCCTGAAATCACACTTGTAATCACTCCTGATGGTAGTTGTGTGTCGAGATCAGACATTCGTATAATACTGGGCGGTTGCAATGTTTTGCTAGAAGCCTCTTGCAATCTGTAAGTTGTAGACTTACTGCCAGTATTATATGATCATATAGGGTAACACACTTAAGCAAACTGGAAGCATGAAATATGAGAATGATCATTATGGTAATGATCATATTGATGTGTATTGGATACACATTAATATTGAGTTTATAATTGTGTGTCGATCGACACAGTATGTGTGTCGATGGACACATATCGGGTTTCGAAACTGATGTTTCGATTTTATGACTTAAACGAATTGGTATTAACCAATACTCGGTTTTAGTCATTCCACGTCTATATAAGGCATATAGTTTCGACCTGGAACCCTAGCCGTCGAATTTTTCTTGACAGAGAAAGCAGAAACACAAGAAACTCAGAAATCCCAAGATCCGGCACTAGCATCCCGGCTTTCCAGGTTTGTGTGCGTGTGTATCTGGTAGAGGCGAAGCACCTGAGTCGCTATTGATCTCGTTTCACCAATCATTCCGCTGCCAGTTCAAAGGTAAGAACGAGGTTAGTGATTCAATACAACGAACCCTAGATCCTATGCTTTCTAACACAGCACGCGGAACAAATCCGCACAAGCCGCCCCATCACGGACAATTGAGTTCGAGCCTTCGTACCGCACAGAGAAGCCATAGTCCGTATACGCACCCTCACTAGGCCCACCCAGAAAGGTCAGTCCAGAAATTTCATCCAAATCCGGAATGCCTCTGTCATCCTGAGATCCAGAAATTTCATTTTCCTCTCGACCTTCTACCCCACCTCGGTCAGCACCGTGGTCTTCACGAGTCACTGAAGGAACCATCTCGTCTGCACGAGCCGCCCCATCAGCATTGAGGCGCTCAGAAGTTCCAACCCAAGCATCCGCGATCTCTGGGCAAGCTACAAGATTCATCTCTCCAAGTTCAGGATGCACAGAAGCATCGACCGCAGCCGCAGCCGACCTGCTTTTCTTCTTTCTCCTCTCTAAGGGAGGCACCTCCGCATTATCCTCGATCTTCCGCTCACGATCGAGACCACAAGGAATCTCTTGTTCAGTAGGAACCGCGTTCTCGGGCCGCAACCTCTTCTTCTTCTTTTTCTTCTTCTGGGCTTCAACCGCCTCTATCGCAGCACACACCTAACGAAACAAATCTCGATGATACTCATTCACAAAAAAACATCCCGGGAGGGACCTCCCCGACCCATGGAGAAAATGGTCGGTTAGGATCCAAGTCAATAAGATTTACCTGCGGTTCGGAAGGATTCCCATGCGCCGCGCCAGAATCCTCTTGCCGACCAGTAAGGTTCTCCTCGACGTAATTCACAACCTCGAGATCCATCTGACCCATCTCTTCGATCGGTTTTCCCCCTTTTGAATAACGGACGAACGGATGATTGTTATGCTCGGTTAACGACTCGATCGAATAAAGACGACAACCTGCAAGGATCAAGATTTTTTTTTTTTAAAAGGGGGGGGGGTGCAAACCAAGTAAAGTAAAAAGAAGGGGAAGGTTACCTTCGTCCAGACACTCCACAACTCGTTTCACCCGACTGGAATGAACGTCCGGCCACTTCTCAATTCCACGAGCAATAAGTTTCCTAAGATCCGCTAGGAAGTTATCCGGCGCCCGAAGACTAAAAGGATGGCGATCTGCAAAAAAAAATCGGACGAGCGTGAGTTAGTCCATTTAGAGGAACAAGCAAAGCAAAAACATTTACCATGAAGATGATTCCACTTAGTTCTATAGGGTCTCTCCGGGTTGGGAACTGAAGCCGAGTTAACCCGAGCATAAAAATAATGGTCCTGCCAGTCCTCGACTTTTGACGGCTTCCCGACAATGACCTTCTCTCCATAACGGGTCCTCATGCATATGTAGCGGGTCCCAACAGTCGTACTGTTCATGGAAATCGATGTAATCTCCTAGAAAAACCGAAGAGTCATATTAACATCGCATTCGGAAGCCAGAATCATACAACCAACAAGGTTTTGAACAGCCGTCGGACACAACTGCGACAAATCAATCCGCCTCTCCTCGCAGTATGCAACAAGCAACCTCGGTAGGGGAAACCTCAGATGGATATCCTTGAACCAGAAATCATACAAACATACCCACCCTTCCGGACAGTCCCAAGGCCTCTCATACGGCTCGGGCTTGCGGAGCTCAAGCTGATCAGCGCCCCCAGAAGAAAAATTATCAGAGAGCCATTGCAAGTCATCATCCGTGCACTTCTTCGAAAGAACGGGACGCACGGCGCGTTTCTTCTTTTCCGAGTCTTCCACAGCGTTTTGTTTCGTTCTCCTCCGAGCTCCCTTAGACCTGCTCGGTTCCTGCACCATTCTCTCAATCCTCGCCTGATCTACAATACACACAACCTCCGCCTTTACTGGAAGAGAACCCAAATGCGGACCATTTAAAGGCAACCAAGGCCGAGCACCGTCGTCCTTTGAGTGTATCAGGTATGGAACCCGAAAACTCTGAATGCTACCTAAAGCTGAAGGAGCCCGAGCTCGATTATCTTCAGAACTCCGAGCAATAATCTCTGTTCGTGCCGAACCTGACGAAGAATTCTGTTGCGAGACGGACGAACTGGATTGCGCAGAGTTATACTCGGACAGCCTTACCAAGTAAAGATCCCGACCCGAAGACGATGCTGAACCGGAATCGATTCTCATAACTTACAAATACAACAACAAAGCTAGAGAGAGAAAATAAATTCTAGAGAGAAGGGAGAGCGAAGTACCTGCAGAAGGAGAGAAATGAAAATGGAAAGGAATAGTGTGATGTATTTATAAGCAAAGCGGGAAGATTTTGAGACAGGCGCAATTATGACTCCTACGCAACTCTTCAGCTTCCGGCAGTCATATGCGTCATCATTACACTGACAAGACTCTTCAGTATCCAGCTGTTTCCCAAGAAACCATTTGAATTCCCCGAGAAAAGAAATTACAAAGCAAGCAGATCAAAACTGGCCGACCAGACCTATACCGAATAAACACCGGCCCAACTAAACACATCATCAAATCCGCCGACTTCAAACATCACGAAGATCGACGAAATGGGGGGGGGGGGGGAGCTTACTGTTATAGATGAGTTTAGCACCCCATCCACTTAGAAGGCCCAGTATTTATTCTCTATACGAAGGCCGGCCCAACAGAAGCAAAACGGCCCAACAAGCAAAAGAGGCCCAAACACACATGCTCGAACCAAGCCCGTTACCATCGGCTCGGCTCGGTCCAGCCGAACGACAACAAAGTCAACTCGGCTACACTAGCAGCCAAAGGAACGTACGGCTCAGCCCATCTCGTCACCAAGTACGGCCCATCCGCACGAGCTCGACAAGCAGTCAACGGCCTGTAAAAAGTACGACCGTATTTTTACTATAAATAGGAGTCGTCACTGTACATTAATGTAACTTTTGGGGATTTGTGCACTTCTCACTACTTTCTCTCTCTAGAGTAAAACATTCCCGAACTGTAAAAACCGAACTCGTCTTTCGACAAGCTCGGGCTTTTATCTAAATACAACACACTCGTCACCGAACATCTCTCTCTTCATTACTTACGCACCGAACGTCTCTCTCTTAATTCATCATTGGGCCTAGTCGGTTCTCGCTTAGAAAAACTTTGACCTTCGGACCCAAGCACGTCAACTCTCCCGAGCAAGACACACTCTTAAACCTTTGTGACAAGCTCGGTTATCACAGAAAGCTACCATTGGTTGTTCTTGTTTGTTAAAATCAAAGATATAATAATTTTATCTCTTCAAATTAGACAAGCAGCCCTTTAATCCCTACTACTGTTGTTTTTTGTTTCGGCTTTTGTGAAAGTCAATTCTTCTGTTTCAGTTTATATGGAACCATTGCTGATCGTACAGAAATATCAAAGAAACTGAAGCTGAAAGCTCTCTTCCTACAAACGTCTTTTAATTAGCGCATCACGTGGCACGACGACCCCCTCCTCGCTTACGCTGCTTCTGCTTGCCATCTTTATGGACTCTATGAAGTTGCTGATAATAATGAGACTCGTTGTGGTCACGTTCAAGCATCTTCTGCAAAACGTCTTCTTCTTGCCCATGATGATGATTGTGCTTGTTGTGTCTCTCGTTTGCTCTACGACGGTGGTGATTATGCGTTTTGATGCCATGGCGATGCTTGTGATGGTGAGGACGATGATGATGATGATGATGACGGCGATTCACATCGTTTTCTCTGGTGTGTGATAATAATCTATGATGATCTGAATCAAAATGATCTTCGTACCAATCATATAATGGATCAAAGATTCCCTTTTGGTGCAAGAGCCAGAGAAGGACACAAGCTATGAAGTTTATACATTAAACAAACCGTTAGTCAATTCGTTTTCATGATTATGATTAGCGATTGTTGCGGTTTCAAACGCTTACTGGTTGGGAAGAGAGCGAGGAGGAGGCCCAACATAACCATCCAGCTCAAGCAAACGTATTGAATGTGGCAGCTGAAGTCGAACAAACTCGAGCATTTGTTTCTGCACAGAATATTATTGATTAATTTTTAAGTTATGATCATCATTCTCAAAGAAAGTCAAGGTGAACAATTTAGTAAAAGAGCGTAACCTGCAAGATTCTCCGGTGATGAAATCGACTAAACCATTCACAAGTTTCGTCCATATTAGCCTAATCGAGTCAAAGAAACCTTTAGGACGAGTCTCTGGAATTTGAAATGGATTAGTAACCTGTATATTTAAAAGATACTTTATCACTCAATGATCTAACATCGACATTAATCAAGAATCGAACAAAACTGTAGGGGAACCTGAGTTCCATTGTCGAGTACAGTGGCTGTCGTGCTGAATTGACACTCGCCTCTGTCTACTTCGTTGAACTGAGAATCCTTAAGTATAGCTATACACAAAGAAAAACAGAGCATTTTTATTGCAAAGAATCTTGTATATTCTTGTGTAAGGATTAAAAATCACCTGTGCATATATATTTTGCAGCCTGATCTTTTGTAGGGTACAGCTTAAAGGTTCGAGTTGTAACCTCTTTTGCTTTTATAATGAAGAATTGCTCCTGAAACAATATATATCACTTTGTTGTATCATTCCTCATAATAGTGCTAACTTAGAGTTAGTTACCTCAACGAATGCCACACCTTTAGAGCAATCGAACTGCCAAGGAGGAAACTGAGATGCGATTAATGTATCGACGGAAGTTTCAGATAAGATTCAGTTTTAAAAGTATTACCGTTAAGCTATACGATGCTTCTACTTCACCGGTATTCTTGGTTGTGACTGCAGCAACTCCAAATTGCGTAAGTGCCTCGAAAGTCGGCACCGCAATGTTTATGATCTTACCAGGACTCCTGCAACCACATAAACGTTACTTACTTTACTTTATAATCAGATTTTCAAGTAAAAAATAAACAAAAGTTGAAGACTTTTTTATTTACTTCTGGAAAACGTATTCAATATCATCAGCTCTTAGTTCAATCATTAGATTTGTGTTGAGTGTCTCCGTGACTCCAATGGAGAACGAGTGAGGCCCTGCGTTCTGTATCATGTAAAAGCAAAATCCGATAAGCAGCCAACAACAAATCATTATGTTAAACTGATTCAAAGACTATGAAAAGTTGAAAACATATTTAACTGGATGTTGATTGATCCTCTCAAATCTTCCTTCTAGTCCATATAAAGGAAGTTGGTGTCGATTCATCCGGTTCACATCTGCCTGAAATACACTTAGAAACAATGATGCAGTAAGCTATAACTTATTAACTACTGACCTCGCGGAAGTTCCATAGTTGATTATGCAAGCAACTCCAATATGGTGCAGAACAGAAATTTGGTTGGTTGTTGAAAGCTTCATAGCCAACACCGATTTTATCACACTCTATGCCATCCAATGTAAATCTCACTCTCTCAAGCAGCATCCACATTGAATAATTTCCGCCCAAGTTCCCTGGTTGTCCCTCTGCAGCCCCCTTTTTTCACCGGAAAGTAATATAATATTACGGATATAGTTAACATACTTGAAAAGGATAAAGGAGTTACCTCTCTTGGGATAGCAAGATACAAGTCTTCGAAAGAAGGAATACTTGTGTAACCAGCAAAGTCTCCTATGAGATTAACCTTGAGGAAGTTATCATTTGCAGTAGCTGTCCTATTTTCAGGACCAATGATCACTTCCTGCGATATGAAAATGAATCATAAAGCTGATGGAACAAAGGCAGCTTGAATAAATGAAGTAAACATACTGAAACTCTAGTTCCTGTCTTCAACTCCACATGCACGCTAAACCCTAGAGACCGTTGTCCAATGCTGAAAACGTGGTACCTAAAGGAGAGATATGAATCAAATGGGCAACCACATAAGGAATAAGAACATGCGAGGGAGGCACCGTACCAGTCGCCTGGAAAACGAAGGCAATGCGCAGTGTTTGCTTTCCCTTTTATCAACTTTTCAACTAATCAAAAGTCAAATGAAAGTTGTAAAAACGTAGAAAGCGGAGGGAATAATTAATGTTAAACCAAAGAAACACGAACATATGTCTCCACAAGACGAAGGCAATCTTCGTTGTGGTCCGCATGGACAACATACTGGCTGAGTCTGCTCCAGAACGTTACCCTTGTCATCTCGCAATCTGTTTCAATTATTCATTAGTGAAAGATTCTCATCAAAACCAACATGTGATCAGTTCTAACAATAAAAATAAAAGAGATTAAAGCAAAGCCTTGCCTCTCGCAAATTTGTACAATATCTGGTCCAGCATCTGGCTCACACTTTCGAGTCGTAACGTGAAACTCTTGAGGTTTATAAGGCACATCCTGAAGCAATATTAGACTAACTGACCATGATAATCATCAACTTCAAACCAAACCCATTTCATTATATTGACAATAAAAACATAACTTGATACCCTAATGTAAGTTAGATCATAGAGAGCATATGCTGCTGATTTGTTCACTGTTATGACCGGTGGGATCCGTACGGTTTGCATGTTGCTACTCGAATTATCTTCTACTTCCACGATTTCCGCTACAATCGAAGCCTCTCCACCGCTCTTATTCGTCAAGAAACCAACACGAACAAAAATAAAATTGTATTATACATAGAAGAAAGTTAAAGAACTGGAGGGGCTAAAGTCTTACAGATCCACTGGGAACAGCGAGATTCAAGACGATTTTAGTTGAGCAATTGAGGTTTCCTGAATCGTTTGTCTTCTCACACTTTTCGAGCTTTGACTTTGACAAAATCTCAACTCCGCCGACTTCTTTAAACACTCCGAGTAAAATTCCGGCGAATGTGCAAGCCATAAACAAAGCGTGCTCCATTTCTCGCTCTCTCTTGGAGACGCGAAATGAAAATGGTAGTTTCTATAAACTGCTTCGCCTTCTTCTTTTCCTCCAACGGTTGATTTTGGTTTTCTAATTTGTATTCCGGTAGAGCTGGAGTTTAAATTGACCCGAATCAAACCACTAGAATAATGCTAAAATGCTTTTATTATTATTATTATTATTATTATTATTATTATTATTATTATTATCTATTATTATTAGGAACAAAAATAATAATACTGTATTTGACATTTTGAGCAATCATCATATATATTATTATTGCACGGACATTGCATTTTAATCCATTTTTTCGAATAATAATTCATAGTATTACTAACAAAGATTAATACTCCAATAAAGTGTTGCAGAGTTATAATTTGGGCTACAATATAATGAAATCTAACAACATAAAAATACGATATAAAATCATTAATCTCACAGTCGGTCAGAAAAAAAAGTGGACGTCATACCCAAAAAAATCCTACATACATCATCATTTTAATTTTGGAAATGCAGTCATAGTAAGAATTAAAAAAATTCTCTAAGCATCCATGAAAAAAAAACACAATGTTTTAACTCTAAACACATTTTCTAAACACTAGATCAACATATCAAAACATTCTTTTAATTGTCTATTATTCGTCTATTCGCATAACCCCAAAATTAAATATTTACTATTATTCGATACACCCCATATTTTTTAAAAATTCTATAGTCATCTACACTCCAAGTCCTAATCGAATTTTTGAATAAAAAATAAATTTATAATATTTCGTACTCATTTCCTCCTTTACTAAATTTGAACAACTGTTTTTTGATCCAAAACTTTTGATTTAATGATGTATGATTAAAATAAAATTCCCATTTTTTTGTACTAAAACTCTGCGATCTCATAGATTTTGCGAACAAACGATCCCTGCTTTGTATGCAAGGTTTTATAGTATGCTTCTTTTATGTTAAAAAAATGTGTTTGTTTTATCTCATCAAATTTCTCTCATTGGCACAGGTCAAAGACATATAATTTTTTTTCCAACGTTTTATCATCATAGCTACAACTTAGTTAACTCATTCACATTAATATAATGTGCATCTGAATTACCGTTCTTTGATCACAACCAGTCGCCACAGATCACTGGAGAGCTGCGTCGATGCCGTTAAAGTAGTCACAAACCATAGCCATGATAAGCAAAGGTGTTTATCGATGAGGAAATGCGTAAGCAACTTAAAGGTACGAAAAAATTCAGAGTAAATGCTTGAGAAGCACCCAAATCTACCAGTGATGGGGTTTGAGCACTTAATGTTGCAGGAGACGGTTGTAGTTGTGTATCTTTAGGATCTGAAGCGGAGGCTTCTGCTAATGTATCAGTATACTTCCGAGGCTGAAGCAATTCTGCTCTGCTTTGGTGGATAATGTAACATCCCCGAACCGGGATACACCCTAAACGTTGGGCTGTCTATGGAACCATAAGACCGAGTACATGTATAAACTCGTTTTATGTATTTCGACGGTGAGTGAGTTGCTGTGCGCCGCCCAGAGTGTTTTCTCAGAGAGAAAACACAGAAACCTCAGAGAACCTAAAGTCCCAGGGAGATCCGAGCACCGGTCCTAGCATCCCGGCGGATTCCAGCTTGTGTGCGTGTGGACTACGATAGAGGCGCAGCATCTGAGGCGCAGTAGATCTCGTTTTACCTGATCTATCTTCCGCTGCCAAACACCAGGTAATCACGAGGTGAGATCCATGATTCAATTAACTAGACCCTAGATCCTAGGCTATCGGGAACTCGCGAGAATTCTGAAACTGTAGAATTGGCTCGGATTCCCAACAGCCCAATAGCATCGTATACGCTACATCACATATATGAGTAGAAGTTACCGGAATAGATTGGCATGATGCATACTTGACACAGCTTATTCACGTCGTAATCTATGCCCATGTTCTCATCAAGTCGCAAATGATGATGTTGATGACTAAAATTCTCTATGATTCCATCACTTATCATCACAAACGGCGGTTCAACTTCTTCATTTTCTTCTGGTATATCCTCAAGTTCTTTACAGTCCCACACATTTTTCTGCGTGGCACATTTTGAATGAGCCGCATATGAACAACCGTCCTTGATGCAAGAATAAGTCCCATAATCATTTTCAATCTTTCTACGACAAACACAACAAGACCAATCTCCTGGACCAAAAGAAGGGGTAAACTTTATACGATGGGGATGACGAGATATCCTAATGACACGTGGTAAGCTGAAACATGTTTGATGGACCGCAAAATCACAAGGGGGACATATATAAAAAGGACAGCTTGAATGTCTCAAGGCACATGCCCTGCAAGTATTGGAAACAGAGCAAGAGTATGCCCATGCCACTTCAAATCGTCTATAGAAAAGACTGGTGGTTTCTCCAGACAAGCTATGTTCATAGCATAGTCGCATGTCGTGCACTAATAGAAGCATTACCTCGTTTCGCGAGACTTTTGCAACAAAGCAAGTGTTGAATCTCAATTCCGCATATCCGAAGATAGCAAGAATTTTAGGGTTTCTTGAAGGATTCTTCAAAGTCTCTTAACCTAGCTCGGCGGAGATGATGAGATTAGGGCAAAATTGGCTTTCCGGTGAATCAGAACGAAGGGAATTAGGTTTATAGCTGAACCTTGTAAAAGACTGCCTATGTACCCTTCGAAAAGGGATCAAGCCGTTCGTAGATCCTTTTAGGAGTTCGTCGAATGACGAGATGGTGTGAGGGTTAACTCGAGTCCTTCGAACACATGGAAGATATCATACAAGAGATCGAAAGGTCGTGACGAGATGGTGAGAGGATTAGGTCGACTCTCGGATTTGTGTGTATTTTCTGTGTATATTCGATCCTCTTTAGCCTGAATACCCTCATTCTCTTATATATAGATTTAGGTCGGCTTTCGAAGTTGTTAATATTTTTTTGACCTCCTTTACTTCTTCTCCAGCCTGAATGGCTTCATTCTGTTATATAGAGTTTTAGGCCGGCCTCAACAGTCATATTTTTTAAAAAGAAATATATATTTTCCCGAAAAGAAAATTGATATTTTTCTTTCGTGATTATCTTCGAAGATTGCCATTTATCTCCATGGATATCGTAATTATCCATAATAAATGCTTTATATTTCGGGCCGATATTATATGAATGGACCATTTGGAGGGGTGCTAAAACCGACTCCAACAGCAAGCCGAAGAGAATGTTTTGGATGAAGAAGGTGTTTGATCTCAATTGGAGCCTTGTTGTTTTAATTATGATTCTGGCCGCTGCAACCTCGACAGAAAAAATGGGTAACGTCTCCTCCAGTTGACTTGAATTTCAGCCAGAATAATGGGAAACAACAACAATTGTAATTGTCTCCCCACATGAATTCTTCATCCACCTGTAATTCTCCTTTCTCCAATCTTACTGCTACTTGAGGGCACACGGAAACAAGCTTCTTCCACTTTTGATCCATAGAGATGACGAGTGATACTATTTGACGGATGAGTGATATGAGCTTCGGCTCTGGCTCGAGCCTCAATATTTCACCAAAGTGTGGCAAGAGATCCAAATCTGGCTCCAAAAAAGGATCAATATCTAGATTTGTTTTTCGGATGATGAATGATATGAGCTTCCTTAGTGGCTCCGGCTGGGAATCAAAATCCATAGACTTGAAGAGAGAGAGATGGTTTGAGTAATGAGTAATGAGTAATATGAACTCCGACTCCAACTTAGGCTGCGTTGCTAACAGAGCCTATTTCAAAAATGCGTGCAATGATCTCCGTATTCGCATCTCCATTATCCACTTCCCATGGGTTGTCGATAGAGAGTAGCTGAGAAATGAGTGATATGACCTCCTGCTCCGAAGCCATAGTGTTTCTCTCGCTCTCTCTCTCTCTTTTTTGAGTATGATGTCTCTGTCTCTATTTGACATTCAATTTGTGAATTTTCTTTTTGTTTCTCTTTTTCCTTTATGGAGTGGTTGCTAGGACACGAGTGCTAGTGGATGAATTTAATGTTGTCACCAAATCCGACCATCCAAATTTAATGCATTGTACCTAACAATTACAGGTGCAAACGCAACCTTGAATGCCTAGAGGGTAAATCATTGAAAGGAAGGAGCATGTAACAGCTCTTTATTTATTTATTTTTATGTTCTTAAATGGCTTTCTATCAATATAGATCTAATCTATTAAAACAGGAAGGTTTGCCATGGTACATAAAAGTTGTTTCCGGAATTTGTCCTTGATATTATTAGGATTTGTAACCTTCATTAAGGGTAAAACTGTAAAACAATTTATATTTGATTTATTCATAATATCTTATAATATCTTTTGTTTTCCTTTTTCTATCTTAATCATATCTAACGAAAATCTTTTTCAAAAATTTAATAAAATAATAATTAATTTCAAAATTAATATTAAAATAAATATTATAAATTATTCTTAACTAAAATTTATAATAAAGAAATAAAATCAAGCATAATTAAGTTACTAAATCAATTGGTACATATAATTATATAATTTAATACATAATTATTTTATAAATTATATAATCATTAAAATTAATAAATTATTATTAAAATAAGAAATTAGTATATAATATTAAACATGTAGCCAAACAACCAAAATATAATGGGTCCCACTTTCCGAATTAATTAAAATCAAAACAAAATAATTGATAAATATAATTAATAATTTATATATCTACTATTATATATATAAATTAATATTCTCTAATTTATGATTTAATTCAAAATATATTTATAATATATTTTAATATCTTTTTATTTTGTTTCAAATATATATATATTACAATTGATGTTTTTACGATTGTACTTTTTAGCAGGTTTTTCCATCAAACTGAAAAATATTTAAATAATTAAACGGGTTGAAAAATTAATTAGCCAATTTCGATTATAAATTTTCTAAAAAAATTCGCATGAGTTTAAAATATATATACATATATATGTATACATATAGTAAATAATTTCAGTTGATATATTTTAAACTTAATAAAAATATTAAAATAATTTCATATTTATATTATTCAAATATTTGAAGCGTCAAATTATGTTTTATGTTTGAATGAAGTTTTAACGGGCTGTTCCATCAAAGTTGCAAATTATATATATGACTACAACATGTGTTTTATAAAATAATATTTTAGATAAATATAATAACAATTAAACCTATACCACATAACTTTTACAATAGTTGTTTTCATATATATATTTTCTCCATGATCTTACGATACAACACAGATTAAAACATATAATGCGCAATCGTTATTTTAATCTCTTAATCCTTACGATATATCTCCTCCAAATAACACATATTTCATTTTAAAAAAAAACTAAATTGCTAACTCACTGTTTATAATGCTGATTAACCAATTATAATCAAAATTAGATTACATAAATAAAAATCTAAACTACTATTAACAAAATAAATAAAAAGTAAAATTTGTTAAGAAAATTAAACCCGCACTTTCTAAGTGCTGGTCAAAATCTAGTTTTGCTTTAAATTTGATGAAAATGTTATAGATGGGTTTAGCACCCCATCCACTTAGAAGGCCCAATATTTATTCTCTATACGAAGGCTAACCCAACAGAAGCAAAACGGCCCAACAAGCAAAAGAGGCCCAAACACACATGCTCGAACCAAGCCTGTTACCATCGGCTCGGCTCGGTCCAGCCGAACGACAACAAAGTCAACTCGGCTACACTAGCAGCCAAAAGAACGTACGGCTCAGCCCATCTCGTCAGCAAGTACGGCCCATCCGCACGAGCTCGACAAGCGGTCAACGGCCTGTAAAAAAGACGCCCGTATTTTACTATAAATAGGAGTCGTCACTGTACATTAATGTAACTTTTGGGGATTTGTGCACTTCTCACTACTTTCTCTCTCTAGAGTAAAACATTCCCGAACTGTAAAAACCGAACTCGTCTTTCGACAAGCTCGGCCTTTTATCTAAATACAACACACTCGTTACCGAGCATCTCTCTCTTCATTACTTACGCACCGAACGTCTCTCTCTCTTAACTCAACATTGGGCCTAGTCGGTTCTCCCTTAGAAAAACTTTGACCTTCGGACCCGAGCACGTTAACTCTCCAGAGCAAGACGCACTCTTAAACCTTTGTGACAAGCTCGGTTATCACAATTGGCGCCGTCTGTGGGGAATTAAAGTTTTCTTCACAAACTGGCAGGATCAATGACCGGACCGCAACCGATCAAAGATTTCGTCCTTGTAACGGAAAAGTCAACCTCGGGAACGAACATTTCTCAAACAGGAGGCCAACCTTAGCCTCAACATGTCTCTCAAGTCACGAACCCGATCATCCAGCCGGCGGGCGCCGAGCAGCAGTTTCTGAACACCGAGCAGACTCAGACTGAAACGAGTAACCAACAAACCGAGCAACAAACCGAGCAGAACACCTCTGCTTTGCTCAAAGCTCTCATGACACAAATCTCCGAGCTATCTCAAAGAAGTAATGCCCGATTCGATCAGCTCGCAACAACGCACGCGATATGCCAAGGCCAAATCAACGATTTGCGACTAGTAAGCCAGCAGGAGTCTGCTCCCAGGACTCGCCTTAACCGAGCATTATTCGGCAACATACCCAGGTGTCGGACGGTCACACAGCCGACTGAGGACGATGAGGAACCCAACAATGACAGAGTCTTAAACAACTCAGCACAGGACACCCTCAGGAATAACGAAATCGAGGAACTGAAACTGATGCTGAAAAATATGACGTCCAAAGTTCATCAAGCGATCAGCTCGGCACCAGAAATCGACTGAGTACTAGAAGAAATCCAGAATACACCTTTTACTCGTCGCCTCATGGACATCCAAACCGAGCATCCAATCTCGGCAGTCAAAATCAAATTAATGACTTACGACGGAAAGTCCGACCCACGACAGTTCTTAACGGCTTTCCGAATCGCAATGGGTCGAACAAACTTCAGCCTCGGGGAGCGTGATGCAGGCTACTGCCAACTATTCGTTGAGCACCTTACCGGCTCGGCCCTGGATTGGTTTTCTCGTCTAGAGCCGAACTCGATCGACGGATACAATGATTTAACACACGCCTTCCTCAAACATTACTCAATGTATATCCAGGAGGAAGTGTCGAACGCCGACCTATGGGCTATCTCTCAAGGACCGAAGGAAAGTCTCCGATCTTACATCACCCGCTTCAAAAACATTCTGGCTAAAATCACCATCACCGACATCGAAGACTTGCCCGCACTCCGGAATGGCCTATGGTATGAATCGAACTTCCGAGAGGAGATGAAAAAGAACAAATCAAATTCATTGGAAGACGCTCTCCACCGAGCATCAATCTTTATCGACCTCGAAGAGGAAAAAAAAACTTTAGCGAAGAAGTTCGGTCCAAAAAACTCAGCTTTAAAGGAAAAGGTCGAGAGATGCACCGAGCAAAACGAACCACGGCAGCACTACAATCAGAATTACAAGAAAACCAAGGAGGAAGAAATTACGAGAAAGGGGAAATCGTCATATTACGTCAGCGATCAGTCACAGGACCACCAAAAGGACGAGGAACGCTCCCACCAGAATCATCGACAAAATCATACTGACCGTCCCCGAAATTATCAGCAGGATCGACCCTCCAAAGGCTACCAAGGTCAAAATCAAGGCAAGCCATGGAACAAATTCGTCCGAGGAGCCGAAAAAAGCAAGCTATTTTGTGAGTATCATCAGCGAGCAGGTCACAACACCGAGGAATGCAGAAATGTTCAAGCCCTCCTCTACGCCGACTATCAGAAAGACGGCAAAAAACTGGTCCTACATCGCATCCAACCGCCCTCGAAGCACGTCAACCAAGTAGCACAACCAAGAAACGAGGCCGAACGCTTCAAACTCGTCCAAGAGGAGAGAAAGAAGCAAGCGGTCTTCGCCGAGGAATTCGAACAAATAGACGCGAACACAGCAGCCGCCAACAAGCAGGATCGGGAAGAGGAAGAAAAAGAAGGAACACCTCCGCCGAGAAGACGCATAAACATGATAATGGGAGGACTGCCAATGGTCAACAACTCATTCCGCTCGATCAAGGAGTATGAACGGCGAGCCATGGCCGCCCAACATTACCGACGAAACGCTAGCGACGAACTCAGGATCGGCAGTGAAATCAGTTTCGCCGAACAAGATGCCGAGGGAGTAGACCGACCACATAACGACCCACTCGTCATCGCTATGTGAATAGACGATTGCGAAGTTGAAAAAATCTTGATCGACACTGGAAGTTCGGTAGATCTAATCTTCAGAGAAACCCTACAACAAATGGAACTCAGCGACTACCGTATCAAGCCATTAACCGGTTTCTCGGGATATTCCATCAACACGATTGGAACAATCAAACTTCCTGTCTACGTCGGCCGAATCACCAAGCTGATTAAATTTGTGGTCGTCGACCGACCAACTATCTATAACGTCATCCTCGGTACGCCTTGGATCCAAGAGATGAGAGCAGTACCTTCTACGTATCACCAGTTCGTCAAGTTTCCCACCCCGTTCGGAGTTTTTACGCTACGAGGAGACCAAAGAATATCCCAAACATGCTTCCGCGTCGAGCACAAGATGCGCCGCAAATCACAGGCATATCTAGTTGCAGAGCCCCGAATCGAACTGCCACCGCCTGATCGACCGCATAAAGACGCAGTAATACAAGTCAACATCGACATAAAGGATCCCGAACACTTGCGTCGGAATAGGAGCAGGCCTGCGCGAAGACCTGCAGGACAAACTCGTGGAATTTCTCAAGGAAAACGCCACAACCTTCGCCTGGACCACCAACGGTATGACCGGAGTGGACCCATCCATCGCATGCCATGAACTACATGTCGATCCAATCTTCAAACCGATCAAACAAAAAAGGAGGAAGCTCGGTCCCGAGCGTGGCAAGGCCGTTAACGATGAAGTAGAACGACTCTCAAAGGCAGGTTCGATCACCGAAGTTAAATATCCAGACTGGTTGGCAAATCCCGTTGTGGTAAAAAAGAAAAACGGAAAGTGGTGGGTGTGCGTAGACTTCACCGATCTGAACAAAGCGTGTCCCAAGGATAGCTTCCCACTACCGCATATTGATCGGCTCGTTGAAGCAACCACCGGTCACGAGATATTATCGTTTATGGATGCCTTTGCAGGGTACAATCAGATCATGATGCACCCCGACGATCGGGAAAAAACCTCCTTTATCACCGACCGCGGCACGTATTGTTACAAGGTCATGCCGTTCGGGCTCAAAAACACAGGAGGGACATATCAACGCCTTGTCAACCGCATGTTCGCTGATCAACTCGGCAAAACAATGGAGGTCTACATCGACGACATGCTCGTTAAATCCACCTCGGCAAACGACCATATTGATCATTTGGTGACATGTTTCGCAAGTCTGAACAAATACAGAATGAAGCTGAATCCGACAAAGTGTACGTTCGCGGTCACGTCGGGAGATTCCTCGGCTACATCGTCACTCGAAGAGGGATCGAAGCAACCCCAAAGAAGATAACGGCGATTACCGAACTCCCTTCCCCGAAAAACACCCGAGAGGTCCAACGACTAACCGGACGCGTCGCGGCCTTGAACAGGTTCATCTCACGATCAACTGATAAGTGTCTCCCATTCTACAATCTCCTCCGAGGAAACAAGAAATTCGAATGGGACGCTAAATGCGAGGACGCGTTTCAACAGCTAAAGACCTACCTCTCCACCCCGCCAATTCTGGCCATACCCGAGGAGGGAGAGACGCTGTACTTATACATCTCTGTATCAACCTCGGCAGTCAGCAGTGTGCTCATCCGAGACGACCGAGGTGACCAAAAACCCATCTTCTATACGAGCAAGATCTTCGACGACGCATAGACACGCTACAACATGATTGAGAAGCTTGCATTAGCCGTCGTCGTCTCAGCACGAAAGCTTCGCCCCTATTTTCAATCACACTCGGTGGTCGTGCTCACGAATCAACCAATCAGAACGATCTTGGATAGCCCGAGCCAATCAGGAAGAATCCCAAATGGACAGTCGAGCTAAGCGAGTATGACATCGAGTACAAACCCCGAACCAGTGCTAAGGCCCAGGTCCTCGCAGACTTCCTCATCGAACTACCACCCGAGCTCACTATCAATGAAGCTCAGGCCCCGAAGGAAAAATGGATTCTGTTTGTAGACGGCTCATCATCAAGGAACGGCTCGGGAGTAGGCGTAAAGCTAACATCCCCAACCGGTGAACTGATCGAGCAATCTTTCCGACTTGCTTTCCCAGCCTCCAACAATGAGGCCGAGTATGAAGCGCTGCTCGCTGGATTGCGTCTAGCCGAAGCAGTAGGGGCGAAGCAAGTAGACGCGTTCGCCGACTCGCAACTCGTAGTGAACCAATTTAACGTAGAATACAAAGCAAAAAACGAACGCATGGATGCATACCTAAAACTCGTCCAGGAAATCGTTGCACGAATTGGGTCGGTCACGTTGACAAAGATTCCCCGAAGTGATAATTCCTCCGTGGACGCATTAGCCGCTCTAGCCTCGACTTCCGATCGACCTCCGCCGAATCCTTCCAGTCGAATGCATAGCTCGACCGAGCATCACACCAAACGAGGACGTACTACTCATCACCGAGGAAAATGAGGGTATGGACAATGCTTATAAAAGCAACGAGGAAGACATCATGGACACCAACCTCGAACCCACAAATTCCGTCGATTGGAGAAACGAAATCAAAGAATACATACTGAATGGGAAAGTCCCCGAGGATCGTTGGGCAGCTCGCTGACTGAAAGCCCGTTGCTCGCAATATGTAATGATGAAGGACGAGCTATTTCGTTGGAGTGCATCCAAGGCCCTCTTACGATGCATAAATGGGCAGGAGACCCAGTGGGTCACCGAGCAAACTCACGAGAGAGCAGGCGGAAACCACACAAGTGGCCGAGCACTAGCCGCAAAAATCAAACGACATGGTCACTTCTGGCCGACCATGGTCGCCGATTGCGAAAGCTACGTAGCCAGATGCGAGAAATGCCAAAGGCATGCACCGAGCATACACCAGCCTGCCGAGCTCTTGAGCACTGCAACAATTCCCTACCCCTTTATGCGATGGGCGATGGATATTGTCGGGCCCCTCCCGGCCTCGCACCATAAGAAGTATATCTTAATAATGACGGACTACTTCATGAAGTGGGTTGAAGCGGAGTCCTATTCAGAAATTCACGACCTCGATGTCCAAAAGTTTGTCTGGAAGTTCATAACCTGCTGCCACGGTGTCCCGTATGAGATCGTAACCAATAACGGATTTCAATTTATTTCCAAACTATTCGAGGGATTTTGCGCGAGGTGGAAAATTCGTCTGAGCAAATCCACCCCGAGATATCCACAAGGCAACGGGCAAGCCGAGGCAATCGACAAAACAATCCTCGACGGACTCAAAAAGCGGATGGAGAGTAAAAAAGGCCTCTGGGCCGACGAGCTCGATGGCGTCCTATGGTCTCACCGGACCACACCGAGAACATCAACCGGCCAGACCCCCTTTTCCCTCTCTCATGGGATGGAAGCGATGTCCCTAGCCGAACTGGTCGTCCCGACAATCCGCCTAATCATGTCACCCAAGCACGAGGAACTCAACAATGAAAATATCATCGACCCCCTCGATCAAACAGAGGAGCTGCGCGACCAAGCACTACTACGCCTCCAAAACTACCAACAGCAGATCACCCGACACTAAAACAAGAAAGTAAGGGGCCGACGCTTCGTCGAGGGTGGCCTTGTCCTCCGAAAAGTATTCGAAAACACCCGCGAATACCGAGCAGGAAAGCTCGGAGCCAACTGGGAAGGCCCGTACATCGTCTCCAGGGTAGTAAAACCCGGCGTTTACGAGATCGTTACGATGAAAGGAGAAGCCATTCCACGTTCGTGGAACGCCAGCAAACTCAAACGCTACTTCTACTAAGTCCAGCCGAGCAGCAGCAGGACAAGGCGACAACGCAAGCATCTACAAAAAAAAAAACAAAAAACAAAAACGAGCACCTCGCTCACAAGAAAAGGAAGAAAAAGCCGAGCATCGCGCTCAAAAAACAAACGAGCATCTCGCTCCAAACCGAGCTCGCTATACACGAGTTCGAGTAATATGTAAAGTGAACTACAATCGGCTTGATCCCCTTTCGGGGTACGTAGGCAACCTCTCACGAGGCTCAGCTATATCAATAATAAAATTTTATTAAGTATATTTGTTTCAGTTGCCCGAACAAATCGACATTTTGGCCAAATGCTCGATATAACACAAGCCGGGCCCAATTCCCGCACAAGGATGATCGACAAAAATAAGCCGAACCTAGTTTTCACATAATGTCCCGATCAGACCTTAGGGGTAAGTCGAACACTTACTCTCACCCGACCTGTGGGATAACGAGCATAGCCTCAAATCCCACGCAACCAATTAAGCCGGGCCCAGTTCCCGCACAAGGACGACTGAAAAAAATAAGCAGAACCCAATTTCGCATAACTGTCCTGGTCGATCCTACGGAGTAAGCCGAGCATTCTACTCGCTCCTAACTAACCAACTAATACGACTAAAAGCATTGCCAAGGACAAGTACGCGGAATGAAAATCATAAGTACGTGGAAAATCCCGAGCAAATTGCAATTGAGCATGATCAAAATATTCATTATATTACTAAAAAAAAGGAGAGAGGGAAACAAAATCCCAAGTTCACAAACATGCACAAGGCATGAACACGACTACAAAAGGAGAAAAGAAAAAAAGGTTTAAAAACTAAGAAGCCCCAGCAGAACGATGCACGACCTGATCCTCCGCCGCGCTCTCGAGACGAAGATCATTCGACACTCGCGGAGTCACGACTGCTTGGTTCGAGCCGTGCTGATCCTGGACAAGAACCGAAGAGTCCCAGTCGGTTTGGCTTGGGCTGCTAGGCGGAGTCATGATAAAGTCCTCCTCGACCAGATCAGTGAACTGGAACTCGCCGAGCTCCCGTTTGAAACGAGCGAAATCAGAGTCAGCTTTGGTGATCTTCTCGGGAGGAACAACAAGCCCCTCCTCGACAAGCGTCTTCAGTATAGACACAACCGCAGCAGCCTGATTCATCATTATCTGCTTTCTCCTCCCAAGCTCCTTCTCCTCGTTGGCTTTCCTTATCTTGGACAAACGAACTTGTGCCTTGCCCGACACACGCTCCCTCTCTTTCAAAACCTCGCGCGTACGAGAAGCCCTGAGCCGAGCACATTCGGACTTGAGCTTGCTTTCTAGGTCAGACACCCGAACAACCAGTTCGTCAGCCTCGGCCCGAGCGTTTGAGCAATCTGTGAGACATTGCCTGTTTTCGGCATCCAACCGAGCATTCTCGGTGGAAAGATCAGCACTTTTCTTCTCCAGATCAGCAACCTTCTCTTCATCGATCCTGAGGGACGAACGGAGCGCCTCCGTAGCAGCCGCCGCCTCGCGACACCCTTCAAGCTCAGAAATAACCCTCCCGACCTTGGCAAGATCCCTCTTCAAGCCACTGATCATCTGCTCGAGACCAACATGTTGCATCTCGTACTCATCAAAGAGAAGATTATAGTTGGCTAGACCCTGAAAAAAGAACTGGATCAAACTAAGCAATCACCCAAAAAAAAGTAGGGAAAAGACGAGCAAAACTTTACCAGAGCAATGTCACTGGCCGCTGCCTTTTTGTGCTCGGAGAAGTGCGTATGATCAACCGAAGGAAGCGGACTCGGAGGACTATCCCTCAGCATGTTGGGATAGTGTCCTGAAATCACACTTGTACTCACTCCTGATGGTAGTTGTGTGTTGAGATCAGACATTCGTATAATACTGGGCGGTTGCAATGTTTTGCTAGAAGCCTCTTGCAATCTGTAAGTTGTAGACTTACTGCCAGTATTATATGATCCTATAGGGTCACACACCTAAGCAAAATGGAAGCATGAAATATGGGAATGATCATTATGGTAATGATCATATTGATGTGTATTGGATACACATTAATATTGAGTTTATAATTGTGTGTCGATCGACACAGTATATGTGTCAATCGACACAGATCGGGTTTCGAAACCGATGTTTCGATTTTATGACTTAAACGAATTGGTATTAACCAATACTCGGTTTTAGTCATTCCAGGTCTATATAAGGCATATAGTTTCGACCTGGAACCCTAGCCGTCGACTTTTCTTGACAGAGAAAGCAGAAAAACAAAAACTCAGAAATCCCAAGATCCGGCACTAGCATCCCGGCTTTCCAGGTTTGTGTGCGTGTGTATCTGGTAGAGGCGAAGCACCTGAGTCGCTACTGATCTCGTTTCACCAATCATTCCGCTGCCAGTTCAAAGGTAAGAACGAGGTTAGTGATTCAATACAACGAACCCTAGATCCTAGGCTTTCCAACAGTGGTATCAGAGCTATTAGGGTTTAATCTATTGAATCTAAGGCATTTAAATCGAATACTGATGAATTTGATTAGTTTAGTGCCTGTTAAATCGTGTTTTGATGAGTTTAATCTCGGATTAAGATTCTGCTAAAAACGATGAACTGTTGTTTTCGCACTGTGTCGATCGACACTAAGATTGTGTCGGTCGACACGCCGCAAAACATTTTAAAATTTTTAGGGTTTCGATCAGCGATCGAATATCCGTATCCCTACTGTGTCGATCGATACACTGGGTGTGTCGGTCGACACAGACTATGCGAATGGATAGATCGGTTCAATTGGATTGATCCAGTTATCTCGCTTGGTTAAGTTTATTAACCAATTTGGTTCTGGTTAGGTGATGACGATCGACACAGAGTTGTGTGGCGATCGACATGGACCATTAAACCGGACCGGTTCAATTAGATTGAATTGGTTAAGGAAATTTGATCCGGTTTGACCGGCTATCGAAGTCCGGTTTAAATTGGGTTGTGTCGACCGACGCCAATGGTTGGTATCGATCGACACACCAATCGCAGACTTGATGGTTAGACCTCAAATTTGCAAATACTGGACCAAATTTACTCCTAAAGTTATAAATTAACCTAAACTTAATAAACCTTTATGTTAATAACTTCTTGGATGTATATTGGATATGCATCAAGATTAAATAGTTCTTTTCCTCAACTAAATATCAAGTAATCTTGATGTCTTGCCCGATCATGTCTACTGTCAAGACTCGTTTCGTTGTTGGATAGCCTTGGAGTCCTTGGTATCCACAACAACATGAGTAAGACAGGTGATCATTGATAGACTTGCAGTGCGACTGTCAATAATCACAAGACTGAAGAGATTGGTTTACTTGACTGGGCTATCAGAAGTTCTGGGCCCAGAGACATCAGAGTGGATAAGACATGGATTGTATTATCTGCGACCAAGAGTTGTACTGGGTATAATTAGCAATGATTTGCTTACCTAGATGACTAAAGTTTGGGTGATGGCGAGTCGTCCACTCAAATTTTGGTGAGCTGAGGATCTTGGTTCATTGTATTCGTCTGAGGAAACATAGTTTTTGAATACAATGCGAGTTTTCTTATTAGATAAGAATTCTCATTTCTTGAGCATCATAACTAAAACCTCTACCTCTTTTAGTTACAGTTATGTCTGTCTCAACTCACATCAACACTTTCTCGCTAAGATCCGTCCTTGAGAAGGACAAGGTTAATGGATCAAATTTCTTGGAATGGTATCGGAACCTGAGAATAGTTCTCAGGCAGGAGAACAAGGAATATGTCCTTACAAGAGTTCTCCCCGAGAGGCCACGTTCCAATGGCACGCAGGCAGATAAGAATGCTTGGGATAAGCATTCAGTTGATGTCAAAGACGTTAATTGTCTAATGCTGGTGACTATGAACTCTGAGCTGCAGAAGCAATATGAGAACGTGATGACACCGATTGAGATGATTAACAACCTGAAAGCTTTGTTTCAGGAGCAACCTCGCACAGAGAGATACCAGACGGTTAAATCTCTCATGGATTGCAAGCTGGCTAAGGACAGTCCAGTAAGTCCTCATGTCCTTAAAATGATGGGTTACATTGATAACCTGGGGAAACTGGACTGTGCCATTAGCCAGGAGCTAGCCACCGACATGATTCTGCAGTCTTTACCGTTGTGTTTTGATCATTTCATTATGAACTACAACATGCAAAACATGACTAAGACATTGACTGAGTTGCACGGCATGCTGAAGACAGCCGAGCCGAATCTCAAGAAGGCAACTCCTAGTGTATTGATGGTACAAGGAGGTAAAAGGTTTAAGAAACCTAGTAAGGATAAGGGAAAAGCTAAAGCTGTCCAGACTGAGAGTCAAGACAAGCCCAAGCCCAAATTCGGGCCTTATCCTGAGGACAAATGCAACTACTGCAAGCAGCTAGGGCATTGGAAGAGAGACTGCAAGAAGTTCATGGAAGATTACAAGAAGCTGAAGAAGACGTATGATGCGTCTGACTCAGGTATTTATGTTATCGAACTTAATTTTATGTCTTCTAGTTCTACTTCGTGGGTATTGGATACCGGCTGCGGTGCTCATATTTGTACTAATGTGCAGGCACTAAGAAACAGTAGAACGCTGAAGAAAGGACAAGTGGAGCTACGGGTCGGGAATGGAGCTAAGGTTGCTGCACTGGCCGTAGGCACTTATGATTTGTCTTTACCTTCTGGCATGGTTTTAGAATTGAATAATTGCTACTTTGTACCTGCGATTAGCAGAAACATAATTTCAGTTTCCGTTTTGGATTTGGAAGGTTTTGATTTTGCTGTTAAGAATAAAGTTTGTTCTTTTAATCGTGATGGTACGTTTTATGGTAGCGCCCCATTAGATAATGGGTTATATGTCTTAAACCAAGAAATGTCTGTCTTTAACATAAATACAAAGCGGTTTAAGTGAAATGACGAAAACCCGACTTTCTTATGGCATTGTCGTTTGGGCCATATCAATGAGAAACGCATTCAGAGACTCCATCGAAATGGGCTTCTGAGCTCATTTGATTTTGAATCATGTGAGAAATGCGAATCTTGCTTGATGGGCAAAATGGCTAGGGCCCCTTTCAACAAACCGAATGAAAGGGCCAGTGACTTATTGGGCCTTATTCATACTGATGTATGTGGGCCGATGAGCACTGTTGCCAGAGGAAATTACAAGTACTTCATTACCTTTAATGATGACTTCAGTAGGTATGGCTACGTCTATTTGATGAGACACAAGTCAGAATCCTTTGATAGATTCAAGGAGTTCAAAAATGAGGTACAGAACCAACTTGGCAAAAGTATCAAGTTCTGCGGTCGGATCGCGGAGGAGAATACTTGAGTCAAGAGTTCAGTGACTATCTGAGCGAGTGTGGAATTGTTTCACAACTCACTCCTCCTGGAACATCCCAATGGAATGGAGTGTAAGAGAGGAGGAATCGAACCTTATTGGATATGGTTCAGTCTATGATGAGACATTCAGATCTTCCATTATCCTTTTGGGGATACGCTCTAGAAACGTCTGCGTTTACACTAAATAGGGTGCCATCTAAATCAGTGGAAAAGACACCGCATGAATTGTGGACTGAGAATATTCCAAGTCTATCTTTCCTGAAGATTTGGGGTTGTGAGGCTTATGTCAAACGTTTAATCTCTGACAAGCTCGCACCCAAATCAGATAAATGCTACTTTGTTGGTTATCCTAGGGAAACCAAGGCATACTACTTTTACAACCGATCTGAGAACAAAGTTTTTGTTGCTCGGGACTGTTCTTTTCTTGAGAGGGAGTTTCTTTCTAAGAAAAAATAGTGGGAGTAAGGTACACCTCAAAGAAATTCAATATGCACAGGAGACTGCTCAACCTACTGAGGAAGAGCAGCAATTGGATCCACAAAGTTCTGTGGAGGCCACGCCTGTGGAGCCTAAAGTTCGCTGATCCGGAAGGATCCGTCACGAACCCGGGAGATATTATGGATTTCTCGTGACCAATTGCAATGATCTGATGATCATTGAAAGTGACGAACCAGCGACCTTCGCGAAAGCAATGATGGGCCCGGACTCCGAAAAATGGCTTGGAGCCTCTAAATCCGAAATGGGATCCATGTCAGAAAACCAAGTATGGTCCTTGGTCGATTTACCTAATGGTGCAAATGCCATTGAGTGTAAATGGATCTTCAAGAAGAAGATTGACGTGGATGGCAATGTCCAAATTTATAAAGCTAGGTTGGTGGCTAAGGGTTTCAAACAGATTCATGGTGTTGACTATGATGAAACCTATTCCCCAGTCGCCATGATTAAATCCATTCGGATTCTTCTAGCAACTGCCGCTTATTATGATTATGAGATTTGGCTGATGGATGTCAAAACCGACTTCCTAAATGGTACTTTGTAAGAGGATGTGTATATGACACAACCTGAGGGTTTTGTAAATCCTAAGAATGCTGGGAAGGTATGCAAGCTTCATAAATCCATTTATGGATTGAAGCAAGCATCACGGAGTTGGAATCTTCGTTTTGATGAAGCAGTAAAACAATTTGGTTACATCAAGAACGAAGAAGAACCATGTGTATACAAGAAGACTAGTGGGAGCGGAATTGTGTTTCTCGTACTGTATGTCGATGACATACTACTTCTCGGCAATGACGTTCTGTTGCTTCAGTATGTTAAGACTTGGCTCGGAAGTTGTTTTTCCATGAAAGACATGGGAGAAGCCGCGTACATCCTTGGAATTAGAATCTACATAGATAGAGCGAATATGCTGATTGGATTGTGCCAGGACACTTATATTGATAAGGTGTTGCACATATTCAAGATGCATGATTACAAGAAGGGCTTCATACCGATATCTCATGGCATTAGTCTCAGCAAGAAGCAGTGTCCAACGACACATGCTGAGCGAGAACGCATGGATATGATTCCTTATGCTTCTGCAATAGGATCTATCATGTATGCCATGCTCTGCACTCGTCCAGATGTAGCTTACGCGTTAAGCATGACGAGTAGATACCAATCTGATCCAGGTGAACATCACTGTACTGCTGTCAAGAATATTCTCAAATATTTGAGACATACCAAAGATAAGTTCTTGGTATATGGAGGAAGTGAAGAGCTTGTGGTGAATGGATTCACTGATGCGAGTTTTCAGACGGACAGAGACGATTTCCGATCACAGTCTGGATATGTCTTCTGTCTAAATGGCGGTGCAGTGAGCTGGAAGAGCTCTAAGCAGAATACCGTAGCTGATTCCACGACAGAAGCTGAATATGTTGTTGCTTCATAAGCGGCAAAGGAAGCTGTTTGGATCAAGAAGTTCATGACTGAACTTGGTGTGGTTCCTAGTATCTTGGAGCCAGTGGCTTTGTTTTGTGACAACAATGGAGCCATTGCCCAGGCGAAAGAACCCATGTCACACCAGAAGTCCAAACACATAGAGAGGAGATATCACCTGATTAGTGATATCGTCAATAGAGGAGAAGTGAAGATCAGTCGAGTTCCGATGGACGAGAATGTCGATGATCCTCTGACTAAGCCGCTCCCAAGGCCTAAGCATGAGTATCACTACTGCTGTAGGCATTAGAGATCTTAAGATGTAATCTTGATTCTAGTGGGATTTCTTGTAGTTTTATTTTAGTTATATTAAGATATTCTTGTAAACATACTTTTTGGATATGTTTAATGAAATTTGATTTCAGCATTATTTATTTTGATCTAAATAATAGTCCCAAAATAAGTTTATGTCATATTATAAGTCATCAAGTTGAGGACTTGATCATGAAACCCTATAAGTTATAGATGACATAAATTATGATGTGTCCCTGGTCGAGGTTGTCAATATAGGACACTGACAACCGCGAGAGTCTAGCTTGTGAGGTGACTGTTGACTAAGTTTCATGGAGTCAGTGATATGAGTATCACAGTCAGTCACATAGATATATGTTGATGAACATATGATCGGACATGACCCGCTAATGAGGAGTCTCCAAGATAGTTATATCTGTGTCATGAGAGATTCTCATTACGACTATAAAGTATAGTCCTTAGACCTGAGTTCATCATGTTTTCTTGCATATGAATTGGTACACTTTGACCTTGTCAAACGTCGACCCGTAACTGGCGGCTATAACGGCATTGTTCAGGTGTATCATGAAGTGTGTACAGGAACATGGATGGAACAAGATGGGATTTGTCCCTCCTGAATAACGGGAGATAAATATCTCAGGGCCTATCGAAGATTTGATACTGAGAAAATGTGTGGCCGCACTCAAACGAATTGTATTTTAGTTGTTTGTCTTGTTCAGTATAAGATCAGGAGTTCGATAAATACGATGTTGGCTTAATAAGGATGACACTAATCTTGCCTTGTGCCAAATCGAGATATAGATACAAGGATTATAGGAATTGATGATTCCAGTAAAAGTGGGAGATTGTTGGGATAGTGTCCTGAAATCACACTTGTAATCACTCCTGATGGTAGTTGTGTGTCGAGATCAGACATTCGTATAATACTGGGCGGTTGCAATGTTTTGCTAGAAGCCTCTTGCAATCTGTAAGTTGTAGACTTACTGCCAGTATTATATGATCATATAGGGTAACACACTTAAGCAAACTGGAAGCATGAAATATGAGAATGATCATTATGGTAATGATCATATTGATGTGTATTGGATACACATTAATATTGAGTTTATAATTGTGTGTCGATCGACACAGTATGTGTGTCGATGGACACATATCGGGTTTCGAAACTGATGTTTCGATTTTATGACTTAAACGAATTGGTATTAACCAATACTCGGTTTTAGTCATTCCACGTCTATATAAGGCATATAGTTTCGACCTGGAACCCTAGCCGTCGAATTTTTCTTGACAGAGAAAGCAGAAACACAAGAAACTCAGAAATCCCAAGATCCGGCACTAGCATCCCGGCTTTCCAGGTTTGTGTGCGTGTGTATCTGGTAGAGGCGAAGCACCTGAGTCGCTATTGATCTCGTTTCACCAATCATTCCGCTGCCAGTTCAAAGGTAAGAACGAGGTTAGTGATTCAATACAACGAACCCTAGATCCTATGCTTTCTAACACAGCACGCGGAACAAATCCGCACAAGCCGCCCCATCACGGACAATTGAGTTCGAGCCTTCGTACCGCACAGAGAAGCCATAGTCCGTATACGCACCCTCACTAGGCCCACCCAGAAAGGTCAGTCCAGAAATTTCATCCAAATCCGGAATGCCTCTGTCATCCTGAGATCCAGAAATTTCATTTTCCTCTCGACCTTCTACCCCACCTCGGTCAGCACCGTGGTCTTCACGAGTCACTGAAGGAACCATCTCGTCTGCACGAGCCGCCCCATCAGCATTGAGGCGCTCAGAAGTTCCAACCCAAGCATCCGCGATCTCTGGGCAAGCTACAAGATTCATCTCTCCAAGTTCAGGATGCACAGAAGCATCGACCGCAGCCGCAGCCGACCTGCTTTTCTTCTTTCTCCTCTCTAAGGGAGGCACCTCCGCATTATCCTCGATCTTCCGCTCACGATCGAGACCACAAGGAATCTCTTGTTCAGTAGGAACCGCGTTCTCGGGCCGCAACCTCTTCTTCTTCTTTTTCTTCTTCTGGGCTTCAACCGCCTCTATCGCAGCACACACCTAACGAAACAAATCTCGATGATACTCATTCACAAAAAAACATCCCGGGAGGGACCTCCCCGACCCATGGAGAAAATGGTCGGTTAGGATCCAAGTCAATAAGATTTACCTGCGGTTCGGAAGGATTCCCATGCGCCGCGCCAGAATCCTCTTGCCGACCAGTAAGGTTCTCCTCGACGTAATTCACAACCTCGAGATCCATCTGACCCATCTCTTCGATCGGTTTTCCCCCTTTTGAATAACGGACGAACGGATGATTGTTATGCTCGGTTAACGACTCGATCGAATAAAGACGACAACCTGCAAGGATCAAGATTTTTTTTTTTTAAAAGGGGGGGGGGTGCAAACCAAGTAAAGTAAAAAGAAGGGGAAGGTTACCTTCGTCCAGACACTCCACAACTCGTTTCACCCGACTGGAATGAACGTCCGGCCACTTCTCAATTCCACGAGCAATAAGTTTCCTAAGATCCGCTAGGAAGTTATCCGGCGCCCGAAGACTAAAAGGATGGCGATCTGCAAAAAAAAATCGGACGAGCGTGAGTTAGTCCATTTAGAGGAACAAGCAAAGCAAAAACATTTACCATGAAGATGATTCCACTTAGTTCTATAGGGTCTCTCCGGGTTGGGAACTGAAGCCGAGTTAACCCGAGCATAAAAATAATGGTCCTGCCAGTCCTCGACTTTTGACGGCTTCCCGACAATGACCTTCTCTCCATAACGGGTCCTCATGCATATGTAGCGGGTCCCAACAGTCGTACTGTTCATGGAAATCGATGTAATCTCCTAGAAAAACCGAAGAGTCATATTAACATCGCATTCGGAAGCCAGAATCATACAACCAACAAGGTTTTGAACAGCCGTCGGACACAACTGCGACAAATCAATCCGCCTCTCCTCGCAGTATGCAACAAGCAACCTCGGTAGGGGAAACCTCAGATGGATATCCTTGAACCAGAAATCATACAAACATACCCACCCTTCCGGACAGTCCCAAGGCCTCTCATACGGCTCGGGCTTGCGGAGCTCAAGCTGATCAGCGCCCCCAGAAGAAAAATTATCAGAGAGCCATTGCAAGTCATCATCCGTGCACTTCTTCGAAAGAACGGGACGCACGGCGCGTTTCTTCTTTTCCGAGTCTTCCACAGCGTTTTGTTTCGTTCTCCTCCGAGCTCCCTTAGACCTGCTCGGTTCCTGCACCATTCTCTCAATCCTCGCCTGATCTACAATACACACAACCTCCGCCTTTACTGGAAGAGAACCCAAATGCGGACCATTTAAAGGCAACCAAGGCCGAGCACCGTCGTCCTTTGAGTGTATCAGGTATGGAACCCGAAAACTCTGAATGCTACCTAAAGCTGAAGGAGCCCGAGCTCGATTATCTTCAGAACTCCGAGCAATAATCTCTGTTCGTGCCGAACCTGACGAAGAATTCTGTTGCGAGACGGACGAACTGGATTGCGCAGAGTTATACTCGGACAGCCTTACCAAGTAAAGATCCCGACCCGAAGACGATGCTGAACCGGAATCGATTCTCATAACTTACAAATACAACAACAAAGCTAGAGAGAGAAAATAAATTCTAGAGAGAAGGGAGAGCGAAGTACCTGCAGAAGGAGAGAAATGAAAATGGAAAGGAATAGTGTGATGTATTTATAAGCAAAGCGGGAAGATTTTGAGACAGGCGCAATTATGACTCCTACGCAACTCTTCAGCTTCCGGCAGTCATATGCGTCATCATTACACTGACAAGACTCTTCAGTATCCAGCTGTTTCCCAAGAAACCATTTGAATTCCCCGAGAAAAGAAATTACAAAGCAAGCAGATCAAAACTGGCCGACCAGACCTATACCGAATAAACACCGGCCCAACTAAACACATCATCAAATCCGCCGACTTCAAACATCACGAAGATCGACGAAATGGGGGGGGGGGGAGCTTACTGTTATAGATGAGTTTAGCACCCCATCCACTTAGAAGGCCCAGTATTTATTCTCTATACGAAGGCCGGCCCAACAGAAGCAAAACGGCCCAACAAGCAAAAGAGGCCCAAACACACATGCTCGAACCAAGCCCGTTACCATCGGCTCGGCTCGGTCCAGCCGAACGACAACAAAGTCAACTCGGCTACACTAGCAGCCAAAGGAACGTACGGCTCAGCCCATCTCGTCACCAAGTACGGCCCATCCGCACGAGCTCGACAAGCAGTCAACGGCCTGTAAAAAGTACGACCGTATTTTTACTATAAATAGGAGTCGTCACTGTACATTAATGTAACTTTTGGGGATTTGTGCACTTCTCACTACTTTCTCTCTCTAGAGTAAAACATTCCCGAACTGTAAAAACCGAACTCGTCTTTCGACAAGCTCGGGCTTTTATCTAAATACAACACACTCGTCACCGAACATCTCTCTCTTCATTACTTACGCACCGAACGTCTCTCTCTTAATTCATCATTGGGCCTAGTCGGTTCTCGCTTAGAAAAACTTTGACCTTCGGACCCAAGCACGTCAACTCTCCCGAGCAAGACACACTCTTAAACCTTTGTGACAAGCTCGGTTATCACAGAAAGCTACCATTGGTTGTTCTTGTTTGTTAAAATCAAAGATATAATAATTTTATCTCTTCAAATTAGACAAGCAGCCCTTTAATCCCTACTACTGTTGTTTTTTGTTTCGGCTTTTGTGAAAGTCAATTCTTCTGTTTCAGTTTATATGGAACCATTGCTGATCGTACAGAAATATCAAAGAAACTGAAGCTGAAAGCTCTCTTCCTACAAACGTCTTTTAATTAGCGCATCACGTGGCACGACGACCCCCTCCTCGCTTACGCTGCTTCTGCTTGCCATCTTTATGGACTCTATGAAGTTGCTGATAATAATGAGACTCGTTGTGGTCACGTTCAAGCATCTTCTGCAAAACGTCTTCTTCTTGCCCATGATGATGATTGTGCTTGTTGTGTCTCTCGTTTGCTCTACGACGGTGGTGATTATGCGTTTTGATGCCATGGCGATGCTTGTGATGGTGAGGACGATGATGATGATGATGATGACGGCGATTCACATCGTTTTCTCTGGTGTGTGATAATAATCTATGATGATCTGAATCAAAATGATCTTCGTACCAATCATATAATGGATCAAAGATTCCCTTTTGGTGCAAGAGCCAGAGAAGGACACAAGCTATGAAGTTTATACATTAAACAAACCGTTAGTCAATTCGTTTTCATGATTATGATTAGCGATTGTTGCGGTTTCAAACGCTTACTGGTTGGGAAGAGAGCGAGGAGGAGGCCCAACATAACCATCCAGCTCAAGCAAACGTATTGAATGTGGCAGCTGAAGTCGAACAAACTCGAGCATTTGTTTCTGCACAGAATATTATTGATTAATTTTTAAGTTATGATCATCATTCTCAAAGAAAGTCAAGGTGAACAATTTAGTAAAAGAGCGTAACCTGCAAGATTCTCCGGTGATGAAATCGACTAAACCATTCACAAGTTTCGTCCATATTAGCCTAATCGAGTCAAAGAAACCTTTAGGACGAGTCTCTGGAATTTGAAATGGATTAGTAACCTGTATATTTAAAAGATACTTTATCACTCAATGATCTAACATCGACATTAATCAAGAATCGAACAAAACTGTAGGGGAACCTGAGTTCCATTGTCGAGTACAGTGGCTGTCGTGCTGAATTGACACTCGCCTCTGTCTACTTCGTTGAACTGAGAATCCTTAAGTATAGCTATACACAAAGAAAAACAGAGCATTTTTATTGCAAAGAATCTTGTATATTCTTGTGTAAGGATTAAAAATCACCTGTGCATATATATTTTGCAGCCTGATCTTTTGTAGGGTACAGCTTAAAGGTTCGAGTTGTAACCTCTTTTGCTTTTATAATGAAGAATTGCTCCTGAAACAATATATATCACTTTGTTGTATCATTCCTCATAATAGTGCTAACTTAGAGTTAGTTACCTCAACGAATGCCACACCTTTAGAGCAATCGAACTGCCAAGGAGGAAACTGAGATGCGATTAATGTATCGACGGAAGTTTCAGATAAGATTCAGTTTTAAAAGTATTACCGTTAAGCTATACGATGCTTCTACTTCACCGGTATTCTTGGTTGTGACTGCAGCAACTCCAAATTGCGTAAGTGCCTCGAAAGTCGGCACCGCAATGTTTATGATCTTACCAGGACTCCTGCAACCACATAAACGTTACTTACTTTACTTTATAATCAGATTTTCAAGTAAAAAATAAACAAAAGTTGAAGACTTTTTTATTTACTTCTGGAAAACGTATTCAATATCATCAGCTCTTAGTTCAATCATTAGATTTGTGTTGAGTGTCTCCGTGACTCCAATGGAGAACGAGTGAGGCCCTGCGTTCTGTATCATGTAAAAGCAAAATCCGATAAGCAGCCAACAACAAATCATTATGTTAAACTGATTCAAAGACTATGAAAAGTTGAAAACATATTTAACTGGATGTTGATTGATCCTCTCAAATCTTCCTTCTAGTCCATATAAAGGAAGTTGGTGTCGATTCATCCGGTTCACATCTGCCTGAAATACACTTAGAAACAATGATGCAGTAAGCTATAACTTATTAACTACTGACCTCGCGGAAGTTCCATAGTTGATTATGCAAGCAACTCCAATATGGTGCAGAACAGAAATTTGGTTGGTTGTTGAAAGCTTCATAGCCAACACCGATTTTATCACACTCTATGCCATCCAATGTAAATCTCACTCTCTCAAGCAGCATCCACATTGAATAATTTCCGCCCAAGTTCCCTGGTTGTCCCTCTGCAGCCCCCTTTTTTCACCGGAAAGTAATATAATATTACGGATATAGTTAACATACTTGAAAAGGATAAAGGAGTTACCTCTCTTGGGATAGCAAGATACAAGTCTTCGAAAGAAGGAATACTTGTGTAACCAGCAAAGTCTCCTATGAGATTAACCTTGAGGAAGTTATCATTTGCAGTAGCTGTCCTATTTTCAGGACCAATGATCACTTCCTGCGATATGAAAATGAATCATAAAGCTGATGGAACAAAGGCAGCTTGAATAAATGAAGTAAACATACTGAAACTCTAGTTCCTGTCTTCAACTCCACATGCACGCTAAACCCTAGAGACCGTTGTCCAATGCTGAAAACGTGGTACCTAAAGGAGAGATATGAATCAAATGGGCAACCACATAAGGAATAAGAACATGCGAGGGAGGCACCGTACCAGTCGCCTGGAAAACGAAGGCAATGCGCAGTGTTTGCTTTCCCTTTTATCAACTTTTCAACTAATCAAAAGTCAAATGAAAGTTGTAAAAACGTAGAAAGCGGAGGGAATAATTAATGTTAAACCAAAGAAACACGAACATATGTCTCCACAAGACGAAGGCAATCTTCGTTGTGGTCCGCATGGACAACATACTGGCTGAGTCTGCTCCAGAACGTTACCCTTGTCATCTCGCAATCTGTTTCAATTATTCATTAGTGAAAGATTCTCATCAAAACCAACATGTGATCAGTTCTAACAATAAAAATAAAAGAGATTAAAGCAAAGCCTTGCCTCTCGCAAATTTGTACAATATCTGGTCCAGCATCTGGCTCACACTTTCGAGTCGTAACGTGAAACTCTTGAGGTTTATAAGGCACATCCTGAAGCAATATTAGACTAACTGACCATGATAATCATCAACTTCAAACCAAACCCATTTCATTATATTGACAATAAAAACATAACTTGATACCCTAATGTAAGTTAGATCATAGAGAGCATATGCTGCTGATTTGTTCACTGTTATGACCGGTGGGATCCGTACGGTTTGCATGTTGCTACTCGAATTATCTTCTACTTCCACGATTTCCGCTACAATCGAAGCCTCTCCACCGCTCTTATTCGTCAAGAAACCAACACGAACAAAAATAAAATTGTATTATACATAGAAGAAAGTTAAAGAACTGGAGGGGCTAAAGTCTTACAGATCCACTGGGAACAGCGAGATTCAAGACGATTTTAGTTGAGCAATTGAGGTTTCCTGAATCGTTTGTCTTCTCACACTTTTCGAGCTTTGACTTTGACAAAATCTCAACTCCGCCGACTTCTTTAAACACTCCGAGTAAAATTCCGGCGAATGTGCAAGCCATAAACAAAGCGTGCTCCATTTCTCGCTCTCTCTTGGAGACGCGAAATGAAAATGGTAGTTTCTATAAACTGCTTCGCCTTCTTCTTTTCCTCCAACGGTTGATTTTGGTTTTCTAATTTGTATTCCGGTAGAGCTGGAGTTTAAATTGACCCGAATCAAACCACTAGAATAATGCTAAAATGCTTTTATTATTATTATTATTATTATTATTATTATTATTATTATTATTATCTATTATTATTAGGAACAAAAATAATAATACTGTATTTGACATTTTGAGCAATCATCATATATATTATTATTGCACGGACATTGCATTTTAATCCATTTTTTCGAATAATAATTCATAGTATTACTAACAAAGATTAATACTCCAATAAAGTGTTGCAGAGTTATAATTTGGGCTACAATATAATGAAATCTAACAACATAAAAATACGATATAAAATCATTAATCTCACAGTCGGTCAGAAAAAAAAGTGGACGTCATACCCAAAAAAATCCTACATACATCATCATTTTAATTTTGGAAATGCAGTCATAGTAAGAATTAAAAAAATTCTCTAAGCATCCATGAAAAAAAAACACAATGTTTTAACTCTAAACACATTTTCTAAACACTAGATCAACATATCAAAACATTCTTTTAATTGTCTATTATTCGTCTATTCGCATAACCCCAAAATTAAATATTTACTATTATTCGATACACCCCATATTTTTTAAAAATTCTATAGTCATCTACACTCCAAGTCCTAATCGAATTTTTGAATAAAAAATAAATTTATAATATTTCGTACTCATTTCCTCCTTTACTAAATTTGAACAACTGTTTTTTGATCCAAAACTTTTGATTTAATGATGTATGATTAAAATAAAATTCCCATTTTTTTGTACTAAAACTCTGCGATCTCATAGATTTTGCGAACAAACGATCCCTGCTTTGTATGCAAGGTTTTATAGTATGCTTCTTTTATGTTAAAAAAATGTGTTTGTTTTATCTCATCAAATTTCTCTCATTGGCACAGGTCAAAGACATATAATTTTTTTTCCAACGTTTTATCATCATAGCTACAACTTAGTTAACTCATTCACATTAATATAATGTGCATCTGAATTACCGTTCTTTGATCACAACCAGTCGCCACAGATCACTGGAGAGCTGCGTCGATGCCGTTAAAGTAGTCACAAACCATAGCCATGATAAGCAAAGGTGTTTATCGATGAGGAAATGCGTAAGCAACTTAAAGGTACGAAAAAATTCAGAGTAAATGCTTGAGAAGCACCCAAATCTACCAGTGATGGGGTTTGAGCACTTAATGTTGCAGGAGACGGTTGTAGTTGTGTATCTTTAGGATCTGAAGCGGAGGCTTCTGCTAATGTATCAGTATACTTCCGAGGCTGAAGCAATTCTGCTCTGCTTTGGTGGATAATGTAACATCCCCGAACCGGGATACACCCTAAACGTTGGGCTGTCTATGGAACCATAAGACCGAGTACATGATCAAGAAGATCAATGAGAGAGTTTCATAGACAGAAGAAGGTCAAGCTCAGCGGGGAAGAAGCTTAGCTTAAAGAAAAGCAGCTGAAAGGGAAGTGTTCAGCTGGTCAGCTAGGTCAGCTAGTAACCAGCTCAACCCAGCTAGCTTGAGTGTTCAAGTGTTGGGTCAGCTGGCCAGCTAGTGACACTAGCTGACCAAGGGGCACCAAGGCGAATGGACACCAAGGAAAAGTTGTGTCCATTCGGCCAACCAATGCACCCTTCTCCATGGGCAGTTATGGCACGACTTTGGGGCTATAAATAGACCATAAGGAGGCCATTTTCGTGCACCTATCTTCCTGGGAAAAACCCAGAAAAATCCTAAGGCAAAGGCCACACAAAAATTAAGAGAAAAAGGAGGATTTATGGCCGGTTTAACAAGGGGATTAGCCGGCCATGGAAAGGGAGTTTGGGAAACGTTTCTGAAGTTAAAATCTCCATATCTCCATGCCAAAAAAAGGGCAGAGGCCGTGGGTGCAAACTCAGAATCAACAAGGAAGAAAACCGACATGATTCATGGGAGAAAGAAAGGATTCTATGGCCGGTTTCTACAAGGGATTCTAAGCGGTTTCTAAGGATGATTTGGGAAGGTTTCTAAGGCAAATTAAGTCTGGGAAATCAAGGGAAGAAAGCCCAGAAACTCATGAAGATCGGATTGAAGATTTGAGGAAAATTCCCGGAAACCATCCGTGGGTCGTTCACGGACGACCGCGGGTCGCGCACGGTCGACCGCGGGTCGCGCACGGTCGACCGCGGGTCGTTCACGGACGACCGCGGGACGTACACGGACGACCGCGGGTCATTACGAACGACCGTATCCGTCACGGACGAACACGGACGTGCACGGACGAACGCGGATGGTGCTCGGGCGAACGCGGGTCGCGTACGGACGACCGCAGGTCGATCGCGGACGACCGCGGGTCACGTACGGACGACCGTGACCGTTCACGTACGGTCGTGTCCATTCGCGGACAGTCGTGTCCATTCACGGACGACCGTGGGACGATCACGGACGACCGCGGGTCGTGTACGGACGACCGCGGGTCGCGACAGACGACCGTAACCGTCACGGACGGGTGTGTCCTTACACGGACGACCGCGGGTCAGAAACGTACGTCCGTGGACGAGACGAACGACCGTGGATGACGGAGAATGACCGCGGGTCGTTACGGACGACCGCGGGATGCGAACGAAGGGTCGTGTCCGTTCACGAAAGGTTGTGTCCGTTCGCCAACAGTCGCGTCCGTTCACGGACAGTCGCGTCTGTTGACGGACGATCGCAACGAACGCACGTACGAACGCAACGTACGACCGTAATGGTCACACGGATGACCTTACGGACGTCCGTGACGAACGTACGGATGAACATACGGACGAACGCGTATGATCGCGGATCGCGATACGGTCGCGGATCCAGGAACGGTCGAGACGCGGATCGGCCTTATGATCATGCGTGAAAAGGAAGACAAAGATGAACCCGGAAAGGAATGGTGGTCAAAGGAAAGAACGTGAAGACCTCTTTTGTACTCGGTCATGTGGGGATGGTTGGTTGAATGACTAAGTACAAAGGGGGCGTGTTTTATGAGTTCGATGAACGAACGTGTTAAGCTGAACGCGGAGTTAGCTTCACACCGAACTCACCAAAGGTTAAGGTACACGTTCCGAGTACTCTTCTATTGTTCTAAAGAATGGTTAGAGTTGAATAGGAGAATGAAATGATCTAAGTAAGTGACTTAGGTTGTTAGAACGGGATAGTTAATGAACGAGACCTCATAAGGGTTTTAAGGAAACCTAAGAAATTAATAGGAGGTTCTTGGACAGTTCGTTCTTTAGAAGGACGATGTAAATGTTAAGTAAGGATTCCGCTGCGTAATATTAATTAAGTATGAAGGATCTAAGACTAGAAGTCAACAGTAGATCCGAAGAATACTTGTTCCTAAGGGAAAAATTTAAATAGGACTGGATTTAGGGAGGTTCAGGCCACGGTTTGGCCTGACCACTGGAACGCAACATCCGTCTAGGCCTATGGCCGGGATGGGGTGTTTCAAGTTGGTATCAGAGCGGAGTTATTTCCTAGGACGATGCTCTCATGATTGGTGACTTGCTAAGACAAGTACACCAAGTACGCACTTAGTCTTGGGAAGACTTTGAGAACAAGGTCGCAAGACGGTGTGGGGGTGAACCGGAAGGCGCAATCACGGGAAAGTGGTTAGCCGAACCGGGAGGGACCTAGAGAGGGGAATGGGATTAAGTTGGGGCTAGTCACCATACCTCTAGAAATCCGCGCCAAAGTATGTGCGAAGGCGGCAGCAAGGACTAAGGAATCCAACTGTGTGCAAAGTACGGAGGAAAATGGGATTCAGTTGGGGCTGATCGCCACCCTCCGGGAACCGCACTAAAGGTACCACTTACAAAAACAATGGAAGCACACTTTGGGGAGTGTAAAGGCAAGTTGAGTACGTGCGATGTGCAACAGCAGGGACCAAGGATCCTAAGCTGTTTGCAAAATAAGGGGAAGGAAAGTGACAATGAAAGACCAATGATACGCTTCCATTGTAAAAAGCAGAGACCAGAAGTAAAACGTGGTAGTGAAAGTCTAACGGTAAAGGCTAAGCGCTAACCGAGACGCCACGGGTTTACAAACTGGCTAAGGACATTGGCGTGGCCGAGTCCTTTAGTGCGATTGCTGGTATGTCACTGAACCCCACTTCTTCAAATGTTTTGAGGGCATTACATTTGGGGAAAAGGGTTAGGTTGCTTAGCATTGGGAATGCGTAAGAACCATAACCGAGGTCGAGTTCAAAGAGAACGAAAGGCCTGAATGTGATCTAGTAAAAGATTTACTAAGATCGGGAAACTAAGATCAAGCCCACGAAGGGCAAGAATCAAGTGGATCAAGTCCGTAAGGACTAAGATAAGGATTTGACCAAGTCTAAGACAAGAAAAAAATCAGGGAAATGATTAAGTCTTGACGGACCTAGGTCAATGGGAAATGGAAAGACATACCAAGCGGGACAGGAAGGGTGATTCAAAGTTAACCACTACCGAATTCGGGGACGAATTCCTAATTTGGTGGGGGAGACTTGTAACATCCCTGCCTCGGAATGTATGGATCTCTAGACGGCTTAGTCCAAAGTTCGGTTGTCGACTGGCCATGGCCAAGACCGTGAACCACAAGTCGGATTAAGCACGGGATGAACCGTGAGTCATGGACAAGAAAAGTTCGGACAGTTAAGCACGATTGAACGGCAGCCGTTGGGGCGGTTGACCGAAGATTGGCACTCTGGGAACAGTCAGTCCATGCGCGGGAACGGAATAGGAAAGTCCGGTCATACGCAACTTGATCTGAAATGAATGGCTCCGGCAAAGACGGCCATAAATGGACTTAGGCTGAATAAAGAGAACATAGAATGGTTATGTTCTGCAAATACGGTGGGATGTTATCAGCTGCCCAATGGTTCATAAAGTATGAACGGAGTAAAAACCTTGAGTCGGATTCGGGGACGAATCCATTTTAAGGGGGGTAGACTTGTAACATCCCCGAACCGGGATACACCCTAAACGTTGGGCTGTCTATGGAACCATAAGACCGAGTACATGATCAAGAAGATCAATGAGAGAGTTTCATAGACAGAAGAAGGTCAAGCTCAGCGGGGAAGAAGCTTAGCTTAAAGAAAAGCAGCTGAAAGGGAAGTGTTCAGCTCAAAGGAGCTGAACAGTCCAGCTGGTCAGCTAGGTCAGCTAGTAACCAGCTCAACCCAGCTAGCTTGAGTGTTCAAGTGTTGGGTCAGCTGGCCAGCTAGTGACACTAGCTGACCAAGGGGCACCAAGGCGAATGGACACCAAGGAAAAGTTGTGTCCATTCGGCCAACCAATGCACCCTTCTCCATGGGCAGTTATGGCACGACTTTGGGGCTATAAATAGACCATAAGGAGGCCATTTTCGTGCACCTATCTTCCTGGGAAAAACCCAGAAAAATCCTAAGGCAAAGGCCACACAAAAATTAAGAGAAAAAGGAGGATTTATGGCCGGTTTAACAAGGGGATTAGCCGGCCATGGAAAGGGAGTTTGGGAAACGTTTCTGAAGTTAAAATCTCCATATCTCCATGCCAAAAAAAGGGCAGAGGCCGTGGGTGCAAACTCAGAATCAACAAGGAAGAAAACCGACATGATTCATGGGAGAAAGAAAGGATTCTATGGCCGGTTTCTACAAGGGATTCTAAGCGGTTTCTAAGGATGATTTGGGAAGGTTTCTAAGGCAAATTAAGTCTGGGAAATCAAGGGAAGAAAGCCCAGAAACTCATGAAGATCGGATTGAAGATTTGAGGAAAATTCCCGGAAACCATCCGTGGGTCGTTCACGGACGACCGCGGGTCGTTACGAACGACCGTATCCGTCACGGACGAACACGGACGTGCACGGACGAACGCGGATGGTGCTCGGGCGAACGCGGGTCGCGTACGGACGACCGCAGGTCGATCGCGGACGACCGTGGGTCACGTACGGACGACCGTGACCGTTCACGTACGGTCGTGTCCGTTCGCGGACAGTCGTGTCCGTTCACGGACGACCGTGGGACGATCACGGACGACCGCGGGTCGCGACAGACGACCGTAACCGTCACGGACGGGTGTGTCCTTACACGGACGACCGCGGGTCAGAAACGTACGTCCGTGGACGAGACGAACGACCGTGGATGACGGAGAATGACCGCGGGTCGTTACGGACGACCGCGGGACGCGAACGAAGGGTCGTGTCCGTTCACGAAAGGTTGTGTCCGTTCGCCAACAGTCGCGTCCGTTCACGGACAGTCGCGTCTGTTGACGGACGATCGCAACGAACGCACGTACGAACGCAACGTACGCCCGTAATGGTCACACGGATGACCTTACGGACGTCCGTGACGAACGTACGGATGAACATACGGACGAACGCGTATGATCGCGGATCGCGATACGGTCGCGGATCCAGGAACGGTCGGGACGCGGATCGGCCTTATGATCATGCGTGAAAAGGAAGACAAAGATGAACCCGGAAAGGAATGGTGGTCAAAGGAAAGAACGTGAAGACCTCTTTTGTACTCGGTCATGTGGGGATGGTTGGTTGAATGACTAAGTACAAAGGGGGCGTGTTCTATGAGTTCGATGAACAAACGAGTTAAGCTGAACGCGGAGTTAGCTTCACACCGAACTCACCAAAGGTTAAGGTACACGTTCCGAGTACTCTTCTATTGTTCTAAAGAATGGTTAGAGTTGAATAGGAGAATGAAATGATCTAAGTAAGTGACTTAGGTTGTTAGAACGGGATAGTTAATAAACGAGACCTCATAAGGGTTTTAAGGAAACCTAAGAAAGTAATAGGAGGTTCTTGGACAGTTCGTTCTTTAGAAGGACGATGTAAATGTTAAGTAAGGATTCCGCTGCGTAATATTAATTAAGTATGAAGGATCTAAGACTAGAAGTCAACAGTAGATCCGAAGAATACTTGTTCCTAAGGGAAAATTTTAAATAGGACTGGATTTAGGGAGGTTCAGGCCACGGTTTGGCCTGACCACTGAAACGCAACATCCGTCTAGGCCTATGGCCGGGATGGGGTGTTTCAGATAACATGATCGACATTATCAAGCGAAGGTGTTTATCGTTGAGGAACTGCGTCAACTTGAATACAGAGCTTGTACGAACCATGATACGAAGCTTGAAGGAAGTCAAATTGAAAATCGAGCGGTTATGTAGTTAATGGATCATGTTCTTAATTTGAACTATTTAAGGTCACCGCTTCTTTTTGTCATTATTTGAACATGTGTACTTTGGGAGCTTCATTGATAGGTATTAATTTGTATGCAAAACCAAACATGATTCATATAAACATATCTGAAAATGTAATTTTTTTTATTAATCATTTGTAATACACTGCATGAAATGTATCATATAAGAACAAATGATATTATCGAAAAAGAATTCTTTTAGATTCCACAAAATTTTGGTGAGGAAAGAAATCTAAGTTTAAACAATGTAACTGATTCCACAAACCACAGATGTATTTGGACTATTTTGCACCATTTTCGTCATTGCTTTGTTAGTTTTATTTTTTTTTAGTTAAAAAAATATTTACTAATGCATGATATCATATTTAATTCAGATTATTTGGCCCGATAATATAGATTGTAGAAAAATTAATACTAATATATATTTTAAATTTAAAAAAACTATTATATTTTAATAATAATTTATAATGTTTATGAAAGTAATTGAAGAATGAAAATTTTACAATTTTTTGAAAAAATGAACATAACTAACCTTCTCTGATTGCAGTCTCTTCAAATTGAATTGACACGGTTAAATAAACGTTTATAAATAACATATGATAATTTTTGAAATAGCCTTTTAGTAGACTTAACTAAGATAGTCCCACTCGGAATATGCCCTGACTTAGTGAAGCTTGAATCGTAGACCCATGAGGAAAAATGGCATTTCAGAAATCACAATCAAAAGATATTAGTTATAATGATATGATTGTAAAGATTCACACCTTATCATCCACCAGGATCATTATCAACACCAGTTATAATTCCTGGCTATTCTGGTTTCTCATATCCCAAAGCCTTGCAATTCGAACTTTGAACTTGTACGGTTCAGTGCTAGGAATAAGCTCAGAAATAGGTGAGAAATAGGTGTGAAATGGAGAGACATCTGAAAAGAGAGAAAAGAAGATGATGAATATAAAGTTAGATATATATTAGAGTGAATCTCCAGAATGAATACATATAATCGAATTACCTTTGAGGAGAGAAGGAACTTGGAAAGTGACTTATACCCATTCCTTTCTTTGTTGTTTCTCCAATATATGGAGAAAGTAGTTTAGGTTACGATATGAAGAAACCAGAAAAAAAAAAATAGTTAGTGATGAACGTGGGTAGTGGAGTAAAATATGGGACAGTTTAGATATGGTTGGTTTATAAGGATTTTTATTTTAAAAACAAATTTTCCTATTTGTTGTGAATAAATATGTTAAAAAGGGCACACTGAAACGGTTGATAACCTAAATCTGACTCGTTACTAACCTATATCCGATGTTTTTTAATAATAACTTTAACGTTTTGATTAAGCCAAAAATATTTAGTATAGATGATGACTTACAGTTCTTCTTATGAAATGATTGAAAATCAACTGACGTGCAACCCAATTCATCAGATTTATGCAAAAAAAAAAGTTTTGTGAGATGATTTAGACAAACAATCAACAACAAACATTATATAATTCACAATTTAGAAAGGAAATGTACCGTCTTCAAGTCCAGGATGCTCAGACGGTAATAGCTACTTCGGCCTGGGGTTTTTTTATAGCTAGTTGTTGGAATTATGTCCAGTAATCTCTGTACTGTCTCTAGAAAGTAAGAGTATGTCAATGATCAGACATAAGTCATATAATACTGGGGGTCATGATGGCTTGCTAGAGTCCGCTCATGATCTATAAGTCTTGGATTTATTGCCTTTATTATATGATCCCATATGGGTCACACGCCTAAGCTAACAGGAAACTATGAGGGAACGGTTCAGCAGAAGTACGGTAAAAGTGCTAGGCATTTACTATACTTAGAGAGATTAAAGGGCCTGATTAAATCTAAGGGATTTAATCACACTGGGAATTGGGCCCAAAAGCCCAACAGAACTAGACAAGGGTTTTATGATTAAAACTTGACCTAACTCTCTTTTCTCCCTAACACTCTGCGCCTCCTATCTCTCTCTCTGCGCCTCCCTCTCTGTGGTCTAGCAGCCATTTTTCTTGAAGTGTGCGTGTGTGAACCTCTGGAGGAGCTGTCCCTTGGCGGTTCTGCTGATCTCTGACAATACCTCTCTAATCCGCTGCATAAACAAGGTATTAGGTGAGATCCCTTTATGTTTCTGCAAGAGAACCTAGATCCAATCTGTTTAGTAGAGTTTAATCAGAAAGAATTAAACCAGGACAAATACTAAACAATCCTTCAGTGGTATCAGAGCCATTGGTTCTATTAGGATTTCTTGTTAGAATCATGTTTAGGTTGTTTAGAAGTGTTTGAATCAATCTATGCTTGAAATTGATAAGAAAACACTTAAGAAACAAAAGTTAAAACCCTAAACTAAAAATTGCATCGTCCGATGCATAACGAGGATCGGATTGACGCACGGACCGATCGCTTTGCGGATCAAGTCCCGTGGTCATTCCGACCGCGAGAGATGGGCCGATCAACCGAGTGGATCACATGGATCGATCGTACGATCGCATGGATCTCGCGTCTCGTCCCGATCGCATCTCTCGCGTCCCGTCCCGTCGCCTCTCGTCCCGATCGATCGCCCGCATCGCGTGAAGCTTGCCCGCATCGCGTGAAGCTTCGGCTAGCGTGATCGTGATCGGTTCGTGACCAATCGTTTCGGTTTTGGTTGATGGTTCGGTTTAAAATAATTAAAACTTGATCGTCACGGTTTAATAATTACAGACTTAATAAAATTTATTAGATCTGGTTAAACCGTGATAAGAAATCCAATGTCGTAAATTAATTGGATTTAGTGCCTAAACCAGTGGTTTTCTAATTTGATTTGGTTGGACCAAATAAATTGAGAAAATCCGGTTTAGTAAATAACCGGTTAACAATTGTGGTTATCGTAGTAATTAATATTGGTTAGACCAATTTTAATGAACCAGACCGGTTATGTCATTTAATTGGGCAATTGGGTTATGTCTTGGACATAGACCAATTCTTGGGCCTTGGGCCAAGAAGTTAAAACAATTGGGCCAGTTATTTGAGTCTTTTCTTCATATTTAATTTAAAATCTATTTAATAATTAAAATTTGATTTTAAATTAATCAGTTTCCAAAATTTCAAATTAGAAAGTTTCTTAGAATAGAAGTTTCTAGATTTGCATGTTTTGGATATTTAGGAAATTTCTATAGTTAGAAAGTTTCCATATTTAGGAAATTTCCAATTATAAAAGTTTCCAAAAACAGTAGGTTTCCAAAATGGAAAGTTTCCAAAAAATAGTAATCTTCTATTTTGGAATGAAATTTTAAGAAAACCTATAAACCTCAAATAATATCAAGCGTTGGATGTCTTGTCCAGTCTATGTCAGCTGTTGAAACCCATTCAATCGTACACATGGCCTTACAGTGTGAGGGTGTCTATCTTTTGCGTGGGTAAGACAGTTTGTGATTCATTAATGTTATTGGGAGTCCCAGACATTAGTGATTACATGACTGTATAGTCTGGTTTTCTTGACTAGGCCATCGGGAGTCCCGGGCCTTGAGACATCAGAGTGGATTGGGCCTCGGGCCCAGATTCACAACCAAGAGTTATATCACGGATATAATTAGCCGAAATAGGGCTTACCGATATAAGCTAAGGTTGGGTGACGGCCAGTGGCCCACTTTGATCTTAGTTATATGTGGATCTTGGAATCATCATATTCTTTTGAGGGTAACTAATGTTATTGAATATAATGCGAGTTTACTTATATTGAACATATTTACTAAAATCCTTTTATCTTAAATTTCAGTTATGACTAGCACAAACAATCAAAACACTTTCTCGATCCGGTCTGTCCTTGAGAAGGACAAATTGAACGGATCAAATTTCTTGACTTGGTCGCGGAACCTGAGGCTAGTCCTCAGGCAGGAGAGAAAGGACTATGTCCTTGAGAAAGCTCTCCCCGTGAGGATCGGGTCCAATGCTTCTCATGCAGTATATAATGCTTGGAATAAGCATTATAATGATGCGGTAGATGTGCGTGGTCTGATATTGGCTACCATGGACTCAGATTTGCTGAAGCAATATGAGAACATGGAGTCGCCAATAGAGATGATCAGCAGCCTGAAATTGAAATTTCAGGAGCAGATAAGAGTGGAGAGATACCAGTTGGTTAAGTCTCTCACTAGCTGCAAGCTACCAAATGATCATCCAGTGAGTCCTCATGTCAGTAAAATGATGGGTTACATTGATAACCTGAGGAAACTGGATTATCCAGTTAGCCAAGAATTGGCAACTGAGATCATTCTGCAGTCACTGCCGTCAAGCTATGATAAGTTCAGAAGGAACTATATCAAGAAAGGCTTAACGAAGACGCTGACTGAACTGCATGATATGCTCAAGACAGTTGAGCCAAACGTGAAGAGTACCCTGTATAATCTCATGAAGGAGAAGGGTAGGTTTACTAAACCTAATGCTGACAAGGGTGAAGACAAAGTTGTCCAGATTTTGAATCATGGCAAGCGTGTGTCTTCTAAGCCCGAGTCAGATACCTCTTACGTTGGTAAGTGCTGCTACTGTAAAGAGACTGGGCATTGGAAGAGAGATTGCAATAAATTCATGGAAGATAATGAGGAGTTGAAGTTGATGTATGAGACTACTTCCTCAGGTATTCATGTTGTTACTTCAAGTTCTACCTTATAGGTATTGGATACTAGTTGTGGCACTGATATTTGTTATAATATGCAGAGCCTAAGCAACAGTAGAACGTTGAAGGAAGGACAAATGGAACTGCATGTCTGGAAGGAGCTATGGATGCTGCCTCAGCAGTAGGGTTTTCACTTGTAGATGCCTTTGAGGCTTGGCTTTGTATTAAGTAATTGCTACAATGTACCTGCTTTAAGCAGAGTTGTCTTTCATTTTCTTGTAAGAATTTGAATGTTTTTCATTTTGATAAAAGACAAGTTTTGTTCTTTTGATCTTAATGAAATATTAATTGTAGCACCCTATTCAAGGAATGGGTTTTATATCTTAAACCAAAGAGTGCCTAAATGTAACATAAATACCGAATTGGTTTAAATCTGATGAATTAAACCTGATTTTTCTTGGCGTAAATGTCTTGGTCACATAGAGTGAGTCGAATTCAGAAATCCCATAGTTATGGACTTTTGGGCTCATTTGATTGGATATCTTATGAGACTTGAATTCTGCTTACTGGACCAAAAGACAAAGGGCCCATCTTAGCCGAGCTAGAGAAAGGCCCAAAGGCTTATTGGACCTTGAACATACTCATGTATGTGGCCCGATGAGCAGTAATGCCAGAGAAAATTTCCTGTACTTCATTATATTTACTGATTACTTCAGTAAGTATGACTGTGTTCATTTGATGAGACACGAGTCAGAATTCTTTGAAATGGTCGAAAGAGTTCCAGAATGAGGTATATAATCTGAGTGACAGAAGTATTGAGACTCTGGATTAGATCACGAGTGAGAATACTTAAGTCATTGATGGTGTGATCATCTGAATGAGTGTGAAGTAGTTTCACAGCTCATTTCTCCTGAAAACCTTGAGGTGTTTCTGTGAGAAAGAATCAGATCTTATTAAAAAGGATTAAAGATGAATCACACGAATCTTCCATGATATTCTTTAAGAATAACGCTCTAGAAAATATCTAAGTTCACGCTGAAATAGTTCCACCAATATCAGTTGAAAGACACCACATAAATGTGGATTGGAAATGATCCAAATTCGTCTTTACTGAGTATTTGTAGTTGTGCTACTTCGCTGGTTGTCCTAGGGAAACCAAGGCTTGTTACTTTTACGTCCATTCCGAATACGAAGTTAGGTTGTTCGGAATTCTGTTTTCTAAAAAGGAAGTTACTTTCCAAGAAGAACAGTGGGAGTAAAAATATAACTCGAAGAAATTCAAGAAATACAGGAGGCTGCTCAACCTGTTAAGGGAGAGCAGCGGATGGATTTACAGATTTCTGTAGAATATACACCTGTAGAGCCTGAAGTTCGCAGATCTGATTGAATCCGTCACTAATCCGAGAGTGATTTCTCGTGATTAGTTGCCATGATCTGATGATCATTGAAAGTGACGAACCTGCGAAATTCACAGAAGCGAAAGTGAGCCCGGACTCCGAAAAAATTACACTGTATGTAAGTTAGCTTCATCGATCCATTCATGGATAGAAGCAAACATATCGGAGTTGGAATCTTCATTCTGTTGAAGTAGTCAAGGTTTTGACTTGAACAGGAATGAGATGGAACTGTGCGTTTACTAATAGATAAGTGGGAGCGATGTTGCATTTCTCATAGTGTATGTCGATGACACACTGATTCTCGGAAATAACGTTCCAATGCTGCAGTCGGTAAAGGACTGGCTTGGGAGTTGGTTTTATGATTGACATGGGTAAAACCACGTATGTTCTTGGATTTTGGATCTAAAGATAGAGATCCAAAAGAGCTGATAGGACAAAGTAAGGATTCTTATATTGACAAAGTCCTACACGTTTTCAGCATTCCATGAAGGGTTTTATGCCAATGTCACATGGCATTACGTTAAGCAAGAAACAGTGTCCTACGATATCTGCTGAGCTTGAATGCATGGATGAGATTCCATATGCGTCGGCAATTGGATCTATCATGTATGCCATGACACGTACTTGTTTTGATGTTGCTTTAATGTTAAGCAAGACAAGTAAAGACCAGTCAAATCCAATAAAGAATAACTGGATAGACGTAATGAATATCCTCAAGTATTTGGAAAGTACTTAGGATAAGTTCTTGATTTACGGAGAAAGTGAGGTGCTACAAGTCGATAGAGTCTGAAAGGCAAGTTTCCAACAGACAAAGATGATTTCCGGTCACAGTCCGGTTATATCTTGTGTCTGTCTGGCGGTGCAAGGCACTGTTGCTGACTCCATGACTTAAGCTGAACATTTCGCAGCTTGGATAGCGGCGAAAGAGGTTGTTTGGAAAGAAGAGTTCATCACTGAACTTGATGTGATTCCCAGCATAGATGAGGCTAGCTGCACATCAGAGGTCCAAACACCTTGAGGGTAGGTATAACCTATTCCGTGAGATAAATGACAGAGGTGTTAGGTAGATCAGCAAGTTTCAACGAATGAGAACGTTGCTAATCTATTAACGAAGCCACTCCTTAGGCCTAAGCACGAGTCGCGGACTGTAGCTGTAAGATAAGTGAAATTAAGATGTAGTCTTAATTTCAGTGGGAGTTTGAGGGCTTTATTTAGTTATTGATATGTTCTTGTAAAACATTTAAGATGTTTAATAATAAAATTATTTTTCAAGATTATTTTAACTGTGATGAAATAATCGTTCCAAAATGATATAAACCATCATATAGGTCATCGAAGTAAGTGACTTGATCTTGAGTCATCGAAGTCATTTAGCTTGATCATGAGACCCTATATTTGATAGATGGCTTATATCATCCTGTCCCTAGTCGAAGGTTGTTGAAATTGGAACACCAACAACCGCGTGAGACTAGATTGGTATGTGACTTATGACAAAGTCTCAGGATGTCATAGATGCACGGCATCAAAGTCAGTACATAGGTGTATGTTGGGGTACATACGACCGGACATGACCCGCTTATAAGAACTCTTCAGGATATTTATATCTGTGTCATAAGAGATTCTTACTACGACTATAGAGTATAGTCCTTAGACCTGAGTTCGCATGCATGTGACTGCACATCAACTGATGCGCTTTGATCATTGTCTAACGCTGTCGTTAAGCGATAGTTATAAGGACCTTGTTTGGGTGTATTATGAAATGAGTAGTTTACAGTGATGGAACAAGACGGGATTTGTCCCTCCAATATAAATGGAGTGAATATCTCTAGGCCAATCGGAGATTTGAATACTGGAAAATGCATGGCCATGCTCAAACGGACTGTCCCGAGTCGTTTGGATTGTCAGTATCAAATCAAAGTCCGATGAACATGATTAGGCTTTATAAGGATGACACTCATCTTGCCTTATGACTAATCGAGATATTGAGACAAAAGGAATATGAATACAGAGATTCCAGTACAAGTGGGAGATTGTTGGAATTATGTCCAGTAATCTCTGTACTGTCTCTAGAAAGTAAGAGTATGTCAATGATCAGACATAAGTCATATAATACTGGGGGTCATGATGGCTTGCTAGAGTCCGCTCATGATCTATAAGTCTTGGATTTATTGCCTTTATTATATGATCCCATATGGGTCACACGCCTAAGCTAACAGGAAACTATGAGGGAACGGTTCAGCAGAAGTACGGTAAAAGTGCTAGGCATTTACTATACTTAGAGAGATTAAAGGGCCTGATTAAATCTAAGGGATTTAATCACACTGGGAATTGGGCCCAAAAGCCCAACAGAACTAGACAAGGGTTTTATGATTAAAACTTGACCTAGCTCTCTTTTCTCCCTAACACTCTGCGCCTCCTATCTCTCTCTCTGCGCCTCCCTCTCTGTGGTCTAGCAGCCATTTTTCTTGAAGTGTGCGTGTGTGAACCTCTGGAGGAGCTGTCCCTTGGCGGTTCTGCTGATCTCTGACAATACCTCTCTAATCCGCTGCATAAACAAGGTATTAGGTGAGATCCCTTTATGTTTCTGCAAGAGAACCTAGATCCAATCTGTTTAGTAGAGTTTAATCAGAAAGAATTAAACCAGGACAAACACTAAACAATCCTTCACTAGTTGCACATCAGCTGATAGATCTATGGACACAGAACACACGGCTTGGTTCACTGCTGCAGACGATAGACATCACGAAAAGAGGGGTTAGGGTTTTCAAAAACAAAAAGATAATACGAAAACAAAAGAAGACTAACCCTATTCTCTCATTTTGTAGCCATATGCCTTGGTTGTTGGTTCATATGATCCAACCAATTTTCGAGAGGCTATTAGTAGCCAGGAGAAATAGCAATGGCTGGAAGCTGCAACAGAGGAATCTTGTTCCTTTACCTAAAGGAAAGAAGGCGGTTGGATGCAAATGGGTTTTCAAGGTAAAACCAGGAATCTCTGAGAAAGAAGTATCAAGGTTCAAGGCAAGGTTGGTGGCAAAAGGATACTCACAGAAGAAAGGGGTGGATTATGACGAGATCTTTTCACCTGTGGTTAGACACACTTCCATACGAGTTGTGTTAGCATTGGTAGCGGTATGGGATTATCATCTTGAACAGATGGATGTGAAGACTGCGTTTCTTCATGGAAATTTGGAAGAAGAAATCTATATGGAGCAGCCTGAGGGGTTTGTAAAGCCAGGCGAAGAGAAGCTTGTGTGTAAGTTGAAGAAGTCCTTATACGGATTGAAGCAAGCTCCAAGACAATGGTACAAACGTTTTGACTCTTATATGCTGGAAATTGGCTACCAAAGATGTGAGTATGATTGCTGCGTTTACACAAGGTACCTTGATGACCATTCTCCCATATTCCTTCTGCTATACGTTGATGATATGCTTATTTCTGCGAGTGATATGAATGATATTTATGAGTTGAAAGGACTACTGGGAAAAGAGTTTTAAATGAAGGATCTTGGTGCTGCAAAGAAGATCCTTGGGATGGAGATTCGCATAGAGAGGAGCTCTAAGAGGTTATGGCTTTCTCAAAAGAGTTACATAGAGAAGGTGGTAGAACGCTTTGACATGTCGGAAGCAAGGACAGTTTCTACACCTTTGGAAAATCACCTTAATCTCTCAGCGAAGCAGTGTCCTAAGTCCGTTGAAGACATCAAAGATATGGCACAAGTTCCTTATGCAAGTGCGGTTGGTTGCCTAATGTATGCTATGGTTTGCACTAGGCCTGATTTGGCTCAATCAGTTAGTCAAGTTAGTAAGTACATGTCGAATCCTCGAAGAGATCATTGGGAAGCCGTGAAATGGATACTCAGGTATTTGAAGGGTTCTGCTAACTGTGGGATTATGTTTGGCGGTCAGGAGAGTGCATCAGTTGTGGGGTTCGTTGATTCAGATTACGGTGGTGATCTAGACAATAGGAGGTCCACTACGGGATATGTGTTTACACTATCAGGAGGACCTATTTGCTGGAGATCCGTGTTACAGTCTGTTGTAGCCATGTCAACCACGGAAGCTGAGTATATGGCAATGGGTGAGGCAGCTAAGGAGGCACTTTGGGTGCGAGGACTTGTGGCGGAGTTGGGAGTTGAGCAGGTGGAGTTCAGCTACACTGTGATAGCCAGAGTGCGCTGTATCTGGAAAAGAATCAAGTGTATCATGCAAGGACGAAGCACATCGCTATAAGGTTTCATGAAATCATGGAGTTAGCAGCTTCTCGGGAAATCTTATTGCAGAAGGGTGTCTACGTTGGAGAATGCAGCTGACATGTTGACCAAGCCGGTTCCTACGGGGAAGTTCAGACATTGTCTTGAGCTACTCCAGATCTTCCGGTGCTAGAGGAAGATGGTGACCCCTCAGATGTTAGGAAAATCATAAGGTGACATTGTTGAGATTTTTCGTCAAGGTGGAGTTTGTTATCCTAAGGTGACTTAAATCTCAAGGTACTGCAAAGGGGCCTTTCTTGAGTGAGCAAAGGAATGTTACGGGCCGAAGGCGGTTTAGTTTTCCCTCGTATCGAGAGAATAAAAAGATCTCGTTAGGGCTTTCTATTGTCTATTGTATCGGGTTTTGGGGCAGTATATAAAGGGGTCTAAGGGTTTATAAATAACACACACGAAATATAGAAACCCTAGACAAAAGGGTATTTGCCTCAATATCGTTTCTCTCAAAATATTCCGCAAGACGTTCTATCTTCTAAGGTTCACTCGAAATTTTACAACACAAACTCAAGAACATAAGAGATCAATAAGAATAACTCTCTTATTAGCTTAAGAAAAATAACTCAAAACCTTAAGTACCAAATCTCATAAATTGTGCTACAACCTAACATCTCCTTATATAGGATTTGATAACTCCAAATCCTAATGGAAAACTAACATAATTTAGATAATTCCTAAATTAACCTATTTCCTTTTTCTTATAACTCAAGAAAAGGAAACTTATTTCAAGCTAACAACAACATAAATTTGTATACAATAAACGATCATCCAATACTTGCCCATACATAACATACTTGCTAAGAAAGCAAATGTATATCATTGTTGGCCTAAATTCTTTGAACCCTTTGTAACTTTTTTTTTTTTTTTGGTCGGGAGAACCCTTTGTAACTCGTGATAACAATTATTAATGTAACTTTTTTTAGCCGACAAAGTAAAAAAAGGTATAGTCTAGGTCCTAGGGACTACCGAGCCAACCACCAAAAAACTTTGTCAATTTTCCTCGCTTTATCGTATTTTTTTGCACGTCCAAAAAGTCCAAAACCTTTTGGGGGCTAATCGTAATCTTTTGTATGGCAATAATAATCGATCGAAATTGAGAATCAAGAAAGCTATATAAATGTCAGCGACGACGACGACGGGACCAGATTCGGCGTCTCTGCCTTCTTCTCGCGTCGGTAGGGCGAATTCTGACGGAATCATCGACACAACGCCGTTTCTTTCTTCCGGCGTCTCGAGAACCGTGAGCGTCGATGCAGAAAATGAGATTCATCGATCCGCTAGACGACAAGGTCTCAGGGAAGCAGCTAGGTTCCTTCGTCACGCTGGTAGCCGGAGGATGATGCGAGAGCCGTCGATGCTGGTTAGAGAAACCGCCGCGGAGCAATTAGAGGAGAGGCAGAGTGATTGGGCGTATTCGAAGCCCGTGGTGTTTCTCGATATTCTGTGGAATCTTGCTTTTGTGGCGATCGGTGTTGCCGTTGTGATTCTCAGCCGCGATGAACGGCCGAATGTGCCGTTAAGAGTTTGGGTTGTGGGTTACGGTGTTCACTGCGGGCTACATATGGCGTGCGTGTGCGTTGAGTACAGGAAGAGGACGTGTTGGCGATGGAGAGGCACGCGCCACGGATCATCATCTGCGTCGGAGGATGGTGGTCCTGGGTTTACGAATTCGTCGCAGCAGTACGTATCGTTAGCGCAGTTGGAGGACAGAGGAAACACTAGGTATCGACTTTTCGTTTTAACAATTTTGGATTAGATTTGATGTGGAACTGGAAGCAGCAGAATTTCTCTTGAATATGCCTCGGAGAACCAAAATGCAACTTCTTTTGTGTTGTTTCTACATTTATGTCAGAAGATAAGTCTTGGGGAACGGAATTGATAGTATGTCAGACTCTCAGAGATAGTTTAGGCCATTTCGATCCTTGTTTATTGTTAGTTTTGCGTTTCCTTCCCTTTTCACATGGCCCTTTGTTGTTCGTCAATGTTTCTATGATCCCAGTAATTCTGCGAAGCATCTTGAATCAGCCAACACGATGTTTTCATTCATCTGGTGGATAATCGGATTCTACTGGGTATCTGCGGGAGGCCAAACACTTTCTACCGACTCTCCTCAACTCTATTGGTATGTTTTCTTGTTAATTTTTTCTTTGAAAGTTGTATCTTTTGGTGGAGTTTTTCTGAATTTGCACCCATGTTGTTTTTAACTTGCATTGCAGGCTGTGTATCATTTTTCTCGGTTTCGATGTTTTCTTTGTTGTTTTCTGTGTTGCACTAGCTTGTGTCGTCGGCCTTGCTGTTTGCTGCTGTCTTCCATGTATAATTGCAATCTTATATGCTGTTGCCGACGAGGTAAGCTCTCTTCTACTTACATTTCCCGTATTAATTTTAATAGTTCTAAAGAGGATTAGTAAATCCAACTCCAAAATCATGATCTATATCTTGTGATGCAAAACAGGAGGGAGCATCGAAAAAAGACATAGATCTAATGACAAAATTCAGATATAGAAAGATTGGCAGCGATACAAAACTCCCAGGCGAAGTACAAGGAACTACTAATCGAGGAATAATGACGGAATGTGGAACAGATTCACCTATGGAACGATCACTTTCTCCAGAAGATGCGGTACTCATATTACCGTTTCTTATGCGGTTCTATATTTCTCGAAAGTGTTTAGATTGAGAACGCCTTGCTTTCTTGTGATTCTGCAGGAGTGCTGCATTTGTCTATGTGAATATGAAGACGGAGTTGAACTAAGAGAACTCCCTTGTAACCATCACTTTCATTGCAGTTGCATCGATAAATGGCTTCACATAAAATCTCGTTGCCCGCTTTGCAAGTTTAACATCTTGAAGAATGCAAACGACGAAGTCTAGTGATCTTTCGAGGATCATCCTGAACAAAATCCCAGACCAGAAGTAGTTTTCAGGTAAATGTAAAACTCTGGTGCGTGTTTTAGTGTTGTGTAATTCGAATTGTAGATCAATGTATTGTGTCCTGTGACTTCTGTTACAGTGACTAGTGAGAAAATGTGTGAATTCATCCTCTGGACCTGCTTTTTTTCTTGGTGTGGAAACAGAATCTCTTTGTTTCTCGTTTTATTAATAAAAATCAAAACTTTTATATGCGGAAGCAGTCGCAAACAAACGGCTCCGTCACTAATCACACAATCAAAATGCTACGCAGCGTCGTTACTTAACAAGTAAAACGACCCCGTGCCAACTTGCATGCAAAAAATGCATTTATCTTAATAATAGTAGAGTTCTATCTTTATGAATCTAGTTACACTTTTGTATATTTTTAATGTTTTGTGAGTTAACAATACCATCCTATCTCTACTTTTTTGTATTTATTTTGTTTATTTTTTAACAGATGAACAGTTGATTTATAGATTAGTTTTTCTTGTAAGATTTAAACATGTGGATCATATTTAATGTAAACTATAGACACAATGAATATTGTTGGTGCTGGTGAAGGAGCCCAAGGAATTAACGAATTCGAACTGGTGATATGCTCAGAGTTTACTTCCCTAAGTTCAACTGCAAGTGCACAGAACAATTGTAGTATCTAGGGGTCGAATCCACAGAGACTCAAGAAATCTTACGGTAGATTGTAGAATGTCAAGTTAAGCTAGGTGAGACTAATAAGAAAATAAATAGCTAAGCAGAAAGTAAATCAATAGCAAAAGTGGTTTTGTAAGCAAGTACTAAAAGCGTCAAGTCTATGGAGTTCTCAGGAAATCAGACAAGCAGATCAACTATTAGTCATGATCAAATTAAGTTCGGTTCTAGAACTCAAACACAAGATAGAACTAACCAACTTTCGTTGTGAGAGTTCTCTAAGTCTAATTAGCAGAAACCCAAATTTCTTTGCAATTCCTAACAGATTAAACTAGCCTTAAGTGCAAGTTTGATTTGTTCACAATTTAATTAAACCAAATTTCTTTGCAGATAATTAAATTGCTCAACCTAAATAGTTCAGATTCTAAACCACACTTTCGTGTCAATTTAATAACCTAAAGTCTAGATTCTAAGTGATCAGGTTAGAAACTAGTATTAAGCACAATTCAGGTTGAATAAAAAATAAGATATGAATCCTAAGTTGATAAATTAATCTAGCAAGTCATGAAAACCCTAACGAGAATCCATAAACCTAACTATGAATCTACTCAGACATGATTAATGAAACACAAATCAATGAATAAATATATATCATAAAATCAAAGAGTAAAGAGTAAAAGAGGTTCGAAATCTTCTCTCTCGAGTACAAGAACGATCATCCTCTTGGTCTCTCTCTCTCTAAAAAGCTAATAGTATGAATGCGTATCTAAAACAAAACACCAAAAACCTAATTATAAAGTCTTAATCACGCTTGGGGTCTTTTTGCAAATACTGAAACTTCTTGGGGCAAAACTGCAAATCTCCAAAGTTTTCATTAATGTGCTGGCGCAGAGGCGTGTCGATCGATGCCAATGATGCATCGATCGATGCATTGGTCGTCCAGACTTGGTGAAATTAGATCTCTCGGCTTAAGCTCCAAAACTTGCCCAAAATGCTCCATTATCTCCAATAATCCTCCAAACGTGCAAGTACCTAATAAACACCTGAAATGACTCTAAATACACGACAAAAGACTCTAAAACACACTTATATCATTGCCTAAAACAGGTAAAAACCATGATATATCAACTCCCCCACACTTAGCCTTTGCTTGCCCTCAAGCAAAACAAAGAACTAGAATGTGGTGAAGAGGTTTGAAAAATTTCAGAAACTCTTTCCATCTTAGAAGCACAACACTCAGATTCCCCTTAGTAAGCCACTGAAAGATTTACCTGCAAGACATCAAGATCAACATATACTTCCCCCACACTTAGAAACTGTCCTGAGTAAACTCCACAATCAATCCAAAGCATTCAAATTCACCCTACTGACTTCTATAAGCTATTAAGTGCGGTCTCACCTAAGGATTATCGATCAAAGGGCACATGGATTCTTACTCTGTTAGCTCTAGACCACCATACTATCTTTTTCTGGTTCCTTTCTTCTCTTTTCCTTTCCTTAGCAACTGATTTTTCCCATTGGGTATCATTTTTTTTATCAGTACTCTTCCCGTTATAGGGTGTACTTTGGACACATTCCATGGATGCACATGAGGTAATAGGGGTCTCTACCACTCCCGCGACCACTTCGGAGCTACTAGCTCATCCTCAATTTATTATTCTCTTTTTTTTTTTTACTTTAAGGAAGGGGAGAAGGGAACCTTACTTGGACATGTTTACAAGCTGTGTCAGAACTAACAGAGGAATCCGACTCAAGGTATACCAAGCCCTTAGATGAGAAAATTAAGTCAAAATTAAGGATGAAGTCAGTAAAGGATTCTCTGAATAGCTGACTTGATATGGGTGTCCTCAGTAGGCTGATCTGCATTGGGTTTTCTAATAGTCATATATTGATCCTACAAGCTCATCCCAATGGTTACTTAAGTTCTTGCAAGTGTTGTTGGCTTTTCAAAAATTCATTGTTTTCTACTTAAACTGTTTTGACTCGATAAAACAAATTTTTGACTGACTCTAAGAAAACAGAAAGCGTGCGTCAGTAGCTACCTCCCCCACACTTGAAACACACTGTCCCCAGTGGTGTCAAGCCTAGGATCGGTGAGAAAAGAAATCGGAATGAAAACAAACCGAAAAAGGGTCAGAACACTTACCTGTCGTCGGCCTGTGTCGATCGATGCCACTTGGGTGTCGATCGATGCAAGGCGATTATGCCCGCGGTTACGTAGATAACCGTTGTCTGAACCACAATTGAATCGGCAAACCGTAAATCGTAATTGTGTCGACCGACACACTATGTGTGTCGATCGATGCAGTGCGATTCTGCCTGTTTCTCACGCTTTTGAACACACCAAGACAAAAAATTAAAAACACCAATCAAAACAGAAAAATGAAAAGAAAAACAAACCTAACAGTGGGTTGCCTCCCACTCAGCGCTTGTTTAAGGTCATTAGCTTGACCGGACGAACTAGATCAGGCTCCTGGAGGTTTCGACAGAGACTGTGAGTGCCTCTGCGAAAGTCTCCTCATCCAAGGTGGAGAGTAAGCATTGTCAGTGTGAGCTCGTCCAAGGAACGAAGGGATGATATGTTCTCCTGCATTCACAGCAGTAAAGTTAGTAGAACTGAGCTTGGAAGACGCGTACCTTTGCTTTGGTGAGGTTCTGATGCCAGGAGCTTTCTGCTTAGAAGCAGTTGCAAGCTCTGAAGATGTTAGAGTGGAATCTGTAGAAACCACCATCCTCTCCTCTCCAGGATCAGAAACTAAAATCTCACTCTTCTGCGCCTCCTGTCCATCCTCAATGCTAAAGGTTTGACCATCAATCTTTGGCCTGGGCAGCATATCCATCTCAAAGTGTAGAGGCTCATCTCCCAGTTGGAGATCAGTCAGACCATGCCTCACATCAATCTTCGCACCAGCTGTGGCTAAGAAAGGTCTTCCCAGTATTAAAGCATCATCCGGCTCACTATCGTACTTAAGCACCACAAAATCTATCGGAACTAGATAGTTTCCAACTCTAACTGGGACATCCTCAAGAACTCTTTCCGGAATCCTTATTGACTGATCAGCTAGGACAAGAGAGGTCCTAGTGGGTGAAAAATCTGTCATCCCCAGTTTCTCTGCCACCGAGTATGGCGTGAGATTTCCAGCAGCTCCTAAGTCACACAAGGAGCGTCTGAAGCTATCCTAAAAGATGGAACAACTCAGCACAAATATACCACGATCAGGTAGCTTCTTAGGAATCCGAGTTAGCAACACATCACTGACTTGTTTAGGGATCACTATCACCCAATATTTCAACACTTCGTCCATAGGCAGCATCTTCTCCAAGTATCTCTGCACACAAGGGTGATATGGTGGATCGTCAGGTTGTGGATCTTCTTCCAACTTCTCATCCATTACTTTCAGCTGTTTGGCTTCACCAAGTTCCTGTTGAGATATCTCAAACACTTCAGGGAAAGGTGTAGTAGGCTTGTGAGCCTACTCGTCCGCAATACGGGTAGAAATAAATAAGGCTGCTTCACGACATGCAACGATCGACGCATTTTGTGCATCGATCGATGCAGCTAATTCATCAAATCTCTCGGGTTTTTCAGCCTCTTCCACGAGTTCAGCTGTATTAAACTTAAATTTCTCTCCTTGGTTTGATCCATCATCAATCTGAACTGACCAGGCTTTGATGTGGGTGTCCATGACATTCTTCTCCTTAACTGAGCTTGAAATTTGGTTCACTTGTGTATCCAACTGCTTCACATGTGTACTCAAGGATTCAAACTTCCCATTAAGATCTTCATACACAGCATCCAGCTTCTTGTTGAAGTCTACAACAGTCTTAGTCTGACCCTCCAGCAACTGCTCCATCATGGCTTCCATCTTGCTCTCATGAGCACTAGCAGCAGGAGGTGCTTGATATGAGGATGATCCATAAGTCCTCTGATAAGAATTACCTTGCTGAAAAGGTTTCTGATAACCATCAGTCTGTCCGTATCCAGAAGAGTTCTGGTTGCTTGTGAAAGCACTCTTCTGTCCACTATTAAAGAACATATTACCTTGCTGATTTCCAAACCTATTTCCTTGAAATCCAGAGACACTGGTGTAGTTCACATCCTCTTCCTGGTGATCTTCTTCAGATCTAAACACTTCAACATCCTGAGCAAAGTGGACAGCTTTCTTTCCAGTCAACAAACTGTGAACAGTGTCCAGCTTGTTCCTGATATCAGCAATCTCCAGATTATCAATCTTTCCACCAGACTCTTTCCTTCTCCTATCAGCAGTCTTGGTGCTATTACTGCTCACCAAGTTATCAATCAGTGTCCTAGCCTGTTCAGGAGTACTTGTATTGAAATTACCATTGCTGGCATTATCCAATGCAGACTGGTAATGGAGATCAATGCCTCTGAAGAATATGCCCAGCAACGTCACTTCAGAGAATCCATGGTGAGGACAGTCACGTTGGTACTTAAACCTCATCCAAGCAGACTTAAGAGGCTCTGTAGGACCTTGGGTGAAGGTGAGAATATCCTGTCTCGACTGATCAGAGCGAGCATCATCATAAAAGTGCCTCAAAAACTCTATCTTCACAGCATCCCAAGTAGTAAATTTCCCAGTTAGAAGTTGTTTCAGCCAAGCTGCAGCCTCTCCAGCGAGAGAATAGGGGAAAAGCTTGAGATACAGATAGTCATAGTTTACCCCATTATACTTCATTCCAGTGATGAAGTCCTCAAAATCATCGATATGATCCATGGGTTTCTCATGTGGGAGACCATGGAAAGGATTCTGCCTCAGAAGAGAGTAGTAGACAGTCTTGATCTCGAAGTCATTCCTCTCAAAGACAGGAGGTACAATTGCTGACCGGTTAGCATAGAACTCGGTCGGTTGTATTCAGCAAGAGTCCTATCATTAGCAGGAGGATTAACCATCTGCCCTTGACCTTCAGGCTGTTCAGGCGCAGGTTCAGGGATCACACGTCCCTCAGCATCAATCCTTTGCCCAACATCATTGTACCGGTTGTTCTGGTCGTCTCTCAGAACACCCTCAGTATCATGTCTCAGAATCAAGCGATTGTTATTCATCCTTGCTTGTTGACCTTTTCTGTTTGTTCTCTCTAGTCTAGCAAGTTCCTCAAGCCTGAGATTCACAAGATTCGCGTTCGGATTACTTCTGGTCTCACACATCTGCATAAACTGTCGGTAATCGCAGTGCAACGATCGATGCTTAGTATGCAACGATCGATTCAACTCGAGATTCGCCTTGTGTCGATCGATTCAGAAGATGCGTCAATCGATGCTAAGCGAAATTAGACTTGAAACAGAGAAAAACAGAGAAATTAGTAACAAAAATAAAAAAAACGAAAATCCTAGTCTAAACTTTAAATTCAAATCTATCGAAGACTCAAAAGAGTCCCTGGAAACGGCGCCAAAAACTTGATATGCTCAGAGTTTACTTCCCTAAGTTCAACTGCAAGTGCACAGAACAATTGTATCTAGGGGTCGAATCCACAGAGACTCAAGAAATCTTACGGTAGATTGTAGAATGTCAAGTTAAGCTAGGTGAGACTAATCAGAAAATAAATAGCTAAGCAGAAAGTAAAGCAATAGCAAAAGTGGTTTTGTAAGCAAGTACTAAAAGCGTCAAGTCTAGGGAGTTCTCAAGAAATCAGACAAGCAGATCAACTATCAGTCAGGATCAAATTAAGTTCGGTTCTAGAACTCAAACACAAGATAGTACTAACCAACTTTCGTTGCGAGAATTCTCTAAGTCTAATTAGCAGAAACCCAAATTTCTTTGCAATTCCTAACGGATTAAACTAGCCTTAAGTGCAAGTTTGATTTGTTCACAATTCAATTAAACCAAATTTCTTTGCAGATAATTAAATTGCTCAACCTAAATAGTTCAGATTCTAAACCACACTTTCGTGTCAATTTAATAACCTAAAGTCTAGATTCTAAGTGATCAGGTTAGAAACTAGTATTAAACACAATTCAGGTTGAAGAACAAATAAGATATGAATCCTAAGTTGATAAATTAATCTAGCAAGTCATGAAAACCCTAACGAGAATCCCTAAACCTAACTATGAATCTACTCAGACATGATCAATGAAACACAAATCAATGAATAAATAGATATTATAAAATCAAAGAGTAAAGAGTAAAAGAGGTTCGAAATCTTCTCTCTGGAGTACAAGAACGATCAGCCTCTCGGTCTCTCTCTCTAAAAAGCTAATAGTATGAATGCTTATCTAAAACAAAACACCAAAAACCTAATTATAAAGTCTTAATCACGCTTGGGGTCTTTTTGCAAATACTGAAATTTCTTGGGACAAAACTGCAAATCTCCAAAGTCTTCATTAATGTGCTGGCGCAGAGGTGTGTCGATCGATGCCAATGATGCATCGATCGATGCATTGGTCGTCCAGACTTGGTGAAATTAGATCTCTCGGCTTAAGCTCCAAAACTTGCCCAAAATGCTCCATTATCTCCAATAATCCTCCAAACGTGCATGTACCTAATAAACACCTGAAATGACTCTAAAGACACGGAAAAAACTCTAAAACACACTTATATCATGGCCTAAAACAGGTAAAAACCATGATATATTAACTGGTCCAGTGAAGACGATTAAGCGCTGAAGCCCAAGCCCAAAATGAGATGTGTTTATTCAGCCTTATCCGTCAGAGATCGAGTTCGATAAAAAACGAGGCATAGGTCGTTATAATGACCTTCCGAATCTCGGGACGTTGAAGATAATGTGAACAAGAAGATCGCAACAGACGAAGAAGGGTCGATACTATAAAAAAACAAAGAAGTCATACGAAGACTTCATTCCAAGATTATTATTTAACAACCACTTCGACTAAAATAGCTCGATTTCATTTTGTATACACTCGACCTCTTTTTGTATAAATTGAATTTCAACATTCTATCTTTATAACATCTTTGATTTACAGAAAATCTATACTTCTATTTCCTAAAGTTCCAAATCCACATTTACATATAAATTTCGGTGTGAAACCTTGAACTCACAAATATCACATGCTAAATGCTTCTGATGGATAGCAGGTGGCAAATCGTCCACATTATCAAGAATCCGTGTACAGAGAACACATGAATAAGAGACTAAGTGTTCACATAGACAACTATTTTCAGATAACATACCTAGTCAACACAGTTTTAAGAGATTTGGTGGACAATATTGACTACCCGTGGACACAACCACGATCTTATCACATGCTAGACACTTCCGATAGAAAGAAGGATGCCAAGAGTTCACATGATCATGAAAACGTACGTAGTAAACACAGTTTTAAGAGCTCAGGTGGAAAATATCAACTATTCGTGGAAACTACCACGATCATATCACATGCTAGACACTTCTTATGGACAGAAGGTTGTAAGAGTTCACATGATCGTGAATCTGTGGACACACAGTATGTCGGGCCCCGCTATCCATCCAAAAAGCAACATTCGCTTGGCCACCTGCTATCCATTGGATCTAGCATGCGATATGATCATGATAGTGTCCACGAATAGCCAACGAGTTGGAGACCTAGTCTATACTGTCCACTCGAAAGTTTCGTATTAAGTCCATTTTTATCTTTTGAATTCCGGTATATCGACCGATTATATCTCCATTCCGACGGTCTTTATGACCGAAAACCTCACCGCCGTCATCTCATCCCCTGTCGAAAAATGGGGGGTGAAAAAAAAAAGATAAGTAAGAAAGAGAATGGGTAGAGATTAAAGAAAATAAAAAAATAAAAAGATATGATAGAAGGATTTTCGTCCACAAAGCATATAATCTTGTTAAAAAAATACAAAATTGCACATAAACATAAAAATGTACTGATCTGCACAAAAAAGAATAAAAATATATTGGATGCAATTCATCCAAGAAACAACGCCGTCTCGCGGTAAAAAAAAGTTCCGTCGTTATGTAATTTGAATTCTTCATAAACATTAATGTACTTACCTAAAGAAAAATGAGATTGGTCTTTTGCGATCATCACTCTTGCGTAGGGATGTTATAATGATCTTTTTATAAACATGCCTAAACTGGTCTCTTGTGTAAAATGAGTTTGTTTAGACTCGTTTAAGTAACATGTGTTAGCGGATCTAAACAGACCGACCCGGTTAAACCTGTTTATTAAAAAGGTTTTATTATTTTTAAACTGATACCCGTTTAGATCTGTTTAATTAATTTATTTAAAAAAATAATCAAACAAATCAATTAAACTATATTATCTTTCTCCTTGTGTGTGAATATTTGAAGCTTATGGTCATGAATGGGGAACGCGCAATGGGACGGTTTCCTAATACCATATGTAATATTTTACAAGTGTTACCATTCAAGAAACATAAATGTAAAAAGGAGTATTTTCTTAGAAAAACGCACATACCAATGAGTTGGTGCTAGATTTCACACGAGAAATCTGGCCCACGATTTAGGCACATTATGTCATGGCTTAACTGGTCCCAGCAAACTACATATCTTTTAAGGACATGATCATACTAGAGAAGAAAGAGATCGACATCGAGAAAATACGATCGACCTTCGTGAGAATAAGTCATCGGCAGTTCGAACGGATTCCTGGAATCACGGAAGTGGAGAGATCGTCGCTAACGGAGATCCACGGAAAGATCGGAACAAGAAAGGAGAACTCGAAGTATAAACGAAGAATAAGACCATCGAAGATAGATCATCTGAAAATGATCCAACTAAACACTTCGACTAAATATATTCGATCTAATCTTTTTTTATACATTCGATCCAATTGTATAAGTTCTATCTCGACGTTTAATCCTAAATATATTCTTGTTTCATAGGAAATCTATATTATTTTTATCTAAAGTCCTAATCCATGTTCATACAAATTGCGGTGTGAATCCTCAAACTCAAATTTGGCGCCGTCTGTGGGGGCTACCATAGATCTTTTTGTCACAAGAATCGAATATAGGGTTCGATAAATAAAAATGAATCCAAGTCTACCTGGAACCACCATCGCTCCTCCATAACCAGTCGACCACGAACAAGTGATCGACATCGTTCCACTGAACACCCAGACCGAAAACGTAAGGACAAGCCCAGCCTTGATACCTACGACGTCGGCACCAACCGACTCTGCCTCTCAAACAGCGGCGACAAGTCTGATCCCGATGAATACTTCGTCAGGGATCAACGACCAAACCATAAACTGGGTCTGAATCAGATCCGATCCGCTCTAGCATCTGGAAGCGGATGTTAAACACTGCGATTCAACTCGCTGCAAACCCTTAATGCGTCAAGGCGAGTTCCATACGACCTTTCTGAAATCTGTTCGACCCTCAATTATCTAGTAAGTCGAACAACAACAACATGGCCAATTCCTGGACCCAGAAAATCGCTAATCGCACGTTGGTTACCCAGCTCGCAGAATAGGAACGACTCATTAACGCTCTTTTCTCAGAGCTCGCCAACTTAAACCCTCGAGATCGATTCATAGGTGACAAGAGGCCTCCTTTGTGTCCTCCACCCCGTACTCGCCTGGATTTTTCCCAGCTCGCGTCACCTTATGGGATCTCATGACATGTCGCTTTCCCGTCAAACAATGGATTTTTTCCTACTTTGACACCGACAACGACTCCGGTCCCTTTAATTTCAAGCTCGCTAACTGCATATCTCAACGGATATGTTGACCAAACACCTCATGGACCACCTCCTTTATCGCATGATAGCAATATCATTCCTCGGCGTCTCGGCTTTCGCCTCGAGCTCAAGACCTCCCATCAGATCAAACCTGGCCCTGTTTCAGATCCCTCGAACGAATCAAACAAGTCCAATCCCAATGGTCGATTAAATCGATCCGATATATTCCGTCAACCGCCAACCGAACCGCAAACACAATTCACTCCATTGGCAACCAACGAACACTGTTTACTCAAGCAATATATCGAACATGCAAATGCCCAATTCATGAGCTTGAGCTCGCGAGTACACATGGAAATTAGCGCGGCACCTGACATTGATCGAGTGATCAAAGAAACGCGTCAAACAACTTTCACAGATCGGATCACTTTTGCTAGATTTCGAGACACCGGAAAAACCAAATTCCTAGAGTTCTCAGGGAATTTGGACCCAAAAGCTCACATAAGACCAATTAGACTTGGGATGTCTCGCGTCTATCTAACCGACGAAGAAAGAGACCTTTCTTTCTGCAGACTGTTCGCAGAAAATTTATTGGGCCCAACTTTAGAATGATTTGCTGTACCGGAAGAAAAGTCTGTCGAAAACTTCAACCAGTTCATGACGCAGTACTATGTTTTCATCGAAGTCAAAACCACCAAGGCAGCTGTGATACCCCGTATCCAAAATACGGTCAACGGGCAGCAGAAAGTCAACCGGGGGCAAAATTGTCATTTTACCAAAGTCGGGGGTAAAATGGTAATTTTGCCAAAGTTCGATACGGAAGCCGAGACGGACCAAATATTCTTATGGTTCAACATAAAGAATGTTTAGAAGACCAGAATTGAAAGAATCGGAGCGGAAATGTGTTTTTCGGCTTGTCGGGAATGGAAACGGACAAACCCGAAGAAACTTCAAAAATTCATAACCGGAGCTACGTAAGTCCGAACGGAGTGATTCAAAATGATAAATTCATCAAATAGCATGGAAAATCTTATTATGGAGGTTTGAGGATTTATGGGATCATTCGGAGAGGTTCTAAAATATTAAACCCGAAAACCGTCTAAATCGAGCATTGGAGGAAGGGATGATTAAGGCTGATTAAGAAGGGTTTTTGGGACAAAAAAGCACCCAGAGGGACATATGTCTTCACCCCAGGTCGCCACCTTGCTTGTGTAGAGTGCATGCATGGGAAAATTTATTGAACTTTGCATGCATGCAAGTTCAAGTCTTGTCCAATTCATTGCACAAACCAAACCACTCTCTAATCTCTCTTGCTCTCTCTCGACACTCCCTCTCCCTCTCTCCAGATTCATCCAGAAACCCAGAAACTCATCCAATCTCTTTGAATCTTTAAGCAAAACTCAAGAACCCTAAATATGTTCTTCATACCTTCTTGCACAAGAAAGTCCATATCTTTTGATTCCTAAACCCAAATCACTCTCTGTCAAGTCCAGTAGAACCCTCTCACTCTCCTCTACAACCACCACCCCTCTCTTGCCATCGTCGCCGCCGGAGTTTGCCAGAATCTGGCCGGAAAGCCACTGTTGGTGGTGTATGGTCGGATCTCTCATTTTCTTTGCCGGTTCTTGGACATTTGAGACCATGGGGGGGGGATAGATCTCATCCTTCTGATCAGTTTGGTGTGAAGTTTGTCATCAGAAGCCGCCGGAAAAGTCATATCCGCCGCGTTCAACTATCCTCTGCCGCCAATCAACGCCGGAGCTCCACCGCCGGTGAGCTCCTCCGCCTCCAAATCTTCAGCCGGTTCTCCCTTGGGATGTTTGGGATGGGTTACCGGTCAACGCATTTGGTCAACCCGGTCAACGGTTGACCGAAACCGGTTTAACCAAACCGGTCAATTGAGTTCGGTTTACATGGCTCAGCCGGTTTAGTGGGATTGGTCAACGGTCAAGGCTTGGCCAACTCGTCGGGTCAACGATCAACGCAAGGGTCAACGGTCAACCGCAAGTCAACGCGGTCAACCGTCGGTCAACGCCGGAGACCAAGCCGGTCAACGCTTGGTCCACGGCAATTTTGAGATTTCAGGAACATTCGGGGTTCGGAGTTCGATATTCGGGAGTTCGGGATTCGAGTCGGGCGTCTCGGGATTCACATCCGGATCGAGCCATCATTTTCGCGCCTACCTCGCTGTGAGTCGGCTCACAAACCTTAGTTACATATAGACCGGGAACCGAGGAACCGTAGATTTAGGATTGCATACCCGTTAATTAAGATGATTGGTTAATAATGAATAATTGGACGTTTAATGATAAACCGGATAGGACTGAATAAGCATGTTAGGGTTTTAGAATTAAAAAGGTTAATCGATTGTGTGCCGCTAGGTTGTTAGTAAAGATTGGTTGATGCATTCATATATACCGTTTGTTTAGGACCGTATATGCATATATATATATATATATGTATAAGAACGATAATTAATGAATCTATATACGGGAATTAAGACGACATTAAAATATGAGTTAAACCTAAACGGGCGTATAGAATATTGTAACGGGATTGGGGTTTAGGTTTAATAGCGGGATTGGGTAACAAATGAATTAAATAATTAATGATGAGATGTCGGGGAGTTAGTAAGTTTACTAACTCTAAACCGACGGATCGAGGAGTTGTTAAAAAATATCTAGAATGAGATAATAAAGAAGTGCTGTGCGTTGTAAGCCGTCTACGGGTTAGCAATCCGCTAACCCAAGATAGCGGTTAAGAATGGATTAAAAGTCTTAGAAACCCTAATAGGCCTGCTTGTTGTGATTGTGTGATTGATTGTGATTGCGTGATTTTATGTTGTTGTTGTGAGCTTTGTGTGCAGGCTTGTTAGACTGCTCGGTGTTGGGCCGAGCAGTTATTGTGGACACTTACTCTGGTCACGGGACCGGGTAAGTTAGTTGGTGCTGACTAGGTATCTTACCTAGTCAGAGCGGTGGTAGTGTAGTGGCTTGCGGAATGGTTGGGAGTTTATTATTGCTGATATTGATTGCGTGATCTGTGCTAGAGTCCCAGCGAGTCTGCGTGTTTACATTTCTGCACTAGGACTCTAGGGTGCGTTAGATTCCGTAAGCCTAGGTTTTGATTACGTTCCGGTACTTCCGACCCGATTGGATCCTCGGTTTTTACCTAATCGGATCATGGTGATTCCGGTTATGGTGTTAACCTACTGGGTGACGCCGGTAGGTGTGTGATTCGGAGAATTCGGGGTCATGTCCTAGGGCCGAATCACATGGAAACACTGGCTATCTAGGGGTAGTCCGAGTCACCGCGTATCGATGGACAGATAACGGTGTCCTATTCGTGGGACCTTGTGTACACGTTTAGGAGTCGTGGGTTAGTTACCATATAGCTGACGATGTAAACCCGTGGAAGTTACCGAGATCGTAGGGCCCAGTGTTGTTTTGCTATCTCTTTTTCTGCGCGATAAATAGATCGAGTCCAATCGAGGACATGTGCCGCAGTGCCTTCGATTTCTCTTAATTCTCTTTATCTTTGGCATTTATTGTGTGTGCGGGTTGATCACGCACTATGGGTTTATCACGACGTGGTAGTGCGTGATCAACCATTTATTCCTGTTGATTGTTATTTTGGGTTTTGGGGCGGGAATTTGTAGACTTTAGATAGATTAGAAGCCATTAGTGGGGAGCCGATTCACTGCGTGATCTTGAATCGCTCATTAGACTCTTTTTGTGTTTTTCAGGTTTAGCAGCGACGGACGCGGGAGGTCCTCGGTGTAGTCTCGGGATGGCTTGTGACAGGATTTGATTCGGGGTTTTGGTGGTTTTATTTCGGTTCGGCAGTTGCGCTATTTCATGTTTTTGATTGATTGTGTGTTTATATCGATGATTGTTTGTAAAACCCGTTAAACGTTGTATTCAACGTTTGATTACTTAAAAATGAAATTGTTTCCCTGATATGAGGTTTTAGTCCGAACCGACACAACTCATAGGAGTAGTGCAAGTAGTACTGCTTGTACTATGGATATGAGGATAGCGGAGTCGAAGATAGATTGGTGCGAGCCTTTGTACCAAACCGATCTGTCTTTGGCTTCGTCCTGTGGCGAACTTTTCTCGTTCGACTTGCTCGGGTTCGATCGGTCATGTTCTTGTTTGATTGTTGACCGGTCAGCTCGACGGTCAGCAGAGAATGGAGAAAGGGCGTTACAACAGCCCTGCTTAACATATATCAGAAACCCTACGAGTAACTTTGTTTGTACATTGCCCGCTTTAAAGAGGTCAAATCCAAAATTGCAAACCCATATGATGTGAGTTCAGAGATTTCACACCAAGGATTTGTATTGTAATGTAGTTTTGGGACTTTGGGAAATGATATATAGATTTTCTGTAGATTTAAATGATAAAACAAGTCAAGAGAGAGAGTAGAGAGATAAAACTCTCCCAGGAACTCCATTCGAGGAGTTGACTCCGACGATGGATCACCTCCCCAAGCTGTTTTAACCTTCCCCCAATATTTACCAAGTATGGAAACTGTCCTATCAGGACTTAGCCCTGCTACCACCCTGTCCCATTTTACCCATCACAAGTTAGGCTATTACCCAAGAAACTAATTCAAAATTTAAAAGTCTGAAAGTGACTTATCCTCCTCTAGCTCCTAACCTTTCATACCCACCGGAAAATCTTTGGAATCCACTTCCACTCCTAAACTTCATCTCAACTTCTTCTCCTTCCACATTGTTTTAATAGGCATCTAGCTCCTAACCTCCACTCTCCTTATCTGCTCTCGTTAGTTGATTTCAGCACTATGAAGAACCATTTTTCCCGCCGTGAGAAAGAGAAATGGCCGGAAACTGATATCCCCCCCCCCAGAAAAGATCTCCAGTTAGAATCCCAGAAGCTAATACTTCCCAACTGATTGAGGAGAATAATCTCACGCTGATTGGCCGAGTAACTAACCCGTCACTACAGTTCCCTCGAGCCATCTTAGCTTACTTTCCTCATCTCTGGGAAATAGAGGGTCGAATCACTGGTAGGGAACTCAGCCCTAACACATTTCAATTCAAGTTCCAGACGGAGGAAGACCTTTTTACTGTCCTGGAGAAAGGCCCTTACCACTTTAAGAATTGGATGATTCTCCTCCAAAGATGGGAGCCTATTATCTCCAGCTCCTTCCCCTCGCTTATCACCTTCTGGATTAAGGTACAAGGGATACCTCTCCACTACCGGTCTCAACAAACTCTAAAAACTGTAGGGAGTGAGTTAGGAAATTTCATAGCTGAAGATACTGAACAAGCTAGAGTTAGAGTAGCAGTTAATGGCCTGATACATCTGGAAAAATCGATGGAGATCCAACTGCCTTCTGGAGAAGTTACATCAGTTGAGTTCCTGTAAGAAAAGCTGAAGAGCCATTGCTCCCTCTGTGCATCTTTGCTCCATGAAAGCTCGACCTGCCCTAAGGCTCCCCCTCATCAAAAAACCCCTCAGATTTCCTCAAACCACCAGCATCACTCTTCTGCTAGAATGAGGACAGATCAAAGAACCTCCTCCTCTCAACAGAGAACCCTCCCTCCACCTCCTCCAAATCATCGCAAGCAAGATCTGAGGTCGGCCCCTGTTTCAAGAGATAAGGCAAATTATATCAGACCGCATGAGCTGCAAGAATTCTCTCAGGATTCTAGAGGTTTAACCCGAGGTCATTTACCTTTTCAGCTATCAGGTCTAATCCAAGAAATATCCCTGCCTCATCTCGCAGAGATGGTTATAGACCTCACTCCTCATCCCAATCCAGAAATCTTCATCATCTCACCAATAGAGTCTGGAGAGAAAAACATAGGACTGGAGACTCAATTCCAGAGGGTTCATAAAGAGTTCCTGAAATCTCAAACCAGTCCCAGAACTCACAGTCACCACCATCTTCACCCATAAACCCAAGACACTACCCTCAAAACAATAACCACAGTCCCAGCCGTACCTCTATAAAATCCCCACAAAATGCCTCTCAGGCAAGCCCACCTCAGAGATCTCTCCCCAGGAACAACCACTTTGACCTTAGGAACTCTTTATCTGGGACAAGTAAACTGCAGGAAGTGGAAGTACTCTATGAAAATGTTCCAGTCCAAGAAGAGCTAATCCTAAGTAGTGGTAAATGGGTCCAAACTGTAGAAGGTGAGGTATCCTCGCATTATCAAAGGACATCTAACTCGTCCCCTAGAATCCCTGCATCCCAGAGGCTGCTGGCAGCTAGTGACAATGTCACTATTACAGTCCCTGCCTCCCTGCCTATGCCAAAAACAGGAGCAAAAAAGAGGATTGTGACCTCTAAAAAGAAACTTGTTAGGAGCCCTCTTCAAGGTACGAGTCTGAAAAAAGACTGGGTACTCTTACTAACCCAGCTTCCCATAAGAAACTCTGCACTGGATCCAACCCTGGCCCTTTGATAGGTGTGTAGTTTTATCCCTATTCTACTGCAAGTGCACAGTTAATGCAATCGTAGTATATAAGGTATCGAATCCCACAAGGACTCTCAGTCACAAAATAGATTTTTAGTAGCTCAAATTTAATTAAGTGAAGCAGGTATGAAAACAGTAAATGAAACAGCAAAGCAAATCGAGTGAGTTTGTAAGCAAGAAGGCAAAGCGTTAGGTTTCAGGAGTTCTCAGGAAATCAGGAACGCAAGCAATCAATCTATTTAGATCTAATCAATAACTGTTCTATAACTCAAACACGGATATAGAATTAACCAAATTCCTTTGCGATAATTCTCTAAGTCTAAGTGCAGCAAACCAAACTTTCGTTTGCGAGAACTAACAGATTAAACCAGCTTTAATTCCAAGTTTGATATGTTCACAATTATCCTAAACCAAACTTCCGTTTGCGAGAAGTTTAATTGCTTATCTAGGTTCTTTCTAGTTAAATTAACCAACTTCCGCTGAATTAATCAACCTAACATCATAATTCCGATTAGCTACTTCATATTAAGCATTAAGAACAACTTAGATAAAGAACTAGCAGATATGAATCTCTACAGATTTATTAAACTATAATTCTCTGAAATCCTTAATGAGAATCCTTCAACCTAACAGGTAAACTACTCAGACATATTCATCGAGATCATAAGTAGAAAACCAAATATCATATAATCAAATAAGAACTGGGGTTCAAAATCAAGTCTCTTTCGAGATCAGGATCAGCCCCTCAACTCTCTCTCTGAGTAAAACTTAACGTAAGAAAAGCTTAGCCTAACAAGTGGCTGTAAAACCTAATTATAATCCTAAAACACGTTTTGGGGCTTCTTTGTAAATATCAGGAACTTCTGGGCAAAACTGCAATTTCATTATTCTTCATTAAACCGTCGTTTGGCCCATCTCGCTGGTGCAACGATCGATGCCACAAGTGTGTCGATCGTTGCGTCTCTGAAATCTTGACAGTTAAGTCTATCTCTCGGCCAAATGCTCTAATTAGCTCCAGAAAGTGCCATAATCACCAAATATGCTCCAAATGTGCTTGTACCTAATAAACACCTGAAAAGACTCCAAAACATAGTAAAAGACTCGATAAATGACACATATACCATGGTTAAAAACCCTAAAATCCATGGTATATCAACTCCCCCACACTTAGCCTTTGCTTGCCCTCAAGCAAAACAAAGAACTAAATGCAGTTAAGAGGTTTGAAAACTTTCAGAAACTCTTTTCGTCATAGAAGCAACAACACTTAGATTCCCCTTAGTAAACCACTGCAAGAATCAATCACACGACATCAAGACCAACATGTACTTCCCCCACACTTAGCAACTGTCCTAGGTAAACTCCACAATCACATTCAAGCATTCAAATTCTCCCTACTGACTTCTGTAAGTATTTAAGTGCGGTCTCACCTAAGGAGTATCGATCAAAGGGCACATGGATTCTTACCTTATCAGCTCTAGACCACCATACTACCTTTCTCTAATCCCTTTCTTCTCTTTCCCTTCCTTAACAACTGATTTTCCCCACTGGGTATCATTTTTTTTTTATCAGTGTTCTTCCCGTTAAGGGGTGTACTTTGGACACATTCCATGGATCGCATAAGAGATAATAGTGTTTGCTACTATTCCCATGACCACTTCGGAGTTACTAACTCATCCTCAGTTTATTATCTTTTTTTTTTATTTGGAAGGGGAGAAGGGAACTAAATAGGACAGGTTTACAGGCTGTGTCAGAACTAACAAGGGAATCCGACACAAAGTATACCAAGCCCTTAGGTGAGAAAATCTAAGTCAGTATTAGGGTGAAGTCAGTAAAGGATCCTCTGATACCTGAAGTGATGTGGGTGTTCCCAGTAGGTTGATCTGTGATGGAGTTTTCTAATAGTCAGAGATAGATCCTGCAACTTCATCCCAATGGTTACTTAAGTTCCTGCAAGTGCTATAAATCTTCTCAAAAGTTTACTGTTTCTTACTTTAACAATTTTGACTCAATAAAACAATTTTTTTGAAAAATGGTGAATCTTAAGAAAACAGAAAGATATAAGTCAGTAGCACCTCCCCCACACTTAAGACACACTGTCCCCAGTAGTGTGAAGCGAAGGATTGGTAAAAATAACTAAAAATTGTTAATGGATGTTTGAGTTCTGTCGTATTTTACCTCTGTCGCTCAAGCACCGATCGTTGCACTAAGTGCATCGATCGTTGTTATGCGATTTTTCGTTGAGTGTCGATCGTTGCTCACTGTAGCAACGATCGTTGCAATGCGTGTATCAGATCAGTCAGCAAGTTAGCAGGTCTATCCGTTTGGAATCTATCAAATTTCGAATCCTGCAAGCTGGAAAACACTGGAAATAGAGTAAAATCGTAGCAAATAACGTAGCATATCAAGCATAACATCCTAAAACAAGAGCATCCTAAGAGTCAAAAGGAAAAAGTGCAAAGATAAAATAGAAAAGGATAAATAGTACAGAACCGAAAGTCTGAAAATGGAGATCACTCTCACTCGCTAATATCATCTATCCCACCGTATCGCTCATCGTCACTGGCTGGCTCAGCAATGCGATCAGTACCGCTCGAAGAAGTAGGAGTCGGGGATCGTCGTCTGCGTCGAGAAGGTCCTGGGACGGGCTGGTGAACCTGTGGCTGTCTCCTGCAAGTGCACCCTCGCATCCACTCCCAGATGGTCTTCCATATCCCATCACTACGCTCTCTCCACTCAGCCTCAGACATACTACCGTAGGGAACTGTCATCTCAGGATAAGGGCCCAAAGCAGCAGCAGGCGCAGGTGCAGAGGAGGACGAAGCTCTCGTAGAAGGCTCTCCCAGCGGATGAGCCATAGTAGGCACTGCGCGTCGAGCTCTGGCAGGAGGGCGGAAACTCAAAGCATCAATGGTATCAATCTGAGTCAACCTAGCAGCAGGAAGATCAATACCATACTGTGTATCCTCAGGGTCGTTATAAACCCACACTCGCCCCTCCTTCAGCCACGTAGCACTCTGCAAGTGACTGAGATCCAGGAACTCTCTCTCAGTGATGCACTCTGTATCCCCCATAGGTATCCTGCAGTGTCTGAAGATAGGAGTAAGAAGACTCCCTACTGTCTCCTTGCGCACGCCGTCATAAGGCTTCTTCTGCAGCTCGCAAAGATGATGGGCAAATAAAGCTCCCAGGTTGACTTTCCTAGCCGCGTCTCTCACATCGGTACCCCTGAACTGCTCCCTCAGTCCCCTGAATAGTATCTCCAACTCGTTCTTGCGCATCTTGTTTGCCTCATGCTTGCACAATAGTGTGCGTCCCAAGATACGCAAGACATACCTGAGGGCCGGATGCCTGACCTGAATCATTGGTGTGGTCCGTGAGTGATACCGTCCACCACCAATGTACTGCCAAAAATGCGCAGCCTCTACTGGTTCCCTTGGAAGGGACATATCGGTGCGTGGCTGCTCAATGCTAAACCCATAGATCTTACAGATATCGAGAAGGGGCACTCGATACCTGGCGCCTAGGCACATGAAGGTAAAAGTGCCTCCTTGAGCATTCCTGCTCTCCGAGTTCGGGTATACAACCCTGCATGTGGCAAGCAACTGTCTCACCAGCTTCGGGTATAGATCGTAAGGCTGCATCGGCATTGTCCCCAGACCAATTCCTCTTCACAGCTCCATAACCTGTCTGTCTATGCCGAGACCATGACAGGTCGAGTAATCAGCAAACTTGGTTGGCGCTATCTCCATGTCACACCAACCGTTATACAGCAGTGTGTCGTACTCGTCCCAGTACTCGTGCAGCGGCCTCTCTGTGAAATCAGTCGTAGTGAGCATCCTCTTGATACCCTTGCCCCAGTTGCGATCAGACTGAATCCGAGTCTTATCTGCTCTTGGCCATGGTGGCCCAATGGTCGCATGAACCAACTGATATGGCTCTGGAGGGTCAGAATCCCTGTGTAGCCACTCTGGTGGCGGAATGTACTGTCGTGAGGCGCTTGCGGCTGTTGCTCTGCGCTTGCGGGGTTGATCCTGAGTTGTCATCTGCAAAACAGAAAATTAAGCAAATTAGTCACGACAGACTCTCTGTGAAATCGTCGAGCAACGACCGTTGCACTAAGGCATCGATCGTTGCAAGGCGATTTCGTATACTCGAACATTTCCCCAGAATCGTCGAGCAACGACCGTTGCACAAGTGCAACGATCGTTGCTGGGCGATTCTGGCCGCAATCAACAGTCAACAAAAACGTTCCATAATCGCGAAATCAACCGTAAAATCGACAACCATCCATCACTAAACAACCTAAAGCATAATCATCTTAACATGCATTCATCAATTTCGATCAAAATTCCCAATTTCTAAAACCCTAAAAGTGGAATCCAAAAATTATCAAATAGAAGTACATTACCTTGATTCCGTGAGAAATGAGTAGGAGAAATAGATTGGGGGTGCAAAAATAAGCGAAATAGTGCTTTGAATCAAAGAAATCGATGAAGAAATGGTGATTTTAGGTTTTGGCTCTCGGTGTTTATCGGCGGCGAGAAATGGAGAAGAAAAAGGAAAAGAAGGGTTTAAGGTAACTTACCTTGGTCGTGGGTGCAACGATCGTTGCTTGACAGCAACGATCGATGCTGGTTGAACCAGATCGGTTCCGGTTTAGCGCGACATACCTTAATTTTTGATTTAAACCAATTGCAACGACCGTTGCACAAGTGCAACGATCGTCACACATCTCCAGACTTTGTGTGTTGTATATAAAAACTAGCAAAAACAGATAAAAACGTGAAATCCTAAGAAAAACACCAAAAATAAAAAGGAAAAACAAATAAACCTAGCAGTGGGTTGCCTCCCACTCAGCGTTTGTTTTAAGTCATTAGCTTGACTTTTGGAAAGAGGTCAGAATCATGGAGGTTTCAACAGAGACTTTGAGTGTCTCTGTGAATGCCTTATCATCCATGGTGGTGTGTAAGCAGTAGCAGCATGATGTCGTCCAAGGAACGTAGGAAGGAATGTAGGGTGGGATCGACACTTGGGTGGCTTAAAGATTTTTCCCGCATTCCAAACAGTCGAGTCGGGAGGTTTAAGCTTAGAGGATTTATGCTTTACCTTTGGCAGAGATTTGATGCTCGGAACCTTCTGCTTATGGGTAGCTTTAAGCTTCGAAGATGTTAGAGTAGACTCCTGTGGAACCACCATCTTTTTGTCAACCACTAATGTGCACCGAACAACATCTTTAGACTTTACAGGAGCTTTGGGGAATGGTATTGGAGGTTTGTAGATCCTTTCCTTGGCGACTCCACGAGGTATAAGTGAAACTGGTCCTTTACGGGATGCAACGATCGGTGCATGTGGTGCAACGATCGACGCGGTTGTCTCAGCTCGAGTTTCAACTACAGTCTCGGGTCCATCAGCTTCCTGGTCCAATTCAGCAATCTCAAACTCAAATTTCTCCTCTTGACTTGGTCCAGTATCAGTCTGAACTATCCAAGCCAAAAGATCCATGTCAATCTCTGTTGAGTCAGGTCCGTCGAAGCTCTCAAACCCAGGGAGTTCAATGTCAGACTCCTCTCTGTTTTCCGCAAATTCCATAGCCTTATCTGCTAGATATGGTCCATGATCCATCCTGTGGTCAACCTGAATATTAACGACATGGGTTTCCTGAGTATCCTTCCTTGTGGTAGGACTTGAAACCTGATCCATCTGTGTATCTAGCAACTTCATATGAGTGTTCAAGGACTCAAATTTCTCGTTCAGATTAGTGTACAAGCTCTCAAGCTTCGAGCTGAAGGACGCTGTGGTTTGTTGTTGTTCTGAAATGGATTGCTCCATCATAATCTCTAATCTGCTCCTCTGTGCACGTACAGGAGATGCTAGGCAGGACGTGTAACCATAATCTCTTGATCCTTGAGCATGCCTAGAACCTTGTCTCTGCTGATGTCCAAATGTCTGTCTATAAAAATCAGCTCCAGCCATATATTTTACCTCTGCAAATCCTTCAGTTTCTGCATCGGCTCGGAACTGTCTCTCCCTCAGTAGGACGTTGTGGATGTCATCTATCTTATTTCTCATCTCAGCTACTTGCCCAACCAATACATGGTAATCTGGCAAGATGGGGTTTCCTTCCCCATCTAGTTTCTGACCTTTTGCGTTGCATATATGACCCTCTTGGTCTCGTAGAACGCCGTTTTCACCGCGAATCAGAATCATAGGTTCCATAGAGCGGAACCTATTGAACGTCTCAGATCTCAGCATTGCTGTTCTCGCCTTGTGTCGATTGATGCAAGGTGGCAACGATCGATGCAGTGCGAATCCCTACAAATCCAAAAATCAAAAACGTGAGTAAACAATCAAATTAAAAAGAATGCTTAGTCTAAATCCTAGTACTAAATCTATTGGTGAACTCAAAGAGTCCCCGGCAACGGCGCCAAAAACTTGATAGGTGTGTAGTTTTATCCCTATTCTACTGCAAGTGCACAGTTAATGCAATCGTAGTATATAAGATATCAAATCCCACAAGGACTCTCAGTCACACAATAGATTTTTAGTAGCTCAGATTTAATTAAGCGAAGCAGGTATGAAAACAGTAAATGAAACAACAAAGCAAATCGAGTGAGTTTGTAAGCAAGAAGGCAAAGCGTTAGGTTTCAGGAGTTCTCAGGAAATCAGGAACGCAAGCAATCAATCTATTTAGATCTAATCAATAACTGTTGTAGAACTCAAACACGGATATAGAATTAACCAAATTCCTTTGCGATAATTCTCTAAGTCTAAGTGCAGCAAACCAAACTTTCGTTTGCGAGAACTAACAGATTAAACCAGCTTTAATTCCAAGTTTGATATGTTCACAATTATCCTAAACCAAACTTCCGTTTGCGAGAAGTTTAATTGCTTATCTAGGTTCTTTCTAGTTAAATTAACCAACTTCGGCTGAATTAATCAACCTAACATCATAATTCCGATTAGCTACTTCAGATTAAGCATTAAGAACAACTTAGATAAAGAACTAGCAGATATGAATCTCTACAGATTTATTAAACTATAATTCTCTGAAATCCTTAATGAGAATCCTTCAACCTAACAGGTAAACTACTCAGACATATTCATCGAGACAGAAAATATCATAAGTAGAAAACCAAATATCATATAATCAAATAAGAACTGGGGTTCAAAATCAAGTCTCTTTCGAGATCAGGATCATCCCCTTAACTCTCTCTCTGAGTAAAACTTAACGTAAGAAAAGCTTAGCCTAACAAGTGGCTGTAAAACCTAATTATAATCCTAAAACACGTTTTGGGGCTTCTTTGTAAATATCAGGTTCTTCTGGACAAAACTGCAATTTCATTATTCTTCATTAAACCGTCGTTTGGCCCATCTCGCTGGTGCAACGATCGATGCCACAAGTGTGTCGATCGTTGCGTCTCTGAAATCTTGACAGTTAAGTCTATCTCTCGGCCAAATGCTCTAATTAGCTCCAGAAAGTGCCATAATCACCAAATATGCTCCAAATGTGCTTGTACCTAATAAACACCTGAAAAGACTCTAAAACATAGTAAATGACTCGATAAATGACACATATACCATGGTTAAAAACCCTAAAATCCATGGTATATCACCCTTCATCGTCTAGACCCACTAATCCGCCTATATCTCTTATCCCACCATCCAGACAGTCTGGTCGGCAATCCTCTTCGGATTTTCGGACTCGACAGTCTGCTCTTCGTTAGCGCTACTAAGCTGGAACTGCCAAGGTATGGGTAGTGACCTGGCAGTTCCAAGACTCAGGGAATTGAGAAGAAAACTCTTCCCTGATATCCTCTTCTTATCTGAAACAAAAAGACCAGATGATTTTGTAACTAAGAAGACGAAGGAGTATGACTACCCAAACTGTTTTACAGTACCTCCTGCTGGCCTTAGTGGTGGACTTGCAGTTGGATGGAAACATGACATTCACTTGGAAATTCTCTTCTCCACCCCAAACTATATTGATGCCAAGATCAAATTCACAGGTAAATGGTCATACATTACATTCGTTTATGGTGCACCGGATGTTCAGAAGCGCCTTAAAGTATGGGAGGATCTTACCCAACTGGCTGAATTCAAAAACGAAGCTTGGATCCTCTCTGGGGACTTCAACGAAATTCTGGAACATGATGAAAAGAAAGGGGGAGTGAGAAGATCAGAAAGTTGCTTTATTAATTTCAGAAGTTTCTTGGGGCAGAATGGATTGTGGAATGTTAAACACTCGGGTGATGCGTAATCCTGGAGAGGTATGTGATATACCATGGATTTTAGGGATTTTAACCATGGTATATGTGTCATTTATCGAGTCTTTTACTATGTTTTAGAGTCTTTTCAGGTGTTTATTAGGTACAAGCACATTTGGAGCATATTTGGTGATTATGACACTTTCTGGAGATGATTAGAGCATTTGGCCGAGAGATAGACTTAACTGTCAAGATTTCAGAGACGCAACGATCGACACACTTGTGGCATCGATCGTTGCACCAGCGAGATGGGCCAAACGACGGTTTAATGAAGAATAATGAAATTGCAGTTTTGCCCAGAAGTTCCTGATATTAAAAGAAGCCCCAAAACGTGTTTTAGGATTATAATTAGGTTTTACAGCCACTTGTTAGGCTAAGCTTTTCTGACGTTAAGTTTTACTCAGAGAGAGTTGAGGGGCTGATCCTGATCTCGAAAGAGACTTGATTTTGAACCCCAGTTCTTATTTGATTATATGATATTTGGTTTTCCACTTATGATATTTTCTGTCTCGATGAATATGTCTGAGTAGTTTACCTGTTAGGTTGAAGGATTCTCATTAAGGATTTCAGAGAATTATAGTTTAATAAATCTGTAGAGATTCATATCTGCTAGTTCTTTATCTAAGTTGTTCTTAATGCTTAATATGAAGTAGCTAATCGGAATTATGATGTTAGGTTGATTAATTCAGCGGAAGTTGGTTAATTTAACTAGAAAGAACCTAGATAAGCAATTAAACTTCTCGCAAACGGAAGTTTGGTTTAGGATAATTGTGAACATATCAAACTTGGAATTAAAGCTGGTTTAATCTGTTAGTTCTCGCAAACGAAAGTTTGGTTTGCTGCACTTAGACTTAGAGAATTATCGCAAAGGAATTTGGTTAATTCTATATCCGTGTTTGAGTTCTAGAACAGTTATTGATTAGATCTAAATAGATTGATTGCTTGCGTTCCTGATTTCCTGAGAACTCCTGAAACCTAACGCTTTGCCTTCTTGCTTACAAACTCACTCGATTTGCTTTGCTGTTTCATTTACTGTTTTCATACCTGCTTCACTTAATTAAATTTGAGCTACTAAAAATCTATTGTGTGACTGAGAGTCCTTGTGGGATTCGATACCTTATATACTACGATTGCATTAACTGTGCACTTGCAGTAGAATAGAGATAAAACTAAACACCTATCAAGTTTTTGGCGCCGTTTCCGGGGACTCTTTGAGTTCACCAATAGATTTAGTACTAGGATTTAGACTAAGCATTCTTTTTAATTTGATTGTTTACTCACGTTTTTGATTTTTGGATTTGCAGGGACTCGCACTGCATCGATCGTTGCCGCCTTGCATCGATCGACACAAGGCGAGAACAGCAATGCTGAGATCTGAGACGTTCAATAGGTTTCGCTCTATGGAACCTATGATTCTGATTCGCGGTGAAAACGGCGTTCTACGAGACCAAGAGGGTCATATATGCAACACAAAAGGCCAGAAACTAGATGGGGAAGGAAACCCCATCTTGCCAGATTACCATGTATTGGTTGGGCAAGTAGCTGAGATGAGAAATAAGATAGATGACATCCACAACGTCCTACTGAGGGAGAGACAGTTCCGAGCTGATGCAGAAACTGAAGGATTTGCAGAGGCAAAATATATGGCTGGAGCTGATTTTTATAGACAGACATTTGGACATCAGCAGAGACAAGGTTCTAGGCATGCTCAAGGATCAAGAGATTATGGTTACACGTCCTTCCTAGCATCTCCTGTACCTGCACAGAGGAGCAGATTAGAGATTATGATGGAGCAATCCATTTCGGAACAACAACAAACCAGATCGTCCTTCAGCTCGAAGCTTGAGAGCTTGTACACTAATCTGAATGAGAAATTTGAGTCCTTGAACACTCATATGAAGTTGCTAGATACACAGATGGATCAGGTTTCAAGTCCTACCACAAGGAAGGATACTCAGGAAACCCATGTCGTTAATATTCAGGTTGACCACAGGATGGATCATGGACCATATCTAGCAGTTAAGGCTATGGAATTTGCGGAAAACAGAGAGGAGTCTGACATTGAACTCCCGGAGTTTGAGAGCTTCGACGGACCTGACTCAACAAAGATTGACATGGATCTTTTGGCTTGGATAGTTCAGAATGATACTGGACCAAGTCAAGAGGAGAAATTTGAGTTTGAGATTGCTGAATTAGACCAGGAAGCTGATGGACCCGAGACTGTAGTTGAAACTCGAGCTGAGACAACCGCGTCGACCGTTGCACCACATGCACCGATCGTTGCATCCCGTAAAGAACCAGTTTCACTTATACCTCGTGGAGTTGCCAAGGAAAGGATCTACAAACCTCCAATACCATTCCCCAAAGCTCCTGTAAAGTCTAAAGATGTTGTTCGGTGCACATTAGTGGTTGACAAAAAGATGGTGGTTCCACAGGAGTCTACTCTAACATCTTCGAAGCTTAAAGCTACCCATAAGCAGAAGGTTCCGAGCATCAAATCTCTGCCAAAGGTAAAGCATAAATCCTCTAAGCTTAAACCTCCCGACTCGACTGTTTGGAATGCGGGAAAAATCTTTAAGCCACCCAAGTGTCGATCCCACCCTACATTCCTTCCTACCTTCCTTGGACGACATCATGCTGCTACTGCTTACACACCACCATGGATGATAAGGCATTCACAGAGACAAATCACCATTTCTTTATCGATTTCTTTGATTCAAAGCACTATTTTGCTTATTTTTGCACCCCCAATCTATTTCTCCTACCCATTTCTCACAGAATCAAGGTAATGTACTTCTATTTTGATAATTTTCGGATTCCACTTTTAAGGTTTTAGAAATTGGGAATTTTGATCGAAATTGATGAATGCATGTTAAGATGATTATGCTTTAGGTTGTTTAGTGATGAATGGTTGTCGATTTTACGGTTGATTTCGCGATTATGGAACGTTTTTGTTGACTGTAGATTGCGGCCAGAATAGCCCAGCAACGATCGTTGCACTTGTGCAACGGTCGTTGCTCGACGATTCTGGGGAAATGTTCGAGTATACGAAATCGCCTTGCAACGATCGCTGCCTTAGTGCAACGGTCGTTGCTCGACGATTTCACAGAGAGTCTGCCGTGACTAATTTGCTTAATCTTCTGTTTTGCAGATGGCAACTCAGGATCAACCCCGCAAGCGCAGAGCAACAGCCGCAAGCGCCTCACGACAGGATATTCCGCCACCAGAGTGGCTACACAGGGATTCTGACCCTCCAAAGCCATATCAGTTGGTTCATGCGACCATTGGGCCACCATGGCCAAGAGGAGATAAGACTCGGATTCAGTCTGATCGCAACTGGGGCAAGTCTATCAAGAGGCTGCTCACTACGACTGATTTCACAGAGAGGCCGCTACACGAGTACTGGGACGAGTACGACACACTGCTGTATAACGGTTGGTGTGGCATGGAGATAGCGCCAACCAAGTTCGCGGACTACTCGACCTGTCATGGTCTCGGCATAGACAGACAGGTTATGGAACTGTGCAGAGGCATTGGTCTGGGGACAATGCTGATGCAGCCTTACGATCTATACCCGGAGCTGGTGAGACAGTTGCTGGCCACATGCAGGGTTGTATACCCGAACCCGGAGAGCAGGAATGCTCAAGGAGGCACTTTTACCTTCATGTGCCTAGGCGCCAGGTATCGAGTGCCCCTTCTCGATATCTGTAAGATCTATGGGTTTAGCATTGAGCAGCCACGCACCGGTTTGTCCCTTCCATGGGAACCAGCAGAGGCTGCACAGTTTTGGCAGTACATTGGTGGTGGACGGTATCACTCACGGACTACACCGGTGATTCAGGTCAGGCATCCGGCCCTCAGGTATGTCTTGCGTATCTTGGGACGCACACTGTTGTGCAAGCATGAGGCAAACAAGATGCGCAAGAACGAGTTGGAGATACTATTTAGGGGACTGAGGGAGCAGTTCAGGGGTACCGATGTGAGAGACGCGGCTAGGAAAGTCAACCTGGGAGCTTTATTTGCCCATCATCTTTGCGAGCTGCAGAAGAAGCCTTATGACGGCGTGCGCAAGGAGACGGTAGGGAGTCTTCTTACTCCCATCTTCAGACACTGCATGATACCTATGGGGGATGCAGAGTGCTTCACTGAGAGAGAGTTCCTGGATCTCAGTCACTTGCAGAGTGCTACGTGGCTGAAGGAGGGGCGAGTGTGGGTTTATTACGACCCTGAGGATACACAGTATGGTATTGATCTTCCTGCTGCTAGGTTGACTCAGATTGATACCATTTATGCTTTGAGTTTCCGCCCTCCTGCCAGAGCTCGACGCGCAGTGCCTACTATGGCCCATCCGCTGGGAGAGCCCTCTACGAGAGCGTCATCTTCCTCTGCACCTGCTGCTGCCCCTGCTACACAGGACATCGGTCCGTATCCAGCCCCGTCTATGCCTGTGCGTGAGATGTCTGAGGGTGATTGGAGAGAGCGTCAGGAGGGTATGTTTCAGACCATTTGGGGTTTCTTGCGCAGCTGCACTTGCAGGAGACAGCCACAGGTTCACCAGCCCGTCCCAGGACCTTCTCGACGCAGACGACTATCCCCGACTCCTACCTCTTCGAGCGGTACTGATCGCATAGCTGAGGCAGCCGATGACGATGCGCGGTACGGTGGGATAGATGATGAGAGCGAGTGAGATTTATCTCCATTTTCAGACTTTCGGTTCTGTACTTTTTATCCTTTTCTTATTTTTCTTTGCACTTTTTCTGTCTGATTTTTAGGATGCTTTTGTTTTGGATAGTTATGCTTGATATGCTACGTTATTTGCTTCGATTTTACTCTGTGTCCAGTGTTTTCCAGCTTGCAGGATTCGAAATTTGATAGATTCCAACGGACTGACCTGCTAACTTGCTGACTGATCTGATACACGCATTGCAACGATCGTTGCTACAATGAGCAACGATCGACACTCGACGAAAAATCGCATAGCAACGATCGATACACTTAGTGCAACGATCGGTGCTTGAGCGACAGAGGTAAAATACGACAGAACTCAAACATCCATTAACAATTTTTAGTTATTTTTACCAATCCTTCGCTTGACACTACTGGGGACAGTGTGTTTTAAGTGTGGGGGAGGTGCTACTGACTTATATCTTTCTGTTTTCTTAAGAGTCACCATTTTTTCAAAATTTTTGTTTTATTGAGTCAAAATTGTTAAAGTAAGAAACAGTGAACTTTTGAGAAGATTTATAGCACTTGCAGGAACTTAAGTAACCATTGGGATGAAGTTGCAGGATCTATCTCTGACTATTAGAAAACCCCATCACAGATCAACCTACTGGGAACACCCACATCACTTCAGGTATCAGAGGACCCTTTACTGACTTCACCCTAATACTGACTTAGATTTTCTCACCTAAGGGCTTGATATACTCTGTGTCGGATTCCCTGTTAGTTCTGACACAGCCTGTCAACCTATCCTATTTAGTTCCCTTCTCCCCTTCTATAAAGTAAAAAAAAAAATAAATAATAATAAACTGAGGATGAGTTAGTAACTCTGAAGTGGTCATGGGAATAGTAGCAAACACTATTATCTCTTATGCGATCCATGGAATATGTCCAAAGTACACCCCATAACGGGAAGAAGAGTGATAAAAAAATAAAATGATACCCAATGTGGGAAAAATCAGTTGTTAAGGAAGGGAAAGAGAAGAAAGGGACTAGAGAAAGATAGTATGGTGGTATAGAGCTGATAAGGTAAGAATCCATGTGCCCTTTGATCGATACTCCTTAGGTGAGACCGCACTTAAATACTTGCAGAAGTCAGTAGGGTGAATTTGAATGCTTGAATGTGATTGTGGAGTTTACTTGGGACAGTTGCTAAGTGTGGGGGAAGTACATTATGGTCTTGAGTTCTGTAGGAAAGTTTTCAGTGGATTACTAAGTGAATTTGAATGCGAAAGTTCCTAAGACGAAATGAGTTTCTGTGTTTTCAAACTTATTTTCTTATGCTTTGGTTCTTTACTTGCTTGAGGGCAAGCAAGAGCTAAGTGTGGGGGAGTTGATATACCATGGATTTTAGGGATTTTAACCATGGTATATGTGTTATTTATCGAGTCTTTTACTATGTTTTAGAGTCTTTTCAGGTGTTTATTAGGTACAAGCACATTTGGAGCATATTTGGTGATTATGGCACTTTCTGGAGCTGATTAGAGCATTTGGCCGAGAGATAGACTTAACTGTCAAGATTTCAGAGACGCAACGATCGACACACTTGTGGCATCGATCGTTGTACCAGTGAGATGGGCCAAACGACGGTTTAATGAAGAATAATGAAATTGCAGTTTTGCCCAGAAGTTCCTGATATTTACAAAGAAGCCCCAAAACGTGTTTTAGGATTATAATTAGGTTTTACAGCCACTTGTTAGGCTTTTCTGACGTTAAGTTTTACTCAGAGAGAGTTGAGGGGCTGATCCTGATCTCGAAAGAGACTTGATTTTGAACCCCAGTTCTTATTTGATTATATGATATTTGGTTTTCCACTTATGATATTTTCTGTCTCGATGAATATGTCTGAGTAGTTTACCTGTTAGGTTGAAGGATTCTCATTAAGGATTTCAGAGAATTATAGTTTAATAAATCTGTAGAGATTTATATCTGCTAGTTCTTTATCTAAGTTGTTCTTAATGCTTAATCTGAAGTAGCTAATCGGAATTATGATGTTAGGTTGATTAATTCAGCGGAAGTTGGTTAATTTAACTAGAAAGAACCTAGATAAGCAATTAAACTTCTCGCAAACGGAAGTTTGGTTTAGGATAATTGTGAACATATCAAACTTGGAATTAAAGCTGGTTTAATCTGTTAGTTCTCGCAAACGAAAGTTTGGTTTGCTGCACTTAGACTTAGAGAATTATCGCAAAGGAATTTGGTTAATTCTATATCAGTGTTTGAGTTCTAGAACAGTTATTGATTAGATCTAAATAGATTGATTGCTTGCGTTCCTGATTTCCTGAGAACTCCTGAAACCTAACGCTTTGTCTTCTTGCTTACAAACTCACTTGATTTACTTTGCTGTTTCATTTACTGTTTTCACACCTGCTTCGCTTAATTAAATCTGAACTACTAATAATCTATTGTGTGACTGAGAGTCCTTATGGGATTCGATACCTTATATACTACGATTGCATTAACTGTGCACTTGCAGTAGAATAGGGATAAAACTAAACACCTATCAGTATGCGGGGCTCTCACTTCATAAGAGAAAGGCTGGATAGGTCCCTTATTAAAGTAGCTTGGAGTGATCTCTTCCCTGCGGGCAGAACCCAATATCTCAGATTCGAAGGTTCAGATCACAGACCGCTGCTCACTATTTTTGATGAATCTAGAGTAAAGAAAAGAGGATTATTCAGATTTGATAACAGATTAAGACACAAGGAAGAGATCTTTAACCTGATTGAGACCGCTTGGCAGGATGAAGGAAATAACTCTGTTCTAACAAAGATAAACCGCTGCAGATCAGAAGTCATCAGTTGGTCCAAGACTCATTCCCAAAACAGTGCAAAAGAGATAGCAATCTTCCGAAGCAAGCTGGAACTAGCATTATCTTCAGATCCTCCAGACCATACCCACATTTCAAACCTTACAAAAGAGCTAAACTCACTTTATAAGGCTGAAGAACTTTTCTGGAAACAGAGGAGTAGGAACACTTGGCTGCACAGTGGCGATAGAAACACTCCTTTCTTCCATGCTGTCACTAGAAGCAGAAGGCTGCAAAATGGATTCACTGTGTTAGAAGATGATCAAGGCATCCCTCATCAAGAGGAAAAAGAGTTGGTCGCTATTATCTCTAAATATTTTCAGAATATTTTTTCTACTAATGAAAATGACCAATTTCAGATTATAAATGAAGTTCTTCACCCATTAGTAGACCAGGAAACTAACTCAGCTATCACACAAATCCCCGAGTCTCAAGAAATCAAAGAAGCAGTGTTTTCGATCCATCACTCAAAAACCCCATGACCGGATGGTTTTACTGCAGGATTCTATCAATCCTTCTTGGATATAATTGGTGCAGATGTGGTTGAAGACACTAGCAGATTCCTTATAACCAGTTCCTTCCCCCTAAGAGCTAACGAAACCCATATCCGGCTAATATCCAAGATAACTACTGTCTGCAAGGTCTCAGACTATAGGCCAATTGCCCTCTGCAATGTATCTTATAAGATCGTGGCAAAAATCCTGACCAAAAGACTTCAGACAATCCTCCCTAACCTCATCTCTGAATTCCAATCAGCTTTTGTTCCTAAGAGAGCTATTGCGGATAATATCCTAATCACCCATGAGACCCTACACTTCCTAAAGCACACTGAAGCTCAAAAAAGGGGTTTATGGCAGTCAAAACCGACATGAGCAAGGCCTACGATCGGATTGAGTGGCCCTTCATAAGAGCAGTCTTACTTCGCATAGGATTTGGCAAGATTTGGGTGGATTGGACCCTTGAGTGTGTAACCTCAGTATCTTACTCATTTCTGATAAATGGAGCAGCGCAAGGTAGAGTTATACCGTCGAGGGGTTTGAGACAAGGGGACCCTCTCTCACCTTACTTGTTTATTCTTTGCACTGAGGTTCTTAATGGTCTATGTGTTCAAGCTCAAAACTCAGGATTATTGAAAGGAATCAGAGTTTCTAGAGGCAGCCCTATGATTAATCATCTACTGTTTGCTGACGATACTATGTTTTTCTGCTCAACAGATAAGAAAAGTTGTCTAACTCTTAAAGGAATCCTCAAAACCTATGAGTCTGTGTCAGGGCAGAGTATTAACCTCAACAAATTAGCCATTACATTCTCTAAAAGGACTCCTAGAAGAAAGAGAAGATGGGCAAAGCGAATTCTGCTTATCTCAGGAGAAGGGGGAACGGGTAAATACCCGGGCCTCCCTGAATGCTTTGATGGTAAGAAGAAGGCTATTTTCGCAGCCACGATCGATAAAGTATGCCAAAAATCGCATGGTTGGACTTAAAAATTCTTGTCTCCTGCAGGGAAAATAGTTATGCTCAAATCAGTCTTGTCAGCGATGACAGCTTACACTATGTCCTGCTTCAAATTACCCACATCTCTGTGCAATGAATTACAGTATATTCTTACCAGATTTTGGTGGGACTCTAGCCCTAAAGTCCGTAAAATTGCTTGGGTAGCGTGGAGAAAGCTGGCTTTACCAAAAAAATCAGGTGGTTTAGGATTCTGAGAAGTGGAAGTCTTCAAAGAAGCTCTGCTAGCTAAAATTGGTTGGAAGCTCTTAAAGCAACCGGAATCCCTTTTACCCAGAGTTTTACTTGGCAAAAACTGTACTGCCTCTGATTTCCTGCAAACTAAAGCTCCCTCCAATGCCTCGTATGGGTGGCAGAGTATCTTGATGGGCAGAAAAGTACTAAAAGAGGGAATTGGCTGGCTAATTGGTGATGGTTCCTTGATCAATATTTGGCAGGACCCTTGGCTATCGACATCACACCCTTTCACTCTAATCGGACCTCCTCATCCGGACTTTATAAACTGGACGGTGGCAGACCTTGCTGATTCATCATCGAGGCAATGGAATCTAGAGGCCATCCGGTCAGTTCTACCACAATATGAGCCCCAAATACTGCTTCTTAACCCTCCCTGCTCTAATAGATCAGAATCCATCAGTTGGCTTCCTATAAAAAATGGAGAGTACTCAACTAAGTCAGGATATAATGTAAGAGTTGTTAACACAAACCCGGTCCCTGCCCAAATCGATTCTCTAAACTGGCAAAAGAGCATTTGGCAAATCAAAGCAGCTTCTAAGATACTTACTTTCCTCTGGAAAATGGCCCATGATGCGCTACCGGTTAGTGATCAGCATAGAAAGAGAGGGATGGATATCTATCCTGGATGCAAAAGGTGTGGCCTCCAGGAAACCATGATTCATGTCTTCTTTGAATGCCGGTTTGCTCAAGAGGTCTGGCTTTAAGCGCCAATGACGAACCTGAACCTTGGTCATGTCAGTGATATTTTAGCATTCCTTCAAGCCGCAACCTCAAGCAGGAATCTCCCCCCATATGGTATGTCTAATCCCCTCTATCCATGGATCTGTTGGTACCTGTGGATTGCAAGAAACAAGTTAATTTTTGAGGATAAAACCTTCACATCGATTGACAAAGTAACTAAAGCTATCACCGAAGCAAAATTGTGGTATCTGTCTCAACATGAAATCGTAAAGCAGCCTCCACCGAGCAGACAAAGACCTCCGCCGCCGGACTCCTGTTTGGTAGGCTGGGTCGACGCGGCGTGGAATCCATCTTCCCTCAATTGCGGATTTGGGTGGCATTACTGGGATTTATCAGATCATCTACCATCCCGGCTATCTCCAGACTTCTCAGCTTCGAAACCCCTTGTTCCTTCTGCTCTTGCAGCGGAAGCATTAGCAGTGCTGAATCTACTCCAGCATGCTCTCTCTTCAGATATCAAGAAGATTCAAGTTAGATCGGATTGTAAAACTCTGGTTAACCTTCTCTCCTCTTCTAAATTACACAATGATCTTAATGGTATCCTTCAAGATATCAGATCAATTGTGCATCAGTTTATCTCAGTCACCTTCTATTTCGTTCCTCGTTTATCTAATTCTAGGGCAGACTCTATAGCTAAATCGTTTCTCCAAACCGCCTTTGTAATCGGTTCATTTTAATTAAATGGAATTTCAGTGGTTCGACCAAAAAAAAAAAGATATGTAGATTTTCTGTGAATCAAGGATGTTATAAAAGATTGAATGCTGAGATAAAATTTATACAAAGAACAGGTCGAATGTATACAAATGTGATCGAACAGGTGTTTTCTATCTCTTCTTTGAATGACTTCACCTTCTTTTATAGCCTCGATCTCTCCTCGTCCGTTGCGATCTTCTCGCCCGCAAAATCCTCGATGTCCCGAGATTCTCGGAGGTTGTTACCACGGTTGACGACTCATTCTTTGTTGAACATGACCTCATGTGGATATGAATGACAGATAATCCATTCTCGTTCTTTGACTTCATCTTTTTATCGTACTTGCTGGGCTTGGTCGAGTTCTTCTATCTTCTGGGCTTCCTCTTTTGATGGGCTTCATATTTAGTAAATGGGCCGGATTTATGGGTGCGAAATCCAACACCAACAATTGCCCCCAGCCCATTAATGAGGTTTGAATTAATGGGTGGCAACCTCGGGAATATGCGCGCCGTCCTTGATCTTCGTACGTCCTCTTCACGTGCGCTGAGGTTACTGAGTTGGCGAGAACGAAAGGTCGAGATGGCGCGTGGGAGAAGCGACCTCTATTCTTGGAATTCCCTTCCGATTTACCTCAGATTGTAATGATTTTTCTTCGATTCAACGGTTGAGATACATGGATATGAGAGGTCGTCACATCAAATCTTATCAGTAGGATTCGAATCGATCAATCTTATATGTCTCCCGTATCTGATGGTTGTGATCTGCTGATGTGGCATAAATCTGGCGATCTCGGGGTCGACCTACTCGACCTTTTTTTAGAGATGCATGCTGATCTTTCCAATCCCGCACATCGTACTTGAGGTCCTGGTGGCCCTTAAGGTTTTGTTTCCTCAGATGACACTTAACTTTGTTCGGCAAGTCATCGGATTCTCGGTGCTGGCCACCGAGAAGGGGCTTTCGGTGATGGTTGATCTCATCCTTCTCTTGTGTCTCGTGAAATACAACAAGAAGTGCTCGGGAACGTATTAACTCTGCCCGCGTCACGGGAGGATCATAGAAGAGACTCCTCCGCGGGACGTGTGGCAAGACCATATCTTTTTCTTCAGGATAAACGAGTTCTCTGTTGGCGACTTCGATTTCTACACCATCCCTACTCGTTGGACAGTCAGCATTGGTCAGAAAACACCATTATATATGGATCGGGCTTACCTCGATATATTTCTTACGACCTGCTTTGATCGTTTCGTTCTTGTGTTTGCAGATACTCCAGAAGCACTACCACTCGACACGGATACTACAGTCTTGATCGCTTGCCTGAAGAGTGGAAGGATAGATTCAGATTCCTTCACAGCAAATATCAAGTCCGCTATCGGAGAACAAAGTTTGAAGAAGCGTCCGTCCTCATTTCCCCGAAGTCCTCGCGACGTGAAACCTTGCGTCGATCGACCGATCCCATCATCAGATAATCCTTCAGTTCGATAGTATTTTGCCTTTTCTTTTAGGGTCAAAGAGGTTTCGTTTTTCCTGACTTAATTCGTCTGTTGCGTGTAGCTCGTGCCGTCTCTGACTCAGGTTCCACAGCAAGTACTCTGCCGCGAGAAAATATGTCCAAAAGGAATAGCTCCCGTCGTACCGGAAAAGCTCCTGCTGATTTGACGGCTCAGGCCAAGTCGGGTCAGTTAGCCACGATGCTTACCAGGGCTCTCAGCTCGACAACTCCGGCGTATCGTGCCGTTAGTGATGAGGAGGTGAACCAGGGGTTCTACCGTGAGCGGGCTTCCGTTTCTGCACATCCAGGCATCTTGTGAAGTGGTGCAGGTCCCGTTTGACCCGGCGAACTCGAACGGGTATCGTCCTCCGACCTCAAAGCGAGCTCAAAGTGAGGCAGAGGTCCCTGTGGGTGGTGGCGCAGAGGTTAAGCCGACCTCATCGGGCTCTTCGGTAAGCAAGGGCTTCACTTGGCGGTTCAAGCACAAGAAAGAGTGCTCGATCGCGGATGACCTTGCAAGAGTGGCTTTCCTCCTCACGCATTCCAAGCCGAAGGGCTCCAACTTCCTATGGTTCGGGACATGGCGCAAGAGCATGCCTATGATGAGATGGTGACGACTCAAGGAAAGGTACTCTCAGGTCGATATATCGATTTTTGTTGATTTTTGAGCGATCTCTGATCGCTATCTTGTTTTAGGCCCTTGAAGCAGCCAACAAGTACGCTGCCTTGTCCGAGCAGAACTCAAAGGGAGTCCCCCGAACCGGAGAGCTAAAGGAGATGGAGAAGTTCATTGAAGACCTCAACGTCAGCCTCCAAGTTTGCTAAGGCTCGGGAGGCAGCGTTGAATCAGCAGCTGCTTTAGTACAAGGACCATGAGGCTTTGATCATGCGGCTGGAGAACTCGGAGGAGGACTTAAGATCAAGCTCGGGATCGCAACGGACAATATGTTCACTGCTCAGAAGGAGAAGCAGCTCACCTTTGAGCAGGCGAATCGCGACGAGGAGAAGAAGCGCAAGGCCATAGCTAGTCGTGACGCTGCGATCCGAGGGACTAAAAGAGCGGTGAAGGCGGCGAAGCGCGAGCTTGCTGGGGCATACATGTCGATCCTCCAGAAAATCAAGGAGAAGTGGGACAAGAAGAAGACCGAGGTCAACATCGAGATCTCCCTTCAGAAGGCCATCGCCAATCTCGATCTCCTTGTTGCGATCGCTGGTGGAGGGTTCGACACGGCGGTGAGATTGACAAGCTGGTTGTGAAGAAAGATGAGAAGGAGGTCGAGCTGGTCACTGCGACAGTTTCCGACTTCTCCATTGGTAAGCTTGTTCTTCCCACGGTCTTAGAGGATTCGGTGATGCTGATCGATCCCGAGACAGCTACCTATGAACCTGGACCCGCATGGATCGAACCACCCTGAGGAGGCTGCCAGCGGACCGATGCAAGAACCAATCCAAGGGGCGAAGGACCTGGATGGTGGCGAGAAGATGGCCGAGTGAGGCTAACTCGTCACTCCTCTCCTTCATAAATCCCCAAAATTTTAATCTTTTTTTTTAAAGTTTTGTGTTGCCCGAAAGGGCTTTTAATTTCAAACTCTTTTGTCCACGGAGGGGTTTATTTTTTTTATGAACTTGGTGTTTTCCCGAAAAGGCTTTAATAATCGAATTGGCTTTTCCTTCTATACTTGTTGTTTTCAGTTTAAACAAAAGAGCAACTAACTGGGAACGAACCAGTGAGATAACCAAGTTTTGGGTCGACTTTTTGTCGAGGTTGCCTGAGTTCACATTTGGGAGAACTCATTTGATTTGATTTTTACTTTTGTTAACTCTTAGTTAGCCAAAATATCGAAGCGCTTTTATAAGCGAGTACAAGATCTCGATCTGACTTGTTCAATTTGACAAACTGAGTTCGATATGGCTCTGTAAGGACAATGTCTCCTCACTTAATGGATTCATTTAATATATAACTTAAGTGTGTTTGAACAACGAACTTTTAAGGCCAAACCTGTAATTTGACTAAGTTCGATGGTCAAGGGAGGGCTCATTCCCCCAGTTCTTCAAGTTCGTTGAAATTTAGAAGAATTATGATGGAATATATCGATGCAGGATGACTTCGAGATTGAGGGCGCTTGATGTTTGCGTTTTACACACCAATTAACCTAATCTGCACGCTACCACAATCGAATGGTATGTCGATGTAGCACTTTAGGATCGAATCCACAGGGATTTAGTGACCTATAACACCAAGAATACACAAAGTTCCTTAATCTAAGCAAATACAAGAGATTTGGTTTTATACTAACAACCTAAGTGAGATGAAAGCAAAGATAACAAAAGTGCAACAAAACTAATAATGTATTAAACAAGATACTAAGATTCACACAAAAACAGAGTAAAAACGAAGATGTGATGAGTTTGAGCAAAAGATAAAAGACTAAGTTCTTGGGTTGAGATTTCGGTTTGGGTGATTAACAATTAATCTAGAAGTTTAACAACAATAGAATGATTTCTTAGGCTAAGAACAACATATCAAGCTACTCCACTCTCATGATAATAGCCCTATACCTATCAAGCATTAACATCAACTCTCGTTGGCAATTTCAAGATAGATATGCATTAAGGACAAGTTCTTATTACAACTAAACACCTTAAACATCAACTCTCATTGGTTAAGTATGTAAAGCACTTGATAGAGTTTCAAAAATTAACTACACCTCTCGGTGCTAGCAACATTCAAGATCAAGGAGTTGATTAGCTACTTCAATCCCAGCATTAAGAACTTCTAACAAGTAAGAAATCAATAGTTCCAAGTTTTAAACATCCTAAACCATCACTAAATCACCCTCACCTTACTCAAACCCAAAAACTTATAAAGAACTACTCACTAACATTAATAGAAACACAAAAAGACATAGTTGAGATGATATAAGATGAGAGAAATATATGAATCAACAAGAACAACTCAAGAAAATCAAACCAAACTTCAAAACAAGATGAAAGAAAATAAAGTTATGATCTAGATCCATAAATGGATCAAGAAGTAGATCATGCCTCTCCACAAACACCAAGAGGTCTCAAATAATAGAAAACAAAGTGTCTTGGTCGACCTCTGAACATGGGAGGGTCTACAAGCCAAAAAAAAGAAGAGAAAAAGCAGCATGTGGGCAAAAGTTGGTCTCACCACGACATAATTGATATGTGTCCAGTAAATCGATCATAACTCTTTGTGTATATCTGCAAATGACTTCAAACCACATCCATTAGAAATCTAACTCAATTCCCTACAACTTTGGTTTGAAGCTCCAAAGCTAAATATGAACGCAAGCTCTTCAAATGACTCGATCCTTCAAGGTTAAATCTCACAGCGATATAAGACCCTCGCTGTGGGTGCCGCTGGAGCGCCTGGCTATCCGCATTTCTTCACAACGGCATGCGTATGCCGCTGGGGGATGCCGCTATGAGGTCCGGTCATGATCCTTATCTGTTTTTACACTCCTTTTTGGGTGTTTTTCAGTCCCTACCACCTCCATATGATTTGGGTGCTTCATCATGTCTTCCATTACCTACAAAAAAAGACACTACAAGAAATATGTGCATTGATAGCACATGAGGATAGCACGATTTCGGTAAATGCTATTGTAGAAGTATGATGAAGTGGGGTCTTCTATTACAGCATTATATCAACGCTGTACCGTTATTTTTCCAAGCGGGAAACCAAAATCGTGTTTTGGAGCCAAAATTCTGCTATTAGAGCCACAAATATGTTTTGGAGGTAAAATTTGGTACAAGAGTCATCAATTTTTTTTTTTTTTTTTTTTTGTTAAGGAAGGTAAAAGACTTGTAACATTTTCCTTTTAACACTTTTGAGATTAAAAGAAAATATCTTACTTCTGCGATTCCCAAATCTCATGAATTTTGAGCTTTTAAGGCCTCAATATCGAACTGGATTTTGAGAAATTAGATAGTGTAATCGATGAAGATGAAGGGAGGATGGGCGATTACAAGATCCCCGGAGGCGGAGATAGGGTTCTGGAATGGGAGATGGGGCTACCTAGCGACGAAGATTTGACATCGCTTTCTAAGTCTCTGATTTCTGCAAAGAACGATCGGGGATGTCAATCTCACATCGGAGACCTCTACCTCGAATAAGAACAACAATATTTTTCAGGTCTTCTCCTTCTCCTCCGCCTATCATCATATCATAAAGCTTCGGTGGCACCATTAAAACCGTGTTTCGCTCTCCCTACTTCTCTTTGTATCTCACGGTAAGCTTATTCCTCTCTCATTCTTCGATTGGGTTAAGCTCTCAGGTTCGTGTTCTAAGTTTCATTTCATTTTCCCCTGTTTACTGATATGATCATGTTACTTGTTTGTTTCTAGGGCGAACCAAAGAAGAAGAAGACCAGATGCTTGTTGTTGGCTTTAAGGTGATACATACACTCAGCATATACGGCGAAATCTCAATGCGTAAGGTCTATATAATTTTATCTCTTTCACTCTTTCTTCTTTTACCTGAGATTTTGTCATAAGTCAGGGAGCATACTTGCTGCAGATTCTTGATTCAAATTGAACTGTTTTGGTAGAGTTCTTTGTACTGTGGTATATGTCTACTTCATTTTACATGTTTACAGATTGGTGATGCTGATACATTGTTTTTACTATTTGAATAGGTTTCCAAGTTTCCCATTCTAATACAACACTCTATGTGCATCAGCTTGTTCAAAACGCTGATGAGTGTATATTTTTGGACAATGAAGCTTTTGTACCCTCAAGCTTGCTAATCCCACATGTGAGTAAACTCTATATATTAGCCTCAACAAGTAGTGGTGTTGGTGATCTTAACCACCTCATCTCAGCTACAATGAGTGGTGTTACATGTTGTCTTTGTTTCCCTAGTCAACTAAAATCTGACCTTAGGGAACTCAACCTCAATCCAAGAGATATTCATGCGTGTGAGTGAGCAATATGTTTCCAGACAAACATACTTTAGTTATTATACTAATAAATAGAATAGAATTATATATTTTCTGTGATTTTATGGTGCTATATTATAGTTTCTTCCATTGAGTATATCATATTGAATCGTATCATAAATATGCTTCGGTTTATCTGTGTAATATGTATGATCCCAACTTTGAAACTTGATATGGCATGACAATATCATGATATTCATAAGCCAGGGTTTTGCTACTATGATAATCTATGCTCTCTTGATCTCAGTTTCGTTTTCTATCTAACTTTTATTGCGACTGCAGGTACCTAGGGAACAATTGCAGCAAAAAAAAACAAGTTAGGTTCTTGGATGCCAAAAGAGGGAGTAGGCAAAATGGGATTTTGATTGTGTCTTCTTGATATTTGCTCTTAGGTATCTGATTCTGTTAGGATCTCATCTCAAGAATCTTAGGTCTTGATTTGTTTTTATTTTTTGTTTGCAGTGTTAAGCAGAGAAACAAGTCTTAGGGGAATTATTTTTTGTTTGCAGCGTGTCTTGATCTCCGAGGGAGAGGCTTTGTCACCACGGCTGATATTCTGCATTAGTGATAATAATCACCATCTCCAGCTGCATTCCCTACACTAGTTTAATATTGTATTATTGTATTGTCACTATGGTTGAATTTTATGAACTAGTTTTTGTAAACTTGAATAATTTGTATTATGATAATATTGAGAAACTGCATAAAAATTGTTAAGGTTACTACAAATTTGATTAAAAAAAAATACAACAAATTGGGTTACAGAAAAAATACCTAAGTTGTAAAAAGTAAAATAAACAAACAAAAATTTTCAGTTTTAGTTTAAGTATAGGGTGTAGGATTTAGGGTATGAATAGGGTTTAGGGTTTAATATTATAATATTGTTTGCATTAGTTATAATTTTGTAATGTTTGTATAAGATATTTTGAGTTATTAATAAAAGTTAAAGTTTGAAATCTATTTTTTATATAAATGAAACAACACACAAGAGTTTAGGGTTTAGGGTATAAACAAATTTTTAGTTTAAGGTATACATAGAGTTTATGATTTAGGGTATAAACAATGTTTAGGGTTTAGAATAATATTTTTAAATATAAATTTTTGCAAACCTTAATTTCATATCTTAGCTTAACCGATATTATAGCATATATTTAGCGTTTAGGATTTATGAATATAGAATTTAGGATTACAAACATATAATCCAAAAAGAATTGTTAAGTCTTTCATTTGTGAAAAAAATTCCAACTAATTTTAAATTCAAAGTCTCACAAATATTTTATTGAGGGTTAGGGTATTGAAGATAACAAATAAATGTTGGGAATGTCCTGAAATCTACCGTACTATCTCTAGAAAGTATGATAAGTGTCGAGATCAGACATAAGTCATAAATACTGGGTGATCATGATGGCTTGCTAGAGTCCGCTCATGATCTATAAGTTTAGGACTTATTACCAGTATTGTATGATCCCTAAGGGTCACACACCATAGCTAACGGGAAAGTTAAAATGGAATTAATACGGTAAGATGCAATGGCATTTACTGTATTAGATCAGAGAATTGGGCCAGACTAAATACAGGCTTTTGTCTGATTTGTGTCTTGGGCCCAAAAGATTAATGAGCCATTAGTCTAATGACTTGGGCCCATTAATGAGAGATAAAAGGAATAAGAAACCCTAAGGAAGAGGTCCATCCCTGCGATTTTTCTCTTCCTTGGCCGCGAGTTTATCTCTCTCTCTAACCTCTCTCTCTGATCATCCATCTCTTTGGTCTAGCAGCCGTCCCTTGCTTGTAAGAGTGTGGATACTTGAGGAGGAGCCGATTCTCATCAGCTCTAATCTGATCATGTCATTACCACCAATCACTCCGCTGCAAAAGGTAATGTCACAGGTTGGTTTTATGATTCGTTTTGCAAGAACCTAGATCTGTTAAGATTATGTGTTAGGTTGAAACATGGGAATTAAACCTTGAACAAACACCATAATCCTTCAGTGGTATCAGAGCCAGGTTTTAGGTTTCTTGTAAATCTGGATCATATGAATGTTTAATGGTTTAGAATTAATTTTGAATTAAAATTGATTATAGAAATCATTAATCCAAATCGTATGTGATCTTGTTATTAATCGGCTGCGTGAAAGGTTTTTGATCTTGACCGAATGATTCTGTTATTCAATAATAGAATGATCACATTAATAATAGAATGGCCGAGAGAAGAGTCGCATGTGATCATATCATAATTGGTTATGCGTGTGATCATGTCGAGTGACATGTGATGAGCTGTTTATCAAATCTTTTTTTGATTATCTGGTTGGCTGCTGATCATGTGTGTGTCGGCTGATCTTGTTAATAATTGTATGAACCATTCAATTATTAAAACCCTAATCGCTTAAAGCGATCGAGTTGTTGCGATAATGGGCAAAGTGATGCGCCGAGGGCCGATGATCGAGTGTCGTTCGATCATGGATCGACAAACCCATTAGCCGATCGTTTTTGCTGCGATAGATCATGCGATCGAGTGATGCCCTAAAGCCGAGATCGATCATCCGATTGTGAGGCTGGCAAGGGATCGTGCGTGAGCCATGATGCGTGATGCGTGAGCCATGATGCCGAGTGCCAAGCGTGATCACGTTGCGATGATCGATCGCTTGCGATCGTGAGCAACTGTTGTTGGATCATGGGCCTCGGTTTGATCATGGGCCACGAATTGCGTTAATGGGCCGAGTTGGATCATGGATCCGATTGTTTGGCCCATTAAAATTTTACGTCCCGCGAATAGTCAATCGGTTAAACCGAGCTTCGCGGTTCGTTGCCCAAAACCACACCGATTAAACCGGTCCATTTAATTGGCGGTTAATTGTGTGTTTAAAGCCTAAAACCGCAAGTTAAATCAAATTGGCTAAAACACTAGGTGTTTCTTCCCGGTTTTGGATTTAACTGAACCGATCCAATTTAATTGGTGGTTCAAGCGGTTAACCCAAATCGCGGTTTGCTGGAAATAATTTTATTTCTGGTTAAACCGGATTGAAATTCAAAATTGAATTTTAACCTAAACCGAAGGCTGGTCTAAGTTTGATTTGGTTGGACCAAATAATTTAGAGCTGGTCTGGTTTAGTAAATAACCGATGGTTTTGATAGTTAATTTGGTCTTGGACCAGAATTAATAAACCGGATCGGTTATGTCAAATTATTGGGCCAGCTAGAATTCTATGGTCTTGGGCCAAGAATTGGGCCTATAATTTGTGACCCAACCCAAAATATTTTTATAAATATTAAAATTAGAAATTTCTATTTTAGTAAGTTACTAAATTTAGAAAGTTTCTAAAATAAGAAAGTTTCCCAAAATAGTAATCTTCTATTTTTGGAAATAAAACTTAAAAACCTCAAAAACAATATCAAGCTTGGATGTCTTTCCAATCTTGTCAGCTACTTAACGCTTATTCGATTACAGATATGGCTTACAGTGTGAGGTGTCTGTTTTCGCATAAGTAAAGTAGTATATAGTCACTAATTTCATTGGGAGTCCCAGACTTTAGTGATTATTTGGCTGTAAGAGATTGGTTTCCTTGACTGGGCCATCGGGAGTCCCGGGCCTTGAGACATCTGGTGTTTTGGGCCTTGGGCCAAATTCACAACCGAGAGTTATATGAGATATAACTAGCTGTGTGTATGCTTACCAAGTAAAGCTAATTCCGGGTGACGGCCAGTGGCCCACTTTGGATTTAGCTGAACATGGGTCTCGGAATCATTGCATTCTTATGAGGTTAAACAAAGAAATTTTGAATGCAATGCGAGTTTTCTTATAAGTTATTAAGATTACTCTTTTATGAACTAAATAACTAAAACTCTATTTATCTCTAAATTTCAGCTATGACGAGCACAAACAATCAAAACACTTTCTCGATCCGGTATGTCCTTGAGATGGACAAACTGAACGGATCAAATTTCTTGACTTGGTCGCGGAACCTGAGACTAGTTCTCAGGCAGGAGAGAAAGGACTATGTCCTTGAAAGAGCTCTCTCCGTGAGGATCGGGTCCAATGCCTCTCATGCAGTATATAATGCTTGGAATAAGCATTATAATGATGCGGTAGATGTGCGTGGTCTGATATTGGCTACCATGGACTCAGATTTGCGGAAGCAATATGAGAGCATGGAGTCGCCAATAGAGATGATCAGCAGCCTGAAATTGAAATTTCAGGAGCAGGTAAGAGTGGAGAGATACCAGTTGGTTAAATCTCTCACTAGCTGCAAGCTACCAAATGATCATCCAGTAAGTCCTCATGTCAGTAAAATGATGGGTTACGTTGATAACCTGAGGAAACTGGATTATCCAGTTAGCCAGGAATTGGCAACTGAGATCATTCTGTAGTCACTGCCGTCAAGCTATGATAAGTTCGTAAGGAACTATATCAAGAAAGGCTTAACAAAGACGTTGACTGAACTGCATGATATGCTCAAGACAGTTGAGCCAAACGTGAAGAGTACCCTGTACAATCTCATGAATGAGAAGGGTAGGTTTACTAAACCTAAAGCTGACAAGGGTGAAGACAAAGTTGTCCAGATTTTGAATCATGGCAAGCGTGTGTCTTCTGAGCCCGAGTCAGATACCTCTTACGTTGGTAAGTGCTGCTACTGTAAAGAGACTGGGCATTGGAAAAGAGATTGCATTAAATTCATGGAAGATTATGAGGAGTTGAAGTTGATGTATGAGACTACTTCCTCAGGTATTCATGTTATTACTTCAAGTTATACCTTATAGGTATTGATTACTGGTTGTGGCACTGATATTTGTTATAATATGCAGAGCCTGAGCAACAGTAGAACGTTGAAGGAAGGGCAAGTGGAACTGCGTATCTGAAAAGCTTGGGAAGCTGCCTCAGCCGTAGGGTTTTCACTTGTAAATGCCTTTGAGGCTTGGTTTTGTATTAAGTAATTGCTACAATGTACCTGCTTTAAGCAGAGTTGTTTTTCATTTTCTTATAAAGAATTTGAATGTTTTCATTTTGATAAAGACAAGTTTTGTTCTTTTGATCTTAATGAAATGTTAATTGTAGCACCCTATTCAAGGAATGAGTTTTATATCTTAAACCAAAGAGTGCCTAAATATAACATAAATACCGAATTGGTTTAAATCTGATGAATTAAACCTGATTTTTCTTGGCATAAATGTTTTGGTCACATAGAGTAAGTCGGATTCAGAAACCCCATAGTTATGGACTTTTGGGCTCATTTGAATGGATATCTTATGAGACTTGAATTCTTCTTACTGGACCAAAACACAAAGGGCCCATCTTAGCCGAGCTAGAGAAAAGCCCAAAGGCTTATTGGACATTGGACATACTCATGTATGTGGTCCGATGAGCAGTAATGCCAGAGAAAATTTCCTGTACTTCATTGTCTCTACTGATTACTTCAGTGAGTGTGACTGTGTTCATTTGATGAGACACAAGTCGGAATTCTTTGACATGGTCGAAAGAGTTCCAGAATGAAGTATAGAATCTGAATGACAGAAGTATTAAGACTCTGGATTAGATCACGAGTGAGAATACTTAAGTCATTGATTGTGTGATCATCTGAATGAGTGTGAAGTCGTTTCACAGCTCATTTCTCCTGAAAACCTAGAGGTGTTTCTGTGAGAATGAATCAGATCTTATTAGAAATGATTAAAGATGAGTCACACGAATCTTCCATGACATTCTATAAGAATAACGCTCTGGAAATATCTAAGTTTACGCTGAAATAGTTCCACCAATATCAGTTGAAAGACACCACGTAAATGTGGATTGGAATCGATCCAAATTCGTCTTTACTGTGTATTTGTAATTGTGCTACTTCGCTGGTTGTCCTAGGGAAACCAAGGCTTGTTTCTTTTACGTCCATTCTGTTTTCTAAGAGGGGAAGTAACTTTCCAAGAAGAACAGTGGGAGTAAAAGTATAACTCGAAGAAATTCGAGAAATACAGGAGGCTGCTCAACCTGTTGAGGGAGAGCAACGGATGGATTTACAGATTTCTGTAGAATCTGCACCTGTAAAGCCTGAAGTTCGCAGATCTGAATGAATCAGTTACTAATCCGAGAGTGATTTCTCATCATTAGTTGAACCTGATGATCATTGAAAGTTCGCATGATCTGATGATCATTGAAAGCGACGAATCTGCGAAATTCAAAGAAGCGAAAGTGAGCCCGGACTCCGAAAATTACACTATGTGTAAGTTAGCTTCATTGATCCATTCATGGATGGAAGCAAACATATCGGAGTTGGAATCTTCGTTCTGTTGAAGTAGTCAAGGTTTTGACTTGAACAGGAACGAAGCGGAACTGTGCGTTTACTAATAGATAAGTGGGAGCGATGTTGCATTTCTCATAGTGTATGTCGATGACATACTGATTCTCGGAAATAACGTCCCAATGCTGCAGTCAATAACGGACTGGCTTGGGAGTTGGTTTTGTAATTGACACGGGTAAAGCCACGTATGTTCTTGGATTTTGGATCTAAAGATAGAGATCCAAAAGAGCTGGTAGGACAAATTCAGGATTCTTAAATTGACAAAGTCCTACACATAATCAGCAATCCAAGAAGGGTTTTATGCCAATGTCACATGGCAATACGTTAAGCAAGAAGCAGTGTCCTACGATATCTGCTGAGCTTGAATGCATGGATAGGATTCCATATGCGACGGCAATTGGATCTATCATGTATGCCATGACACGTACTTGTTTTGATGTTGCTTTAATGTTAAGCAAGACAAGTATAGACCAGTCAAATCCAGCAAAGAATCACTGGATTGCCGTAAAGAATATCCTAAAAGTATTTGAGGAATACTAAGGATAAGTTCTTGATTTACGGAGAAAGTGAAGTGCTAAAAGTCGGTAGAGTCTGAAAGGCAAGTTTCCAATAGACAAAGATAATTCCTGGTCACAGTCCGGCTATATCTTGTGTCTGACTGGCGGTGCAAGGCACTGTTGCAGACTCCATGACTTAAGCTGAACATTTCGCAGCTTGAGAAGTGGCGAAAGAGGTTGTTTGGAAAGAAGAGTTCATCACTGAACTTGATGTGATTCCCAGCATAGATGAGACTAGCTGCACATCAGAGGTCCAAAAACCTTGAGGGTAGGTATAACCTATTCCGTGAGATAAATGACAGAGGTGTTAAGTAGATAAGCAAGTTTCATCGAATGAGAACGTTGCTAATCTATTAACGAATCCACTCCTTATGCCTAAGCACGAGTCGCGCACTGTAGCTGTAGGATGAGTGAAATTAAGATGTAGTCTTAATTTCAGTGGGAGTTTGTAAAGGGCTTTACTTAGTTGTTTTGAAAGGTTCATGTAAACATAATATTTTATGTTTATGAAATCTATGATTTCTGGATTATTTTAACTGTGATATAAATAATCGTTCCAAAAATGATTCATGTCATTATATATGGGCCATCGAAGTACATGAGTAGACTTGATCCTGAAACCCCATATTTAACGAAATGACATAAATCATAGTGTCCATAGTCGAAGGTTGTTGAAATTGGAACACCAACAACCACTTGAGACTAGATTGTGTTGAGACTTATGACCAAGTTTCGGGGGATCATAGATGCGCGGCATCAAAGTCGACACATAGGTATATGTAGGGGAGCATATGACCGGACATGGCCCGCTGATGAGAACTCTACAAGATATTAATATCTGTGTCATAAGAGGTTCTCATATACGACTATAGAGTATAGTCCTTAGACCTGAGTTCGCATGCATGTGGCTGCACATGGAGTGATGCGCTTTGATCATTGTCTAACGCTGTTTCGTAACTGGGAGCTATACGGACCTTGGTTTGGTGTATTATGAATTGTGTAGTTCATAGTGATGGAACAAGATGGGATTTGTCCCTGCCGTTTAACGGAGGTAATATCTCTAGGCCAATCGGAGATTTGATAGCTGGTAAGAGAATGGCCATTCCCAAACGGACTTGCCCAAGTCGTTTGAATTGTCAGTATCAAATCTGGTCCGATAAACATGGTCTGGCTATATAAGGATGACACGTATCTTGCCTTATGCCAGATCGAGATATTGAGACAAAAGGACTAGGGAATGTAGGATTCCAGTACAATCGGAAGATTGTTGGGAATGTCCTTTGTAGAATTCCAGTACAAGTGGGAGATTGTTGGGAATGTCCTGAAATCTACCGTACTATCTCTAGAAAGTATGATAAGTGTCGAGATCAGACATAAGTCATAAATACTGGGTGATCATGATGGCTTGCTAGAGTCCGCTCATGATCTATAAGTTTAGGACTTATTACCAGTATTGTATGATCCCTAAGGGTCACACACCATAGCTAACGGGAAAGTTAAAATGGAATTAATACGGTAAGATGTAATGGCATTTACTGTATTAGATCAGAGAATTGGGCCAGACAAAATACAGGCTTTTGTCTGATTTGTGTCTTGGGCCCAAAAGATTAATGAGCCATTAGTCTAATGACTTGGGCCCATTAATGAGAGATAAAAGGAATAAGAATAAGGAAGAGGTCCATCCCTGCGATTTTTCTCTTCCTTGGCCGCGAGTTTATCTCTCTCTCTAACCTCTCTCTCTGATCATCCATCTCTTTGGTCTAGCAGCCGTCCCTTGCTTGTAAGAGTGTGGATACTTGAGGAGGAGCCGATTCTCATCAGCTCTAATCTGATCATGTCATTACCACCAATCACTCCGCTGCAAAAGGTAATGTCACAGGTTGGTTTTATGATTCGTTTTGCAAGAACCTAGATCTGTTAAGATTATGTGTTAGGTTGAAACATGGGAATTAAACCTTGAACAAACACCATAATCCTTCAATAAAACACTATAAAACACTGTCTCATAATATTATAAGTTTTGGCGATTTTTAGTAGCATAATTTTTAAAAAATTTCCAATTAATATAAAAATTAAAGTCTCACAAACACATTGTGTATGGTTTGGGGTATCGGACGGTTAGGGTTTAGGGTTAGGATATTGATAATTAATTTTCATCCTAAATTATGAATTATAACCCTTAACTTTTATTCTCAAACATATTATGAATCATAATCTTAAATTTTAGCGAACCCTAAACTCTAAACTAAATTATCAAACCCTAAAATATAATTATGCAAAAATGTTTTACAATTAGAATAAACTAAATACAAATATTTTACATATAAAATAAAAATGATTTTTCATTGGTCTATAGAAAGAGACGCGGATCACCGTAATTGATCCTTTACCATTGATAGACCCAGATCTAATGGACACCAAAAAGTTCCTTTTCTCTAGGTTGTTCTCCTCCTCCAAGGTGGCTCAACAGAGAGAAAGCCTCTTCACTTGGCTTATTCGCTTAAGCTTCTCACATCATCTCTCTATTATGTCGCAGATGTAACTTAGAATTGGTCTTCCGATTTTTCTCTTCATTTAACTGAGCGTACATCCTCAAATCTCGTCGAATCTACTGGATTCTCGGAAGCAACCAATCGTCCGTGTTCGGGTTTGATTTCTACTTAAGTAAGATAATCTTCTTTCTTTATTTCTTTCCTCGTTTTCCTATTTACTGGGATTATATTTGCTCAGGAATTGAAATTTGGAATCGCAGTAGAAAAGTTTGGAAATTTGAGTCAAGTTTCTGCTGAATTGTTGGTTTGGAAGCAATTGCTGCTTTTTTGCACTTACTGGTGGAGAATTGTTTGCAGTCAAAGAGGAGTCAAAGAGCGAAGATGCAGACAACAAGGGCGATAAGAAGAAGAATGAGAAAAAGCAGTTTTGGGGAAGGGGACAAGCCTATTTATCCAATTTATCAAAGATAGATTGGTGAGTAATGAAGCAGCAAGTGGTGGTGACCAGATGGAGTCATTAAAGCAACGGGTGGAGATTTTAGAAAGTAATGAAAACAGGAGACTTCCCAAGCTTCCAAAGGTAAATTGTGAGACCTCAGCACCAAAATGTTAGGCCTCTAGTCCATCTACTTCAATCATACAAAACGTTTTTAAGAAACGTGGTGCAACTGCACTTGATACTTCTGTGTTTGAATTGAGAGAGACACTTGTGGGGAAGTATGGAGAAGAGCATATCCTCAAATATGTGTTTCTCTTTCTTTCATTTGCTTGTGATTACATACACTCTCCAATTGAAGGGCATACCAAGTGCATATAGTGAGACAGTAGCACTAAAAGCATATCCAAATTGTGAGACTGTGCCATGTGAACAGTTTGAAACTGCGTTCCAGGTTTTGATATATCACTCACCTCAAATATATTTCATACCCACGCAAAAAGTATGATGCTTTAACTATGTTTTCATATGATTGATTCTTCAGGCTGTTGAGTTTTGGTTGGTGGATAAAGCAGTATTACAGAGGCTAAGTAGAGTAGATTCTGATTTCTCCGGTTTTCTTCTTCATGTCGGGATACGGTTCATAGACATGTACTACGGAGCAGGTAAGCAGAATTAGATTCCAGAATGTGATGATGTAGTAATGCAAGTGATGCCAATAACGTATGTTGTTTATACTGTGAGATTTTTTTTCCAGATTATCATGTCTATCACACCGCTTTTGACTCCTATGATTGGATGATCCGCAATGCAGATCCATTGTTTCATCGTCATGTTGCCAGGACTTTGTAATCACCTACCAATGCCTATGCCAAAACCCAAAAGGAAGGCCCCTCATGAGTCATGTGGTACAAGTCCTCGAGACTCTTAAGGACGATGGCAATGCTCAGGAGGAAGTCATGGCTAATCTTCATAGCAGGGAAGCAACTCTAAGTTTTGAAGAAATGATAGGAATTTCTAGATATGTATCTTTTATTATGTTTGTATAAAACTTATTTCAAGTCATCAATAAAAAAAATCCAATTTTTAAATATAATTGTTTTTATATAAATCTAATTAAATTTCAAATAATTATTCATAACCAGAATTTAAAATAATATTATATAATGAAATTTCAATAGTTTTTATATGGCAAAAAATAAAAGTGTTCATAAGATATACAATAGCCATAAAGATTGGCCATTGTAAAAAATAATGCAACAACTATAAAACGCTAGTATAAAGTATAATATAGCCCTAAAATATTGCCACCACAATATGTATTATTGCACGAAAAATATGCTACATTAATATATAAAATGGCGATAAACAAATGCTACTGCAAACTATACAATCACACCAAAATAAGCGCTATCGTAGACAGATATATGATAGCATGTCAAATTAGTGCTATCGTAGGTGGCTGACCTAAGATGGCAGCGGCAAACATAGCGTTTATGGAAACGCTACAATAGACATATGATAGCGTTTTCGTGGTGCTATCAATACCCATATTTCGTGTAGTGAGAGAAACAAAGCATATGCAATCCTAATGATGCCTAAATGCATTATCCTAAAGCTAAAACACACTAATGATGTCTAAATGCTTTTCCTAAAGCTAAAACACACATTAAATCATGCCTAAAAACACTTAAAAACACAACACATCAACTCCCCCAAACTTGTTTCTTTGCTTGTCCCCAAGCAAACAACAATGAGACAAAGGGGAGAGGTTTGAAGTTGGAGACTCATAACCAAAGAAATCTAGCAAGCCTTCAACATGATGTCCTTAGAAAATAATAACATGTTGCAAAAACAAACTCTCTAATCCACTCTAATTTCTCTATGCTTATCAACACACCAAATCTTATTCTCTTAAGCACATTGTCAAGAATCAACTTACTCAACATTCCACCAACTCTTACATTCATTCTTTTCTCAATGTGTAGTCTCACAAATGGGGAATTGATCTTAATCAATTTGCTTGGTTTAGAAAGGCTTCAAATGGTGTTTAAAGTAAGGTCATGATTTCATACTTGGTGGCTAACTCTCAAGGAAAAGGAATGCTAGACATTATGCAAAATGTAGCAAGACAAGAACAATTTATGCATACAAATTTTAACTCTCATTGTCTTACCCAATTGTGTTTCCAAATCCCATCCCAAGTTTAACCAATCTCCCTTTTTAACCAAACTTTAACCATTTGACTTTTTCATTTTTGGGTCTTGAGAAGTTATTATTTACATTACTAAGACTCTTTTTTCTTTTGATTTCTTTTCATTTCAAACTTTGAATTTCTCAAATTCATATTAACTTCCCAAATATTTTTCCTTTACACAAGCATTTGGTTCTTTTCTTCTTTTTCCCCTCATTTCACTCTTTCTTTTCTTTCACTTCCAATCCCATTTTCAAGTGCTCACACCCCCAAATGCTAACCCAATAGTGAACTCCTAGACTAGCCTATGAGAGCTAATCATTGTCGTTCTTATACTTTTAAGATTTTGCACATGTAAGCATTGTCAAAAAGAGGCCTCACTCAATCAATCAAATGAAGGCTTGAAAGAAAAGGGAAGGGTTCTATGGTGTGGAAACCATTCTAAGAGTGAGAATGGCCACTTGGATTAACAAAGGGTGGTAAAATGTGGTAAAAGATAATCCAAGTGTGTATGTAGTGACCATGATCAAGTATCCAAAACCCATTAGTGAGAAGATTAAATTCATTTAAGTCCAATAAGTGAGTTGGTTTCAAAGTTGAGGATATCATACTTGACAAATAGATAGGAGTGGTGTGATCAAAGCTCGAAATTTGCAAGTGTTTTAAGAGTTGTTTAAGCAACATGGTATGATTAACAAGGGCATCATGTTCAGTTCTAAATCTAAATTTCTTACAAGGCAATTATATCATTGTCTCCTATGCAAATTCAACCTATAATGCTACTAGACTCAATCCTAAAAGAGAATCAAATATGAAACTACATGCTTCTTTTTTTATGTTTCAAAAATTTTCAATTTTTTTGGTTTTTTCAAAATCATATCTATTAACAATGCAACACACAAATGAAAGACTCAATCATAAGAGTAAAATATAAGGTGGTGGTAGTGTTACCTGAAGCGGAAGGTTGGTGTAATCCCACCAAACTTAGCTCTTGTTCGCTCATATTTGCTCTTCGGTGGAATCCCTTCAAACTTAGCTCTTGCTCTCTTGTCCACATGCTGAAAACACACACACAAAACTAAAACAATCATAAAATTCACACACACACATCAAACAAATCAAACATAGAAAATCAAAGTATATGTATAAAGGATACCATGGGACTTCCTCCCAAGTGAGCTTGTTTAAAGTCTCTAGCTTGACTATCCCTTCACTTTTTCTGGTTGGGAATGTGGCATGACTTTGGATCACCAGGGTCATATTCATCATATAACCATCCCCCAAACTCATTCATCCTAATCTCTTCAAAAGAGATCTTCCTTGGACCATCAATGCTCATTCTTGTGGTGGAAGTTATACCAAGATGCTTGTCAAAAAGTTGTGCCATTTGAAATTCTTCTTCTTCACCATCCATGGAGATTTCTTCAATGAGACTCTCTTGTTTCTCCTTATGCATTTCACTCTTTGTCTCCTGCTTGGAGTTGGGTTGTATATGAATTTCTTCCTTGGTTGAGAATTCATCATCCATTGAGCTCTCCTTTATGCTCTCTATGCATCCAAAAACCAAGCCATCTGCATGAGGTACTTCAATAGTCTTTACCACCATGTCTACTTATTCCTTTGTGCTCCTTGCTGGATGAATCATGAGTGTTCCAACATAAACTTGTTCTTCATATCTTATCTCAAGAGCTTCATCAATGGTTTCCTTCTCAGGTTCAAAATCCATCTCCCCACCTTGTGTGGAGTGCTGTTTGAGAGTTGCAAGCTCCGATGCTAGGCTGTCAGATTTTGCTGTCATGTCCATTATAGCTTTGTTGGTAGTCTCCATAAACTGTTTAAGAAGTTGTTGCTGTTGGGAATGTCCTGAAATCTACTGTACTTGCTCTAAGTGAAAGTCGTATAGTCGAGATGAGACAATCACATAACACTAGGTAGTCATAACGCTTTGCTAGAAGCTACTTATGATCAATGAGTTGAGAACACATTGCTAGTGTTGTATGATCCTACAGGGTCACACACCTAAGCAAACTGGGCGTTAAAGACGAGGTTAATCATTAATGTAATGATCCAGTAAATGCATATGTGATATGCATTCGATATCAATGTTCTGGGGAGCATCGATCGTTGCAGATATTGCATCGATCGATGCACTCGCGGATTAATCAGATTAATTCGGTTTAATCGTTGGTTAACTCCGTTGTGGTTTAAACCGACATATATAAGATATATGGTCGACCTAAACTCGTCCCTAACCTAATAGACAGCCACCAGAACACAGATAGAAACCTCTCTGGAGATTAGATCTCTGTAAGGCACTAGCATCCCTGCGGTCCAGTTTGTGTGCGTGTGGATACCAGTAGAGGCGCAGCATTTGAGGCGCTTGGTGATCTCGATTATCTGCAAACACTTCCGCTGCATATTCATCAGGTAATCTCGAGATCTGTTAGATTCAATTACATGAACCTTAGATCCTAGGCTCGGAATTCAGACTAGGGTTGCTAATCCTGATTAGAACTGCTAGAAATTCCTTCAGTGGTATCAGAGCTTTAGGGTTCCATTGAATCTGTAGCATGTTGATTAGATTGGTTGAATCTGAATCTGTGTATAGTTGATACAAGCATGCTAAAACTCGTTTTGATCAAAGTAACCTAGTTTAGGTTTTTGTTCGAAAACGTTTTAAGGTTTTTCGCATAGTGTCGATCGTTGCCAATCGGGCAGCGATCGACACAGAGCGAAAACCCAAATGAATTTAGGGTTTTTCGCAAGGTGTCGATCGTTACCAATCCGGCAACGATCGATGCAGGGCGAAAACCCGAATAAACCTTGTTTTCGCCTAGTGTCGATCGATGCAATTGTTGCATCGATCGACACAGCCTCGCGAGATTGTTGGATCGGTTCAATTGGATTGGACCGGTTATCGAGCTTGGTTAATAATGGTCGAACACTGTGAATGGTTTGATGGCGATTGTTTTGATTAGGTTGGCATCGACCGATGCTAACGTAGCATCGATCGATGCTTACCGGTATTCAAAATCGGATCAATTGGATTGATTGGTTATCGCGGATTAATTAATTATAAGAATTAAAACATAGTAAAACTGAACGTTTTAAATGGTTCCGTTCCTCAACTAAATATCAAGTGATACTTGATGTCTTTCCAATCTTGTCAACTGTCAAGACTCATTTCATTGTACGATAGGCTTGCAGTGCAAAGTATCAACAATTACATGAGTAAGGCAGGAAGTAATCGTGTTAATGGGCTTGCAGTGCAAGGCATCAATAATTACATGACTGAAGAGATTGGTTTGCTTGACTGGGCTATCAAAATCGTTTTGGGCCCAGAGACATCAGGTGGATTGGACATAAGATGTCGATCCACAACCAAGAGTTATATTGGATATAACTAGCAAGGTTGTTGCTTACCTAAATAGCTAAAGTTGAGTGATAGCCAGTGGCTCACTTGAATTTAGTAAAATATGGGTCTTGGATCATTATATTCATCTGAGGAAGCATTGATTGAATATAATGCGAGTTTTCTTAAAAGTTAAGATTTCTCATTTCTTGAACATCATAACTAAACCTTTTTCTTTTCTATGTTCTCAGCTATGACTACTACTCATAATAATTCTTTCTCCCTGCGATCCGTCCTTGAGAAGGACAAGTTAAATGGATCGAATTTTCTCGAATGGTATCGGAACTTGAGAATTGTTCTCAAGCAGGAGAAGCGGGACTATGTCCTTGAAAATGTTCTCCCTGAAAAACCGAGATCCAATGCTGCACATGCAGAAAGGAGTGCTTGGGACAAGCATTCCAATGATGTGGTCGATGTGAATTGTCTCATGTTGGCTACCATGAACTCGGACTTGCAGAAGCAATACGAGAACGTGGAGTCGCCAGTAGAGATGATTACTAGCCTGAAAAGCATGTTTCAGGAGCAAGCACGAACTGAGAGATACCAGACGGTTAAATCTCTCATTGAATGCAAGCTACCAAAGGACAGTCCGGTCAGTCCTCATGTCATTAAGATGATGGGTTATATTGATAACCTGGGGAGACTGGATTGTCCCATTAGCCAAGAGTTGGCTACTGACATCATTCTGCAGTCACTGCCGTCAAGTTATGATCAGTTTGTTATGAACTATAACATGAACAACTTGACGAAGACGTTGACTGAACTGCATGGCATGCTCAAGACAGCTGAGCCTAATATCAGGAAGGGCACTCCTAATGTACTTATGGTACAAGGGGGTAAGAAGTTTAAGAAACTAGGCAAAGGCAAGGGAAAGGGCAAGGCAGTCCCGGTTGAGAACCAGGACACGCCTGCGCCAGCCCCGAAGCCCAAGCCGGGCCCATCTGAGACTGATAAGTGCCATTACTGTAAAGAGCCTGGGCATTGGAAGAGAAATTGCAACAAATTCTTGGAAGAGAAGAAGAAGAAGAAGAAGAAGAAGACTTTCGAGACTTCATCTCCAGGTATTTATGTTATAGAAGTAAATGTTACCACTTATGGTTCTACTTCTTGGGTATTGGATACCGGCTGTGGTGCTCATATTTGTACAAATATGCAGGGCCTAAGCAACAGTAGGACGTTGGAAAAGGGACAAGTGGACCTGCGTGTGGGGAATGGAGCAAGAGTTGCTGCATTAGCCGTAGGAACATTTAACTTGTCTTTACCTTCTGGTTTGGTTTTAGAACTTCATAATTGCTACTATGTACCTGCTATAAGCAGAAATATTATTTCTATTCCTGTTTTGGATTTGGAAGGATATCAGTTTTCAATTAAGAATAAATGTTGTTCTTTTGATTACAATGATATGTATTATGGTAGCAGCCCATTAGAGAATGGGCTTTATGTTCTAAACCAAAGCACAGAAATCTATAACATTAACACCAAGAGATTCAAATCAAATGACACGAATCAGACTTTTCTATGGCATTGTCGTTTGGGCCACATAAACGAGAAACGGATTCAAAAGCTCCATAGTGATGGGCTTTTGGGCTCATTTGATTATGAATCATGTGAGAAATGTGAATCTTGTTTACTAGGCAAAATGACTAAGGCCCCTTTCAACAAATCAAACGAAAGGGCCAGTGACCTGTTGGGCTTTATACATACAGATGTATGCGGCCCAATGAGCACAAGTGCCAGAGGAAATTTTCGATACTTCATTACCTTCACTGATGATTTCAGCAGGTATGGCTATGTCTATTTAATGAGACACAAGTCGGAATCCTTTGAAAAGTTCAAAGAATTCCAAAATGAAGTACAAAATCAACTTGGCAAAAGTATTAAGGCTCTTCGATCAGATCGTGGAGGAGAATACTTAAGCCAAGAATTCAGTGATCATTTGAGAGATTGTGGAATTGTTTCACAACTCACTCCTCCTGGAACACCACAATGGAATGGCGTGTCTGAGAGGAGGAATCAGACTTTATTAGATATGGTTCGATCAATGATGAATCTCTCAACTCTTCCATTATCCTTTTGGGGATACGCTCTAGAAACGTCTGCGTTTACACTAAATAGGGTTCCGTCAAAATCAGTTGCAAAGACACCACATGAGATGTGGACTAAAAATGTTCCGAATGTGTCTTTCCTGAAGGTTTGGGGTTGTGAAGCTTATGTTAAGAGATTAATAACAGATAAGCTCGAGCCCAAATCTGATAAATGCTACTTCGTTGGTTATCCTAAGGAAACCAAGGCATACTACTTTTACAACCAATCCGAGAACAAAGTGTTTGTTGCTCGGAACTGCGTTTTTCTTGAGAGAGAGTTTCTTTCCAAGAGAAACAGTGGGAGTAAAGTACAACTCGAAGAAGTTCGAGAACCGCAGGAAAATGCTCAACCCGTAGAGGAAGAGCAACAGTTGGATCTACAAAGAGTTGTAGAGACGGCGCCTGTGGAGCCTGAAATTCGCCGATCCGAAAGGATCCGTCACGAACCCGAGAGATATGGATTTCTCGTAACCAATTGTCATGATTTGTTAATCATTGACAGTGACGAACCAGCGAATTTCGAAGAAGCAATGATGAGCCCTGACTCCGCAAAGTGGCTGAAAGCCGCTGAATCCGAAATGGGATCCATGTCACAGAACCAAGTATGGACTTTGGTTGATTTACCCGATGGTGCAAGACCCATTGAGTGTAAATGGATTTTCAAGAAGAAAATTGATGTGGATGGAAATATTCAGATATATAAAGCAAGGCTAGTGGCAAAAGGTTTCAAACAAATTCATGGTATTGACTATGAAGAAACCTATTCACCCGTCGCCATGCTTAAATCCATTCGGATTCTCCTAGCAACAGCTGCTCATTATGATTATGAGATCTGGCAAATGGACGTGAAAACAGCTTTCCTTAATGGAATTCTGGAAGAGGATGTGTACATGACACAACCCGAAGGTTTCATCGATCCAAATGCAGCTAGGAAAGTATGCAAACTTCATCGATCCATTTATGGATTGAAGCAAGCATCTCGGAGTTGGAATCTTCGTTTTGATGAAGCAGTCAAAAAGTTTGATTTCATCAGAAGCGAAGAAGAACCATGTGTTTACAAGAAGACTAGTGGGAGCGCAGTTGCATTTCTCGTGTTGTATGTAGATGACATACTTCTTCTCGGAAATGACGTTCCGTTGTTACAGTCTGTTAAGACTTGGCTCGGAAGTTGTTTTTCAATGAAAGACATGGGAGAAGCCGCGTATATTCTTGGAATAAGAATCTATAGAGATAGATCAAACAAGTTGATTGGACTGTGTCAAGACACTTATATCGAGAAGGTCTTACACAGGTTCAGAATGCAAGATTCCAAGAAGGGCTTCATACCAATGTCTTATGGCATAAGTCTCAGCAAGAAGCAGTGTCCTGAGACACCTGCTGAGCGAGATCGCATGAGTCGGATTCCCTATGCCTCGGCGTTGGGATCCATCATGTATGCCATGCTCTGTACTCGTCCAGATGTTGCTTGTGCTTTAAGCATGACGAGTAGATACCAATCGGATCCAGGTGAAAGTCACTGGACAGCAGTCAAGAATATTCTGAAGTATTTGGGAAATACTAAGGATAAATTCTTGGTGTATGGAGGAAGTGATGAGCTGGTAGTAAGTGGTTACACAGACGCAAGTTTTCAGACAGACCAAGATGATTTTCGATCGCAATCTGGTTACATCTTCTGCCTGAATGGCGGTGCAGTAAGCTGGAAGAGTTCCAAGCAGGACACTGTAGCAGATTCCACAACTGAAGTTGAGTACCTCGCTGCTTCTGAAGCGGCAAAGGAGGCTGTTTGGATCAAGAAGTTCATTACTGAACTTGGTGTGATTCCTAGCATTTCTGAGCCAGTGGCTTTGTATTGTGACAACAATGGAGCCATTGCGCAAGCAAAGGAACCTAGATCACACCAGAAATCCAAACACATAGAAAGGCGATATCACCTTATCCGTGATATTGTGAATAGAGGAGATGTGAAGATCAGCAGAGTCCCGACGGATGAGAATGTTGCTGACCCACTGACCAAGCCTCTCCCAAGGCCTAAGCATGAGTTTCATACAACTGCTGTAGGCATTAGATTTCTTAAGATATGATCTTGATTTCAGTGGGAGTTGTATTTGTTTTAGTTATGACATGATGTTCACAAAGACATAATAGTTATGTTATTTTAATGAAATTGTTTCAGCATTATTTAATTGTGTTAATTAAATATATATACATTGTCCCAAAGTAATTTATGACATTTTATAGGCCATCAAGTATGTGACTTGATCATGAAACCCTATAAGCAATAAATGACATAAATTATAATGGTCCCTGGTCGAGGTTGTTAACGTGGGACATTAACAACCACATGAGACTAGTATGTGAGGTGACTGATGACCATGTTTCATGGAGTCATTAATAAGTGTATTAAAGTCAATCACATAGATATGTGTTAGAGAACACATGATCGGACTTGACCCGTTAATGAGAACTCTACAAGATGTTATATGAGTGTCATAAGAGTTTCTCATTACGACTAAAGAGAGTAGTCCTTAGACCTGAGTTCATCATGTCCTCTCTTATATGGATTGGTTCGTCTTGACTTTGTCAAAAGTCAGCCGTAACTGGTGATTATAAAGACACTGATTAGGCGTATCATGAAATATAAAAGAGACATGGATGGAACACGATGGGTTTTGTACCTCCTATATAACAGGAGTTAAATATCTCTGGGCCTATCGAAGATTTGATACTGGAAATGCGTGGCCGCGCTCAAACGAGGTGATTGTCAGTCGTTTGTTTTTCACCAGTACAAATCGGGATTCGATAAACATAATCTGGTTGAATAAGGATGACACAGTGCTTGCCTTATGCTAGATTGAGATATAGCTACAAAGGGATTAAAGGAATAGATGATTCCAGTACAAGTGGGAGATTGTTGGGAATGTCCTGAAATCTACTGTACTTGCTCTAAGTGAAAGTCGTATAGTCGAGATGAGACAATCACATAACACTAGGTAGTCATAACGCTTTGCTAGAAGCCACTTATGATCAATGAGTTGAGAACACATTGCTAGTGTTGTATGATCCTACAGGGTCACACACCTAAGCAAACTGGGCGTTAAAGACGAGGTTAATCATTAATGTAATGATCCAGTAAATGCATATGTGATATGCATTCGATATCAATGTTCTGGGGAGCATCGATCGTTGCAGATATTGCATCGATCGATGCACTCGCGGATTAATCAGATTAATTCGGTTTAATCGCTGGTTAACTCCGTTGTGGTTTAAACCGACATATATAAGATATATGGTCGACCTAAACTCGTCCCTAACCTAATAGACAGCCACCAGAACACAGATAGAAACCTCTCTGGAGATTAGATCTCTGTAAGGCACTAGCATCCCTGCGGTCCAGTTTGTGTGCATGTGGATACCAGTAGAGGCGCAGCATTTGAGGCGCTTGGTGATCTCGATTATCTGCAAACACTTCCGCTGCATATTCATCAGGTAATCTCGAGATCTGTTAGATTCAATTACATGAACCTTAGATCCTAGGCTCGGAATTCAGACTAGGGTTGCTAATCCTGATTAGAACTGCTAGAAATTCCTTCAGTTGCATTGTGTCCTCCTTGGATTGTTGGTTTGAATAACTCCATTGACCTTGGAATTGTTGGTCTCCTTGGTTTTGATAGAAACCTTGATTGTTGAGAATCTCTTCTTCATTTGGGGAGTAATAATCCATTCCATGCTCGTACTCCATGTCCCAAGATTGATAGACCTCATCATGTCCATATTGATGCTCTTGAGAATAATTTCCATATGAGATGCCTTCTTGATAGGTGGGTGAGATTTCAAAACCGTTGTGGCTTGTAGGATCCCAAGATTGACATCCTTCACCATATCCATAGTGGTACTCTTGAACAAAGTTTTCATATGGAGGATCTTCTTGATAAGTGGGTGAACCTTCAAAGCTTTGGTAGCTTGTGCGGTCCCAAGATTGGTATCTCTCATCATCTCCATATTGGTGCTCTTGAGAAAAGTTTCCATATGAAAGATCTTCTTGATAAGTGGTAGCTTGTGGGGTTCCAAGCCATCCCTCTCTCTTGAACTTTCTCCCTTGTGATTATGCCCTGCAAAAAGAGCAAACACTTGAAAGAAAATTAGTAACCAGACAAACAAAAACAAAAGAAAGCTTAGTCTCAAGGAAATTTGAAATCCTAATGATAAATCGCCTAGCTCCCCGGCAACGGCGCCAAATTGATGTTTGCGTTTTACACACTAATTAACCTAATGTGCACGCTACCACAATCGAATGGTATGTCGATGTAGTAGGATCAAATCCACAGGGAGCTAGTGACCTATAACACCAAGAATACACAAAGTTCCTTAATCTAAGCAAATACAAGAGATTTGGTTTTATACTAACAACCTAAGTGAGATGAAAGCAAAGATAGCAAAAGTGCAACAAAACTAATAATGTACTAAACAAGATACTAAGATTCACACAAAAACAGAGTAAAAACCGAGATGTGATGAGTTTGAACAAAAGATAAAAGACTAAGTTCTTGGGTTGAGATTTCGGTTTGGGTGATTAACAATTAATCTAGAAGTTTAACAACAATAAAATGATTTCTTTGGCTAAGAACAACATATCAAGCTACTCCACTCTCATGATAATAGCCCTATACCTATCAAGCATTAACATCAACTCTCGTTGGCAATTTCAAGATAGATATGCATTAAGGACAAGTTCTTATTACCACTAAACACCTTAAACATCAACTCTCATTAGTTAAGTATGTAAAGCACTTGATAGAGTTTCAAACATTAACTACACCTCTCGGTGCTAGCAACATTCAAGATCAAGGAGTTGATTAGCTACTTCAATCCCAGCATTAAGAACTTCTAACAAGTAAGAAATCAATAGTTCCAAGTTTTAAACATCCTAAACCATCACTAAATCACCCTCACCTTACTCAAACCCAAAAACTTATAAAGAACTACTCACTAACATTAATAGAAACACAAAAAGACATAGTTGAGATGATATAAGATGAGAGAAATATATGAATCAACAAGAACAACTCAAGAAAATCAAACAAACTTCAAAACAAGATGAAAGAAAATAAAGTTATGATCTAGATCCATAAATGGATCAAGAAGTAGATCATGCCTCTTCACAAACACCAAGAGGTATTAAATAATAGAAAACAAAGTGTCTTGGTCGACCTCAGAACATGGGAGGGTCTACAAGCCAAAAGATAAAGAGAAAAAGTAGCATGTGGGCAAAAGTTGGTCTCACCACGACATAATTGATATGTGTCCAGTAAATCGATCATAACGCTTTGTGTATAGCTGAAAATGACTTCAAACCACCTCCATTAGAAAGTAACTCAATTACCTACAACTTTAGTTTGAAGCTCCATAGCTAAATATGAACACAAGCTTGTCAAATGACTCGATCTTTCAAGGTTAAATCTCACAGCGACATAAGACCCTCGCTGTGGGTGCCGCTGGAGCGCCTGGCTATCCGCATTTCTTCACAGTGGCATGCATATGCCGCTGGGGGATGCCGCTGTGAGGTCCGTTCATGATCCTTATCTGTTTTTCCACTCTTTTTTGGGTGTTTTTCAGTCTCTACCACCTCCATATGATTTGGGTGCTTCATCATGTCTTCCACTACCTACAAAAAAAAGAGAAACAAAGCATATGCAATCCTAATGATGCCTAAATGCATTATCCTAAAGCTAAAACACACTAATGATCTCTAAATGCTTTCCTAAAGCTAAAACACACATTAAATCATGCCTAAAAACACTTAAAAACACAACACATCAGCGCTCCAGCGGACCATTGCGAAATCGTTTGATGAGGACCGTTTGAGATATTCATGATAAGGATCGTTGTGAAATCTCAATAAAGACGACCTTTTTAAGGTCGTAAAGATGTGGATCGTTGGGAGATCACAATCAAAATGACCTTTTGAGGTCGTAAATATAAGGATCGTTCTGAGATCGCTATAAAGGTAACCGTTTTGAGGTCGTAAAGGTAAGGATCATTGTGAGATCGTTATAAAGATGACAGTTTTGAGGTCGTAGAGATAGAATCGTTGTAATATCGTTATAAAGATGACCGTTTTGAGGTCGTAAAGATGGGGATCGTTGTGAGATCATTATAAAGATGACCGTTTTGAGGTCGTAAAGATAAATATCATTGGGAGATTGTTATAAAGATGACCGTTTTGAGGTCGTAAAGATAAGGATCGTTGTGAGATCGTTATAAAGATGACCGTTTTGAGGTCGTAAAGATAAGGATCGTTGTGATATCATTACAAAGATGACCGTTTTGAGGTCGTAAAGATAAATATCATTGTGAGATCGTTATAAAGATGACTGTTTTGAGGTCGTAAAGATAAGGATCGTTGTGAGATCGCAATTAAAATGTCTGTTTTGTGGTCGTAGTAAAATAAGGAGATGATATCAAAAATGTATTTGAATAAGAAAGAGTTTAACATGAAATAATATTCGAAAAACTTAACAGATTGATGAACTCGATCATGAGTTGAGTGAATTAGGCTTCGAGCGATGCCTTTATTCTCTGCTTCAGACTGGAATTCATGCGTAGGTTGGATATTGGGGGTGGTTGTGCTCAATGTCGAGCATTTTACGTACCCTTTTTGAGGGATCAAGCCTTAACGTAGTTCGATTTTTTTAGTATTCCTAATAGAAGTACTTTTTGAGGTTGATGATGTTCCAAGGTCGTAGGTCGGGCTTCTGGATATCTACAGACTTGATTCGATAGACCCCTTCCAGAACAATGTCAGTGACCTCGTAAGGACCTTCCCACTTCGCCCATAACTTCCTAGCATGTTCTTCCTTTTTATGGTCGAAACCTTTGGATTTTGATCCGGGTATCATAGTAGCGAGCTGCGGCCTGTTGGTAATTCTGGATTCGAGCTAATGCGAGGTTTCTTCGCTCATCGATGAGGTCAAGCTTGTCAGTTAGCATTTGGTTGTTTAGTTCCTCATTTTGTGGACATTCTGTTATGCGGATGCTCGATACGAGGATTTTCGCGGGAACTACGACCTCGATTCCATAGGCTAAGGAGAAAGACGTTTCGCCCGTAGATTTTTGAGGCATGGTTCTGTAGGCCAAAAGTACAGCCGGGAGTTCCTCACTCCAGCTTGTTTTACATTCGTCGAGACTTTTTTATAGGTTGTTCATGATCGACTTGTTAGCTGCCTCGGCCAGTCCGTTCCTTTTGGGGTCACGAGGCGTCGAGTATGTTAGCTTTATATTCCAAGTCCTGCATAACGTTTGAAATGTGTTCGATATGAACTGAGACCCCTTATCGGTGACGATCTCATGAGGAAGTCCATGACGACATATTATGTTTCGCCAGACGAACTTCTTTACATGGACGTCTTTGATTTTTTGGTAGGACTCCGCTTCGATCCATTTGGTGAAATAGTCGGTCATGACCAGTAAGTGCATGGCCTTTTTCTTTCTCGATGCGACCAAGGGTCCCACGATATCCATCCCCCAGCGCATAAAGGGGTATGGCGAGGAGATCGAAGAGAGTTTCTCCGAAGGCTGACGGATTATCGGGGCATGCCTTTGGCATTTATCGCACTTCACCGAGAATTGTTCGCACTCGGCGGACATAGTCGGCCATAAGAAACATTGGCACTTAATCAGCATGGCTAAGGCTCGGCCTCCGGAATAACTTCCGCCAGATCCTTCATGAGCTTGACTCATTACTATTTGAGTTTCTTTTCCGCAGAGGCATTTGAGGTATGGTCCAAAAAGACTTCGTTTGAAGATCTTTCCTTCTGTCACGCAATACCTCGCGCTTTGCGCTTTAAGTTTTATAGCAGCTCACCTATCGGCAGGGGTTGTACCGTGGATGATGTACTGGATAATGGGATCTCTCCAATCACTTCCGGTATCGACCTGCGAGGTTCGGTCCGCAGGAGTCATTTTACGGGACCGTCCAGGATGTTAGCTTTGCAGATGGCCTTCCTAGGATCGATGTCATCGTCAACGTCGATGATGTCGAGTTTGGTTTCCCCTTCGGGTGTCAGTTCCACATCGATCCATTGTTTGGGGACTTTATCTTTGAGAGATATAGCTTTTAGTGCGACATCTATGCTGGGTTTTTTTATCCCCTTGACTGGTATGATCCTTTTTAGGTTGGGATCGGAGGTCGAGGCTAACGCTGCCAAGATGTCAGCTGCCATGTTCTTCCCTCAAGGGATACGAGTCAGGTCGAAGAAATTGATTTGATCAGTGAGAGTTGAACGACACGGAGGTAGGCATCAATCCGTTCGTCTTTGGCTTCATAGTCACCGTGAAATTGGCTCATGATCAGTTGGGAGTTGCTAAAGGCTTCCACCTCACGTGCTCCAATCACTATTGCGATTCTGAGTCCTGCTATTAACGCTTCGTACTCCGCTTCATTATTCGACGCAGCGAAGCAGAGTCTGAAGGACTGTTCCAATACTTCTCCCGTGGGAGAAACTAGCTTGACTCCAACCCTAGATCCTTGTTTTGAGGAGGCACCATCAATGTGAAGAGTCCACCTTTGAGGTTACGATGGCTCGAGTTAGACGATTGGGGGGAGTTCGATTATGAAATCGGCGAGTACTTGTTATTTTAAGAAAGGTCGAGTTCTGAACTCTATATCGTACTCAATTAGTTTGATAGCCAACTTTAACAATTGACTTGACTGGTTGGGACTGTGTAGGATTGTCCTCAGTGGTTGAGAGGTCATCACTATGATCAAATGAGACTGGAAGTATGGTCGCAACTTTCCCGCTGAGGTTACCAGGGCCAATGCGAGTTTTTTCATTGCAGGATATCTCGTCTCAGCGTCGATTAAAGTTTTGTTAACGTAGTGGACCGGTTTCTGCTCGTTCTGATCTTCGCGAACTAGAACTCCGCTCACTGCCACCGAAGAGGAGGCTAAGTAAAGGTACATGGGTTCTCCTTCCACTGGCTTTTCCAGTATTGGAGGCTTACTTAGATAAGTTTTAAGATGGGTGAACGCTTCTTCGCACTTCTCATCTCAAACAAATTTTTATTTGCTTTGAGTAGCTAGTAGAAAGGAAGACACTTATCGGTCGACCTCAATATAAAGCGGTTTAGCGCTGCAATGTTGCCGGTCAGTCTTTGGACTTCCCGCGTTGTGTTCGGGGATGGCATTTCCAAAAACGTGGAAATTTTCTTGGGATTTTCTTCGATTCCCCTTTCCGTGACCAAGTAACCAAAGAATTCTCCTGATGGAACACCGAAGGTACACTTCGCGTGGTTGAGTTTGATCACATACTTATTGAGAATTAGGAAGCATTATTTTATCTGTGCTATATGATCCTCGCATTTTGAGGACTTGACCGACATATCATCGATGTAAACCTTCGGGGTTTAACCCAGTAGTCCGGCGAACATTTTGTTGACGAGGCGTTGGTAAGTAGCTCTCGCATTCTTGAGGTCAAAATGCATCACTTTGTAGCAGTAGGTGCCTTGATTTGTTATGAACGGCGTCTTTTCCTGGTATTCTGGGTTCATCAATATTTGATTGTATCCTGAGAAGGCATCCATGAAGGACAAGAGCTGATGTCCCGTTGTGGCCTCTACCAACCGATCAATGTACGGGAGTGGGAAGCTGTCCTTTTGACATGCTTTGTTGAGGTCCAAGAAATCTACACATACTCTCCACTTCCCGCTCCTTTTCTTCACTTCAACCGGGTTAGCAAGCCAGTCAGGGTATTTTACTTCCCTGATCGATCCTATTTTCAGTAACCGATCGACTTCGTCATTAACGGCTTTAGCTCCCGTCCAAGATTGCGACGTTTTTGTCTGACTGGTTTGTAGGTCGGATCGACATTTAGCTCATGGCTCGTCACATCGATATTGATTCCTTTCATGTCAGACGAGGACCATGCAAATAATTCCACGTTCTGCTTAAGGAACGATATCAGTTCGTCTCTTATAGAGTTAGGAAGGTTGACTCCAATACCGACGCATTTTTCAGGATGGGCTTCGTCTATGAAAACTTGCATCGTGAGGTCCTTTGGGGGACCTTGTTGACTAGGGTCATTTGACCTTTTAGTTCGCGTTTCGGCGATCTCCTCCTGTTTCTGTAATTGCTATGCGGGGTATCTTTCGATCTACTTATACACGGTCATGTAACAACTTCTAGATAATTTTTGACTACCGTGTACGGTTTTTACTCCGTTAGGAGTTGGGAATTTGATACATTGATGGTACGTCGAAGGTACCGCTTTCATATCGTAAATCCACGGTCGTCCTAAGATCGCATTGTATGGGGCCTGTAGATCTACAACGACGAACTCCGTCATTCTTCAAACCCCACCAACGATGACTTGTGTAAAGACATAACCTAATGAGTATGTCATCTCTCTGGAGAATCATACTAGCAAAGTTTGTCCTTCGACTATCTCCGAATCATCGAACTCGATCTTTTTGAATGCATCATAAAATAGGACATCGATGGAACTTCCCGTATCGATCATTATCCTAGAGAGCTCGACATCTCCAACGACTAGGCAGACAAGCACAGTTTTTACTCTCGCTTATCGGTCTCGAGTTTTCTTTGAACAGTTTTGATCGAGTTGACCGAGTCTCGCCACAATTTGGAGCCTCCAAATATGAAGTCGATTCGTTTTGGGGGTATAGCCCGTACACCCCCCCCCCTCAACAACGAGGAAGACCAATGCGTGAGTTGTGGATTTTCCTCGGAGTGGGAGGTGGCGTATGAACTGATCCTTCTGGGACGCCACATAGGTTCAGTTTGTCGAGAATTAGCTCGACTCATTTGCGGGAACATTGAGGTGTATCCTCGGAGGTTCCCTCCTATTTGGATCGTTCTCTCTTATTTTGAGATGGTTTTTTGGAGCTCAACGCTTTGGTCGACTTAGGTTCCTTATTTTCGAGAGGTTCTATCTCCTTGACTTTAGATTCCTGCGTTTGCTCGGACTCTCACTTTTTCGCTTTGAGTTAAGCTCTAGTATAACATTCGTCTGTCGAATGACCTCTTTTCTTGTGATGTTCACAATACTTATCTTTGTCATACTCGAACTTGTGTGAGCCCTTTGGGCTTTCAACTGCATTGACGGTTTTGGATTTACGAGAATCCTTTTTGCCGCTTGAATTCTGCGAACTCGATCGATTCTTTTCTTTTCGATGCTTTTCCCTGAGGGTTGTAGTTTCGTCTTCGAGGCGGGCGAAGCCGAAGCGCGATGTAAAGCATCGTTAAGAGTTTGTTGTTTGCAGACCGTTATTTCCTCGCAGAACTTGGTTGAATACCACCGTCCGCGCCTCTATGGCTACTTTATCGTTTGGGTTCACGATTTTGGATTTGATTTCCTTGAATCGATCAATGTACGAACGAAATGTCTCATCGGGTTGTTGAGATACATAGAACAAGGCTGCCTTAGTTGTTTTGAATTAGATATAAACGAAGTACTGTTTGAGGAAAGCCATCATGAACTAAGTGAAATTGTCGATAGATTTTTCCTTCAGCCCGGCAAACCATTCTAAGGCAGAGCCTGTTAAATTCTCAGCTCAGAGTCTGAAGAAGGCATGCTCCCTCTCTTCGTCTGTCAAATATACTCTAGACATCGCTAGTCTAAAGGCTCTTTATATGAGCTTTAGGGTCTGACTTTCCCGAGAATTATGGGAATTTATTTTTCTTAGTTTCTCGCAACCTTGTGAAGGCAATTCTATCGGTAAACAACGTTTGGCACGTTTCCTCGATTACTCGATCGATGTCAGGTGCTGCGCTGGTCGCCATGTGAACACGCAAACTAAGACTAATAAACTGGGCATTCCTGTTCGATATATTGTTTGAGCATACCTTGTTCGTATGTTGCCAATGGAGCGAACTGCGTCTGCGGCTGAACCGCTGATTGATGCCCCAGATGTATTTGATAGTTCAGACCATCAGTCGTTGTTGATATGGGCAATTAAATTCGAGGTAGAGGGAACGGAATTGAGTTTGGCTCAATAAGGGGCCTTGAGCTCGAGGCAAAGGTTGAACCGCCTAGCCACCTAGGCCTGTTCTCACCGTTTGGTAGTAGAAGTGGCGGACCAGGAGGCGTCCGTTCCATAGATCCCGTCAGTTTCGGGGTTAGCGAACTCGAACTGAAAGGGATAGGGGTTGATGTCAATTCATCGCAGGAGAAAACGCATTATTCGACGTTACATCATTGTACCTACAGGCGAGTTCATGGTGGAGGACTCAAAGGAGGTCTCCTACGCCTGAGGGCCGATCCCGCTGGTTCACACTAGCGAGTTCATCGAGACGAGCGTTTACGCATCACTCTTTCTCAGCGAGCTGCATAGCCAGAGTGCGACTGGCGATGTCTTGAGTTTGGATGTTGGCCTCGTTACTTTGCTTTCAATTCACTAGAAAGTTGAGCATCGAGCGGATTTCGGCCAAGTCGTCCGGGTTCTGCCTCGAGACACCGGCGGTCTGAAGCGAACCAGATTGTTGAGTTCCAGATCCGCTTCGAAGTGTTAGAATGTTATCAGATCTGGTCCAAACCCAGTTCCTAGACATTTCGTTGACCCGTGACAAGGTAGTTGTTGGGATCGGACTCGTCGTCGTCGTTTGAGCGACAGAGCCTGTTGGATCTGACGCTGCAGGGTTTAGGAGTGGGTCCACCACCGCGTTTTTAGTCTAACTCGTGCTGCTATCACTCCAGCAATGTTCTGTGGAATGACGCCGATCGCTTAATCATGATCGACCGGAGGAGGAGTGAAATTAATTTAGGGTGGAGTAGGATTCATATCGATCTATCGAATCTTGTATTCAATTCTTGAACAGAAAGATCTATGGTTTCCCCACAGACGGCGCCAAATGTGAGTTCAAGGATTTCACACCAAGGATTTGTATTGTAATGTGGTTTTGGGACTTTAGGAAATGATATGTAGATTTTCTGTGAATCAAGGATGTTATAAAAGATTGCATGTTGAGATAGAATTTATACAAAGAACATGTCGAATGTATACAAATGAGATCGAATTATTTTAGTCGAAGTGTAAAGCTGGGATGGTGTTCTTCTATCTCTTCTTTGAACGACTTCTCCTTTTTTATAGCCTCGATCTCTCCTCGTCCGTTGCGATCTTCTCGTTCGCAAAATCCTCGATGTCCCGAGATTCTCGGAGGTTTATAAAACGGTTGACTACTTGTTCTTTGTTGAACTCAACCTCAGGTGGATATGAATGATAGATCCTCCATTCTCGTGCTTTGACTTTGTCATTTTATCGTACTTGTTGGGCTTGGTCGAGTTCGTCTATCTTTTGGGATTCCTCTTTTGATAGGCTTCATATGCAGTAATTGGGCCGGTTTTCTAGGTGTGAAATCCAACACCAACATGTGACGACCTCACGCTACAGGCATTGATACGTGGACTATGGTAGACAGCCAAGTTCGGCAAAGAGCTCACGGTCTATGAACTAGTCTCTCTCGATGATGCTTTACATCGCACCTCGGAATTTACCATCTTCACAGAGGAAACCACCATCCTAGTAGAAAAGCATCGAAAAGAGAAAAGCCAACCGAGCTCGCAAAACGCCAGTGGTCAAAAATATTCTCTCACATCCGGAATCGTTAATGCAGTGGAGAGCCCAAAGGGCTTGCGCAAGTTCGAGTTTGACAAAAACAAGTACTGTGAGCATCACAATAAATTAAAAGGTCACTCGATAGCCGAGTGCTACACTCGAGCTAAAATTGATGCCAAAAATGAGAGACTGAAAAGAACTAGGAATCTGAGGTCGAGGAAGAAACACTTCTCGACGATAAGGAAACCAAACCGACCAAAGAGTCGAACACTAAAAATCCATCTCAAAACAAAAGAGAGCGATCTAAGGAGGAGGGAACGTCCGATACCTCTCCCCAAGGTTCCTGAAAAAGAGTCGAACTCATTCTCGGCTAACTTAGCCTATGCGGCATCCCAAAGGGATCAGCTTTTTCACCACCACCTCCTCCAAGCAAAAACCTTAGCTCACGCATTAACCTCCCTCGTTTTTTTTGGGTGGGGGGGGGGGGGTGTACGGGCTATACCCCCTAAACGACTCGACTTCATATTTGGCGATTCTAAGCTATGCCGAGATTCAGTCAACTCTCAAATCTTTTCAAAGAAGAGTCATAACCCCCCCCCCCCCCCCCCCCCAATACATGGCCCATATCATGAAATAACATTCATGAGAGCAAGACACTCGGACTAGACAAAACGCATTACGACGACCTACTCTTCTGTCTAGTAGTCAGAGATGTTGAACTCTCTAGAATAATGATCGATATGGGAAATTCGGTTGACGTCCTTTTCTACGATGCTTTGAAAAAGATGGAGTTCGATGACTCCAAGATCGTCGAGGGAGGAACTCCCCTTGTTGGATTCGCCGGTGAAACAACATACTCGTTAGGCTCTGTCTTCACTCCAGTGATAGCTGACAGAGTCCAAAGAATGACAAAGTGTGTCATAGTAGATCGAACGACACCTTATAACACCATCATTGGTCGACCCTGGATATACGACATGAAGGCTGTACCATCCACCTATATTTAGTGCATTAAGTTCCCCACTCTAAAAGGAGTGAAAACTGTATGCGGAAGTCAAAAATCTTCCAGAAATTGCTTTATGAACGGGTACAACAGATCATAAGATCTACAACATAGCAAAAACATAGACGATATGTTGGTTAAATCCTCAAAATGCGCAGACCATATCACTCAATTGAAAGAATGCTTCGTCATTCTAAAAATATACGAGATGAAGCTTAATCCCGCAAAGTGCACCTTTGGTGTTCCATCAGGTGAATTCATGGGTTACTTAGTAACCGAAAGGAGGAATTGACGCCAATCCCTACCTGATCACAACATTTCTCTAGATGTCATCTCTGAAAACAACGCGAGAAGTCCGGAGACTGACTGGGAAAATAGCGGCCCTGAACCGTTTCATATATAAGGTCGAATGACAAATTTCTTCCTTTCTACTAGCTCCTCAAAGCAAACAAAAAGTTTCTTTAGGACAAGAGGTGCGAAGAAGCGTTCACCCAGATAAAGCCTATTTAAGAAACCCCCTGATAGTGGCCAAACCAGTAGGAGGAGAAACTCTATACCTCTACCTAGCTGTCTCTTTGGCAGCAGGAAGTGGGGTCTTAGTTAGCGAAGAACAAAACGAGCAAAAACCAGTCTACTACGCCAGCAATAATCTGATTGACGTTGAAACGAGATACCCCACGATGGAAAAACTCGCTTCCAGTGTCACCCGATCGTAGTAAGACTTCACAACCTTTGAGAACAATCCTCCATAGCCATAAGCCAATAAGGTTGATTGGTGAAGCGAGCTATCAAACTAAGTGAATACGACATAGATTTAACAACTCAAACATGCTAAAAAGCTCAAACATTGGTTGATTTCATAATGGAACTCCCTTACCATCGACCTCGAGCCATCTTCGTCCAAAAGATTGACTCTCCATGTCGATGGCGCATCCACAAAATAAGGATATAGGGTCAGAGTAAAATTGGTGTCTCCAACACGAGAAGTGCTAAAACAATCCTTCGGACTCGACTTCACTGCATCGTACAATGAAGCGGAGTTTGAGGAACTCATAGCCAGTCTCAGATTTGCAATAGCGATCGGAGCCCGAAAAGTAGACGCTTTCAGTGACTCTCAACTAGTCACAAACCACTTTCATGGCGACTACGAAGCTAAAGACGAACGAATAAAAGTATACTTGTGCGTAGTCCATAGCCTCGTCGATCAGATCAATTTCTTTGATCTGATCCGAATCCCGCGAAGTGAGAACACCGTAGCTAATGCCCTCACAGCACTGGCTTCGACCTCTGACCCCAACCTTGAAAATAATCATACCAGTTGAAGAGATCGAAAATCCTAGAATCGACATCGCATTCAAAGCCTTATTCCTAAAAGATGATAACTCCTCTCAACGAGATGATGTCGAATGAACGACCCACGAGGAAGTTCCTAACGCAACAACCAACCCTGACATCATCGATATTGATGACGATATCGATCCAGAAAGGCTATATGTGTAGCCAATGTACCTGACGACCCCATAAAAGCGACCTCAACAGGTCTAACGACAGAGTCTGATACAAAAAAAGATAGGAGATCTCCTATCATCTGGTACCTCATTGATGGCGAAGTCCCCCCCTCTCCGATAGGTGGGCTACTGCTCAAAGCACAAAGTACGAGGTATTATGTAATAGAAGGAAGCTTTTTAAATGAAGTCTTTCCAGACTATACCTCAAATGCCTTAACGGCGAACAAACTCAAATTATAATTACCCAAGCCCACGAAGGATCCTACGGAATTAATTCCGAAGGACGATCTCTGGCCATACGAATCAAACGACAAGGCTTCTTTTGACCAACGATGGCTACCGAGTGCCATTTTTTCGGCAAAATGCGATAAGTGCCAGAGTCACGCTCCGATAATCTACCAACCCTCAGAGAAACACTCTTTTATCTCCTCATTGTATCCTTTTATGCGATGGGGAATGAATATAGTAGGACCCCTATTCGCGTTCGGAAAGAAAAAAATCGAGGCACTTATTGGTCATGACTGAATACTTAACCAAATGGATCAAATTCGAGCCTTACCAAAAAATAAAAGACGTCCACGTAAAGGAGTTCGTCTGGCGAAACATAATATGTCGCAACAAACTCCCTCATGAGATCGTCACTGGTGACGGACCCCAGTTCATATTGAACATATACCAAAAGTTATATAGAACTTGGAACATCAATCTGACCTATTCGACACCTCGTTATCCTTAAGGAAATGGATTGGCCGAGGCTCGATGAGTGCAAGTCAAACTAGAGAGACGAGATCCAAACTGTAGTCTGGGACTATAGAACTACTCCTCGAAAATCAACAGAGGAAACAATCTTTCTCTCTTGCATACGGCATCGAGGCTCTAGTTGCAGCAGAAATCCTCGTGTCTAGCATTCGCCAAAAAGAATGCCCACAACACGAGGAATTGAATAACCAATGATAACTGGCGATCTCGACCTCGTCGATGAACGTAGGAACCTCGCACTCACTCGAATCTAGAACTACCACAAGCAGAAGCTCGCTACTACGACTCCCGGATTAAAACCCGACTATTTCAACTTTCAAGTAGGCGAACTTGTCTTGCGGAACGTGTTCGACCATGAAAAGGAAGAACACGCTGGAAAGTTAGGGGAAATGAGAAGGTCCCTACTGTTGGGATAGTGTCCTGAAATCACACTTGTACTCACTCCTGTGATAGTTGTGTGTCGAGATCAGACATTCGTATAATACTGGGCGTTTGCAATGCTTTGCTAGAAGCCTCTTGCATTCTGCAAGTCGTGGGCTTACTGCCAGTATTGTATGATCCTATAGGGTCACACACCTAAGCGAACTGGAAGCTACGACATGGGAATGATCATTGTTGCAATGATCATATTATGTGTATTGAAATATACATAAGAATCGATATAATGGTGTTGTGTCGATCGACACAGCTTGTGTGTCGGTCGACACAGTTCAGATTTTCCGAACAGGCTTTTCGGGTTATGGCTTAATTGAGTCTGGCCCGTTAAGCGCGTTTAGGTCGAATAAAAGCTGATTAGTTTCGACCTAAAACAAAGAGCCGTCCAGTTTTCTTGAGAGAAAACACTTGACACACCAGACACCATCGATCCCCATTGATCCGGCACTAGCATCCCGTTTCCAGCGAGCGTGCGTGTGTATCTGGTAGAGGCTTGATGTTGGTCGACACGCCGCGTCGCAAAATATAAAAATTTTAGGGTTTGTCGCAGGGTGTCGATCGACACAAAGCATGTGTCGGTCGACACAAAGCGAAAACTCGCGAATAAAATTTAGGGTTTGTCGCACAGTATCGATCGACACAAAGCGTGTGTCGGTCGATACAAAGCGAAAATCCACAAATAATCTTTAGGGTTTCGATCTGAGATCGAGTACCCGTAATCGTGCTGCGTCGATCGATACACTGGGTGTGTCGGTCGACACAGGCAATACAATTAGATAGATCGGTTCAATTGGATTGAACTGGTTATCTAGCTCGGTTAATTTTATTAACCAAAATTGATTCTGGTTTGGTCATATCGATCGACACACAGTGTGTGACGATCGACATGGACCATTAAACCGAACTGGTTCAATTGGATTGAATTGGTTAAGTAAATTCGATCCGGTTTGACCGGTTATCGAAGAACGGTTTAAATAGAGTTGCATCGATCGATGCCAATGGTTGGCGTCGATCGACACAACATCCGCAGACTTGTTGGTTTGACCACAAATTTGCATGAACCAGAATAATTTAATCCTAAAAGTATTAGATGAATCTAAACTTAATAAAACTAAATGTTTTAATTAAAAGTTATTATTTTTGATATATATAGTGAATATAAATCAAGATAAGATTAGTTCTTTTCCTCAACTAAATATCAAGTGATCTTGATGTCTTGCCCGATCTTGTCTACTGTCAAGACTCGTGTCGTTTGTTGGATATCTTGGAGTCCTTGATATCCACTGCAACATGGGTAAGGCAGGTGGTCAATGACAGACTTGCAGTGCAACTGTCAGTGATCACAAGACAGATAAAAGATTGGTTATACTTGACTGGGCTGTCAGAAGTTCTGGGCCCAGAGACATCAGAGTGGATTGGACATAGTTTGTCTAATTCACGACCAAGAGTTGTACTGAGTACAATTAGCAATGATTTGCTTACCTAGATAACTAAAGCTTGAGTAACGGCGAGTCGCCCACTCGAATTTAAGTAATCTGAGGATCTTGGCACATTGTATTCATATGAGGAAACATAGTTTGAATACAATGGGAGTTTTCTTATTAGATAAGAATTCTCATTTCTTGTGCTTTATAACTAAAATTTACCTCTTTTGAATTACAACTATGTCTGTCTCAAATCACATCAACACTTTCTCACTAAGATCCGTCCTTGAGAAGGACAAGTTAAATGGATCTAATTTCTTGGAATGGTATCGAAACCTGAGAATAGTTCTCAGGCAAGAGAACAAGGAATATGTCCTTGAAAGAGTTCTCACCGAGAGGCCACGTTCCAATGCTCCGCAGACAGAAAAGAATGCTTGGGATAAGCATTCAGCGGATGTCAAAGATGTTACTTGTCTAATGCTGGTGACCATGAACTCTGAGCTGCAGAAGCAATATGAGAACGTATTGTCACCCATTGAGATGATTAACAGCCTGAAAGCTTTGTTTCAGGAGCAAGCTCGCACAGAGAGATACCAGACGGTTAAATCTCTCATGGATTGCAAGCTGGCTAAGGACAGTCCAGTAAGTCCTCATGTCCTTAAAATGATGGGTTACATTGATAACCTGGGGAAACTGGACTGTGCCATTAGCCAGGAGCTGGCCACTGACATGATTCTGCAGTCTTTGCCGTCATGTTTTGATCAGTTCATCATGAACTACAATATGCAAAACATGACTAAGACATTGACTGAGTTGCACGGTATGCTGAAGACAGCAGAACCGAATCTCAAGAAGGCTACTCCCAATGTCCTGATGGTACAAGGGGGTAAAAGGTTTAAGAAAATTAAGAAGGGTAAGGGTAAGGCCCAGGTTGTCCAGGCTGAAAGTCAGGACAAGCCCAAGCCGAAGCCCAAATCCGGGCCTTCTCCTGAGGATAAGTGCAACTACTGCAAGCAGTTGGGGCATTGGAAGAAAGACTGCAAGAAGTTCGTGGGTATTGGATACCGGCTGCGGTGCTCATATTTGTACTGATGTGCAGGCACTAAGAAACAGTAGGACGCTGAAGAAAGGACAAGTAGAGCTACGAGTCGGGAATGGAGCTAAGGTTGTTGCACTGGCCGTAGGCACCTACGAGTTCTCTTTACCTTCGTGCATGGTTTTAATTTTGAATAATTGCTACTATGTACCTGCGATTAGCAGAAACATAATTTCAGTTTCCGTTTTGGATTTGGAAGGTTTTGATTTTGTTGTTAAGAATAAAGTTTGTTCTTTTAATCGTGATGGTAATTATTATGGTAGCGCCCCATTAGATAATGGGTTATATATATTAAACCAAGAAATGCCTGTCTTTAACATAAATACAAAGAGGTTTAAGTCCAATGACGAAAACCCGACTTTCTTATGGCATTGTCGTTTGGGCCATATCAATGAGAAACGCATCCAGAGGCTCCATCGAAATGGGCTTCTGGGCTCATTTGATTTTGAATCATGTGAGAAATGCGAGTCTTGTTTGGTGGGCAAAATGGCTAGAGCCCCTTTCAACAAACCAAATGAAAGGGCCAGTGATTTATTGGGCCTTGTTCATACTGATGTATGTGGGCCAATGAGTACTGCTGCCAAAGGAAAATTTAAGTACTTCATTACCTTTACTGATGATTTCAGTAGGTATGGCTATGTCTATTTAATGAGACAGAAGTCAGAATCCTTTGATAGATTCAAGGAATTCAAGAATGAAGTACAGAATCAACTTGGCAAGAGTATTAAGATTCTGCGATCGGATCGCGGAGGAGAATACTTGAGCCAAGAATTCAGCGACTATCTGAGCGAGTGTGGAATCGTTTCACAACTCACTCCTCCTGGTACATCCCAATGGAATGGAGTGTCGGAGAGGAGAAATCGAACTTTATTGGATATGGTTCGGTCTATGATGAGTCATTCTAATCTTCCACTATCCTTTTGGGGATATGCTCTAGAAACGTTTGCGTTTACACTGAATAGAGTGCCATCTAAATCAGTAGAAAAGACACCACATGAACTGTGGACTGGGAACGTACCTAGTCTGTCTTTCCTAAGGATTTGGGGTTGCGAGGCTTATGTCAAACGTTTAATCTCCGACAAGCTTGCACCCAAATCAGATAAATGCTACTTCGTTGGTTATCCTAGGGAAACCAAGGCATACTACTTTTACAACCAATCTGAGAACAAAGTATTTGTTGCTCGGGACTGTTCTTTTCTTGAGAGGGAGTTCCTCTCTAAGAAAAACAGTGGGAGTAAAGTACATCTTGAAGAAATTCTAGATGCACAGGATACTGCTCAACCTGCTGAGGAGGAGCAGCAGTTGGAACCACAAAGTTCTGTGGAACCGGCGCCTGTGGAGCCTGAAGTTCGCAGATCCGGAAGGATCCGTCACGAACCCGAGAGATACTATGGATTTCTCGTAACCAATTCAAATGATCTGATGATCATTGAAGGTGACGAACCAGCGACCTTTGCGAAAGCAATGATGGGCCCAGACTCCAAAAAATGGCTTGGAGCCTCTAAATCCGAAATGACATCCATGTCAGAAAACCAAGTATGGTCCTTGGTCGATTTACCTAATGGTGTAAAAGCCATTGAGTGTAAATGGATCTTCAAGAAGAAGATTGACGTGGATGACAATGTACAGATTTACAAAGCAAGGTTGGTGGCTAAAGGTTTCAAACAAATTCATGGTATTGACTATGATGAAACCTATTCCCCAGTCGCTATGCTTAAATCTATTCGGATTCTTCTAGCGATTGCTGCTCATTATGACTATGAGATTTGGCAAATGGATGTCAAAACCGCATTCCTGAATGGCATTCTGGAAGAGGACGTGTACATGACACAACCTGAAGGTTTTGTCGATCCTAAAAATGCTAAGAAGGTATGCAAGCTTCATAAATCCATTTATGGGTTGAAGCAAGCATCACGGAGTTGGAATCTTCGTTTTGATGAAGCAGTAAAACAATTCGGTTTCATCAAGAACGAAGAAGAATCATGTGTATACAAGAAGACAAGTGGGAGCAAAATTGCATTTCTTGTACTGTATGTCGATGACATACTCCTCCTCGGTAATGACGTTCCGTTGCTTCAGTCTATTAAGACTTGGCTAGGAAGTTGTTTTTCCATGAAAGACATGGGATAAGCCGCATACATTCTTGGAATCAGAATCTACAGAGATAGAACTAACAGGCTGATTGGATTGTGCCAAGACACTTATATTGATAAGGTGTTGCACAGATTCAGGATGCACGATTCCAAGAAGGGCTTCATACCAATGTCTCATGGCAAGAGTCTCTGCAAGAAGCAGTGTCCGGCGACACCTGCTGAGCGAGAACGCATGAATAGGATTCCTTATGCCTCTGCAATAGGATCTATTATGTATGCCATGCTCTGCACTCGTCCAGATATAGCTTACGCGTTAAGCATGACGAGTAGATACCAATCTGATCCAGGTGAAGCTCACTGGACAGCTGTCAAGAATATTCTCAAGTATTTGAGACATACTAAGGACAAGTTCCTTGTGTATGGAGATAGTGATGAACTTGTGGTGAATGGATTCACCGATGCGAGTTTTCAGACGGACAGAGACGATTTCCAATCACAGTCTGGATATGTCTTCTGTCTAAATGGCGGTGCGGTGAGCTGGAAGAGCTCTAAGCAGAATACCGTAGCTGACTCCACAACGGAAGCTGAATATGTTGCTGCTTCAGAAGCGGCAAAGGAAGCTGTTTGGATCAAGAAGTTCATGACTGAACTTGGTGTGGTTCCTAGTATCTTGGAGCCAGTGGCTTTGTTCTGCGATAACAATGGAGCCATTGCTCAGGCGAAAGAACCCAGGTCACACCAGAAGTCCAAACACGTTGAGAGGAAATATCATCTGATTCGTGATATTGTCAATAGAGGTGATGTGAAGATCAGCCGAGTTCCGACAAACGAGAATGTCGCTGATCCTCTAACCAAGTCACTCCCAAGGCCTAAGCATGAGAGTCATACGACTGCTGTAGGCATTAGAGATCTTAAGATGTAATCTTGATTCTAGTGGGAGTTTTGGATTTTGTTATAATAAGACGCCCTTGTAAACATTCTTTTAGAAGTGTATAATGAAATTTGATTTCAGCATTATTTATTGTGATCTAAATAATGGTCCCAAAATAAGTTTATGACATATTATAGGTCATCAAGTTGAGAACTTGATCATGAAACCCTATAAGTTAATAAATTATTTTGTCCCTAGTCAAGGTTGTAGAATCGGGACACTGACAACCGTTAGAGACTAGATTGTGAGGTGACTGTTGGCTAAGTTTCATGGAGCCAATGATATGATTATCGCAGTCAGTCACATAGATATATGTCAGTGGACATATGATCGGACATGACCCGCTAATGAGAAGTCTACAAGATAGTAATATCTGTGTCATAAGAGGTTCTCATTACGACTATAGAGTATAGTCCTAAGACCTGAGTTCATCATGCTTTCTTGCATATGAATTGGTACATTTTGACTTTGTCAAACGTCGATCCGTAACTGGCGGCTATAACGACACTGTTCAAGTTTATCATGAAGTGTGCGTTGAAACAGGGATGGAACAAGATGGAATTTGTCCCTCCTGAAAAACGGGAGATAAATATCTCAGGGCCTATCGAAGATTGAATACTGAGAGAATGTGTGGCCGCACTCAAACGAACTGTAGTTCAGTTGTTTGTAATGTTCAGTATGAGATCAGGAGTTCGATAAACACGATGTTGGCTAAATAAGGATGACACAGATCTTGCCTTATGCCAAATCGAGATATAGAGACAAAAGGATTATAGGAATTGATGATTCCAGTACAAGTGGGAGATTGTTGGGATAGTGTCCTGAAATCACACTTGTACTCACTCCTGTGATAGTTGTGTGTCGAGATCAGACATTCGTATAATACTGGGCGTTTGCAATGCTTTGCTAGAAGCCTCTTGCATTCTGTAAGTCGTGGGCTTACTGCCAGTATTGTATGATCCTATAGGGTCACACACCTAAGCGAACTGGAAGCTACGACATGGGAATGATCATTGTTGCAATGATCATATTATGTGTATTGAAATACACATAAGAATCGATATAATGGTGTTGTGTCGATCGACACAGCTTGTGTGTCGATCGACACAGTTCGGATTTTCAGAACAGGCTTTTCGGGTTATGGCTTAATTGAGTCTGGCCCGTTAAGCGCGTTTAGGTCGAATAAAAGCTGATTAGTTTCGACCTAAACAAAGGGCCGTCCAGTTTTCTTGACAGAAACACTTGACACACCAGACACCATCGATCCCCATTGATCCGACACTAGCATCCCGTTTCCAGCGAGCGTGCGTGTGTATCTGGTAGAGGCAAAGCGTTGCGTTTCTCCACTGATCTCGTTCACCAATCTTCTTCCGCTGCCAAAGGTAAGAACGAGGTTGGTTCTAAATTTCAATATAACAAACCCTAGATCCATAGGGATCCAACACCTACTAGGTCACCAACATCGTCCGGGACGAGATCTACCGACTCAAGTCAGTAGAAAACCAAAAGCATGAGCTGCGACCTTGGAATATCATAAACCTCAAAAATTATTTTCACAGAAAATGCTTCGACTATAATCGAACTACGTAAAGGCTTGATCCCTTAAAAGGATACATAGGCAGCTCGACTTCGAGCATTGCCGCCCCTCCAAACGCACATCGCATGTGCAATATACGACCTGGACATGGTAAGGTTCGCTATCACCTAGTCAACAGACTTGAAATAGCTTCGACACACTTAAGCTTTTGGTAGAGCTCATGGTCGACTATATTCGTCAATATCATTTTGTACAAAAATATTTCCTTCTACTTAATAAAATTTTATGTTATTTGCTAACGATCCCAAAATAGCGATCTCTAACGTTCCCGAATAGCGATCTCTAAAGATCCCGAAATAGCGATCTTAAACGATCCAAAAAAGCGATCTCAAATGATCCCAAAATAACGATCTCTAATCGATCCTTAATAAAGCAACCTCGAAGAAAAAATCCAATCTCAAACTTGATTGAATGAATTTATAAGTCACGGATGCTCGGCCTCAAACATCTTGTTAGTGGCCTTATTGAGCTTGTGCTTCAGGTCCTCCTCCGCATTTTCGAGGTGCATAATGCGGGCCTTCTGCTCCAAATACTCAGCAAGCTTTGCCTTCAGGACCACCTCCCGAGCCTTAGCAGCCTGAACGCCAAGGTTGAGCTCTGCAGCCTCGTCTTAGCTTCCTCGAGCTCGCTGGCTCGGGGGACATCCTTTAGATGAGGCTCAATAAGGGACGTCTACTTTTTCGTGCCCTCGAGCGACTGTGGAAATCAAATCAGTTCGTCACAATAACGAACTATACCAAAAAGGGGAAATCTAAAATAGGTAAAGAATTCCTTAAGATAAATTTTACCTTCCCCCCGCGCCACCATAATTTCGATGTAGGACTCTTCGTTGATCATGCCGCGGATGGCCAGAAGCTGAATATCTGCGGGCTTGAAGTGCCTAAGAAAGTAGGCTACACCTTCAGGGTCATGGGCGATGAAACAATCCTTCCGGTGCTTGAAGCACCAATTAAAATATCTGCTCCCAACTGACCCCGAAGAAGCCTGCCTCTTCTCGAGCGCTTGACCCCCTTTCTGCGAGTTCACTTCCGCTTTGGGCCATAGAGGCTTCGGATTTGGAGGTCGAGATCCACCTCGGTTCTGGCCATTAGAACCTTTGGAACCGTTGGAATGGAAGCTGACATAAACCAGATCCTAAGACTGGGTCAGAGCCACCTCTTTATTGGATGGGAGGACCTCATTCATCATAGAGACTTCATCAGTTCTTGGGGTTGATGGCAGAGGAGTTCGCCCTAGAGCAAAAAGCAGGGTGTCGGCCAGCTCGCTGGACTTCACCTTTTCCTCAACATCGACCGGATCCTTTCCATGTCATCGAGAGCTCGTCCTTCGTGACACTTTCTCATGTGGTGGAGTACTAACTACTGATCTGCTAACCGAAACTGTTTGACCTAGATACGAACAACCAAAAGCTGATTTATACTATCTTTTTAAAAAAACTAGATCACCAAAAGGTTGGGACATTGAACTCATACTTTTTTATGGTGTACTCCACAATACGAAGAGGACCTGCAACACGGGCTGACGTATCTTGAGGAACTGGCGGGATTTGGGTTCCTCGAGAGAGCTGCGAATGATTTTGAGGAGGTCTTTGGAGCTGAGAACCAAGGGCAGCTCGTATCCGCTCTAGGGTAAACTAATCCCAATCAGTTCTATATCTTCTAAATCGTGCAAACAAGTCCCCGTCTCAGAGTCTAGGGGCAACAAGTAAGGAGTATATGCTAAAAAGAGAGGAGAAAGTGCGAAGAGGTCAATTTAGTTCGAGAAAATAAATTTTATCGAACTAAAAAACCCCTATATCTAACCGACGCTGACTGCCAATCGTGTCGGGATGACTGAGAATTCAAAGACTCCTACGGACGCTTTATCCACTTTAAAGAAAAATATTCATTCTGGCCCGTGAAGAGATTTCCTCCAAAACCTTCAGGTGGCGAGGAGAAAGATAATACATTCCCAAGAAGTTGACGTTGTACTTGACTTGGCACATCGTCAAGAGTTGCTCAACGCCAAATTCGATACCCTCCTCGGCAGCTCGGACTCCGCGCCCGTTGATGTAGCGAACAAAGTTGAGGCACATCTGAGGAGACGCAAGATGGAGTTGTGCCAGAACCCACGAGACGAGGAAGTGGGAAGAAAATCCCGCACTTTTCGAAGTAGTTGGAGGAGGACCAATAATAACCGGGCCAGACCTTCTCTGGAGATTCTGATACATTCGATAAAACCATCTCCATGTCCGCCGGAATACATCATTTCTCCAGGAGTTTCTGTAGATGACGCAGAGTCAGAGTCGATGCACGGTGAATACCTTAAGGCTCCAACAATGAACTACTACCTATCGTTCTTCTCTTAGGTGCCATCGAAAGGAGATTTTGGAAGGAGAAAAAATGAATGTTTTATAGGGAGAGAAAATTCTAAAACCTACAAAAATTCTAAGAGCAGAAGGAAGACTGAAAAAAGAAAATAAAGAAGGGAGGAGATGGAGGTTACCTGGCTAAGTAGTGCACCGATTAGTGGGAAACGTGAAGGCCATAACCTCCCCTTATAAAGAAATTTAATGAAACTCTCCTCGAGATCTTAGGGATTCTCAACATCCCACAATCTTAACCGTCTATTTTTAATTTGAGATAAGCATTGCTTGTCAAATCGATTTGTCAGCTAGCTCGAGAAACTAAGGATCTCTCATTTCCCTTCAACTCAGCCGTCGATTCAAACTGATAATTACGAATAAACGATGCAAGATCTGGCAATATCTCCGCGAATCGAAGTCGATAAGATATCGAATCTCAGCCGTTCGTGTACATACCAGACCAACGGACGACGTCTCGATTGTAATCATTACCCCATGAGGATCGAGGTCCACACGCTAAGAGTGGAGGAAATTCTTGTGATCTCACATCCTGACCGTTCATCTACAGATCAGATTAACGATGGAGATTGGGGAATCATTGTTCAAGAAAATGGCGCGCAGCGTCCAGAGGTTCACCGCCCATCAGCCTTAATTCGACGAACTGATGGGATGTGATGCTATTGTTGGTGCTGAATTTCACACGAGAAATTAGGCCCACAAAACAATGGATCCGGCCCACAGTTTAGGCCCATTATGTCATGACTTAATTGGGCCCAGCATCCTGCATATCTGTTAAGGACCAGATCATACTAGAGAAGAAAGAGATCGACATCGAGCAAATACGATCGCCTTCGTCGAGAATAAGTCATCGACAGTTCGAACTGATTCCTCGTTGGTAACGGAGATCCACGAGAAAATTGGAACAAGAAAGGAGAATTCGAAGTATAAAAGAAGAAGAAGACCATCGAAGATAGATCATCTGGAAATCATCCGACTAAACACTTCGACTAAATATATTCAGTCTCATCTTTTTGTATACATTCGATCCGATTGTATAAGTTCTATCTCGACATTTAATTCTAAATACATCATTAATTTATAAGAAAACTATATTATTTCTATCTAAAGTCCAAATCCACGATCATACAAATTGCGGTGTGAATCTTCGAACTCACACAACACATAATATTTTTTTTTGTTCAAGTCAAATAACGCATATATCTTACCTTGGGTCCGAATGAGGTGCGGTTTCGTTAGCGTTTTTCTATTTTAATATTTAAATAATTATTATTTAATTTAAAATATCCAGAGTTATTATAAAAACGCTAACAAATTCTAGATGTGTGCGTTATTTGACTTAAGTGACAAAAACAAAAAAAACAAAAAAAAAACAAAAAATCTCTGTGTTGGTATGTACGTTTTTCTGAGAAAATACTCCTTTTTAGATTTATTTTCTTTAATGGTAACACTTGTAAAATTTTATCTCAGGTATTAGGAAACCGTCTTGTGCCGCATTCGCCACACATTACCTTAAATTGTTTTATTTAATTTAAAATATCCAGATTTATATTTAAAAATTATATATTTTAATTTAACTAATATACATAACTCTATACTCTATAGGAGTAGAAAAAATGTCTGAAGATCCGAACCAATTCTGATTCGGAAAAATGGTACTGAACCGAACTCGAAATCAAAAAAAATATCAAACAACTCCTAGATTCCTATATTCGAAAAAACAAACCGAATCCGAACCAATCCAGAATACAATTAGATGTTTAAAAATATTGATTATATTTATTTAATTTAAAATAACTCAATTATTTATTATTACAATTATAAACCTGAAATTAGTTATTTTATACCAGAATTTCAAACCGAAATGTCAGAAATAACTAAATTTAACCGAATTATCCAACTCTCCCCAAGATTTAACCAAAATCTAGCCAAAACCGAAAATTTATGTTCGATTCGTCAATATTAAAAATGAACTACTCGAAAACCGAAGCAAAATAATTTTTTTTTCCGGTTGAATACAACACATATTTTGGTTATCAATTTGGTTTGGTTAAACCGAACTGATCGGTTAAACCGAACCGATGGTTAAATTATCGGTTATTTGTGTTTTTAAACTTTAAACTGATTTATGCCAGTTTTAAGTAGGATATACCGAATTATTAAAACAAAAAATAAAATTACAGAATCGAATCGACTCGAAGTAACCGAATATACTTAAAATTAACTAAACTAACCGAATGTATCCAAAATAAAGCAAAACTAATCAAAATTCTTTCTAAAAAATCGCAATTGTCTCACAAATTATTTTTCACCAATTAATATACAATCCACACCGTTTATTATTTATAAACCGCACTTGTCCCGCAATCCATATGTACCGTAGTTGAAATGTACCGCACTTTAAAACCGCTTTTCTTGCACAGTTAAATACACTCTCTCTATCCGGACCATATAAATTCTGAACTGGAAAAATAAATTAATAATAATAATAATAATAATAATAATAATAATAATAATAATAATAATAATAATAATAATCGAGAACCCTAACGCTAATGAAAAACAAATTCTGTCTTTTTCTCTGATTATAAAATTACACTTACACAAAAGCACACATAGCAGTTTGTCCTTTTATAATTATACAAGTGGACTTCACCCTCACGAACACGCGGGGTTCTTGTCTGGTTTGGATGTTTCTTACTTGTAGTGTCGTGTTGACCAATCTCCAACACGTCTTTCATACATTTTATTTTGTGTCTGTTTTGGCGGGTTGTCTTAAAATGTTTTGATCTCAAGTCAATATTTCTTCTGGTTAGTCGCTCATGTTTTTAATTTTGTAGTTGTCACATAAGTACATATTCGTCATACCTACGGTTCAATAGTGTGGATGGTCGTAGTATTCTGTAATGGCCACAACATTAACGACATGTGTGTATAATATTGCAGCGTAGTCAGCAAAGTACTACAAGAATTAGGGACGATTGCATCGGTTTAATTGTATCAGAAAAGTAATTGATGTTAGTTAAAGTTACTTATTAATAAGTGATATCAATTTTATTGATTTACTTCAGTTAAAGTAATTGATGCCTATAAAATAAATATATGTCGTTTATAACGAAACGATGCTTTAAAATACAAATTGGCATCACTTACAAAAAGCAATACAAATAAAAATATTTATTTCAATTATTTAATTGATACAATTATTTAAGTGATACAAAATGTTCTAATTTATTCTTTTTTAAAGCTCAATCCCAGGAAGCCCATATACCTTCTCCTTCATCTTCCTGCAACAAATGAAAGCTTCGAAATAGAGAAATATGTTCGGGAAAATCCATGCTTTCTTTCTGATCAAATCAATACTGTTTTCTTCAACCCAGAATTGGTTGGCATGTGAGGGCAATTTCCGATGGTCGGAAGGTCCACCAATTTTAAGATGTGGAACTTCGATTGAGAGAAAGCGACAAAGTCAGCTTATGTTTTTCTTGAAGATTTTGTGAAGAGCAATGAGCATCAATCTACCATGGCAGACATGCATCTTACTCTCTCTCACTTATTACTGAATATTTCAGTCTTAGATTTCTAATCTAGATTTGAACTACCAAACCAGAAAATTAGTTTATGTAATTGCAGTCGTATATGTTATACACAAATTTGGACCAATCTTGTTAACAAACCGTTGAATCTACATTGAATTTTATTTTTGTAAAATTGATTTATGCTTCCTTTAATTAGAACAGGGCTATGAATTTTTATTATATAACACTTACCAAATCAATATATGTAAATTCACTACAAGAAAACTGTCACATAGCAAGGCATAGCTACATATTTCCGTAACTATTTTTTGAAGCTACAGATAGTTACGGATTAGCTACGACTAGAAAAAAACAAAATCCGTAGCTATTTCGTAGCTATCCGTAGCTATATAGCTACAAAATAAATTTGTAGATGTTCATAGCAAAATAGCTATGGATAGCTACAACAAGTTCGTGGAAACATATATATATGAATATCTACGACAAAAACGCGAAAATATAGCCACAACATATTTTCGTAGCTAATCATAACTATATCTAAGGAATATTTTAATATATATGGTATAACTACGAATAAAGTTGTATCTATTCAAAACCCTAAACCCTAAACAAACTCTAAAACTCTAATTAACAATATTTCAATTAGTATAACATATCCAAAACTAATATTCAGCACTTATAAAATAAAAATATTTTCCAAAACTAATATTTTTAAACATTAACTTATAACCCTAAACACAACCCTCTAAACCTTATATCATAAACCATAGTAATACTCTAAACCTTATTCTTAATCATAAAATATAAATTTTAAATCTAAAATTTAATTATATATACATAAAACTAATATTTAAACCATTTAAATATATACTTAACATAAAATTATTTTAAAACTATTTTAAAACAATAATTAATTAAAAGGCTAATGAAATTTCTTGAAATTTTTAAAAGTTTTATCTATTATATTTTTAAATTTAACAATTTTTATTAGCAATTTCTATTAGTTTTAAATTAATTTTTATTATTATATATTAAATATACCTAAAACATTCTATTGGCTAGTTGCTGCATCACACGGATCACAAGCCTAAGCCGTTGATTAAAACATATCAACAGTTCAGATTGTTTTTCATCAAACACGCGGATTAGTTTTTGAGCCGTTAGATCTCACCATAACAAATCCGGACCATTAATTCATTTAACCTAATTTTTCTTCCTTAAGTGACAAAAAAAATTATCCTTCATCTCTCGCAATTCATTACGCCTAGAATATCTCACCCCAATATTTTCTCTATCTCACTCGTCGTCGCAGGCTTCGCCTTCGGCAAGCTCTTACCCTTCTTCTTCTTCCCTCTCCTCTGATATCCCCACAAAAAGCCACAAAAAAGTAAAACGAAAAGATAAAAAAATCCGCTTAGCTTTGTTTGATTTGACCTTCCGCTTAATTTTCTTTCTTCTTCCGATTCTAGGGTCTTCGATTTGGTTTCAGTCTAATAACGAGAGGGGAGGGAAGAGTAATTGAAAACCCCAAAAAAGATAAAAGTTTAAAAATTCCAAAAAGAGAATGGCAAAGGTTCAACTTCAGGGTCAGACTGTGAATGGCTCGAATGCGGCTATCACCTCTGCGGCGACTCCAGCAGCGGGAGCAGCGGCGACCCATTTTGGCACGACCTAGCTTTATATTGGGGATCTGGATTTCAATGTGACTGGTTCACAGCTTTTCGATGCGTTTAGCCAAATGGGGCAAGTGGTCTCGGTTCGAGTCTGCAGAGGTTTTGGTGGTGGGAGAAGATGAACCAATTGATATTATACCAAAAGAGTTCGCTGTACCGTCGTTAGATCTCGCATCTCTCGTCGCCGGAGCCTCTGTGTGGCGAAAAAGCAGGTCGCGGCCAAGATCAGAGCCACTGTACTTGTCACAGGTCGCGGCGAAGACGAAGTAGCAGATCGACCAGAGCCTGCTCACGATTACTTTTTTTTTGTATTTTTGTATTTTATTTTATGCTTAATTATTATTTTATGATTAAGTATTTCTTTATACCAGATTTTATATTGGGAAATTCTAATTAATGGCAAAAAAAGCTTACCTCGTCAAAAAATGGCATTACGCGCCGAAAAGCAGAAAATTAGGATTTCATTAAACGGTAAATAATGAAAATGCCCCTCTGAAATTTCGGGGGTAAAGACCTAATTTTTCATTTCACTCTTTTCCATCGATCCGCCTCTCTGACTCCAAATCGCCTCATCGCATCCGAATTGAGTCTCCGATCGCCTCTCTTAATCTCTGAATCGCCTCATCGCATCCGAATTGAATCTCCGACCGCCTCTCCTAATCTCCTAATCTCCTCAGGTTAAATCAGAATCGCGTCTCCGTCGCCTCAGGTTAAATCAGAATCGCCTCAGGCTTAATATTTGTATCGATTGGAAACACTAAATTTTGAGTATTCTCCCTGATCGGTTTTGGATATTGTTGTATAGTTGCTGTATTGTTGTTATTGATATCTCATTGTAACAAGCGATATCAAAACTATTGATTTTTAAACTGCATATTATCGTTTAGGACGCTAGCTTTTTACAAAATTCGGCTTTTTTCTAGAATGAACCAACTGATGTTGCTTGTTCAGCTATTCATCTATGTTTGCTGTCAAGTTGCGAATTGTTTTACCAGTTGCTAGATTAAGTTGTTTCTAGATGTATGTTGAGCATAGTAGTACAATTTAACAATGTCTTGCTTTACTGACATGAACTGGCTGAACATTGTTGTAGTGTAAACCCCCTTGCTACTTACACTTATTGCTGTATTGTTGTCGTTGATGTCTCATTGTAACAAGAGATATCAAAAATATTGATTTTTAAACTGCAGATTATCGTTTAGGACGCTAGCTTTTTTTCAAAATTGGGCTTCTTCTGGAATGAACCAACTGATGTTGCTTGTTCAACTAGTCATCTGTCTTTTAGTGTCAAGTTGCGAATTGTTTTACCAGTTGTTAGATTAAGTTGTTTCTAGATGTATGTTGAGCATAGTAGTACAACTTGTATAGAAATTGTTGTATAGTGTCTGATGATAAGCGATGTTTGATCTGTGATAAGCGATGTATAGTTGTTGTTGCTGTTGCTGTATAGTTGGTGATAAGCGATGTATATTTTTTTTAAAAGATGACAGATTCTCAATACAAGATCACCCTCCCTACATTGCTGCATCGATTTGGATGTGAGCCAAGTGAAGCTGTTTCAATAAACAAACCCAAATATGAGTACTACATTAATGAAGTGGGTAGTATTCTGTCAGAATCAGAGATGAAACGTATCCATAATACTTTTATGCGACGAATTCTACAGCTTCATCAAAGAAATCTACACTTCTCATCAAAGATAGTGCATGTGTTTCTCAGCAGATTTCTCATCACTGTCAAGAAGAATGAGGTAGTCTTTCTTTCTGTCTGTCTTTCTTTTATTTTCTGTTTGTTTGATTATGTCTGTCTTTCTTTTAACATGTGTGTTTATATTACAGATTTGGTGTCATTTTGGAGCTCAACCGCTCAGATTCTCTATTAGAGAATTCCATATGGTAACTGGGCTCAAATGTGAAGGCAATACAGAAGAAAGTAGCATGACAGAAGAAGACTCATTTGGTTGGAATTTTCTGAATGGTGGACACACTTTGGAAGACTTACTTGATCGGCTACGAATTACAGAAACAGAAAAAGAGGATGAGAGAGTCTGCCTGGCAATGCTCCTACTAATTGAAAGCATATTTCTAGGTATGTTTGGAAAACATAATTACCCAATGGAGAATGTGGAGAGAGCTAAGGACATCAACACTCTCTTGGAATATCCTTGGGGAAGGGATGCCTATAAGTTGCTTCTAAAATCAATACAAAGGGAGATAGAAAAGAACATCAAGAAAGTTAAGTATGAGCTTCAAGGATATCCATTGGCATTGCATCTGTGGATTTTGGAATCTGTTCCAAACCTTCAAGCAGCTTTCAGCAGTAGAATCCCAAGAAATCTTCAAGCAACATGACCTTGGTACCTTTGTGAGAAATACACGTTGACATCCAGTCCAACTATATAACAAGTCTTGAGTTTTGAATCCTTAAATGAGGTAAGTTTGTATTTATTTCATTTTATGCTCTTCTGTTTATACATTCAGTTTATCTAAAAAAGTTTGCCTTTGTTTTGTAGCTAAGGGTTATATGTATATTGCCAGCAATTGAAAATGATCCAGAAAATGAAGGTCTATGGATGATAGCGATGATCCAAATCTAGAGTCAATTGCAGACCTATCAAAGAATGGCTACAGATTTACAAAGACAGACTGGGAATATGGGTGTCTTGACTTTGTAGATGCAATGGAAACGGCTCATAATGCCACATACAAATTTGTCAATGCTCAACCATCTTCATCCTCAGGTGTATCAATCCTTGATCAGCTACAAAATGTTCAGAAGATGATGGAAGATGGGTTCCAAAAGATTAGCACCCGGTTCACATCCCTGGAGAATGACTTGAAGAGAGTTAAAGATGATATGAAGGGACTCAAAGATGAGATTAAGGGAGTAAAAGAGAAACTTCATACTCGGAATGTAAGATGGATTAAAGTATTTCGTTTTAGGAAGCATTTTTTCTGTTTTAGGAATCCCTTCCTAACTTTTGATTTTTTTACAGGACAATACAAACGAGTGGATCTTTCTTCCAGGTCACCACCAATTCAGGATAATAATCAACATACGGAGTGTAATGAGAATGTAAGCTGAATTAAAGTATTTCATTTAATGAAGCATTCTTTCTGTTTCAGGAATCCCTTCCTAACTTTTGTTTTTTTTTTAGGACAATACAAACCCAGTGGATATTTCTTCCAAGTCACCACATATTCAGACGTATTTTGAAGATACTGAGTTTAGTGAGAATGTAAGGAAACTCTTCAAAATTGTATGTAAAATTCAGACATAAGATGAATTCATGTATTTCATTTTATGTAACATTCTGTCTTTTTAAGGAAGCTCTTCCTAACTTTTGTTTTTCCAGGATAATACAAACCGAGTGGATCTCTCTCCCAGGTCAACACCAACTGAGATTTATTATCAAGACCTGACTCACAGCTACCCACTAAAATTCTGTCTCGTAATGGTACACAAAAGGTAACACTTTCCCTTTGAAACAATATTACATATACATGAATCAAATTTTGTGTTGACAGGCTGTTAATGTTTTCCTAATGTTTTGCAAGGAACAAATTGATAAAGATCTGGTCGATGATCCAGATGTTACCAAGTCATCAACTCTGGAAAAATATCAAGCTGAAATATTTAATGTTGAGGTAAACAATTTACATGTTCATGAAGGAGATCCAAAATCTAGAAATTTACATGTTTTCATAATGTTTGTGATGCATAGATTGAAAAAAGCTGGTGGATGAACCGGATGGTTCCAAGTCTCCCACTCTGGAAAAAGCTCAAGATAAAACATTAGAAGATGGTAGATTGATATAGGGAATTTGGAGGATCCGGCTGGTAACAAATCTCCTGTTCTGGATGCTGAATCATTAGATGATGAGGTAAGAATTTTTGTTTATTTTGTTAGTTCGGCAATAAAATAATATACACTATTAACATTTTAATGGAAGTTTTTCTTATGTTTTGTAATGGACAGACTTATACAGATTCTTAGGACAAACTTGTAAATAAGCTTTGTATCAAGTCTCCTACGCAGGTAACATATATACATATTCAGGAAGCAGTACCAAATTTATTAAAAATATGGTGAAAGTGTCTTCTTGATAAAAACTATTATATAGTTTTTGACGCAGAATTCTACACAGACTCTGACGAGGAGTACTACACAGCCTCTAACGCAGAACACCACACAGCCTCTAACGCAGAACACCACACAACCTCTAACACAGACTCTGACGCCAAATACTACAAAGCCTACACAACCTCTGTCGAAGGAAGAGGGGGTAAGAATTTTGGCACTTAATTTTTTTTCTTCTTCTCTATTTAGTAAATATTCACTAATAAACTATTAATACAAATGTCTTCATATGGTTTTAATGGACATATTGGTACATAGCCTTTGGATAAGACAACTTTGACAAAATCTCCACCATTGCAAAGAAATGAGAATGTCGTAAGTAGTCACTTGTCACTTTTAATTTAAGAGTGAAATATAATCCTTATGTTTTGTTTATGAATGTCTTCCTTATGTTTCATAATGGACATAGTGATATGATAGGTCAAGAATTATCCCTATTCTAACTGCAAGTGCACAGTGATGCAGATGTAGTATTTAGGGTATCGAATCCACAAGGACTCCGGTCACACGATAGATTATGAGTAGTTCGAATTGAGCTAAGAGAAATAGATTTTAGAACAGTAAACAGAATAGCAGTAAATAAGCGAGATGAAGTGGGTGTAAGCGATTAACGAAGGCGTCAGGTTTCGGGAAGTTCTCAGGATATCAGGAAATCAGATTAACAACAATCAAGATTCAATCTATAACGTTCTTGAACTAGAATCACAGAAGTAAAACTAACCAGCTTTCGCTGCAATAATTATCTATGTCTAATAACCTATCAGACCAACTTTCGTTGCGAATTCTAGAGTTCTAAACATGCATTAATTCCAAGTTCGTTCGTTCACAATTTCTCTAAACCAAATTTCTTTGCGAATAGATTAATTGCTCACCTAAATCAGATCTAGCTAATTAACCAACTTTCGTTGTGTAAATCAACCTAATATCAGTAATCTAAATGGCCAGTTCAGATTATGCATTAAGAACAGTTTTAGATGAAGAACTAGATGATGAATCCTAATTAATCAGTTATTCTAACATTCCTTCAAATCCCTAATGAGAATCCCTAACCTAACAAGAAATCTACTCAGACATAGCAGTCATAACAGAAAACATAGTCAAAATAGATATCATAGAATAATCAAGGGAATAAGAACAAGGGTTCGAAATCAAGTCTCTTTCGAGAACAAAACCATCCCCAAAATCTCTTAAACTCTCTCTAAGAAAATCTTAGCCTAACAAGTGGCTGTAAAACCTAATTATATAGCTAAAACACGAATTGGGGCTTCTTTGTAATTATCAGGAACTTCTGGGCTTTGTTGCAATTTCCACATTCTTCATTAACTCGCCGAGAAATTGTCTGACTCGCGTGTGCATCGATCGACACCAAAGGTGTGTCGATCGACACAAGTCTTCAGAATAGACAGTGACTTCTTCTTCTCGGGTCTATGTTCCAAAATGCTCCAGAATGCTCCATAATCTCCAATTCCGCTCCAAACGTTTATATATATCTAATAACACCTTTAAATGACTCTAAAGAAACATCAAAAGACTCTAAAACATACTTATATCATGGTCTTAAACCGGTAAAAACCATGATATATCAACTCCCCCACACTTAGCCTTTGCTTGCCCTCAAGCAAAACAGAGAACTAAAAACATGGTGAAGAGGTTTGAAAACTTTCAGAAACTCTTTTCATCCTAGAAGCAACAACACTCAGATTCCCCTTAGTAAGCCACTTAAAGAATCACCTGCAAGACATAAAGACCAACATATACTTCCCCCACACTTAGCAACTGTCCTAAGTAAACTCCACAATCACATTCACGCATTCAAATTCACCATACTGACTCCTATAAGCTATTTAAGTGCGGTCTCACCTAAGGATTATCGATCAAAGGGCACATGGATTCTTACTTTGCCAGCTCTAACCACAATACTATCTTTTTCTGGTTCCTTTCTTTTCTTTCCCTTCCTTAGCATTCTGATTTTTCCCCATTGGGTATCATTTTTTTTTTTATCAGTGCTCTTCCCGTTAAGGGGTGTACTTTGGACACATTCCATGGATCGCACAGGAAGTGATAGTGGTAGCTACCACTCCCGTGACCACTTCGGAGTTACTAACTCATCCTCAGTTTATTATTATTATTATTTTTTTATGGAAGGGGAGAAGGGAACCATACTCGGACAGGTTTACAAGCTGTGTCAGAACTAACAAAGGAATCCGACTCAAGGTATACCAAGCCCTTAGGTGAGAAAATTAAGTCAGGTTTACAAGGGTGAAGTCAGTAAAGGATCCTCTGAATACCTGAATTGATATGGGTGTCCTCAGTAGGCTGATCTGTGTTGGGTTTTCTAATAGTCATAGATAGATCTTGCAGCTTCATCCCAATGATCACTTAATTTCCTGCAAGATGTTGTTAACTTCTCAAAAATTCACTGTTTCCTACTTAAACTGTTTTGACTCAATAAAACAATTTTTTTTAAAAACAAGACTGACTCTAAGAAAACAGAAAGATATAAGTTAGTACCACCTCCCCCACACTTGAAACACACTGTCCCCAGTAGTGTCAAGCTAAGGTTCGGTAAAAAGAAAGTAAAAAGGTTAATGGATGTGTTAAGGTCTGTCTGATTTTTACCTGTCTCGCACATGCATCGATCGATGCACATAAATGTGTCGATCGATGCAAGGCGATTTGACATGTGTCAATCGTTGCTCAGGTCTGCAACGATCACTGCAGTGCGATTTCTCGTGTTGTGACGATCGACACAAGGTTGTGTCGATCGACGCACTGCAATTTCTCGGATCAGTCAGCAAGTCAGCAGGTTAGTCCGTGAGAAATTCTCAAATTTCGAACTTGAAAGCTAAAAATCAATGTAGACAAGCAAAATCAAAGCAACAGATAGTTCAAATGCAAGCATATCGTCCAAAAACATAAGCATCCTAAGGAAATCAAAAGAAAAATGCAAAAGGAAAAGAAAATAAAACACATAACCGATGTCTGGAAATGGAGACTACGCTCACTCGCTCTCATCATCTAATCCAGCCATGAGATCAGAACCACTGGAAACACCCGGAGAGCGCTGTCGACGTCGACTGGCAGGAACAGGCTGATGAACCTGTGGCTGTCTCCTGCAAATGCAGCCACACATCCAATCCCATATAGTCTTCAGTATCCCATCCTGACGCTCTCTCCACTCAGTCTCAGACATCTCTCCCAAAGGTACCGATGGAGGTGGATAAGGACCAATGTCCTGTGTAGCAGGCTCAGGTGCAGGCGCAGAAGAAGATGAAGCTCTCGTAGAAGGCTCTCCCAGCGGATGAGCCATCGTAGGGACACTGCGCTGATCGCGTGTAGGAGGCTGGAAACTCAAAGCAGCTAGCGTATCGATCTTGGTCAGATCAGCAGAAGGAAGATCTACACCATGCTTCCTAGCACTAGTGTCAAAATACACCCATATACGTCCCTCCTTCAGCAAGGTAGCACTCTGCAGGTGAGTAAAATCAAGGAACTCCTTGCTGTCATCACACTCCGTACCCTCTAAAGGGATCCTGCAATGTCTGAAAATGGGAGTAAGAAAACTCCCTACTGACTCAGTGCCCTTCCCATCGTAAGCTTTCTTCTGTAGAGAGCACAAGTGATGATCAAACAAAGCTCCTAATTTGAGTCCTCTGGTGGGATCTCTTAACTCAATGTCAGTGAACTGCTCTCCCAATCCACGAAAAAGAATCTCCAGCTCGTTCTTACGCATCTTGTTTGCTTCAGCTTTTCAAAACAGAGTATATCCCAAGATGCGTGCCACATATCTGAGAATAGGATGCCTAACCTGAATCACCTTCGTAATCCGTGAGTCGTATCTGCCATTACCAATGTGATCCCAGAAATACTGAGCCTCTGGCGCTTCCCACTCAAGAGATATGCCGGTACGTGTAGGCTCAATGCTAAATCCATAAATGCGGCAGATGTCAAGAAACGGGATCCTATACCTGACTCCTAGGCACATGAAGGTAAAGATACCTCCTGAAGCTCTCATGTTCTCTGGGTCAGGATAGATCACTTTGCAGGTAGCCAACAGCTGTCTAACTAGATCGGGATACAACTCATAATGCTGCATAGGCATTGTCCCCAGACCAATGCCCTTGCACAATGTCAGAACCTGCTCATCAATCCCCAGACCTCTGCAAGTCCAATAGTCAGCGAACTTAGTCGGCTTGATTGTCATGTGACACCACCCATTGTAGAGCAGTGTATCGTACTCATCCCAGTGATCATGTAACGGCCGCTCAGTGAATGTGTCGGTCTTAAGCAGTTCGCTGATCTCCATACCCTAGTTCTTGTGTGTGGGGATTTCTGTCTTATCTGCTCTGGGCCAAGGCAATGCTATGGACTCACGATCTCTCTAATAGTCCTCGGGTGGATCCGAGTCTCGAGGGAACCACTCTGGTGGCGGATGGCCTGCAGCTGCAGTTGTTGTAGTAGCCCTTCGCTTACGGGATTTTCTGCGAGTAGTCATCTGCAACAAAGGAATAAAGCGTAATTACTCTCGGCAAACTCTCTGTGAAATCGCAGAGCAACGATCGTTGCACAAGTGCGACGATCGTTGCAAGGCGATTTTACAGTCGCAAATCAATTTTCAATTCGTGCCAAAATTCGTCCAACAAACCCATAAACAGCATGCATCCCTCCCTAATCAACCTAAATCAAGTCTATAACAGCATGGAATCATCATTTTAAAGCTTAAAATCTCAAATTCCAAAACCCTAAAATCGAATCCGAAAATGATAAAATTGAGACACATTACCTCGGATTTGCTTCGAATGGGTTAGAGAAATAGACAGAGTGTGTAAAAACAAGGAGAATAGCACTTTGAATCAACAAAAATGATGAAGAAATGAGTGATTTAGGTGATAGGAGATTCGTGTGTGCGGACGGCGAAGTGGAGAAGAAGAGAAGAGAAAAGGGTTTAAGGCACTTACCTGGTCGTGGGTGCAACGATCGTTGCAGATGAGCAACAATCGTTGCTAGTGAACCGAATTGATTCCGGTTTAGCGCACACGTACCTTTATTTTGCAATTGAACCAATTGCAACGACCGTTGCACAGGACCACAACGATCGTCACAAAGCGATTTCATCTTTTCTTCATTTTTCTCCCTGCAACGACCGTTGCACAGGACCGCAACGATCGTCACACATCTCCAGACTCGTGTTCTGTATCAAAAACTTAGCAAAAACAAAATCTAAACGTTAAATCCTAAGGAAAACACCAAAAATAAATAAGAAAAACACTAAAACCTAACAGTGGGTTGCCTCCCACTCAGCGCTTGTTTTAAGTCGTTAGCTTGACTGATGGTAGGAGATTAGATTCATGGGGGTTTCAGCAGAGACTTAGAATGTCTCTGTGAATGCCTCTTTATCCATGGTGGTGTGTAAGCAGTATCAGCGTGAGATTGTCCAAGGAACGTAGGAAGGTATACAGGGCGGGAGTGACACTTGGGTGGTATAGAGCGTTTTCCGGCATTCACCGCAATGGAGTCAGGAGGTTTAAGTTTAGAAGGTGTATACCTTTGTTTTGGTGGAGATCTGATGTTCGGAGCTTTCCGCTTATGAGCAGTTGTAGGCTCTGAAGATGTTAGAGTAGATTCCTGAGGAACCACCATCTTCTTTTTTCCACTATCAGACGCTGTAGTTCCACAAATCTGAACTTCATCTTTCACATGACCATCAGTGGAGATCATCTTCCTTGCATATTTCAACTCACCAGGATGAACTCGCGAAGCTTCAGCTGGCGGAGTTTCATTCATCTCCTTATCCACCACTACCATACACTTGGCTACATTCTGTTTATGTTTAGACCTTATAGGAACTCTTGGGAATGGTATTGGAGGTTTGTAGATCCTTTCCTTAACAACTCCACGAGAAATAAGTGAGGCTGGTTCTTCACGGTATGCAACGATCGACGCACTCGGTGCAACGATCGATGCAAGTAGTTCATCTCGAGCTCCAGCTTTAGTCTCGGGTTTTTTCAGCTTCTTCCACGAGTTCAACAGTCTTATACTCAAATTTCTCTCCTTGGCTTTGTCCATTATCAATCTGAACCTTCCAAGCTCTGATGTGGGTGTCCATGACACTGAAGGTGGATCGATCGACACTGATGGATTTTACCAAAAGATCAATGTCAATCTCCGTTAAGTCTGGTCCGTCAAAGCTCTCAAACTCAGGGATTTCAGTCTCGGATTCTTCTCTGTTTTCCACAATTCCCATAGCCTTAACTTCAAGATATGATCCCTGATCCAACCTATGGTCAACCTGAACTGAGATGGCGTTGATATGAGCTTTCTGAGCATTCTTCTCTTTGGCAAAATTTGAAATTTGATCCACTTGTGTATCCAGCAGCCTCATATGAGTGTTCAAGGACTCAAACTTCCCATTCAAATCAGTGTACAAGGTATCAAGCTTCGAGTTGAAAGATACAGTGGTCTGTTGTTGTCCCTCAAGAAACTGATCCATCATGACTTCCAATCTGCTCTTATGTGTAGGTGCAATAGGTGCTTGGTGAGATGAATAACCATAATCTCTCGATCTTGGAGCATAACTAGAACCTTGTCTTTGCTGATTTCCATATGTCTGTCCATGATAATCAGCTCCAGCTATATAATTCACCTCTGCAAACTCTTCAGCTACTGCATCAGCTCGGATTTGTCTCTTCCTAAGTAGGATGATGTGGATAGAATCAATCTTGTCTCTCATCTCAGCTATCTGCCCAACCAATGCGTAGTACTCTAGTAGGATGGGGTTTCCTTCCCCATCCAGTTTCTGACCCTTTGCGTTGCATATATGACCCTCTTTGTCTCGTAAAATACCGTCTTCACCGCGAATAAAAATCACAGGCTCCATAGAGAGAGACCTGCTAAGTGCTCAAGCTATCGGTATCATGGGTTTCACCTTGTGTCGATCGATGCAAGGTATGCGTCGATCGATGCAGTGCGATTCCAGCAACACCAAAGAAACAAAAACGTAAGTAAACTAGAAAAAAAAATAAAAAAATAAAAAAAATGCTTAGTCATCTTAATACTAAATCTATCGGCGAACCCAAAGAGTCCCCGGCAACGGCGCCAAAAACTTGATAGGTCAAGAATTATCCCTATTCTAACTGCAAGTGCACAGTGATGCAGATGTAGTATTTTGGGTATCGAATCCACAAGGACTCCGGTAACACGATAGATTATGAGTAGTTCGAATTGAGCTAAGCGAAATAGATTTTAGAACAGTAAACAGAATAGCAGTAAATAAGCGAGATGAAGTGGGTGTAAGCGATTAACGAAGGCGATAAGTTTCGGGAAGTTCTCAGGATATCAGGAAATCAGATTGACAACAATCAAGATTTAATCTATAACGTTCTTGAACTAGAATCACAGAAGTAAAACTAACCAGCTTTCGTTGCGATAATTATCTATGTCTAATAACCTATCAGACCAACTTTCGTTGCGAATTCTAGAGTTCTAAACATGCATTAATTCCAAGTTCGTTCGTTCACAATTTCTCTAAACCAAATTTCTTTGCGAATAGATTAATTGCTCACCTAAATCAGATCTAGCTAATTAACCAACTTTCGTTGTGTAAATCAACCTAATATCAGTAATCTAAATGGCCAGTTCAGATTATGCATTAAGAACAGTTTTAGATGAAGAACTAGATGATGAATCCTAATTAATCAGTTATTCTAACATTCCTTCAAATCCCTAATGAGAATCCCTAACCTAACAAGAAATCTACTCAGACATAGCAGTCATAACAGAAAACATAGTCAAAATAGATATCATAGAATAATCAAGGGAATAAGAACAAGGGTTCGAAATCAAGTCTCTTTCGAGAACAAAACCATCCCCAAAATCTCTTAAACTCTCTCTAAGAAAAGCTTAGCCTAACAAGTGGCTGTAAAACCTAATTATATAGCTAAAACACGAATTGGGGCTTCTTTGTAATTATCAGGAACTTCTGGGCTTTGTTGCAATTTCCACATTCTTCATTAACTCGCCGAGAAATTGTCTGACTCGCGTGTGCATCGATCGACACCAAAGGTGTGTCGATCGACACAAGTCTTCAGAATAGACAGTGACTTCTTCTTCTCGGGTCTATGTTCCAAAATGCTTTAGAATGCTCCATAATCTCCAATTCCGCTCCAAACGTTTATATATATCTAATAACACCTTTAAATGACTCTAAAGAAACATCAAAAGACTCTAAAACATACTTATATCATGGTCTAAAACCGGTAAAAACCATGATATATCATGATACAGATGGTTTGGACAAAACAACTGATACAAACTCTCCAGTTTTACAACGAAACCCAAAAGAAACTTCAAATAATGAGGTAATTTGCCTCTTGTTACTTGTAGTTTTAAGTATAATAACACCTAATTTGATGACCATTCTTTAACAAATATTAATTGTAGGAGATTGATATTGTGGAAACTGACAAGTTTGAATCAGCTAGGCAATCTCCATTAGATATCCCACCTCCTATTCCATCAACTATTCCATCTCTTAAAACATCTTCTAGCCAATCTCCTATAGTGGATGAACATAGAGGGTTTGTATTGGCGCAAAAAGTTGAGGCGTATTACAAATACATCTGGTGTGAAGGACGCATTAAGACGCTGATGATTAATGGGATATTCACAGTGTGCCTAAGTGATACTACTGAAATCATTCAGTTCCATGCAAGTGAATTGCGAACAATTGATCAAGTATAATTTAAAATAATTATTTTGATTAAATTTTTTTTTTTAATGAATGAAACTAACTAGTTCTTTGGTGGACTTTGCAGAAGAAGGAGGACAATGTAAATGTTTAATTGTCTGGTAATCAGCCAAAACAGGAAGAGCCATCAGAATCGGTATGTAATAAGTTAAAATTAAGACAATTGAAATAAAAAGCTTCATAACCTTGTTTTCTTACATTTATTCTTTCAGGAAGATCTTGATTCAGATGAACAAATCCCTCCTGAAAAGGAGAAAACTGATAAAACGAACAAGAAAAGGAAACATACCGTTGAGAATGAACCCTTTCTGAGAAGGATAAAACGAGAACCCAAAAGATCAAGAACGACTAAGACTCCTTACAAGGCAAGAAACCCTGCATTAACGGTAACACCAAAGATGAATTTAGTTGTGGATCCATTCATGACTCCTGCACTCCCTTGTTTTACAAAGTATCAAGACTGTATGGAATTACGAGGCAAACATGCAAGGTTAGAGTGTAAATAACTAAATATTTAACTTTGTAGTTTTGATCTTGTTATTGTGACTAACTGAATTTTTATATTATCCACAAACCCCTTGTAATTGATGGATGTAAGGTGACTAACCATTTTTTTGAAAGCATCGAAAATCCAGAACATTCAATCGATACAGAGGTAAATATTTATTGTATATAAATCATATTTTGTTACGAAAGATATGATTGTGTAACATCAAAGTTAATATTCATGTTTTTTTCTCAGCACATAAGTGCAACTTTACAAGTGTTGCAATCCCGAAGAAACGAGAATGCTGCTTGGTACCATAATAATCGGCTTCCACAATCTTGCATCTGCTCAATGAGATTCTTCTGTATTTTGGATGATGTTTATGACAGATTCAAGAAACCTCCTCAACCCATAAAGTGTTTGATTTTCAATAAAGAGATAACTGAAGTTGTAACAGGTAAATTTATGTGCTTATATTATTGTGAATAATTCATTCTCTGTGTTATGTATCTCAGTTTCTGGAACTATTTCATTCTCTTTGTGTGTCAAAGTTTATTGAACTGTTATCCTGAATTATTTCATTATCTGGATATGTAACAGGTAAAAGCTATCCTAAAAGGAGATGGGATAAGGATTTGGAGGTAGTGTATGGTGTTACATGTGCCAAAAAAGTTAGACATTGGATTGGAATGGTGATAAACATCAAGAAAAGAACGATCACATTCTACACTTGTGGTCTTCATTCTGAGGATATAAAGGCTTGTTTTGTTCAAGTGCAAAAATATGCAGATATAATCATATTTGTAGTGATGTTTATTGATTATTTATGTTTGTTTTTACTGATTTTTGATTGATTATATGTGGCCATGTGATGCAGAGATGATTCCAGCCTTGCTTGAGGAAGTTTTTAAAGAAGATGATGATGTTACACCATTTATTGTTGAGAAGGCACAAAATATTCCTAAGACTAGTTTACATTCAACTGTGGTCTGTTTGTGGTGAAGATGTTAGAGTTCCACTCACTGAGGATGAATGATATGTCAAGGATTGCTGATGAGAATGCACATGACATAAGATCAAAGTTAGCTTGCGAAATCTTTGAGGAGGTTATCGAGACTGCATCCGAGAAAAGTACAAATGTCGTCTAGTTGAAGAAGTTTAAGATATTATTATTGCTTTTGTTTTTCAAGTTGTAAACCTTTGATCTTGTGTTGACTTGAATGTGAACTTAATTTTAGTAACTAATGTGTATCAAACAGAGTTAAAGTGTTTAGAGTATTTAAATGTTATGTTTGTGTTTTCGTAATTCAGGAATCCTATACACATTTTCTGGAAGTTCTATCACATTTCTTGCATTGCTTCCAAAATGTCATTCAAGTTTTTAAAAGTAAAAACTTGGATTTACGAGAATCGAACCTGGGTCTTTTGGTTGAAATGTAGTGTATATTGGAATCGAGTAGCCATTGGGCCAAGGTAGTATTTTGAATGACAATTTTCACACATGTTTAAGTTATTTAATAATTCAGGAAGTAGTTACACAATTGGTAAGAGCCCAACAGAGCACAAGAAATTAGTTCAACAAAATAGATGTAATTGGTACAAAGCCCAACAAAATAAGAAAAGCCCAACAATGTGTACTCATTACACTATGAATTCCAATGGGTTACGTCATCTCTGCAAACGTCTTTTCATTTCGTTGCTCTAGAAATTTCAAGAGACGCCATATATTATTTTTGTCTTGTCTATTTAAGAGATATATATAGTTTGGTCTAATCAAAAGTAATCTTCATCATAGAGAGACGAAAAAATGGGTTTCAAGTTTAATCTTCTTCTTTCCACAAAATCTACAAGAAAATCGATATTTCGCAAAAGAATGAAGCCGGTTAGATGCAATATACCTCATCTTCCCCCATAAATCATCCACAACATTTTGCTCAAGAAAAGGGGATGTACATATACCGAGTACGTCAGTTCAAGAGCTGTCTGTCGATTTTGGAAAACCATCCTGGAGAAGCCTTTGTTTCTCCGTGGGGTAGATTTGGTGGACATGCATCCTATCAGACATTATCCAGGTGTCTCTAATTTTAAGGAACAATGTCTTCGAAACAGTAATCTCTATGCTTTGTACTTTTTGGGTCTTAGTGAAATGTTTAGAGCAGGAAATAGAGATGTAGGTTTCCAATTGATTCGACAAGCAGCAGATGGAGGTTATGATCTTGCCATATACGAAAGGGATTGTCTTGACAGAATCATGAACCTATCGGATCAGTATAATGGAGAGATTTCAAGAGAATTTGCCCTGAAATGTAGAAGGAAGCTTTTTCATTATAGTACTCGACAGTGGATGTATCAACTTCCACAGTGGTTTGAGGAAGCAAAAGCCAATATCAATATCTACAGTGTCAACATTTGTAATTGCGCTCCATATATCTGGGAAATTCGTAGAAAGGAAGAGGGTCGTGGCTTAAGTGTTTCTGGACGGAGGAGAAATGGTATTTTGCAGACAAGTTGACCAAAAAAGTTCTTGTTTGGCAAAATTAAGCAAAATCCCTAATGACTTTTGTTTCTTGTCTTTTTTTGGATTACAATGCCATGTTTAAACTTCTTTTTTGGATAATTTGTTGTTCTTTCTTTCGATAACATGACATGAAAATTTTCAGTTAATGTTGTTCTAATTAAAACAAGTCCTTCTAAAACCCAAACTAGAAAGCCTTACAAAACAAAAAAACATTTATATGATAATGTATGAGCCCATTTACAAGCCTTTCTAAGTCGGGATATAAAAAAGCTTAATACTAGAATCGAACCTGGGTTTTTATGTTTAAAGAGTAGCAATAAATGGTTGAGCTGCCATTAAGCAAGGTTAGTATGTTGACAATGTTCAAAACAAGTTTATTTAAACGTAAAATAACAAGTCCTAAATCTGGAAAGCCTTACAAAATCAAAAAAATTATATGATAAAAGGTACATATGATAATGTATGATGGTCCATTTACATGTCTTTCTAAAACGTAAACACAAAATTTACCGTTACACGTTTTAGGATTAACCATGCAAAAATGACTAAACATTCAAATGAACAAAACGATTTTTATTTGCTACATTGTGTTGGCATATCTAACTAAATTTGAGTAGTTGTACTAACTGTCTCAAAAATTATCATTTACACGTTTTAAGAAAGCCTTCCTAAATGTGTAAAACATGTTCTTATATTTGAATTGTTGTATAAATAGATGCAAAAAGTCCAATTATATATTTTAGGAAAGCTTTCCTGAATGTGTATGACATTTTTCTATATTTGTGAATAAATATATACAAGACTTTCTAAGTCGGAATTAAAAAAAATTCTCAATACTAGAATCGAACTGGGTTTTTAGGTTAAAAGAGTTGCATACAATGATTGATTTCCCATTGGGCCAAGGTATTACATTGAAATTGGTTCAAATTAGTGTTATTAATATCCATTTGCCCAATAACCAAATTTTCTTAAGAAAATCTATTTTGGAAAGCCTATTTACCAAGCCCATTACAGAGTAACAGTTTCTTTAGTTTAATTTCCAAACTTCAACTTTGCGAATGAATGCAAACATAGGGAATGCGTAAACTTGACGAATGAGTGTGAAGAATAAAGTAATTCATGCCTCTTGGTTTTTTAACAACCGCCTTTTGACTCTATATAAAGAATTGTGTTCCATAATTGTCATAACCGTGATCATTTTCAAAAGGCAAATATGATAAACGAATACTGGTATTTACCACCATACAATATGTATCGTTATGAGACACGTTCAGTTACAAGGGCAAGAAAAGCCATCAAACCTTTCAATCTTCTTGCGCAACCAGAAGATCTAATCATGAAGGTACTCATTCATACTTGCGAGGACAACTTTATAGACTTCAAGCATTCAAAGATAACATGTAAAACAGTAAGAGATATGGTGGAAAGACAAGAATTCTACTAATCCGTTGATCTTGTTCGTTTGCGCAGCAACTATATTGGTGAAACTGATGCTTTCAATCGTAAGTGTTACAAAACGGGTAACACATCAGCCTTGTTTGTGAAAGGAATCTCTGACTTCCTGTACACGGAAAGTCAAAATGATGGAATTGAAGCAGTGAAGACTGCAGCCAATTGTGGTTATGAAGTGGCGATATACTCATACGATATGATAAGGAAGACATTTAATAAAGATGATGACGATGAGTTATTTGGAAAGTTCGAATTCGCGAGAGGATCTGCTAAAAAAATTGGACAAATTGTTAGAAAAGTTGGCATAAGATCGTGGCCTTCGGATCCGCCAGAATTCATCAAAGCAAGGCGTCTACAAATCAATATGGAAGGAGTTCATTATTGCTCTTATGCTACGCTTAACAATTGGAGAACCCCGTGGAATGAAATTAAAAAGGAAGATAACATGTGCGACAAATGTTTTTGGGATATAGAAACGGAGTTCTTCTGCAGAGTCATTCCAGATTCCTTCAAAAAGTGGAAATGAAACTGATTGTTTTTCATTATTTCTTTTTAAGATTTATGAACATTTTGCTTGTAACAGAAGTATATTTGAAGTCTTAATGCCTAATATTTATTAATTATGTTAGAAATCAAATCTAAATGTTATTTTTTTAGCCATTGGAACATGTTAATATGTTGGATGGTAGTAGAATATTGTTATTCAGTAAGGAAATCCACGTATTCAGGAATCGTTGTAATCTAACATATTTGTTTAGTCTAACTTAGAGTACATGCATGATTCAAGATAACTTTCAAACATCGTAATCTAAAAGGTTCTTAAACACATATAATGTAAGGCTACCAGAATATAGAAAATTAACTTCCTAAACGATCTTCCAAAAGCATTCCATAAGTAGCACATACCAAATATCTAAGGCCATTACATCATTACATCAACTATCACTTAACCCATATGAGAAGAAGTAAAAGCAGAAGATCAAATGCCACCAACAGAATCTTATGTTCCATGGCAGGGAACTTATTCTTGGTATCAAAAGTTTTTCTAGCTTGGCCATCCTTTCTTCATTCTCTGTCTGAAGCTGCTTCAATACATCAATCTCGTCATGAGCTTTTTTTAATGTCGTCACTCATGGTCTGTGATTTACCAATTGTCAAGAAATACATTTTTAACGACATTTCAGAAAAATCACTCTTAAGAGCGACTAAATCTTCTGTCACAGCCTCGTCCCACCATTTTCAAATGTGGCAATCTCCATCCTCGTAACTAGAACAAGTGAAAAACCTTCTACCCGGGACCAATTGAGAACGGCATGTGTCGAGTATTGCCTTACGGCTGCAGTAGCAAAACGTGGGCATCCCATTTTCTTCAACAACAGCCTTACCTACAGAATCAGAATCAGCAAGACTAGCATTTGAAATTGATGGCTGGCTATAACTATAACGGCCCATATCTGTCAAAAGTGCAATCACAATTAATCTCCATCATCTGAAAACCGAATTCATAACATCTCTGGAACACTTAAAATTTATAGACGACATGAAAATTCGTGCTAATAGTGATATATCATGGTTTTTACCGGTTTTATGCCATGATATAAGTCTGTTTTAGAGTCTATTTGTGTTTCTTTAGAGTCTTTTGCAGGTTTTATTAGGTACATGCACGTTTGGAGCTAATGTGGCGATTATGGAGCTTATTGGAGTGATTTGGAGATTTGGTCCGACAGAATGAACTCACTGTCCAGTTTTGGGATCATGTGTCGATCGTTGCACACATGCAACGGTCGACACACTAGCGAATGGGCCAGAATCTCGGCGGTTTATGGAGTTATCAAATATTGCAGAAGAGCCCAGAAAAGTTCCAGATATTACACAGAAGCCACAGACGTGATTAGCTATATATATTAGGATTTTGGTGTTTATTTTACTTACGCTTTCATACTTAGAGCTAAGAGATTTTTAGAGCTTTTGGGGCTGATCTAATCATGTACTTCATCTATTTTGGAGAAGATTTCGAACCCCTTTATCTATTTAATTTCTTATATGCAATCTATTTATTCTATGATTTCTGTTTCATTAATCATGTCTGAGTAGATTCATAGTTAGGTTTAGGATTTCTCATTAAGGATTTCATGACTTGCTAGACTTGTTTAATTCAGTTAAAGATTCACATGAATAGAATGTTCTTCGATCTAAATTGAGTTTAATGCTAGTTCTAACCTGATCAATTAGAATCTAGATCTTAGGTTGCTAAATACGACACGAGAGTGTGGTTTAGAATCTGAACTATTTAGGTTGAGAAATTAAATTATTCGCAAAGAGATTTGGCTTAGTTTAATTGTGAACATATCGAACTTGAAATTAATGCTGGTTTAATCTGTTAGTAATTGCAAAGAGATTTGGATTACTGCACTTAGACTTAGAGGATTTTCGCATAGAGATTTGGTTAATTCTAATTCCGTGATTTGAGTTCTAGAACTGTGTTTAATTAGATCCTTACTGATTAACTTGTCTGCTTGTCTGATTTCCTGAGAATTCCCTAGACTTAGCGCTTTTAGTTAACTGCTTTCACAACCAATCTTGCTACTGATTTATTTTCTTGCCTTTCTTTTAATTCACTTCACATCTGCTTTCTTCTTAGTATTAATCTCTACGGTTCTTATTCTATCGAGACCAGAGTCTTTGTGGATTCGATACCCTATATACTACAATCACTTAACTGTGCACTTGCAGTAGAATAGGATTAAAACTAGACCCTATCAAGTTTTTGGCGCCGTTGCCGGGGACTCTTAGAGTCTTCGATAGGATCGAACTTAGGGTTTTTACTAGGATTTTTTATTTTTGTTTCGTTTTATTTTGTTTTTATTTTAAGTTACTGATTTCTCTCTGTTTTTTCTCTGTCGCAGGTACCGATTTCGCTTTGCATCGATCGTTGCACCTTTGTGTCGATCGTCACTAGGCGATTCTGAGATTGAATCGATCGTTGCACTGCTAGCATCGATCGTTGCTTGACGATTACAGACAGTTTATGCAGACGCGTGAAACTCGAAGTAATCAGAACCTGAACTTAGTTAATCTCGGACTTGAAGAACTTGGACGTCTAGAGAGGACTAACAGAAGAGAAAGAAGAGCAAGGATGGTGGTATAGAAGCTAATCATTATGTCTGATGCTCAAGGTACCCTGAGGGATCCACAAAACAATCCTTACAATGCTGCTGGGCAGAGGATTGATGCTGAGGGACGTGTGATCCCTGAGGTTGAGGAACCTGAACCACAACCACAGCCGCAGGCGCAAGGACAGAACCAAGGTAGACAAATGGTTGTCCATGAGAGGACTTTAGCTGACTACAACAGACCGGATGAGTTTCATGCAAACCGGTCAGCTCTAGTACTTCCTGGTTTTGAGAGGGATGATTTTGAGATCAAGACCATCTACTACTCGCTGATGAGACAGAATGCCTTCCATGGTCATCCTACGGAGCAGCCTATGGATCACATTGATACGTTTGAGGACCTGATCAATGGCATGAAGTATGATGGAGTCTGCCAGGATTATCTGTTCCTTAAACTCTTTCCATACAGTCTCACTGGAGACGCTGCTGCATGGCTGAAGCAACTGGCACCTGGTCAGTATACTACTTGGGCAGCCCTGAAGAGTGAGTTTCTGCGTCACTTCTATGATGATGCGCGTTCCGATCAGTCCATACAGGACATTCTGACATTTACCCAAGGTCCTACTGAGCCTCTTAAGACTGCTTGGATGAGATTTAGGAAGTACCAGCGTGATTGCCCACACCATGGATTCACTGAGGTCACATTGCTAGGTATTTTCTTCAGAGGCATAGATCTGCCATATCAGTTTGCGCTGGATAACTCCAGTAATTCAAACTTCAACACCAGGACTCCTACACAAGCTAAGCAGTTGATTGAGAACTTAGTGAGCAGCAACAGTTGCAAGACTATGGATGATAGGAGGAAGAAATCTGGTGGAAGTGTAGAGAATTCAGAGATGGCTGAATTTAAATCTAAGCTGGACACAATTTGCAATCTCCTGGCTGGTAAGAAGGCTGTCCACTTTGCCCAAGATGTTGAGGTAATTCAGACTGAGGAGGACACTTAGGAAGAAGATGTGAATTACATTGGAGGATCTGGTTTCCAAGGTAACAGATTTGGTAATCAGCAGGGAAACAGATTCTTCAATGGAGGACAGAAGAGTGCCTTTGCAGGCAATCAGAACTCAGCTGGTTTTGGACAGACAAGTGGTTTTCAAAAGCCTTTTGGACAAGGTACTCAGAGAACCTATGGATCTTCATCTTATCAGACTCCTCCTGCAGCCACTGCTCATGAGAGTAAGATGGAGACAATGATGGAACATCTGCTGGAGAGTCAGACCAAGATTTATGTGGACTGCAATAAGAAGTTGGATGCTGTCTAGGAAGATCTCAATGGAAAGTTTGAGTCTCTGAACACTCATATGAAGCAGTTGGATACTCAGGTGAATCAGATTTCCAGTTCTATGAAAGGAAAAGGAGTAGCAGACACCCATATTAAGGCCTGGTCTGTGTACATTGATGATGGATCTCACCTAGGTGAAGGATTTGAGCTAAGCACAGCTGAATTAGTGGAAGAGGTTGAATTTTCGGATTTTGGAGAAAATCACTCGGGTGAAAACTGTGAAAACAGTGTTGCATCGATCGACACACCCCTAGTGTCGGTCGATGCAGGTCGTGAAAGACAGACTCGCCGGATGTTGATAGCATTGACGCAGATTTGGAGCTTGATCGCTTGTTCCCTGCAGTGTCTGAGATTACTCATGAGGAGATTTATGGACAATTAATTAGACAATATCCCTCAGTATATGAAGTGATTAAGCAGGAGATTGAAGAGCTTAAGAAGCTAGAGGAGATTGGTGAAGAGTTGGAAGAAATTCCATCATCTGATGATCCACCTTATCACCCATGTGTGCAGAGATATTTGAACAAGATGTTGCCTTTAGATGAAGAGCTGAAAGATTGGGTGATTATAGTCCCTCAACAGATAAGTGATGTTCTGTTAACCAAGGTTCCAAAGAAGCTGCCTGATCCTTGGATTTTTGTGCTAAGTTGTTCTATCTTTGAGGATAGTTTTAGGCGCTCTCTTTGTGATCTGGGAGCTGCTGGAAGTCTTATGCCATATTCTGTGGCAGAGAAGCTGGGTATGCTGGATTTTTCTCCTACAATGACCTCTCTTGTCCTAGCTGATCAGTCTATACGAGTTCCGGAAGGATTCCTTGAGGACGTCGAGGTGAGAGTTGGAAACTATTTAGTTCCAACAGACTTCTTAGTGCTGAAATATGACTGTGATCCGGATGAAGCGTTGCTACTTGAAAGACCATTCTTGGCTACAGCGGGAGTAGTGATAGATGTTAGACACAGTCTGGTAGACCTCCACCTGGGAGATGAGCCGCTGCATTTTGAGATGGACAAGCTGCGCAAGCCATTGATAGATGGGCAGACATTCACCATCATGGATGCAGGTGATGAGCAGCCGGATGATACCGTGATTCTAGATCATGGAGCACAGTTTACTCCTTCTTTTCTTGGACATGAGCATTCTGCAACAGCTTACTCGCCACCTTGGATAAGGAGACTTGAACAGAGACAGAAAAAGTCTCTGTCAAGATCTCTTGGTGCCTGAAAGATCTTGTTCGTCCGGTCAAGCTAATGACTTTAAACAAGCGCTGAGTGGGAGGCAACCCACTGTTAGGTTTAGTTGTTTTTCTTTCTTATTTTCGGTGTTTTTCTTAGGATTTCACGTTTTCGTTTTTGTTTTTGCTATGTTTCAGATACAGAACTCGAGTCTGGAGATGTGTGACGACCGATGCACTTGTGCACCGGTCGTTGCAAGGAGATTACGACGAGGAGAGGTGATCGCATTGTGACGATCGTTGCGGACCTGTGCAACGGTCGTTGCAATTGGTTCAATTGCAAAAATTAAGGTACGCGCTAAACCGGAAATCGATTTCGATTTGACCAGCAACGGTCGTTGCACCTGAGCAACGGTCGTTGCACCCACGACCGAGGTAAGTTTCCTTAAACCCTTCTCTTCTCTTTTCTTCTCCATTTCTCGCCGTCCGTACACCGAGAACTTCCTCACCTCAAACTCTCATTTCTTCATCATTTTCTTTGATTCCAAGTGCTATAGTCTCGTTTTTAAACTGTCAATCTATTCTTCTAGCCCATATATCACGAATCCAAGGTAATGTACCTCTATTTTTTGATTTTCGGATTCAACTTTAGGGTTTTAAAAATTGGGAATTTTGGATTGGAATTGATGAATGCGTGCTTAATTGAACATGATTTAGGTTGTTTAGTGATGGATTATTGTTGTTTTTGTGGTTGCTTGAACGAATTTAGAACGAATTTTAGGGATTGTTGTTGACGGCCAAAATCGCCTTGCAACGGTCGTTGCACTTGTGCAACGGTCGTTGCTTTGCGATTTTGGGGAAATGTTCGATAAAATGAAATCGCCTTGCAACGATCGATGCCTTAGGTGCAACGGTCGATGCTTCGCGATTTCACAGAGAGATTGCCGAGACTAATTGGTTTTAATTTCTTGTTGAATGCAGATGGCATCTCGTAGACAACCCCGCAAGCGCCAAGCAACAACATCCACAGCCACACGACAGTACATTCCACCACCAGAGTGGTTTCATAGAGACTCTCAGCCACCTGAGCCATATGTGAGAGTTGGTCCAGCAGTAGCACTGCCTTGGCCCCGAGCAGATGAGACACCGATCCCGACAGCCAGGCAGTGGCCAGAGAACATTCCTGAGTTCCTCAAGTCTGCCGATTTTATAGATAGACCACTGCTTAACCAGTGGGATGAATATGACTCGCTGCTATACAGTAGTTGGTGCGGGATGACGATCAAGCCGACCAAGTTTGCAGACTACTCTACCTGCAAGGGTCTGGGGATTCATGAGCAGGTACTTGCGGTGTGCAAGGGCATTGGTCTAGGGACGATGCCTATGCGTCCTTATGATCTGTACCCAGAGCTGGTCAGACAGTTGCTAGCCACTTGCAGAGTGGTTTACCCAGATCCAGATAGCAAGAGCGCTACAGGAGGTATCTTTACCTTCATGAGTTGGGGAGTCAGGTATCGGATTCCTTTACTAGATATCTGCAGGATCTACGGTTTCAGCACTGAGCCGAGGCGCATTGGCATGCCACTTGAGTGGGATCCAGAGGAGGCTCGATCATTTAGGGAGTGTATCGGCAGTGGTCGTTACAACTCACGGACTACACCGGTGGTGCAGTTGAGACATCCTGTGCTGAGATATGTCTTGCATATCTTGTGTTGGAGCTTGTTGTGCAAGTTTGAGGCCAACAAGATGCGCAAGTATGAGATGGAGATGTTGTTCATCGGGCTGCGGGATCAGTTTGAGGATTCAGGCGTGAGAGATCCTACTAAGGGTCTCAGCATGGGAGCTGTTTTCACTCAACATTTATGTGATATGCAGCTGAAGCCATTTGATGGAGTCCGTACTGAGACAGTGGGGAGCCTGCTTACTCCCATCTTCATGCACTGCGGGATTCCTCTATAGGGCACAGAGTGTGATACAGCCAAGGAGTTCCTAGATTTCAGTCACTTGCAGAGCGCCCTCTAGCTTAAGGAGGGGCGCATTTGGGTTTACCACGATCCGACTTCTGGGAAGTGTGGTGTAGAGCTTCCTGCTCCTAGATGGACACAGATTGATACACTGGAGGCCTTGAGATTCCAGCCTCCTGAGACTGATCAACGTGGAGTTCCTTCTATGGCTCATCCACTGGGAGAGCCTTCCACACGAGCTTCATCTTCTGCTGCCCCCGCGCATGCGCCTGCTGCTGCTCCTGCTGCTGACATCGGCCCTTATCCTGAGATTACAGTGCCGTATGGTGATATGTCTGTTGCAGAGTGGAGAGAAGGAGAGGATGGGATTCTGCGGGGCATTTGGAACTTCATGCGCACCTGTACTTGCAGGAGACAGCCACAGATCCATCAGCCTGTCCCTGCTACTCGACGCATACAGCGTTCTCCTGCGGACGTCAGTGACACTGAGCGCTATGGTGGGATTGATGATAACGAGTGAGAGTAGCCTCCATCTCTAGACATTCGGTTCTGTACTCTGATTTTCTTTTTCTTTTTCTTGCACTACTTTCTTTTGATTTTTTTTAGGACTCTACTATGTTTGGATGGTTGTACTTGATTTGATACATCTATTGCTTTGATTTTACTTTGTTTCTAGTGTTTTCAGCTTGCAGGATTCGAAATTGATGAAAACCAACGGACTAACCTGCTAACTTGCTGACTGATCCGACAGTCGCAGTGTGTCGATCGACACACTATTGTGTCGATCGTCACAACCCGATCGAAATCGCACTGCAGCGATCGTTGCGGTCCTGAGCAACGATCGATCATACACGAAAAATCGCCTAGCAACGGTCGATGCACCTAGTGCAACGATCGATGCCTGAGCGACAGAGGTAAAACCCGACAGAAGTTAACCATTCCTTAAACAAATTTTTATTTCTTTTTGCCAATCCTTCGCTTGACACTACTGGGGACAGTGTGTCTTAAGTGTGGGGGAGGTTCTACTAACTTCTTTCTTTTTGTTTTCTTAGAGTCAGTTAAAATTTTCAAAATTTGTTTTATTGAGTCAAAATTGTTTAAGTAAGAAACAATGATTTTTTGAGAAGATTAGCAGCACTTGCAGGAACTTATGTGACCATTGGGATGAAGCTGCAGATTATCTCTTACTATTAGAAAACCCAGACATGGATCAACCTACTGAGAACACCCACATCACTTCAGGTATCAGAGGATCCTTTTACTGACTTCACCTTAATACTGACTTAGATTTTCTCACCTAAGGGCTTGGTATACTTTGTGTCGGATTCCCTTGTTAGTTTTGACACAGCCTGTAAACCTGTCATATCTAGTTCCCTTCTCCCCTTCCATAAAATAAAAAAAAAGATAATAAACTGAGGATGAGTTAGTAACTCCGAAGTGGTCATGAGAATAGTAGCAAACACTATTATCTCTTATGCGATCCATGGAATGTGTCCAAGGTACACCCCTTAACGGGAAGAGCACTGATAAAAAAAATAAAATGGTACCCAATGGGGAAAAATCAGAATGCTAAGGAAGGGAAAAGAGAAGAAAGGGACTAGAGAAAGATAGTATGGTGGTCTAGAGCTGATAAGGTAAGAATCCATGTGCCTTTGATCGATACTCCTTAGGTGAGACCGCACTTAAATACTTGCAGAAGTCAGTAGGGAGAATTTGAATGCGTGAATGTGATTGTGGAGTTTACTTAGGACAGTTGCTAAGTGTGGGGGAAGTATATGTTGGTCTTGATGTCTGCAGGTTGATTCTTTCATGTGGTTTATTAAGGGGAATCTGAGTGTTGCTGCTTCTAGGATGAAAAGAGTTTCTGAAGAGTTTTCAAACCTCTTCACTACATTCTAGTTCTCTGTTTTGCTTGAGGGCAAGCAAAGGCTAAGTGTGGGAGAGTTGATATATCATGGTTTTTACCGGTTTTATGCCATGATATAAGTCTGTTTTAGAGTCTATTTGTGTTTCTTTAGAGTCTTTTGCAGGTTTTATTAGGTACATGCACGTTTGGAGCTAATGTGGTGATTATGGAGCTTATTGGAGTGATTTGGAGATTTGGTCCAAGAGAATGAACTCACTGTCCAGTTTTGGGATCATGCGTCGATCGTTGCACACATGCAACGGTCGACACACTAGCGAATGGGCCAGAATCTCGGCGGTTTATGGAGTTATCAAATATTGCAGAAGAGCCCAGAAAAGTTCCAGATATTACACAGAAGCCCCAGACGTGATTAGCTATATATATTAGGATTTTGGTGTTTATTTTACTTACGCTTTCATACTTAAAGCTAAGAGATTTTTAGAGCTTTTGGGGCTGATCTAATCATGTACTTCATCTATTTTGGAGAAGATTTCGAACCCCTTTATCTATTTAATTTCTTATATGCAATCTATTTATTCTATGATTTCTGTTTCATTAATCATGTCTGAGTAGATTCATAGTTAGGTTTAGGGTTTCTCATTAAGGATTTCATGACTTGCTAGACTTGTTTAATTCAGTTAAGGATTCACATGAATAGAATGTTCTTCGATCTAAATTGAGTTTAATGCTAGTTCTAACCTGATCAATTAGAATCTAGATCTTAGGTTGCTAAATAAGACACGAGAGTGTGGTTTAGAATCTGAACTATTTAGGTTGAGCAATTAAATTATTCGCAAAGAGATTTGGCTTAGTTTAATTGTGAACATATCGAACTTGAAATTAATGCTGGTTTAATCTGTTAGTAATTGCAAAGAGATTTGGATTACTGCACTTAGACTTAGAGGATTTTTGCAAAGAGTTTTGGTTAATTCTAATTTCGTGATTTGAGTTCTAGAACTGTGTTTAATTAGATCCTTACTGATTAACTTGTCTGCTTGTCTGATTTCCTGAGAATTCCGTAGACTTAGCGCTTTTAGTTAACTGCTTTCACAACCAATCTTGCTACTGATTTATTTTCTTGCCTTGCTTTTAATTCACTTCACATCTGCTTTCTTCTTAGTATTAATCTCTACGGTTCTTATTCTATCGAGACCAGAGTCTCTGTGGATTCGATACCCTATATACTACAATCACTTTACTGTGCACTTGCAGTAGAATAGGATTAAAACTAGACCCTATCAAATAGCGAGCATAAAGAAGAAGAACAAGTAACAGAGCAATACCCAGAAACTTAAAATTACGAAATAATTCATAAATACCTGAGACCCCTAGTTTCCAAAACGAAATACCTGAGAAATCAAAGATTCAATGTGAAGAATATTATTGATAGACGAAATTAAACAAAAAAACAATTGCGTACCTGCTTAGCCCAATAATTAAGACCGAGAATAAAAGTCGATTTCCCAGAAATTATGTCGAAAGGATGAAAAAAATGGAAGAGAAGCTCGATCCCCTTTTCAATTTTTTTTACGGGATCTAAAAACTACAGCGAGTTTGTCGAAGAGGATGAAGATCAATAAGATACGACGTGGTTTTATTTGGTTCCTCAACATAAAAAAGTGATTCTCTTCTGTTAATATCCACTTCAAATTCCCATTGCAACTTTTCATTTCTTTTCCATTAACCACAAACACAATAAAGCTCAAACATGTTTGATCTACAACCGCAAAAACAAAGCAACTGATTGAATATGGACACGAGCTACATTGTTCTAAGCAAGATTCAGACTTAAACTAACAGAAACTACCCAAATCATGAAGGACTTTAAACCGTTTTTAACCAATATTTTCAGACTTACGAACACAGAAAACTGTGACAGAGACGATAAGAGCAAGAACAAAGTAGAGAGAGAGAGGGAGAGAGAGAGGGAGAGAGAGAGAGAGAGAGACAGAGAGAGAGAGATAGAGAGAGAGAAAGAGGAGAGAGAGAGAGAGAGAGAGAGAGAGAGGAGAGAGAGAGAGAGAGAGAGGAGAGAGAGGAGAGAGAGAGAGAGAGAGAGAGAGAGAGAGAGAGAGAGGAGAGAGAGAGAGAGGAGAGAGAGATCGAATTTTGATACCTTACAGAGATGAGCTACATTGTTCTAGATCAGAATATGGACACGAGCTACACTGTTCTAAGCATGATTCAGACTTAAACTAACAGAAACTACCCAAATCATGAAGGACCTTAAACCGTTTTTAACCAATATTTTCATACTTACGAACACAGAAAACTGTGACAGAGACGATAAGAGCAAGAACAAAGTAAGAGAGAGAGAGAGAGAGAGAGGAGAGAGAGAGAGAGAAGAGAGAGAGAGAGGAGAGAGAGAGGAGACTGAGAGAGATGAGAGAGAGAGAGAGATAGAGAGAAATTTTTTTAATACCTTACAGAGATGAGCTACATTGTTCTAAGCAAGATTCAAGCTTAAACTAAGCTACATTGTTCTAGATCAGAATATGGACACGAGGTACATTGTTCTAACCAAGATTCAAACTTAAACTAACAGAAACTACCCAAATCATGAAGGACTTTAAACCGTTTTTAACCAATATTTTCAGACTTACGAACACAGAAAACTGTGACAGAGACGATAAGAGAAAGAACAAAGTAGAGAGAGAGAGAGAGGAGAGAGAGAGAGAGAGAGAGAGAGAGAGAGAGAGAGAGAGAGAGAGCATTTTGATACCTTAAAGAGATGAGCTACATTGTTCTAAGCAAGATTCAAGCTTAAACTAAGCTACATTGTTCTAGATCAGAATATGGACACGAGCTACACTGTTCTAAGCATGATTCAAACTTAAACTAACAGAAACTACCCAAATCATGAAGGATCTTAAACCGTTTTTAACCAATATTTTCATACTTACGAACACAGAAAACTGTGACAGAGACGATAAATGCAAGAAAAAAGTAGAGAGAGAGAGAGAGAGGAGAGGATGAGAGGAGGAGAGAGAGAGGAGAGAGAGAGAGAGGACGAGAGAGAGAGAGAGGAGAGAGAGAGAGAGAGAGAGAGAGAGAGAGAGAGAGAGAGAGAGAGAGAGAGAGAGAATTTTAATACCTTACAGAGATGAGCTACATTGTTCTAAGCAAGATTCAAGCTTATACTAAGCTACATTGTTCTAGATCAGAATATGGACACGAGGTACATTGTTCTAACCAAGATTCAAACTTAAACTAACAGAAACTACCCAAATCATGAAGGACTTTAAACCGTTTTTAACCAATATTTTCAGACTTACGAACACAGAAAACTGTGACAGAGACGATAAGAGCAAGAACAAAGTAGAGAGAGAGAGAGAGAGAGAGAGAGAGAGAGAGAGAAGAGAGAGAGAGAGAGAGAGAGAGAGAGAGAGAGAGAGAGAGAGAGAGAGAGAGAGAGAGGAGAGGAGAGAGAGAGAGAGAGAGAGAGAGAGAAAGAGAGAGCATTTTGATACCTTAAAGAGATGAGCTACATTGTTCTAAGCAAGATTCACGCTTAAACTAAGCTACATTGTTCTAGATCAGAATATGGACACGAGCTACATTGTTCTAACCAAGATTCAGACTTAAACTAACAGAAACTGCCCAAATCATGAAGGACTTTAAACCATTTTTAACCAATATTTTCAGGCTTACGAACACAGAAAACTGTGACAGAGACGATAAGAGAAAGAACAAAGTAGAAGAAGAGAGAAAGCTAGATCGAATTTTTATACCTTATAGAGATGTAAGAGATGAATTTGATGTTCAGTCAGATCTAGAGAGAAGGATGGGAGATTTTTTCTTGTTGGTTAGCTGAATCAATGGAATAGCTTAGTCAATCTCCGTCAAATCTCTCCGTCGTCGCCGAGTCGTCAGAGAGTTACAATTCAAGAATTCGTCAAACGCCGGTGAAATGTAGCTCGTAGGTCGCCTCTTAGAGCTCCGTCATACGCTCGTGTCGTCAATCTCCGTCGAATCTCTCCGTCGTCGCCGAGTCGTCGGAGAGCTACAATTCGTGAATTCGTCGAACTCCGGTGAAATATAGCTCGTAGGTCGCCTCTTAGAGCTCCGTCGGACGCTCGAGTCGTCAATCTCTGTCGAATCTCTCCATCGTCGCCGAGTCGTCGGAATTCGTGAAATCGTCGACCTAATTCGTTTCTATTTTGGCGAAGAAGGAAAAACAAAAGGTAAGGGAAAAATGGTAATACGTCGAGTTAATGAATGCTATTTTTTTTACAAGGAAAATTAAGTGCCACGTTTGTAATTAAGCATGAGTTTAGTGCTAATTACTGTCTTTTTCTTTTATATTTTATATGATTTTCTCTTTTCACTTTTTCATTGGGGTATAGTATGAATATTAAATAATTAAAAATTATTGTCACTTTATTAGTAAAATTGATGCAAGACAAACATATTAACTGATGCAACAATATTATACTAGAATCAAGTAGAACAAGTGACACATCTTTTGTTATATCATTTATTTGCAAGTGTTACAAATTTTAATATCAATTGTTGTAAAGTGACACTATTATTACATCGCCACATATAATTGATGGTAATACTACTATCATATGTTGTAATTGTTATAAATATTAATGTCAATTATCAATAACTGATATAAATATTTTCATCGTTTGTAATAATTGATGTAAATTTTAGTATCACATATTCTAAGTGATGCAAATAATTGACATCGTTTATGGTAACCGATTAATTTAAAATCACTAATTATAATTGACATCGTTGATGTATCACCGTATGATCGCATAAACGTCAATTATAATTAGTGATTTCCCGATTATTTCCCGATTAATCGATTAATGTCAATTGTTTTCTTTCAATTATAATTATAACCGATTAATTTAAAATCACTAATTATAATTGATGTAAATTTCTTGTGGATGAATGCATATGTCCATGGTAACAAGAAATGAAGGGAATAATCGGGAAATAAAACATGGACATATGCATTCATCCACACAACATAATAACACATCTTCCTTTTGCAACATACGAAACAATTGGATCAACATTGAGTTTATTTTGTCAACTGCAGTAAGAAGAAATATTGCATATTCCAAACACATATGCTAAGGAGAAGAGTTGTACAAACTCCTCAAATAAAAATACACACCACTCCTTGCCACTACGTACGCGGATGAACTAAGGATACACTACTAAACATAATACATTTATATTGGCTAAGACAAGCACCAAAAATCAAGATCTTATATCACATTTTGATCAAAGCGCAAACATTAATAACTTTCCCTTCAAACCATTCCCTCCAACCCAATACAACTCTTCTTCTTGGTTAAGAACTCAGTTCTAAGACTCAGCCTACCAATTTATGTTAAGCGCTTTTTTTTGCCAATTCAGCTCGTAGATGCCCATGAGCCTAAAACTTGAACGAGAGAGCGAGAACCGACCTGTGAGCAACCGTATCTCCCATGATCGCTCACTCGGCCCATTAGTAGTTTAACTACTACTAAACCATCATCGTCCATGTTACCCCCTTTCTCCCTTCCAAGCACTTCAACCTTCGCCGTCTTTTTTTCCTGAAATTCCAGTCATGGACGGTGACCGGTGTCATGCCGGTACTGTTCCTGTATATATTACCTACTTATTTTTTCTTTGTCTTGAAGATCGTTTACCTCTCTTGTATTACATTGACATTCAACGGATATGTGGTGTGGGTTTGTTTTGCATCCATGATCCCTTCTTGTTTGTCCTTCTTTGTTATGTCAGTTCATCGTAACTGTGATATCTCTCATCATAGAGTTTTCCATTCCGGATATCTATCTCTTTTCCGGAAAAGTTCCGATTTTCAATTGGTGATTGGATGGTTTATAGTAAGGCTAATAAAACTTTTTTTGGGTATGGTTTGTTGAAACCAAATCTCATAAACAAAAGTTCATGTTATGCCTTTTACTCATGATGCATGTCTCGAAGAAAATTTGTGATAAATTGTCATAATAAATCATCCAATATCTAGAAAGAGAATTGGCGAGAGAATGTTGTTATTGTTCTACACAAGCATAGCTATTGAAAAACAGAAACACCAAATGAAGAGTGCAGTCTTATGTCAATCTAGTGGAAATCTACGATGGATACCACCATATCTGTAACATCCGTCCCTTCGATCCCAAGTCAACGACCTTTCGACTCCACGAGTCATAGTCCACAAATGTGAACCCAGTCATAAACCGGAACCCAACTTAAATAATTGAAAATGTTTACTTTATTGAAATGGAAAACCCGAGTCTTACAGAAAACCGAACCAACTGAATTGGCTTAAACGTGAAACAATCGAAACGCACAAGTCTTAAAAGAACGAAAAAGAAGAGAAGGAAATCCCATTCCCAAAACGTAACACCACACCGACCGTCTACCCCTGCAACGCTCCAGGGTTACCTGCAAAACAAACAACGAAGGAGGCCTGAGTAATTGGTTCATCACCAATACCTAGTGAGTGCAGGTTCTAGGAACCCACGATCTCATCACAAGCTAAACACAACATCAAAGAAGCAAGTCCAAGGCTAATAACACCTTGCACCCACGCCCGAAGGCACACACAACCTACACAACTAACATTCCACATAACACTCCGGCGCGCAGGCCACACTCACATCACTCCGTTGGGAGGGCGCGTCACACCCTCCTCCGACAGCCTTCCGAGCACGTGAATTCCTTCTCGGTATCAGACATGTGCCCACCACAGAAGCCTGACACAGGCGCCTAGTTTAACTAATACAGACAAGCCTTCAAACACAAGCAACATTTTCGGTTTAAGTGATAACCTAATTTTCTAGGTGCAATCAATCGCATCAACACAAATCATCCGCTAGAACTACACTACCTAGGAAAGATACTATTAAACAAGGACTCACGTCCCGATATTGAGATAGATTGAGAAAAAATCACGACCGGTCCTCACCTTAGTCTAGATCTGAGAAACGAAAGTAGATATGGGGTTTCCGCTGACAGATCTGGAGATCCTGCACACAGATCTAAGTTTTCAGACAGCAGATCTGGAGAAAAGAAGAACGGATCTAGTGTTTTAGCCACCAGATCTGGACAAACGAAGAAGATAGGGTTCAGATCTACAACTTCTATCCATCAGAAGCATAGATCTGAAGCAGATCTGAGTGAGAGAGAGACGAAATGAGAGATACGGTTCAGATCTACAACTTCTACGGATCAGATCTGATCTGGAAGCATAGATCTGAAGCAGATATGGGGTTTAGAGGAGGAAAACGGATTAGATCTGAGATCTGGAGATTCTCACCTTAAGAACACGAAGAACGAAGGGCTATGCACTCAAATGACTCAAGAAGACGACGAATCGGGGTTCAGAATCAAAAACAGGAATGAACGGCGGTCTCCGGCGAGAATTCCGGCGAGGTGCGGCGGCTCCGGGCGGCGGCTGGCCGGCGGTCACGGCGGTCTCCGGCGGTGGTCGGCCGACGGCTGGTCGGCGGCGGTCGGCGGTCTCCGGCTGGTCGTCGATCGGCTGGAGGCTCGGGGCTCGGGCAGAACTTCGTTGATTCGGGAAATGTGCAGAAATGAGGGGGCTAGCTCTCTTTTTATAGGGGATT